>JANAVB010025400.1:1336215-1961215 GCA_029216955.1 Iris pallida | reverse complement strand
CGATCCAGCTAGCTTTCAGACTGTAGTTTTCTATGTTATATTTTGAGACCCTGAGATGTTATGTATATATCTGGGCTTGTGTCGGACACTGGACTTATTTCTATTTTCATCTATCATATGTCTTTCCTTCTGAGCTATCTACCTTAGTTTTATCCTGTGATTGAGACTGTATTGTTATGTCACCTCCACTCGGAGTGTACATACTGTACAGGTACCTTTATACTGTTAGTCGTAGTATTTACAGACGTTATATACAGCGTTCTACCGCCGATACTGCGGCGTAGGCTGGACGTACCCACGTGCTCGTGCCCCTCATAAGGGTGCGGGTCGTGACAGCTCGTGCAAAGGATTCATTCCTAAATCATGCCTAGATTTTAATTTTCGTAACCTCATCCTAGATCGTGCCAAGTGGATTGGAATCATTTTCAAATTCTTAATCACGTCCGAACTGTGATCGTTATTCACGACTTAATTAATCTTGTTCATTAGATTTAGATCGTGCCTAATCAATTCGACCATACTTCGACCTTATCCTTGATCGTGCTAATATGACTAGTCGTGTGTAAGAAATTTTGATCTGATTGTTCTTGATCGTGCTAAAACATATCATTCTTCATGATCATGCCTAAAATTCTAACTATACTCTTCATCATATATGAACCTTCGGTTGACCACGTCGATCTTAAATTTAGAGGACAAAATTTCTTTAAGGAGGATAGATTTGTAACCTCCTTGAACCGAATTTCAGAATTTTTCGAATTTTTAAATTTTTTATTCTTCTAAAGTTTTCCTAGATCTAAAATCATGAATTTTGAATTAGCTATATGGAATATATTTTCGATCACGATATGTTATAGATTTATGACTATCAGATTATTAGTTTTCCGAAGCAGTTTTATTGAGATTTGCATAATCTTTGGGCTTATATAGCCTAGTAAATAAAATTTATCATTTTGAACTCTTCTTTTACGAATGGGATCAAATCCATTAGTATAATCTTATATATAAAATAGAATGAATCAAGATTTATATATGGAAATATTTGGACCGTTTATAAATTAGATTTAAATATTAATATACGTATTGGCCATTGGGTATATATGCTTATTTTACATTTTTACTAATTTTGGGTCTAAAGGTCTAAATGTTGGTTTAATATATTTGAAAAACTTATATGTTGAGCTCATTAAATTAGTTAATTTGGGCCAAGATTTAATTCTATATAAAAATATTTTTTGGTTGTTATTGGATATAATTATGAAGGAATTTTCTTTTAGATTTGGTTCTTATTGGGCTAATGGTCTAATTCATGAGAGAGCTTCTTGGAAGCTTCCTCTCACATGTTTGGGAGCATACCCTCACCATTATTTAATGGAGACTCCCATTTCTCATTCACACATTTCCTAATTCATTCCAAATATATCGTGTCCGTGTACGTGTCCATCCATTTCATTCCATTTTACATTTACATTTTCCTACCCATGTCCGATATCCCGACCACCAAATCAAATCCAGTGTTGTGTCGACAAGCCGACTCGGACAGTACACCAGATCCTCTCTCCTCTCTGCCTCCTCCTCACCGTCCTCTCCTCCCTGAGCCTCCGTCTCCCCTCGGCTCCTCTCCTCTAGATTCTGACAGCCGCCTTTATCCCGACCATCGCCTGACACACGAATCTAAGCCATCACCAGATCTGGCCCACTCCTCCGAACTACCACCAGTAGCCACCTTCTATCGAACCACCCACCACCATCACCGTCTCCATCAACCAACCCTGGCTACCAGATCCCGACCAATCTCCGTTCAACCAACACCAACAACACCCCACCACTGTTGTCCCTAGCCACCGACCACCGGCTCTGCTGCCTACCATCACAACTCCGCCGGCCACCCTCGGGTAAGCGGACTCCCCTGCTCAGCCGTGACCACCGCTCAGCCACTCCACACGACCCTACCGGTTCCCGACCGCCACAAATCACCACCACCACCAACCTTAAGAAGAAAAAAAACATCACACCTACGCCACATACCTTCATCTCTGCCCGGATCCACCCGCCTAGACATCTCTCCTAGATCCAACAATCGTGCATCGAACCTGCGCCCTGCCACTCGCCGGTGGTCGTGCCTCCGCATCGAGCCAAACGAGCTATCTCTACTCTGCCCCCGTCTAAATCCGCGTCATGGCCATCGGATCTGCCAGAGCTCCGTGTGGATCCGACGCCCTAGTGCCGCAAAGCCGCCGCCTACGCCTCTAGTGTCGGCGACGAGACGTGCCGCCAGTCGCTGCCACCGCTCATCCAACAGCGTCCGAGCCTCCTCCGACCGTCCTCGTGACGTTGCGTCGACCCGTCGGTGAGACCCCCACACTTTTGTCTCTCGATCCCTCACTATTTTCCCTCTACTCTCTCTTCCTCTTCTTCTCCGTCTTTTTCTTCTTCTCACATTTTCTCTCTCTCTCTCTCTATATTGTCTCCTTCTCTTGGAGAATAGAGAACTGTGGGGACTGAAAGCTGGGTCGGATGCACTTCTCCCTGGGCCGTGCTAAAGCCACGGGCCAGAGAAAAAAAGAAAAAAAGAATAGGTATTATTTTTTTGGGTTGATTTGGTTTTGGGATGTTTTGCACCTGGCCCAGAAATGTTTAGTTTTATTATATTTTTAGTATTTTGGTTGGTCTGTGAGCCCAATAAGTTTCAATTATCTTGGGATTAGCCTTTTTTAAAAATTAGTAAATATATATTTGTATAAGTATGTATAAACGAATAATATATGTACATTATACATATGTATGGTATATTTATGTATACAAAGTATATAGATTTATAAATATAATATTTTGTCTACTAGAACTACTATAGATACTTTTAGCTTTACCATTATGATTAATAAATATACCTTGGGCCCACTATATATATATATATATATATATATATATATATATATATATATATAATTGATATTATAATCATATTTTGGGTTCTTAATCACTTATCTTAGATATAAACGTAGTATGAACATTTATATATAAATTATCCCTACAGTTATAAATATATTTTCTAAAACGATTAATAATATTTTTAAATGGAATAAATATGTTCTAAATAAGTATTTTTTAAATGTAGTCTTAAAGGGATCAAGATTATGGCCTCGTGATTAATCCCTCAAATCAATTCTTTTTTATCAAATTCCTTTAATCATCTTTTAAAATCATGACTAATATAGTCATTTTCTATTTCTTAATCATGGACTTCGATATTACCACGATTAACGTGCCAGACTCTGACTTTGGGCTTCTATATATGAAACTGGGCTACATGGATTATTATGGACTCAATGGAACCACATGTGTCGTCAATTGAGACCATATTGTAGAGCATAGCATCGGTACCTATTCCGTGTCAACACATTCGTGTCGTGCACGTCGACTCCAACTAAACTGAGGCGAGTACATTTTCTGATAATTTCATGTTTATGTTATTTTCTCTGTTTCGTATATTTAGTGTAGATATCCTTGATTTTTTGACACGTTAGTCACATGGATTGGTGTTGTCTAGATCCCGTCATGAGTAGTTATTCCTGTCTTGGTATATCTTGTGCAAGTCTTTTTCTTGTTCTTGTGCATTATATAGACACAATTCCTGCGTAGGCTTGCGACCTTCTCAGAGAATTTCGTGTCATAATGTGTCATGGTTGGATCCACTGTATCAGTCGGGGGTGGAGAGTAGTAGTATAGATATGTGGTCAATACCCTCCTTATGTAAGTCTAGTTTCTTGTGAGTGTTAATCATACACCTCACGTATGATTAACCAGGCCATAAAATCTTGTACAAGTTGTGACGACCCGCACCCGGTTTAGGGGCACGAGAACGTGGGTACGTCATGCCTACGCCGCAGAGTCAGCGGTTAAACGTTGTTCTATGTCACAATAGCAACTAAACACAATATAATATACTCTCCAAACGGAGGACAATCTTAGAAGATACAACTCAATCACATAAACTAGAGGTAGATAAATGGCACGATGTCACGACCCGCACCCTAGAGTAAGGGCAGGAGACGTGGGTACGTCCAGCCTACGCCGCAGTGTCGACGGTAGAACGCTGTCCTAGGTCTCATGCATCTAACAGTATATTGCTAAGCAGTTTATACTCCCCGAATGGGGGTGACATAGCAGAATGTAAACTCAATCACAACTAAGGAAGAAGAAGCACGATATGATATAGAACTCAAAATAAAATACAGATGATCAGAAGAGTCTAAGTGTCTAAGATAACAACTCAGCAAACATCCAGAAATACAAAGTCTCAACTGCTGAATATGAAAGAACATATACAATCCAGATCTCAAATGACAGAAATAATAAAAATCTAGACTAGGGAGCCTCAGTCGCTATAGCTAGTGGATCCGGCTGGAAATCTGGATCACAGGTGTCATCTAGAGCTGTCCCATAAAAAGTGTCAACACCAGCCTCATCCTCGTCCTCTGTAAACATATCAACGGTGCCCAATCAGGACAAAGCGAGTACAATGCATCTCAATAGATCATAGCAGGTTATAAAATATAACCATGCAGTAAAGTAAGATACAGGAAACTGAAAGAAAGTACAGAATGTAAAGGAGATAGCTGTAATGGAAATATCTACTATAAATAGAGAACTAACAGTGGCTAGTGAGTCAGAGTACAATATAGACATGTGAATGGCATATGATGATTCTGATGCTACACTACGGAATAATTCTGATGCTACACTACTTGGATATTATTCACATGTCCACTTCTACTCCCCCGTACCCCCAATCAATACACAATGATCCAGCCAAGTTATGTTATGATTCATGTAATGGCCCCCGAAGGGTGGTACATGATAGTACCATAAATAAGGATTCTAGGAATGCCCATAAATGGGTGATTCAAGGAAGACTCTGTGATCATCAGAGTACATGTCACAAGTGATTCTATGAACCATGAAGCATAGTGATACACAATGTAAGAGAAACACACAGAACATGTAGTATCCGATGCTCCCTGAGGGGATAACATCTCAAGAAAGGATCCATATAGTACTAATTCGTGTGACCAACGTGACAGCATCAAGTAAAGTAATTTAAAGCAGAAGAATAATTCTAACAGGATATAAAATGATCATAGAATGTACTCGCCTGTATCCTGAGTATCTGTAGAGTATCTACTATCCGAAGAGTGGTGTCTGTCTCCTATAGAACAGTACAAGTCACCATAATTCTAAAATGATATAACAGACTGCTACAATGCATCTACATGAAGTTTGGGGTCAAACTGGACTAAAGTCAACTTTTGGTCAACTCTAGTCAACTAGACTAGTCAAACTAGGTCAACTAGGTCAAACCTAAGTCAAACAAGTCTCACTAGGCCTAACTAGTCTATTCTAGCAAGCACACACCATTTCTAGACTATACAAGTTAACTGCACATGTTAACTGGCATTCCAGCCACATACCTAGGCTATGAGCCCTAGGCTATAGGCCCATAGGCAATGTCATGCCTATAGTCCAATTATATATTCACATATACACATATTTTAATCTAATTAGTATAGTTCACACACATTTCTCAAATATACATACATATATATATATATATATATATATATATATATATATATATATATATATATATATATATATGTATACCTAGAGTGATACAAGGTGTGTGATATGGTGTCCATAGAGTGTGGCATGGTGTCAAGTGAGGGTGTGAGTGTGGAGCATGGTAGTTATGGTTGTGTTAAGGGAACTAAGGTGTAACAGTTAATAGGGTGTGTAGTGTATGGAGACATGAGAGTGATAGGTTATGAGATGGAGACAGTGTCATGAGAGTATGTAACCTGAGAACAGTGTGTGTGATATGGGAGCATGTGTGTGTCCATGTAGAGAATAGTGTGTAAAAACCTGTGAATAGTGAACTACTCTAGTAGTGAATCAATACAATGTATAGGAAATAACATTCAACATGTTAAGGAAAGGAAATCAATTCTCAGATTTTGGGATTCCTGTCAAATTAATTGACAGTTAACATATAACAAACAGTGAAGTAATCCAAGGTATAAGAGTTAACATTAAATTGATCACTCAAGTTCAGTTAAGGGAAGGAAATCAATTCAGGTATTCTCAGGTTTGGGGGGGTTGACGGTGAATAATGAATCAATGACAGTGAACTAACATTGAAAATCAATTAACCAATTAACCCAAAGCATTTAATCAATATGAATCTAACTTCAAAAATAAGTTTAAAAGGAAAGAAACATGACAGTCAACTATCCCATTTGAATTCAGTTTAAGGAAGAATGGAATCAATTTAACATTCAAAAGAAATCTATTCTCAGTTTTTGAAGAAAGAAACTGGGACTAATACTCAAACAAACAGTGATCCATTGACAGTTTTCATATCAATCTCAAATTCGAATTCCTTTCTAACAACATCCACCCCATCACATATATCCTTAACAGTGAACTAACTAACTACATTGAATTAACAGCTGATAATTATTTAAAAATCAGATTAAAAATAGGAATTAATGTTTAGGATTTGAAATATCAATGTAGTATCAGTCACATTCAACCCAAGGTTCGAAATTCCTTTTCCATGGCATAAACTCTATTCTAGTTGTAAATTCGAACTAACAGAGATGGTTAAACATGTCCTGGAATCAAAATGACAATTTAATCATAACTTAAACAAATTAAACTGGGAATTTAAACATAGGAAATATAGAACTGAACACAGGAAAATAGTGTCTCGTGCACGTGTTCATTGGGCTCGTGTACGTGACACGACACGACACGACACAGACCATGTGTTCGTGTCCCAGTGTCGAGTGGGTCTAAGTCTAGGATCTGGACACCCTGATTTGGGTCCACGACACGTGTGTGTGGGACACGACACGCGTATCAGTGGCCCAAATCGGCTGAACCTGATTCACTGCGCGACCAGTGCGCTCGTAAATACGTGTCCGATACGACACGAGGACCCGTAAAACTTGGGGAGCCTCGTGTCAGTATCTTTCCCTACCCGTGTGTCAAGTTTCTCGTGTCCATGTGGCATGTCCAGGGAGTTATAGCCCCCGAGTAGCAGGGCATCACTGTTCACGCGCGCGCGGGCGTGTGCACGAGTGCGACACGACACCAATACGACACAAGACATGCTCTGTCGAGCAAAAACACACAAGCCACTTCAAAATACAATTTCCTATTCAAAAATAATTTGAAAACTCGATCGAAATGCCCACTGTGGCATTTCGTCGAACACTTGCGGTTGTCAACTGATACGTGTCCGATACGGACACGTACAGGACACGAGAGGGTGCAAAACCTATTCCTTCAGTACAAGGACACCTAGGGCTTGGTGTTTATACAAAGAAACTAAAATTTCATGGAGGGAAAAGAGATTTACCTAGGTGTGTTCCTTCACAAATAAACCCTTCAAAAGGAGATCTCTACTAGCTAGCCAAAGTCCCCAAATTGTGTCAAACCTGAGAATGGACTCTACCAACAGTAGGGAAACATCATTTAGAACACCATAGAAGAAATTACAATAAAAAAGGACCACTATTGATTAATCTATGAAGAAATTTCATGAAGAACAAACCTTTCCTTTAGAAAATGAGGGAATGGATAAAAAGAGGCACAAATATCAAGAGAGACTTTATAGCAGGGGGGGAATCCCTAGGCCGGCCACCTAGTTAGGGTTAGGGTTTTTGGGGTGCATCTAAAGGCTATCAATCCATCAAGCCTATTGAATGGCCTAGAATCTAGGGTTCCCTTTTAGTCAAGTTGCAACTCAATCCTAACTAATCATGACTTAACCCCACTAACCAATACTAACTAATACTCATTTTGGCTAATTAGACTAGCTATGACTAATCTAGGTTAGGTCCAAACTAGGTTAGGGCTAATCTAATCACATGGCAATCAATTAAATAATATTTAAAATCACACCATTCTTAATAATCATATTAAATTCTAAATAATATATATTAAATTTAAATAATTCAAAAATGACAAAAATACCCTCAAAATAGAAATGTGGTAGTGACAAATCTACCCTCCTTAAAAAAAATTTTGTCCTCGAAATTGAAAGGCGAAACTAACAATGAGAAGGATAGACAATCATACCTTACGGTGCAAACAAATATGGATATCGCTCGCGCATCTCATCCTCCCGCTCCCAGGTAGACTCTCCTGGAGAATGATGCCTCCATGCGACGTAAACCAAGGGTATCACCTAGTTTCTCAGCACCTTCTCTCGGCGATCCAGAATCTCCACTGGCTGCTCTGGATAAATGAGAGTAGGCCCTACCTCAATCTCTGAATGATCAAGCACATGGCTAGGATCAGCTACATACCGTCTCAACTGTGATACATGGAATACGTTGTGGACACCCACTAGTGCAAGTGGCAAGTCTAGCCTATATGCCACATCACCGACTCTCCCGCTGATCACGATAGGTTCGATGAAGCACGGGCTAAGCTTCCCACCTCCACCAAAACGTATAGTACCACGAATCGGAGATATCCTCAAGAAAACCTGGTCTCCAACTTAATCACAAGCAAGGTCTCAAATTAACTATGATAAACAAACATGATCAACAAAACACAAACAAACAAACCTAAATCTAATCCTACTCTAATCTGTACCTCAAACTCCAGCGGCCTCCGGTGGCTATCGGCCCAGTGCCGATGTCTGTCCTGCGCCACGCGAAGTCTGTCCCTGATGAGCTTCACCTTCTCGGCTGCGTCAACAACCATCTCTGGTCCCAGTAAAGCTTGCTCACCAACATCATCCCAAGATAAGGGTGTACGACACCTACGCCCGTACAGAGCCTCGAAAGGTGACATCTTAATGCTGGCCTGAAAACTGTTGTTGTAGGCAAACTCCGCCAAATGTAGATGATCCTCCCAGGAACCTCTAAAGTCCAAGACGCACGTCCTCAGCATATCCTCGAGTGTCTGAATAGTCCTCTCTGACTGTCCGTCCGTCTGAGAGTGGTATGCAGTACTAAACTTGAGCTGAGTGCCCAAACTAGTCTGCAGACTCCTCCAGAAATGGAAAGTAAAGCGACTATCCTGATCCGAGACGATGCTGACCGGAACTCCGTGAATCCTGACAATATGCCGTATGTACATCTCTGTAAGCCTCTCTGTAGACGTACCCACTTTGAATGGCAAGAAGTGGACCGATTTGGTCAGTCTATCCACTATGATCCAAATTGCGTCTTTTCCTCCTAGTGTCCTCGGTAATACAGAAATGAAATTCATAGTGATATGCTCCCACTTACACTCGGGAATGGGCAATGGCTGTAATAATCCACCGGGCCTCTGCCTCTCTGCCTTGACCTGCTGACAGACAAAGCACCTAGCTACGAAGCGAGCTACCTCCCGCTTCATCCCGTACCACCATACATGCTCCCTCAGATCTCGGTACATCTTGTTGGCACCGGGGTGTATAGTGTACTGAGACCTGTGGGCCTCCTGCATAACCTGCTCCCTGAGATCTCCGCTGGGCACACATAACCTGGAACCGTGCCGCAAGGCACCATCATCTGCTATAATGAACTCACCATCCAGCAATCCTGCCCTGACCTGCTCCCGGATACACCACAGAGCAACATCCTCAAACTAAGTCGACATGATTCTCTCAATCAAGTCCGACTGGATCTGAAGGCCCCACATCTGTATCTCTACTCCTGGTACTAGCACTTCAATCCCCAGGCTCTCCAAGTCTGCTAACAGATGACGGTCTGTCGTCAAGCACATGGCTACCGGATATCTGCTTAAAGCGTCGGCAACCACGTTCGCCTTCCCGGGGTGATACAGCATGGATATGTCAAAGTCCTTCATCAGCTCTAACCACCTGTGCTGTCTCATGTTCAGCTCCTTCTGAGTGAACAGATACTTTAAGCTCTTATGATCTGTAAAAATCTCTACCCGCTCTCCATACAGATAGTGCTTCCAGAGCTTCAAAGCAAAAATTACTGCTGCCAACTCCAAATCATGGATAGGGTAGTTCTTTTCATGGGGCCATAATTGCCTGGAAGCATAGGCAATCACCTTCCCGTGCTGCTACAGAACGCAACCCAGACCCTTCCCTGAGGCGTCACTATATATAGTGAACCCGCCTGATCCTGATGGCAATGACAAAATAGGGGCTGTCGTCAACCGCTTCTTCAGCTCATCAAAAGCGGCTTGACACTCCTCTGACCAGATAAACTCTGCGTCCTTCCGGGTTAGCCTCGTCAAAGGCTCTGCAATCCAGGAAAAAATCCTACACAAATCTTCTGTAGTAGCCGACTAATCCTAAGAAACTGCGGATCTCTGCAACTGTAGTCGGCACTGTCCATGCCTCAACTGCTACAATCTTCTTGGGGTCAACTGAGATCCCATCTCCAGTCACCACATGCCCCAAAAATTCAACCCGATCCAAGAAGAACTCACACTTGGAGAGCTTCCCATAAAGCTGCTCCTTCCTGAGAGTCTCCAGCACTATCCTCAGATGCTCCTCGTGCTCCTCCTCGGTCTTCGAATACACCAAGATGTCGTCGATGAAAACCACCACAAACTGATCCAGGTACTGGTGGAATACCTTGTTCATCAAGTTCATGAACACCGCCTGGGCGTTAGTCAACCGAAACGGCATAACCAATAACTCAAACTGCCCGTACCTCGTCCTGAATGCTGTCTTCGGAATGTCCTCCCCCTTCACCTTCACCTGGTGATAGCCTGACCTCAGATCAATCTTGGAAAATACCCGAGCTCCGCTCAACTGGTCAAAAAGATCATCGATCCGCGGTAGTGGGTACTTGTTCTTGATCGTGAGGTTGTTGAGTGCTCTGTAGTCAATACACATCCGTACTGACCCATCCTTCTTCGGCATAAATAATACTGGTGCACCCCATGGCGATGAACTCGAACAGATGAAGCCCTTGTCCTGCAACTCATCCACTTGCTTCTTCAGCTCCACTAACTCACTGTTGTTCACTCGATAGACGTGCTGAGAGATGGGTTCCGCTCCTAGAACCAAGTCTATCGAGAATTTATTGTCTCTGTCTGGTGGTAATCTAGGCAACTCCTCTAGAAAAACATCCATATACTCTGCTATCAAGGGGTGTGGAATCGTCAGCTCCTCGACCGAGACTCTGCAGAAAACTCCGCTGCTCTGCTCCGCATGACGTCTGGAGTACTCGAACTCTGGCTCCCCCGACACTCTGAAGAGAACTCTACCCCCTCTGCAATCAATGCTGGCGTGGTGCCTGCTCAACCAATCCATACGGAGTACTATATCGTAGTTCGGCAATGGCATTACGAGCAGGCTCACCTCCAACTCACGGCCTCCCAAAACAACACTTCGACCCTTACAAACATCACTCACGAGGATAATGCCACCCCCGGTCGTGATCTTGTAAGTCCTACGCAACGATTCAGCTATGATACCGTATCTAATTGCAAATGATACTGATACGAAACTATGAGAAGCACCGGAATCGAATAATGCAAAAGCTGGACTGAAGTCAAGAAGAACCGAACCTGCGATCAGCTCTCATATCGCCTCTGCATCCTCGGCCTCCATGGCGAAAGCTCGCCCATACTGGCCTCCTCTGGCTTGCTGCTGGTGCTGAACGAACCTCTGCTGCTGTATTGGCAGGGCTGGTCCCCTCTGCTGGCCTGCTGGAGCTCTGACTACTGCTCCCTGAGCTTCTCGTCCCATACGACACTCTCTCATCTGGTGGTCTGCTGAACCACATACTAGGCACTGGCCTAGCCTCTTTCGGCACTCATTGGAGACATGCCCGGGCTTCTTGCAGTAAGCACAAGTGATAATCTGTCTCTGGCCCTGCTGCTGCTGTCTCGGCTGCTGCTGCTGTCTCTGCTGGAACGGCTACGGCTGGAACTGCCTCGGCTGCTGGTGTTGAAAGTGAGGCCTCTTGGCCTGGCCTCCGCTGCTGCTGCCCCCAATAGGGTCTCGCCTTCTCTTGAGCTTCAGCTCAAGATCGTCCTCAGCCAATAAAGCTCCCGTCAAAATCTTCTCGAAAGTGGCATCCCTGTTGCCCTTGGTCAAGGACTTGATTCCTTGACAAGACCCTTTCGGAACCTCTAGGCCTTCGCCGTCTCGCTCAAGCCCTCTACGAATCTGCCGAGGCGGCCGAACTCCCCAGCGTACTCCTCTACAGATAGGCTCCCCTGAACTAAGCTCTCAAACTGCGACTCCAAGGCTCGGAGCGCTGCATCTGGAAAGAACTTCTTCTTGAAGAATCCTTTGAACTCCTCCCAGGTCTGTCCAGCTACCCCCACCCTGGGTTCTGACTGATACCAGGTGCGAGCAAGATCTCGCATCCGGCTAGCTGCTGCCTCTATCTGGAGATCTGCCGGTATCCGGGCCAGACGGAAGATCTCCTCTATATGCTCGATCCACTCGTCAGCATATAAAATCCCCTCCGTCCCCAGGAAGTCTCTGGGGCTCATCTTCTGGAACTGCTCTATCCCAGGTGTCCTCGGCTGCTGGACTGCTAGTCGAGCTGCGACTGTCGTAAGAGCCAACTCCATTCTTCTGGCCTGCCGGGCCTGCTGCACCTCCATAAACTGCTGAAAGTAGGCGAACATCTGTGCCGCGTCCATGTATCCTGTAGGCGATGGCTGCTGGAAAGGCACCTCTAGGATGACTGGGTCGTGCCTCCGAACTGATGAAGGCATACCCCCTGCTGCTGCTGCTAAAGTCCCAATATGAGCAGAGGTGGCAGGAGTTGCAGCCTCTTGACCCTACTGAACTGGTTGAGAGGTAGCAGTCCCCTCTACAGTATCCCCATGAATGGTACGCTGTAACCGCGTCTCCACCATCCTGAAGACAGATCAAACAAGGATATCAATTGCTGAGAAAAAAACGATATAACAAAGGCGGACAGTTAAAATTCAAAAGAAATCAATTGACAGTAAGGATTTAGATGGCAAGAATAGAGTTTTTTCTAATGTGATTGAGTACCTTGAAAACTAATATCCTATTTTCTACTGCAGGCTGTAGTGATACTCTGGTTCGAATACCACTACACTTCTAGTCTTGACCTGCATGGGCCAGCACTAAAAATGTATCACAACCCGCACCCTAGAGTAAGGGCACGAGATGTGGGTACGTCCAGCCTACGCCGTAGTGTCGGCGGTAGAACGCTGTCCTAGGTCTCATACATCTAACAGTATAATGCTAAGCAGTTTATACTCCCCGAATGGGGGTGACATAGCAGAATGTAAACTCAATCACAACTAAGGAAGAAGAAGCACGATATGATATAGAACTCAAAATGAAATACAGATGATCAGAAGAGTCTAAGTGTCTAAGATAACAACTCAGCAAACATCCAGAAATACAAAGTCTCAACTGCTGAATATGAAAGAACATATACAATCCAGATCTCAAATGACAGAAATAATAAAAACCTAGACTAGGGAGCCTGAGTCTCTATAGCTAGTGGATCTGACTGGAAATCCAGATCACAGGTGTCATCTAGAGCTGTCCCATAAAAAGTGTCAACACCAGCCTCATCCTCGTCCTTTGTAAACATATCAATGGTACCCAATCAGGACAGAGCGAGCACAATACATCTCAACAGATCATAACAGGTTAGAAAATATAACCATGCAGTAAAGTAAGATACAGGAAACTGAAAGAAAGTACAGAATGTAAAGGAGATAGCAGTAATGGAAATATCTACTATAAATAGAGAACTAACAGTGGCTAGTGAGCCAGAGTACAATATAGACATGTGAATGGCATAGGATGATTTTGATGCTATACTACGGAATAATTCTGATGCTACACTACTTGAATATTATTCACATGTCCACTTCTACTCCCCTGTACCCCCAATCAATACACAATGATCCAGCCAGGTTATGTTATGATTCATGTAATGGCCCCCGAAAGGTGGTACATGATAGTCCCATAAATGGGGATTCTAGGAATGCCCATAAATAGGTGATTCAAGAAAGACTCTATGATCATCAGAGTACATGTCACAAGTGATTCCATGAACCATGAAGCATAGTGATGTACAATGTAAGTGAAACACACAGAACATGTAGTATCCGATGCTCCCTGAGGGGATAACATCTCAAGAAAGGATCCATATAGTACTAATCCATGTGACCAACGTGACAGCATCAAGTAAAGTGATTTAAAGCAGGAGAATAATTCTAACATGATATAAAATAATCAGAGAATGTACTCACCTGTATCCTGAGTATCTGTAGAGTATCTACTGTCCGAGGAGTGGTGTCTGTCTCCTATAGAACAGTACAAGTCACCATAAGTCTAAAATGATATAACAAACTGCTACAATGCATCTACATGAAGTTTGGGGTCAAACTGGACTAAAGTCAACTTTTGGTCAACTCTAGTCAACTAGACTAGTCAAACTAGGTCAAACCTAAGTCAAACAAGTCTCACTAGGCCTAACTAGTCTATTCTAGCAAGCACACACCATTTCTAGACTATACAAGTCAACTGCACATGTTAACTGGCATTCCAGCCACATACCTAGGCTATGAGCCCTAGGCTATAGGCCCATAGGCAATGTCATGCCTATAGTCCAATTACATATTCACATATACACATATTTTAATCTAATTAGTATAGTTCACACACATTTCTCACATATACATATATATGTATACTTAGAGTGATACAAGGTGTGTGATATGGTGTCAATAGAGTTTGGCATGGTGTCAAGTGAGGGTGTGAGTGTGGAGCATGGCAGTTATGGTTGTGTCAAGGGAACTAAGGTGTAACAGTTAATAGGGTGTGTAGTGTATGGAGACATGAGAGTGATATGTTGTGAGATGGAGACAGTGTCATGAGAGTATGTAACCTGAGAACAGTGTGTGTGATATGGGAGCATGTGTGTGTCCATGTAGAGAATAGTGTGTAAAAACCTGTGGACAGTGAATTACTCTAGTAGTGAATCAATACAATATATAGGAAATAACATTCAACATGTTAAGAAAAGGAAATCAATTCTCAGATTTTGGGATTCCTGTCAAATTAATTGACAGTTAACATATAACAAACAGTGAAGTAATCCAAGGTATAAGAGTTAGCATTAAATTGATCACTCAAGTTCAGTTAAGGAAAGGAAATCAATTCAGGTATTCTCTGGTTTGGGGGGTTGACAGTGAATAATGAATCAATGACAGTGAACTAACATTGAAAATCAATTAACCAATTAACCCAAAGCATTTAATCAATATGAATCTAACTTCAAAAATTAGTTTAAAAGGAAAGAAACATGACAGTCAACTATCCCATTTGAATTCAGTTTAAGGGAGAATGGAATCAATTTAACATTCAAAAGAAATCTATTCTCAGTTTTTGAAGAAAGAAACTGGGATTAATACTCAAACAAACAGTGATCCATTGACAGTTTTAATATCAATCACAAATTCGAATTCCTTTCTAACAACGTCCACCCCATCACATATATTCTTAACAGTGAACTAACTAACTACATTGAATCAACAGCTAATAATTATTTAAAAATCAGATTAAAAATAGGAATTAATGTTTAGGATTTGAAATATTAATGTAGTATCAGTCACATTCAACCCAAGGTTAGAAATTCCTTTTCCTTGGCATAAACTCTATTCTAGTTGTAAATTCGAACTAACAGAGATTGTTAAACATGTCCTGGAATCAAAATGACAATTTAATCATAATTTAAACAAATTAAACTGCGAATTTAAACATAGGAAATATAGAACTGAACACAGGAAAACAGTGTCTCGTGCACGTGTTCATTGGGCTCGTGCACGTGACACGACACAGACCCTGTGCTCGTGTCCCAGTGTCGAGTGGGTCTAGGTCTAGGATCTGGACACCCTGATTTGGGTCTATGACACGTGTGTGTGGGACACGACACGCGTATCAGTGGCCCAAATCGGCTGAACCCGATTCAGTGTGCGACCAGTGCGCTCGTGAATACATGTCCGATACGACACGTGGACCCGTGAAACTTGGGGAGCCTTGTGTCAGTGTCTGCCCCTACCCGTGTGTCAAGTTTCCCGTGTCCACGTGGCGTGTCCAGGGAGTTATAGCCCCCGAGTAGCAGGGCATCACTGTTCACGTGCGCGCGGGCATGTGCACGAGTGCGACACGACACCAATACGACACAAGACACGCTCAGTCGAGCAAAAACACACAAGCCACTTCAAAATACAATTTCCTATTCAAATTTTTTTTTGAAAACTCGATCGAAATGCCCACTGTGGCATTTCGTCGAACACTTGCGGTTGTTAACTGATACGTGTCCGATACGGACACGTACAGGACACAAGAGGGTGCAAAACCTATTCCTACTGTACAAGGACACCTAGGGCTTGGTGTTTATGCAAAGAAACTAAAATTTCATGAAGGGAAAAGAGATTTACCTAGGTGTGTTCATTCACAAATAAACCCTTCAAAAGGAGATCTCCACTAGCTAGCAAAAGTCCCCAAATTGTGTCAAACCTGAGAATGGACTCTACCAACAGTAGGAAAACATCATTTAGAACACCATGGAAGAAATTACAATAAAAAAGGACCACTATTGATTTATCTATGAAGAAATTTCATGAAGAACAAATCTTTCCTTTAGAAAATGAGGGAATGGATAAAAAGAGGCACAAATATCAAGAGAGACTTTATAGCAGGGGGGAATCCCTAGGCCGGCCACCTAGTTAGGGTTAGGGTTTTTGGGGTGCATCTAAAGGCTATCAATCCATCAAACCTATTGAATGGCCTAGAATCTAGGGTTCCCTTCTAGTCAAGTTGCAACTCAATCCTAACTAATCATGACTTAACCCCACTAACCAATACTAACTAATACTCATTTTGGCTAACTAGACTAGCTATGACTAATCTAGGTTAGGTCCAAACTAGGTTAGGGCTAATCTAATCACATGACAATCAATTAAATAATATTTAAAATCACACCATTCTTAATAATCATATTAAATTCCAAATAATATATATTAAATTCAAATAATTCAAAAATAACAAAAATACCCTCAAACTAGAAATGTGGTAGTGACACACGATAAGATAGATATGAAATCGCAGAGTGCAATACAAGCATAAGAAATAAGTCTAAGTGTTTAAAAACACAAAATCCCAACATCTGAATAATAAATCTCATAAAATGACAACAGAAAGTATGATAACATAAAACCTAGCAATCTATCAGAGGCAATAGGGTAGCATCCTCAGTGCAAGTTGGATCCTGCTGAGGGTCCATGTCACAAGTGTCGTCTATACCGGCTTCGTAATAGGAGGGGCAGAACTCCTCCTCATCCTCTGTAATATTTTCAACAGGTCCAGTCAGGACAAGAGCGAATACATAACTCTCACACAGTTCATATCATGGCAGAAAATATAAAACAAGCAATAGAATAAAATACATGAAACGCTGTAAGAGATGTACATGAATAGTAAGATAGATATCTAAAAACAGAAAATATATATGAAAGTAAGAATTGTAAGTGACTAAGTGATTTAGAGCACAAAATGGTTATGTAACCGACATGATTTGCACATAACTAAGTTACAGAGTTGCACATAACTACCTACTTTGGAATTAATTACATAACCACTTCTACTCTCCCGTCCCCAATCAATACACAAGGATCTAGTCAAGTTATGTTACGTAAATGATAGTTTTATACATGAAGCACATGTGAACATGAGAATACATGAGAGCACATGAGTGTACATGAATAATGAGAGTACAAGGAATACATGATGTACGTGAAAAGCACATGACATTAAGTATCCGATGCACCCGAGGGGGATAACTTCTTTTGAAAAGATCCATATAGTGCCAATCCGTGATAACAACGTGACAGCATCAAGTAAATTCGTCTAGAGCAGGAATATAAGTCCTAGCAAGTATGAAACGATCAGAGCATGTACTCGCATGATATCCTGATGTTTCACTTAACAAAAATGCCAAACAAAAGTTGGATTTTGAAAATAAAACGAGAAAAAGTACAAGAAGTACAAATTTGATTCTGGAAAAGTATTGCTATGGAAGTCTGATCTGTAAATGATCACTTTGTTCCTTGGACTATATGATGATGATGAAGATCACTGCTTGAAGTAGAACAACTTGGAAGAACTAAGTCACCAGAAAGGTATCGACGAACTTGGGCACTGATGGCGAGGTCGAATGCTTTCCTGCTTTGCTTCACTCTGTTCTGAAAGAAAAGTTGAAGAAGAATGCTCCGGAGAATCAAAATCTTGAAGTTCTGATCTCTGTATTCTCTCCTGTCTCTCCGTCTGTCTCCCCGTCTGTCCTTCCTCTGTCTCTGTTTCAAAAATCAGTCTATTTATAGACTGGAGCTTCTGTGCGTAAAAAGCATCAAAATCTGTCTTTACGCTAACAACTGCTACCCATGATCAGAGTCATCCTTTGCATACGTTGACACGCGTCCCATCATTTCAGTGAGAATAGGATACATGTACACACGTTCATCGAAATATGTGGCATGAAGGCCATGTAGGCAAACCACGTTCCAAACTGGCCAGAAAGAATAGGGCGTAAAAGTAGCCCCAACATCCTCTGGACGTAAAGCAGTAAGATGAGCGTAAAATAGCTCTGTCATAGGTTTCCCGCGTAAAGTGGTTATGGAATAACCTTGAGAGTAAAAATGGCTCAAATAGACTTTACGCACACATTGTTTTATGAGCGTAAAAACCCGTGTAAAACTCCGTACGTAAAAGAAACCATATAGTGAGCGTAAAGTAGCTCGATCCACATAAACGACAACAATGGTCTTTGTATGAGACAAATTCCTTTGGATTCTGTGGTAAATGCCATCATTAATATCTCTATGTCAGGTTCTGCATTAAATGCGAGACTAGACAGCCTTGTCCTAGCGTAAAAGGAGTAGTTGGCTAGTCATAGGCGTAAAGTGCCATCAGTTTAGACCCAAGCGTAAAACGATCAGCTTGCACAGGCGTAAAGTGATTAGCCTCTCTGTTTGGTATAAAACCAATCACTTATGAATGAAAAATGATTCATCTCTTTGACTCTTTCTCTGAAGCACTTTTTACGCTCCTACAAGACCCCCTTCAAAGTTTTCAAATATCTCCAAAACTTGAAATACTTTGAACAGAAGCGTAAAAGTTGGGATTTGATCTGCCAGCATAAAATTTGGGATACACAACCATCATCCACGTAAAAGCGGGGATATCCAACAGTCGGCGTAATTATAGGGATATCCAACAGTCGGTTTTGAATCTCTCTATAAATAGGTCTTTTTAGAGAGAGAAAAACACTTTTACTCATCTTCTTGAATTCCTTTGCCCTTTCTTTCTTCGAAACTCTGATCTGATGGCTCCTAAGAAACCATCCGCCGTCGGTAACAAGGGAAAGAAACCTGCCATTGATTCGTCATCGGCTGATCTTGTGAAAACCCCTACTCAGTCATCAACGCCACAACGAAATCCCAACTCGGTCGTAGCTCCGCCTATGATGGGTAAAACCCTATTCTTTGGCTGGAAAAATCCGTCGAGGAAGAAGAAAAAAACTTTCAGCTTTTTACGTCCACGTTGTACGTGTTAGCATAAAAACTGAAATAACAACATACGCCCACGTTGTACGTGTTAGCGTAAAAGATAAAAAATATTACGCCCACGTTACACGTGTCAGCGTAAAATTTGGATCTACGCCCACAATTAATGTGCTAGCGTAGAACTTAACTACGCTCATGTTCATACATGCCAGCGTAAAAAGTTATATTACGCTCACTTTACTATGAGGTAGCGTAAAACTCATCAACCACTGAGAGACTTTGTAGAACACAGACTTCATAAACTTTTATCAACTTTTAGTAAGCGTAAAAGTCAATATCTTCAATCATAAAAACTTCGAACTAATTTGATCTCTTTTGTTCTTCTGTTAGTGGATTTTCAAGTTCACCCTCTCGCAGAAGTTTTTGGCTCCTCGGTCGGTATGTTGGGTTCAAATTATCTGAAAGATTTATCTCATGTCCAATTTCCTCAGTCGAACCCTGAATATCCAGTAGAGAGGGCACAACTGATAGCAGCTCAAGGGGATAGAATATTGTTATCCATGATAGACAGGGAAGTACTGATGTCGCTAGATAATCAACAATTCCTGAAGCCAGCTTTCTTATTTGGAGATGCGATAGATTACAAATCACAGACTCATCCCAAAAAAGAGGCTTGGGTATTTAAATCTGGAGAAAGGGTAATGTATCTTCCGGACATGGACTGGGATTACCCTATATCTGCTTTCGTCCATGCTAGCCATTACCGGCAAATGCTGTGGAATTTGACTCTCCGTAGCTATGGTAGACCGGACAGAATCATTTTTAGAAGGGAGAAGGCGAATGACATGGGTTATCATGTTAGTACTCCTTGTGGTGGTGTTATTCCATTTTCTGGACTAATGCCTGGGTTTACATCGAGCGAGGATTCATCTCTCATCCAACCGGTCCAGGTTCCCATGTTCATCAATAGATTCATAAGGGAAGGAGTCTTATATCCTCAGACCAACCCTAGGCTGACAGGGTGGTTGACCCCTTATAGTGGTAACTGGATCCAGATCAGCAACTGGGTCATGAAAAACTTTGAAACAGAGTTGAACGATATCGGTTTGTATGAAGCAGTGGCTTCTACCAGTTATGGCATTCCACCGAATGACAATCTGTTCTTGGCTTTATTGGAGTTGTATATGAGTTCGACAGGAACTTTCGCAACTCCACATGGCGAGATGGGTCTGGCCCTTCATGAAATGCAGTTCATCTCGAAGTTGCCAATGGGCGAGTTCCCCTATGAAGAATATATTCCCTCCAATCGGGAATTGGCAGAAATTCGGGAGAAGAATCCCGAACTGGTACAAGTTTATGAAGAACTCATGTGCCATTATCTGATTTGCACCAGTATGTATGAAACTGGATCACATCTGGCATACATTACAAAATGGACAACTTACCTATTTTATTATGAAAATAGAGTGTCTAAGACAGATAAGAGCAGGTTCCGAGAAGATAAGACTCAGGTCATCAAGCCTTGCTCTATAATTCCTGCAGATTTAATTCAGGAATTGATGGTGTCGCAGAAAGCTCGCGACCGATATCTATCTACCAAAACTGGAGACATCCCTGCGGGGACTGAGGCTTTAAGCTACCTGAGGCAGGGTAGCCAAAAAATGTCGAAGAAGGCCTTGTTGGCAGGCTTCTTATCTTTATGGCTGCGCAGATGGGTCGTGCCAGGAATCAACACTGTGGACCGGATTCACCGCAACGTATTGTGGTCAGCGGTCCGTCTGGTATTCAAGAACAGAATTAACCTGTTATCGGCAATGGTGTGCCGAATAAACGCAGGTTTACGGATTTTTGGTGAGGAAATAATCAATAATGCTCCTCACAACTTTCCCAGGGTAGAGTTACCATTCACCTATCTGATAGGTTGGTTACTACACCATAATTGTAATTTGTTGCCACCAGGCCCTGAGGATGAAGCGAGGATTTTCCTTCAGAAATTTAGCAAATCTACGTGGAGAACTACCACGTTAGCAGACACCAGAGCAGCATTGAATTATTTGCACGGCTGGAACTTCTTCTACACCAGACCACCAGTTCCGGCTGACTGCCTCGGTGTGCAATTTGAAGATAGAGTAGATAAATCGGCCTTATTGCCGAGATTTGTCTACCGATGGCTAGTGTACATCAGACCCTCTCATCTGATGTACAAGAATGAAGATAACTGTGCATTTGAGCCTTATCTGCCAAGTAGATTCGCTCGTCAGTTTGGATATGATCAACTTCATGTTGGCAATCCTACCACTAGCTTCTATCATTATGGGAAGCTAATCGACGGTGCACGCACATGAAGATATTTCAGAGCTGCATGTACTGGCGCTAGATTCACCATATCTACAGCCACTAGTACAACTGGACTACGTGTACTTCATACGTATGCTCGTTTCTATACGTCTATCCGTTCTTTTGAAGACGGTTATAGTATGCAAGGAAGTCTTCGGTGGGCTCAGGAGGGAAACGTTGAAGAACCTATCAGGATAGCCCCTGACATACCGGACAATACTGCCGTTATAGATGAATTTCTGGCAGTAATTCCCAGAGGAGCTGGGGAAGTAGCCGCGGGACCAATAATTATTGGAAAGCCCCGCAAACGAAAACAGAACACCGCTACCGCTTCTCCGGTAAAGTCTCCAGAGAAGAAGAGAAAATCTACTACCAAAGGGCCTTCCAAACCAAGAGCCCACACTCCAGAAGAGGACATTTTGATTGAAGAAGATCCTCTCGTCGGTTCTTCCTCAGTCCATCCTGGAGAAGGATCTTCAGCCCCTCCACAGATAGTTGGATCAGGAGCTGTAACACTTTTGTCTCCTGGACGTCTTAGCACCGCACTCCATTTATCTTTGCCGTCCAAGGCACAAGTTACGGAGGGTACTACTACTGTATCCACTGCTGATCAAGATCGTATCCCATCAGACGAACCGGCTCTTGACTTTGAGGATGATGACTGGGATGGTGATTATGATACATATCTTGAAAAAAATGCACATATTCCAAGTATTATACAAAACCTATACGAAATTATATATCATGATTTTGTATACTAACTTATTCTGTTCGTTTTGCAGATGTCGTAATCGCACCAAAGCCTGTAGCTCCTCCTCAAAAAGAAGACATTTATGAGGAAAATGAGGAATCTGAAGAGGGAGCTTCTTCTTCAGAAGTCGCAGACGTCGAGGAGGGAGAAGTGCAAAAGCATGAGATGGAGCCTCAAGAAGAACATCCTCCATCATTTGTGGCACAATAAACACAATCTGAAGTGTCCTCTCCCGCTGAGGACCAACACAAAGAGAAGACTACAGTCGACCCCACTGTAGGTGATGATGGAACTACTGGAGAAGAACCAGACTTGAACAAAGAATCAGCTGTAGAGAGTCTCACCAACACTGAAGCAACAGAAAATCCTGTGGAGCAATCAGTTGAAGAAGATGCTGGAGGCATGCTTGAACTTCCAACAAAAACTGGACAAATTATAATAACATCCTCTACTGTCGTTACTGATCCAGTACCAGTTTCTGATAAGCCAATGCCAGAATCTGAATCAGCTCCTGTAGTTGTCCCCAAATCCATCAACATTATCGCCGCCAGAACTCCGAAAACGGCTGGAGTGACACATATTGAAAACATTGCTTCTGAAAATCCTGGAAACCAAGCAGCAGTAGCAACAATAGCTCCATCTCAGCTTGTTGCTATACCAACAATATCTGCAGATATTGGAGATACAATCTCCGAAACTTCTGAGAATCAATTGGCTATGACGGCAGTAGCAACAACGACTTCTTCTCATCCTGTTGTCATGCCAACCACATCTGCTCCCGATCTCCAAAGAAAAGATTTATTAGATATTGTCGCTACACCCAGCTCCAGCGTAGAGATGAATCTCCTGGTTGAGATTCATACTGAAACTTTTTATAAAACTCTGGCAACTTTGATAAAGATGGTCCTGAATAAAGGTCTCAGCTATGAGATTTTGAAGACGACAATGGCCCTGACTATCAAGAATGTTGCCATGTTCAATGATGTTGAGAGAGCTGCCACATTAGAGAAAATTGTGGAGGACCTTGAGCAGCCGATTGGAGAATATCTCAAGCTATTAAATGAGACTATTGAAGGCCTCATTCAGGAGGAGTATGAAGCCTTAACAGCTGATTATCTTGCTCGAGAGACTACATATAATACAGCTCTCCATGAACACAGTCTGAAGGTTGCCAAAGAGAAAGCCTTTTTGGCTGGCATAAAACCTGTACTGCATAGTCACATAGTAGCTTATGATGCTTTGAACATAGATATTCAGAGCAAGAATGATAGAATCCGCGAAGTCGAGGCAGAGCTAGCTTGCTTGAAGGCTGAAAAGGAGAAGATGATCGATGCTCGAAATCTGCACCTCATCCAAAGCTCAATTTTAGAAGAACAAGCTTTTGGGGCTGAGTCGACCATCTGAACCCTTGATGAAGCCAAGGACAATTTGATAATCACCTTTGCTGAACTTTCCTGTATTTGCACTCCTGAAGCTCGACGTGCAGAGGCTACCAAGAAGGTTATGAGTTCTCGTGGCAGACAGCTAGAAGAATTAAAGAAGTTACTTCAAGACATTTCTGCTCCACCTTGAAAGAGCTCCTTGTAATCATTTCGTTTATCCATTTTGCAATGTTTCCAAGATGAATAAAATATATATTTTGTGATCCTATCATTTATTTGGAACAATAGGTATGAGATAGAAAATACTTATCAGAGGTTATAGGAACATGACAAGTCTTTTAAACTCAATGCATTATATCTATCCAGAGGTAATATGGACATGATAGATAATAAAATCTTATTTTCTGTTTTTAGAGTATACAATACTATCAGAGGTAATATGGACGTGATAGTATGTAAGAACTTATAGAAAAGTAGATTAATATCTATGCAGAGGTCAAATGGACATGACAGATAGGAAAAATAAGTAGGTTTTAATATTCATCCAGAGGTCTTGAGAACATGATAAATAAATCCAATTAATCGACTGATAAGATAGAAGATTAATTTCTGTTTGCGAGTATACAATATTATCAGAGGTAATATGGACGTGATAGCATGTAAGAACTCATGATAGAAAAGCAATTAGATTTGACATTTATTCAGAGGTCTTGATAACATGATAAATAACAAATCTAAATTCATATACCAACTGGTAAGATAAAAGAAAGAGATGAGTAATCAGCTTAACCAAACCTTGGTAGCTGGGGAATAAGAAGACAGGTGTCATTGAAGATATACTCCATTATTGATAAATGAATGAATTAATATATCTTTCAAGAAAGAAAATATCATCCTCAAGGATCATTCTCAAATGGTTCTGATTCATCATCGGCTTGAACTATATTGACTGAGAATATTTGCCCAGATTCACAATATGAGGAACGAGACATATCGGATTCGATGAATAGAATTTCTTCCGAATCTGATGATTGCAAAGAGCTAGAAGATAATTCTTCTTGTATATCGTCATTAAACATGTGGGACGGATCATATTCCAACCCATGACGAGTCTTTTGGTAAAACGGATCACCACATAATGGTAGTCGTCTGCCCTTGCCCTGATTGAGACCTTGTATAGTCTTCAAATCATACCCCATGTTCTGGATGATCTTGATAGATTGTTGACTGTATTTGTCAATTCGGATTCTTCCTTTATCTTTATCCTTCAGATTATCTGTCTGAGTAACAGGGATATTTCTAGCCAGGCCAAACACAATTTGGCATTTGTTTTTCTTATCAGACGGGACCACGAAATAGGATTCTTCGTGACGTCTGAAAGTTACGCAAGCTTGTGATGAAGCGGCTACAGGAAGCAGATAGGGAGAAGATGTCAAGAACTTTTGAGCATAAGGTCCGACATCAACATGAGGAGGAAAAGAATTCTCTATATGATCAATGTATAAAGTTTCTTCTGGTTCTGTGTTGTCTTTATATTGATGACTTTGATTATCAGAAGATAAAGTCATTCTCTCAATAAACTTGACAGCCATATACTCGAACAGGAAATCTTTATTGATATCAAAAAGTACAGAATGATCAATATTTACATCATTTATAATCTGATTGCTACGCTTCGGATTAATCAACAGTGGACCATCATCTGTCTTCTGCATAGATTTGCCAAGATTGACAATCAATGGTGATTCTGGATCATTCGTACAAGAAGTACGCCCTTTAACCTTAATCATAACAGGTTGAACTTGGCTCTTAGCAGAAATATTTATTGATTCCTCAGATGAAGTTTGAGTTCTTCCTTTAACCTTGATTATCAAAGGTTGATCATTGACAGGTTGGGATTGGATTCGTCCCTTGACTATGATCTTCAAAGGTTGCTCCTCTGGCGGATCTTCATTAATAGACTGATCCTCAGAAGATGATTGATCTTCAGCCATGTCTGATATATCTTTCACATGCTCTTGTTTATAAAGCCTTGAATCAGAGAAGTAGGCTTCGACACCCTTGAACGGATTAATATCAGCAAACTCAGTTTTCACAACTCCTTGGGAGTCCACATATTTGAAATATTGGTGAAGAGTTGAAGGCACAATATTGTGCTCATGAATCCACGGTCTTCCAAGAAGAATATTGTAGGATACGTCCGAGTTGATAACATAGAAAGTTACCATAGTTCGAAGATCACCAATCTGAATTTGCAGACGAATCTTCCCCAGTGGTTTGCTCTTGCCAGAGTTAAAACCGACTATCGTAGTACTAGTGTAAGTCAGCTCACTAGTAGGAATCCTCAGGGGTCTTAGCATACTCTGAAGAATTATACTAATTGAAGACCCAGGATCAATGTAAATCCTGTCAATTTCAGTGGATCCGATATATCCAGTGTAGCACAGAGGCCTATCATGCTTGTTGTGTTTCAATAGCATATCCTCTTGTGTAAAGGTGATGTTGGGAATTGCTTCCATCATACTATGACATTGCGGACATGACACTGGTATATTATCAGGAGTCTTGAGTTGAGCCAAGCATGAATCTGCTTGAAGTAAAGCTTCGCTCAAAGTCTCTCTGCTTTCTCTGGAAAGGCGAAGCAGTTCAAATATAGATAGTCTAGCAGGAGTATTGGCTAACTGAGCTAGAATGTCAAACTTGTAAGGCTTCATCACCACCCCCTGATTGGAAGCAGACTTCAATAGGATATCAAAGCGTACTGCCTTCTGTTTCCCCTTTTCAACCACAGACGGTTTAACAGGAATAGGAGAAGGTTGAACTGGTAGAGTTTCCACTACATCTTCTGCTTCTTTGGAGGATCCCTCATAGTCTTTGTGGTACTCTTTTCCAGATCTTGTACCAGCAAAAGTTTCTTCTTCAGACTCAGGAGAAGAAAGTACCATATTACAGGATTTAGTCTTTCTTCCCTTAGCCTTCTTCTTGTGAGGGTTATTACGAAGAACTTCAGAACCCAATCCAGCAGTAGAATTCTGATTTTGAATTTGTAAAGGAAGACGTATTCCTTTATCATAATTCAAACCTTCTACCTTTTGAAAGTCGTAACCCATCTTTCTCATGAGAAGGACAGATTGCTGACTATACAAGTGGATAGGCAGTGAACTTTGGACAGGTGTTTCAGCACAGGAAGAGGAAGAAACCTCTGCAACTATAGGAGAATGAAGCATAGACGTCTCTGTAGTTAAGGGAGGAGAAGGATTCGGGATACGAGGAGAAATCCCTGTTGGAGCTTTTTCATAAGCAGCAAAGACTTGTTGTGCCCGGTATAAAGGAATACTATTCATGGCTAGCCATTGCTAATGAGTAAGCTTGAGCTTGGTAGGAGGAGCTAGACTTGGAGGACAGATGTTTAGTCCTTTCAGTCTATCTTCTAGAGGAAGGCCATCCCATAGATGATCCAGGTCATCAGAATTTGGAATAACATGAGAAATTATGTTGCAGGTTTTGACTTTCTTACCTTTCTTGGATTTTAAAGTTTTACCTTTATTTTCCAATTTAGGTACTAAGTCAGGATGTACCCACATGATTTCACCATTCTTCAATGTGAGCGGCAGCAATCCTGTATTTTCTTCCCTAGCAGGCAGGATATTCACGATCTTCATCGTCGCCTTCGGAATTGGGATAATTCCATCTGGGACTTGCTGTGGAGGAAAATCCCCGAACTGAAGAGAAACCATATTGGTCGTAACCGTATGGTCATCATTGGTTAAAGCGATAGCGCCACCGTTTATCAGCTCTTGGATCTTCTTTTTCAAGACATAGCAAGCACTGGTAGGGTGATTAATGTATCTATGATAGATACAATATTTGGGATTGTCAGTCAGATTCACCTCATTAGGCCTTTTTGGCTCTGGAATCTGAAGTTTACCACTTTTCACCAGACATTAAAATATCCCTGGGATATCACTTTTGTCAAAAGAGTATTCTTTCTTTGGCCTGGAAGATTCCTGATTATTTGGCGACGTTTTGTTCTTGGAAAAATTGACCATAAGAGTATCTTTTCTTTTCACATTACGATTGCCAGGATTATTACCAGGATTACTTTTCTTCCCTTTATCTTCTGAAGCAAAAATTATCCCGTGTTCACGAGCCAACCTACCATTGGTCTCGGCAGAAACTACTGCTATGATAAACGAAGCCCAATCTGTGAATTGGAAACCTGTGAAGACAACAATGGATGGTCGCAGATTCATCTTGTATGTATCAATCAACGCTGAATCTGGCATACCAGGAGGCATCTTTAGAGTAGCCTGTCGGAAACGTTCAATGAACGTCCGAGTATCTTCTTTCTCCTTTTGTTTGATTTCTATCAAGGAGGACATATTCATGTCCATACCTCCTTCATAGAAGCGGGAGAGAAACATTGCCTTGAATTTGTCAAAAGACGAAATAGAGTTATCGGGTAAGCTACGATACCAGTCGTAAGCTGAACCCGTCAGGCACCCGATGAACACTCGAGTGAGAAGAGCATCATTTTTCTGCAAGTGTATAGTCATAATATCAAAGTAATTGATATATTGACTGGGAGATGCTTTTCCATTAAATAAAACCATGGATTGTGGCTTGAACTTCGGTGGAAAGGGTACATCATTCCAATGAGGAGGATAAGGTTGCTTAATCCCTAACCTCTGGAGCTGATCTTTGTGCCTCAAAACTTCAAACTGTGCTTTGAGTTCACGCACTGCTTGAATGGCTTTACTGGTTTGAGGAAGCAAATTTGATTGAATAGTCGTTGGATGTACCGTAACCCCCACTGGAGGTGGTACATCTTCTGGAATGATAGAATCTGGAGATGTAAAATTTTGATTAACAGCAGGCTCTTGAATATTTAAAGGTATATCAGCCCCTTGACTATCTTGAGTTTGTGCTTCTACTGGTACCGAAGTTATTACTATAGGTTGAGCAGTTTGCTGATTCAAAATTATCTGATGCATGCTTTGCACCATATTAAGCATGTCTTTCAATGATTGCTCCACGACAGTGAGACGTTATTCCGTATTAGCAGATGACGTCTCTGGTTCATCTCTAACAGCGTAGGATTCAACCTCTCTTGAAGATATAGAGGAATTAGTATAGAAGTATGAATCCACACTATCGGTATCAGACTTAAAAGATTGAGTACCCTCAGCTTCTGAATCAGAAGTCTGCAATTGTCTTTGTCTTCTTGATCGAGTATTCTGATATACTCCTTCAAAGGAATCAAGAAGCCTGTTGAACTGTTGTTGACCTGGGGTTTGGGACATATTCCGTCTTGGATGTCGTCCTCTGTTAGTATGAGATGCCATATTGACTGACACATATGACAGCTCATGTTCTTGGTCTTCAGCTTGATGTTGAGGCGAGTTAAAACTTAAACGATCAAAAACTGACCGTTTTGGAAGCCGAACAACAACAGTTGATCACAACCTGGTGATATTCACAATGATGTTTTTCTTGGGGGAATATTACCGGAGATTGTCTGTTCTTACGTTTTTGCATTAGCAATTCACGTAAATCAGAAGGAACAGATGGAGTATTATTCTTTATTACATTTGGGGTAGAAAAACGTTTAGTCCCTTGTGTATAAAGAAGATTACTGGCTGCATTCGCAGAACCAAACTGTACATTTTTACGCATTTGGAGTTGTGTGCGTAAATCTTGAGATTTAGCACGAAGGACTCCATTTTCATGGCGTATAATTTGTAAGTTTGGTACTTTGCGTAAAGCAGTATAAGAAGGTTGTTGGTGTAGGACAGAAGCTTTACCAATGACATTTTTACGCTGTACACGTTTAGGTACATTCACATTAGATGTGCAAATATCGTTATGAATTTTATCTACACTGTCAAAGACATGAGACTTACCTTTACGCGTGGAGCGTAAAAATTGATTATCTACCACATCACAGACGGGAGATTTTGCTTTACGCGAGGAGCGTAATTTATTTGGGCCTACCACGTCACCGACGGGAGACTGATTCTTACACTCAGAAGCATAAACTTTAGAGTCTGCCCCATTACGAATGGAAGATTCATTCTTATGTACTGAGCGTAAAATTTGGTTCTTATGCAGTGGGCGTGAAACCTGATTATCTTCACCGTTACAAACGGGAGATAAATCGTCACACTTTGAGTGCAACTCTGAAGTAAGGACTGTCTCGTTACGAACGGAAGCCCCTACGACAGGAGTGGGAAGAATTCCCTTGTCATCAGAAGTAACAGAGAGATCAGAAACCACTTTGGATTTGGGAATCCAAACTTTTCGTGCTTTGCGAGACTTTTGAACATTGGAGTGGCGAGAACCACCCCCAGTTCGGAGCATTTCTTCATAGGCAGTCTGGTCGAAGTGTACAACCAGAGTCTTCTTGGTCGAACCGACCGAAACATCATCATATTGAGCAATCGCCTCCTCGTTAGAGGAGAAGGTAGTCCCCAGCAGAGTCGCCATTTTGTTTCACTTAACAAAAATGCCAAACAAAAGTTGGATTTTGAAAATAAAATGAGAAAAAGTACAAGAAGTACAAATTTGATTCTGGGAAAGTATTGCTATGGAAGTCTGATCTGTAAATGATCACTTTGTTCCTTGGACTATATGATGATGATAAAGATCACTGCTTGAAGTAGAACAACTTGGAAGAACTAAGTCACCAGAAAGGTATCGACGTACTTGGACACTGATGGCGAGGCCGAATGCTTTCCTGCTTTGCTTCACTCTGTTCTGAAAGAAAAGTTGAAGAAGAATGCTTCGGAGAATCAAAATCTCGAAGTTCTGATCTCTGTATTCTCTCCTATCTCTCCGTCTGTCCCCCCGTCTGTCCTTCCTCTGTCTCTGTTTCAAAAATCAGTCTATTTATAGACTGGGGCTTCTGTGCGTAAAAAGCATCAAAATCTGTCTTTATGCTAACAACTGCTACCCATGATCAGAGTTATCCTTTGCATACGTTGACACGCGTCCCATCATTTCAGTGAGAATAGGATACATGTACACACGTTCTTCGAAATATGTGGCATGAAGGCCATGTAGGCAAACCACGTTCCAAACTGGCCAGAAAGAATAGGGCGTAAAAGTAGCCCCAACATCCTCTGGGCGTAAAGCAGTAAGATGAGCGTAAAATAGCTCTGTCATAGGTTTCCCGCATAAAGTGGTTATGGAATAACCTTGAGCGTAAAAATGGCTCAAATAGACTTTACGTACACATTGTTTTATGAGCGTAAGAACCCGTGTAAAACTCCGTGCATAAAAGAAACCATATAGTGAGCGCAAAGTAGCTCGATCCACATAAACGACAACAATGGTCTTTGTATGAGACAAATTCCTTTGGATTCTGTGGTAAATGCCATCATTAATATCTCCATGTCAGGTTCTGCATTAAATGCGAGACTAGACAGCCTTGTCCTAGCGTAAAAGGAGTAGTTGGCTAGTCATAGGCGTAAAGTGCCATCAGTTTAGACCCAAGCGTAAAACGATCAGCTTGCACAGGCGTAAAGTGATTAGCCTCTCTGTTTGGTGTAAAACCAATCACTTATGAATGAAAAATGATTCATCTCTTTGACTCTTTCTCTGAAGCACTTTTTACGCTCCTACACCAGAATGACTAATGAGAATAGATGTCCGAACTGGAGTAACTGAGTCCTATTTAGAGCAACACAGGTTACAAAGTATCCAAGATGTAATAAATGAAGTTCACAATGCATTCTACATGATTCTAGGTTATTCTACGTCAAAGTCAACTCTTGGTCAACTCTAGTAATATTATAGTCAAACTAGGTCAAACTGTCTAGGGTTTGGTCCAACTCTAGTCTATATGTCATGTTAGGCCTATAGGGTCAAATATGTCATGCCCCGATCCGAAAAATTGCTCGTCCTCGCTAGATTTTACCCGAATCATCGTCCTCGCTGGGGCGTGATGCCGTACGAGCCTGGAGTTGTGCTCGTGCAAGGCAAGATAACAGATTCACATAGTGAATATCTCAAATTCGTAACATAAGCAGCAAAAGGAAACAAAGAACACAATAAGAATCTCTTTTATTAATAATGAACTAAGGTTACAAAAGCTTGAATAGCCCAACTGAATATGCCAACTGGCTACAACGCTCATGATCTCTCTAGCTCACAAAGGATTTATATTGTTCCATACATTATGCCTCTTTATAGCCAACAAGTAGTCTTCGATCGAATATCTTCATGTTGCAAGTCCGAACGCCTATGCGGAAGCTCCTCTTGAAATGCTAAGGACTCTATGCCTCGATGCGTCCAAGCCAAGCCCCGCCTCGAGCTGAACATAACCTGAACCTGTAAGCAAACTAGTGGAGGATTAGTGCTTTCGTCCTCGCTGTACTGATCAAGACCCACTCGCACCCAAACCAAACACTAAGTATATTTAGTGAAACATGCAACAATATTTGGTGATCTTTCTAGTTAGCCTTAGGATCAGTTTCATGACAACATATACGCATGGCAACTTATCATAGATGTGTCCAATATCGTGTTCCTACAGCAGATATAGTTAGACATAATATGAATATAACATAGTGATCATGATCATTCCCGTCCCATTCGCCTAGCCTACAATGGTTAGGACTTTACATAACCAATCATACACTTTACGCAACCAACCAACCGTAAACTTAAACATATGCATAAGGGTTGCAGGCCCTGTGCCTGCACCCAACTTTAATCTCAGCCTACCGGCCCTATCTATATGAAGGTCACGGTGTTTCGCACCGTAATAGACTTGGCATCATTATGTGTAAGCCTATGATCGCTTCGATACGGGTTGCTAGCCCAATATCCGAAGGATCCCAAACTTACTGATATCATAGCTTATCACAACACTGGTTGGTCGCAAATCGTCCGAATGATGTACACCATAAATACCATACATAATTCCCTCATAGGCCAAACGGTCTCGGTGCCCCGGTCTACCGTCCGAGGGAAGCCGCACCCGTGCACGGGCCATCCGAGTCCATTGACCATACAATACGTACCATAGCATACAAGTCATATCATTCCAACCAATCTCGTGTTCCCTATACGTAACACCTCATCTCTATCTTGAGTTCCGACGGTGTTAAGCCCCAACACATCCGTATTGATGCACAACGCCTAACGGCTTAGACTTTCCGTACTTATATTCAACGCGTTCCATTCATAACTTATTCACATAGCCTAGTTCCGTAGTTACTTAGCCATTTCCTAGCTTCCGTGCACGAGGGCACGCTCAGCACCATAATTAATGTTCTAGGCCTAGTGTTCAATGTTCTCAGAGTCGTGCACGTGATGCACATCTCGATATTGTCTTTCAATGTTCTACCATCACCGTCCTACCGCAACCCATACATTGGATGCACGTCGCTTCAATTGTTCAATGTTCGATGTTCTATCTTAATGTTCGACACATACTAAGACCTTTACTCGCCCGAGCCATACTCGCTAACTCATTACCTAAATCGCATGCAATGAATACATTTTATTAGACGTGAAGGAATATGGAGAGAGAGTCAAGAACCCGCCCACCTTAAGTCGATACGTCTTATCTTTTTGCCGAGCTGATGCGGCTCGATTCCATAACTTGGTTGCATAGCTAACTCTCAGACTTAGCTATTCCTTTGAACTACTCGATTAATTTGGCCTATCGTGCCCATGCCACACTCCGTTGCAAGGCGACGATTTGGTTTTGCAGACACTTTACTGAATAAGAAAAAATGCCGACTTCTTATCGTCCAGCATAGAAGTATAGCCTGTACACCAGATCAACTAAAATCAGCACTTGCTCAAACGAGACTTATCCTTTGCATCGATTCGATTCGTAGATTCCAATCGACTCAAAGCTTTCCTTTGGCCAACGTAACTCTTACATCGATTCGCATCGATACTTCATCAGGTCAACGCAACTCTTCGAGTCAACGACTCATCGTAATGCACCGTGCAGAACGGGACATTACAAAATACTAGGTCATTCTATAGGTTACCTCACTATACTAGTATATCTTAGGATACCAAGGTATTAATATAGCCTATAGTCTAACATACCTTAACTTGGAATCTAACATAACCACATATGTATATATATTACCAAATATTTATAGACATAGATATAACTTACCTAGCTTACATACATATACTATATTCATATACATATATACATTACATAACATATATACATACATAACAGAACCTATATACATATACTATATGTATACCTATACATAACTATGTGGACCTTACTTATACACACATAACATTTCCTACATATATACCCTCAAGTATATCCCACACAACTCATATCTATACATCACTATATATATATATATATATATATATATATATATATATATATATATATATATATATATATATAGGGCTAGGGCTGCATGCGAAATTTGCGGAGCTCCTGCACAGGCGATTGAGTTTTGATGCTGGATCCGGCGGGGGGTTTTGGCCCCCCAGGCTCGGCGACGGGGGGCTCCGCCTCCCCAGGCTCGGCGACGGGGGACTCTGCCCCCCCTGGCTCGATGGCGTGTTCTGGCCTTCCTGGCCGACGCGAGGACGGCGTCCTGGCAGACGTCCCGACAGCACGGGGCTCAGGGATTAGCGGATCGGCGGGGGGCTCCGCCCTCCCTGGATCGGCGGCGGGGGACTCCGTCCCCCTGGCTCGACGGCTGGTCCTGGTCTTCCTGACCACCACGAGGCCGTTGGTCTGGGAGGCGTCCCGACAGCACGGGGGGTGGCGATGCTCTCCTTGTCGTCGCTGCTCCGACGGGTGGGTCGGCGGTGGGAGGCTCCGGGAGACATGGAGCGACGGGGACTTCCGGACATCTGGCGCGTGGATGGGACGGCCTTCCTGCCACGGTGGGTGGATCCGTCGATGTTGCCACGGTGGAAGGTTCCGCTTCCGCTTCCTATGGGACTGTTCCAATAACGGCGGCGGCCACGGCGAAGGTGGGCGGCACTGTGCGGACCTTCGCTGCGGTGGTGGGCGGATCCGCGACGACGTCGACGGATGGTTCACCGAGGGTGGATTTTCGACCAGCCATTGTCTCTAATGGACGGAAGGTGGTTGTTTTTTCACAATCGGATATGGAGGCCCTCACGGCGCCGTGTGGGCTTGACCTTATTGGCAAGTTTGCTCGCCGGAGACTCCTAGTTGAGGCTATTAGAAAGGCCTTTGATTCGCGGGGTTTCAGGGGGTTGATTGATGTGAAGGCGATCGATGATCGACTTGTCCTTATACGGCCCCACGTCGAGAGTGACTTTCTCCGGCTGCGGTCTAAGGACTGTTGGTTCGTTGGCCGGGTTCTGATGGTGTTATTCAGGTCGTCGGTGGACTTTTTGCCGATGAGAGAGGACCCTCGGGTTCCCATCTGGGTGGCCTTCCCCGGGCTTCCCCACTGCATGTTTGATACTAATGCGGTTCTGTCCATCGCATCTGGTCTTGGCACTCCGCTCAGTACTGATCGGGCTACGGCGTCCTTTTCTAGGCCGGGGGTGGCCAGGGTTTTGGTTGAAGTGGACGTCAGCAAACCTCTCCAACATGAGGTGTTTTTCCAACTACCTGATGGTGTTCGATCGCAGCCAGTTGTATATGAGCGGAGGCCTCTCTACTGTGTCTCGTGTGGCCATCATGGTCACGTTGAGAGTGCTTGTGGGCGACCCCAGGTGGAGACTTCTTCTGTGGGAGTAGCCGATAGACCGCCCATCCCCGACGGCCTCGCTCCAGGCGTTGTGCGTGAGGAGGACGGCCCGGTGGGTAACCATGGGATTAGCAGGGGTCATCGGAGGAGACGATCTAGGCGCGAGAAAGGGAAGGGGACACGGCAGGTGTGGAGGCGCGTCGGGGGGTGTGATGATAGCACGGGGACCATGCAGCCCGGATTGCGCGGGAGTAATGATAATCGTGCCAATTCCGTTCCGCCTTCATGGCACGTGGGGGAGTCTTCTTCGGGCCAGCTGGCTCTATGGTCGGATGACGGGCGGCCCATGATGGAGGGACGCGGTGCTCCAGGCTCTAGCTTGGACGGGCAGTTGGGCCCTGAGCGGGGTATTGGGCCTATTGATGTATCGGATCTCCCTATTATTATCCATAGCCAGCTGGGACAGGGAGTTATAGCGGCTGATTCGGACACTGAGGATCGTAGCTTGGTGGTGTGGAAGGAGGCCGGCCACGACCCTTTATCCGTCTGTGGTTATGACTCCGCTCCGGTGATGATGTGGTTTCTCTGCCCGAGGTTAGACCTTCCACCTCTTTCTCCGAGGGACGCGAAGAAGATTGGCAGATGGTTCCTTTTAAGAAGGCGGCTGGTAGGCGGAGGAAGTCGATGGCACCTCAGTCGGATCGGCTTCTTCGATCTCATGCTTCCCGGGTTAGGCAGGGCCCCCAGTGGGTCCATGGTTAAATTCCTTATTTGGAATGTTCGGAGGACGGCGAACCGAGCTACTTTATCCCGTCTCAGGTCCTTGTGTCGGATCAACTCTATTCAGGTTCTTGCCATTATTGAACCCAAGGTGATATCCTCTAAGCTTCTTTCTTATCAACTGAGGTTGGGTTTTGATGATAGCTTTTGCAATGATAAGGGCAATATTTAGGTTTTCTGTAAGTCGGGTCTTGGGATCAATTGTATTGACTCCTGTGATCAGGCTATAACGGTACATCTTTCTTTGAGCTATTTTTCGGTGCCGGTGCGGCTGTCGATAGTTCATGGTGGAGGGACACGACAGGGGAGGAGGACTATGTGGAGGCATCTTCTGGACGTCCAAGCCCGGAACATTGCGTTGCCTTGGGCGGTGGGCGGGGACTTCAATATCATTGCTTCTCCGGATGAGAAATTTGGAGGCCGACCTCCTGACACGAGGGCTATTGCAGACTTCCTTGAATTCCAGTTGGCTACCGGGTTATCAGATGTTGGTTTCAGAGGTAGCATCTATACTTGGGTGAACGGGCAGACGGGGGTTGATCGGCAGGGATCCCGCCTTGATAGGCTACTCGTGACGGGTAGTTGGCAGGATGGTGTCCAGGTTTCTTATGAGCATCTTAATCGGGCAGAATCTGATCATTCTCCTCTTTTGATATCCTGTCAGCCAGATTCCTCCGTTCTGCGCAGAGGCTTCCGATTTCTTGACTTTTGGACTTTCCATCCGGATTTTCTTCCGATTGTGGCTCGGGCGTGGAATTCATGTTGGCATTATGATGCGCTTGAGCGGCTGGGCATACGTTTGAGGACGACGGGGCATGTTCTGGCTGGATGGAGCAGAGCTACTTTTGGAGACGTTTTTCAGGAGGTCCGTCAGGTCGAGGACGCTGCATTGGCGGCGGAGCAGGATTATGAGCTTCATCCTTCGAAGAGGGGGAGGGCTTCCTGGATGGAGGCTGTTGCCAGACTGAAGAAAAAGGTCCAGGTTGAGGAGTCTTTCTGGAAACAAAAAGCCAGACTGAGATGGGACCTGGAAGGAGATAAGAATACTCAGTTTTTCCATGAGTGCACCAGGAGCAAAAAAAGAAAGGGGGGTATTCAGAAAATTATTCGGGCTGATGGTTCTGAAATTGGGTCTGCTGCGGAGGTAGCGACGGAGGCGTCTTTATTCTTCTCGAAGTTATTTAGATCTGAGCCTATTTCTGATGAGGACGCTTTCCTCGATGTCATCCCTAGCATTATTTCTATGGAGGACAATTCTGATCTTGTTCGGTGCCCTGATAGAGCGGAGCTGTTGGAGATTGTTCGGGGGATGGACCCGGCCAGTGGCCCCGGACCGGATGGCTTTTCTGGGAGATTCTTCTCAGCTTGTTGGGACATTATTGCTGCTGATGTGGAGGAAGCCATTGGTTTATTTTTCTTGGGTGCGTGCCTTCCGGTTTCTATTTCGGATACCTTTTTATTTCTTATCCCAAAAGTCGAGCACCCGAGGAGCCTTTCTGATTTTCGCCCTATTAGCCTTTGCAATTTATGTAACAAGATTATTTCCAAGATTATTGCTTGCAGGTTACGGGAATACCTTCCCAAAATTATTTCTCCGGAGCAAAGTGCTTTTGTTCAGGGGAGAGAGATTGTGGACAACATCATTATTGCTCAGGATATGGTGGCTTCTATGAGGGAACCCAACCATGGTGGAAATGTTGCTATTAAGCTGGACATGCAGAAGGCCTATGACAGAGTCAATTGGCATTTCCTTCTGAGGGTTCTCCGTAGATTTGGTTTTAATGAGGTCTTCTGTGATCTTATTTATCGCCTCCTGGCGGATACCCGGTATGCGGTTCTTTTCAATGGCGCACCTACTGGTTTTTTTTTCGACGTCTAGAGGGATTCGGCAGGGGGACCCTCTATCCCCGGCTCTCTTCATTATTGCTGCGGAGGTACTCTCTCGGAACCTCAAGCTTCTTCAAGATTCAAATAGGAGATCTTCATTCCATACTCCGATTGGGGGACCGCATATCTCGTACTTGGCTTATGCGGATGATGTTCTTATTTTTACTTCGAGGGATATTGCTGGATTGTGCACTCTCCAGCAAGTTCTGCATCGTTATGAGGCTGTTTCTGGACAGAAGATTAATTATTCCAAATCTGCCTTTTACACTGCGATACCATTGGGTGAGGATCGTGCTCGGACTATTTCTACTCTCTTCGGATTTAGTCCCGGTACCTTGTCGTTTTCTTATTTGGGTTGCCCGTTAACTTGCGGGAGAAGGAATACGGGTATGTTTAGTTATTTGCTGGATAAAATCCGTTCGAAGCTGACGGGTTGGCAGAACAAGATACTTTCTCCTGGTGGTAAGTTGGTCCTTATTAGGAATATACTTTCATCTATCCCTATGTACACATTGGCTGCATATTGCCCTCCCCGGGCCGTTCTCAGGACGATTGAGAGGATGTTTGCGGCTTTCTTCTGGGGTAGCAAGGATGGGGTGGCTAAGAGGAGTTGGCTGGCGTGGCGGTTCGTTACTCGGACTAAGTCCGAAGGAGGCCTCGGGATCAGGTGCTTGAATGATATTATAGATGCCTTCTCTATGAAGCTTTGGTGGAAGTTGAGGCATGGGCAGGGTCTTTGGGTGGAGCTTCTCAAATCGAAATATTTTTGTAAGCGTCATCCTTGTGATGCGTTTATGACTTCCAAGTGCTCCCACATTTGGCGACGGATTTTGAGGGGGAGGAAATTGGCGGAACCGTTTATATCGTTTAGACTTGGGCGTGGTGAAGGTTCAGCGAGGTGTGAGGCTTGGATTCCGGGGGGTCCCCGGTTGGATAGTGTTTTTATTCCATCGGCAGAGGGAGCGACCTCAGGGACCAGGCGCAGAACGGGGAGACGGACTCGGGGGCGGAGCCTATCACAAGCGAGGGTGTTTGCTGATGGGGCAAGTGCTGATTCGATGGCTTCACAGCATTTAGGCACTGGAGAGCTTCGGAGGTCCGCTAGACTGGCCGGGATAAGGGTGGTTCTTCCCCAACGTACGGTGATTGTTCGGGCTCTTTCGGATAGGGGAAGAAAGATCAGAGATTCTAGGGTGAGGAATTCTGATAATGGTGGTCCGGTTATTCGATCTTTTTGGACAGCCAATGGTTGGGATCTATCTTTGTTTTCGGAACAGTTTAGAGTAGAGGCAGCGGGGCGGCTCAGATAGGCGAATCTGACTTGTTCTTCAGCTCCTGATTATCTGGTTTGGGGTGACCGAAGAGGTTCATTCACGCTGGCTGCGGCTTGGAGAGGTTGTCGGATCTCTCACCCTATATCATCACTTTTCTCTAATATTTAGGGCAAGTGTATCCCGGCGAAGTGGAGCATTCTGATGTGGCGGGTCTGTCACAACCGGCTTCCTACTGATGACATTCTTCAGAAGATTGGCTTCCATCTGGCTTCCAGGTGTCATTGCTGTCGGGTTGGGAATGGAGAGAACCTTCAGCATATATTTTTCCACGGGGATCTCGCTATGACGATCTGGTCTACTTTCCGGGGTTTCTTCAAGGCATGGATGCATAGTGACTTTCTGGTTTTTCTTCAAAGGTGGTGGCGGGGTCAGGGCAGTCATCATCGGAGATCACTGGCTGGTGCGATCATGTGGGTGCTTTGGAAGAACAGGAACAAGCATCGATATGAAGGGCGTGGTGCTGGGTCGGACTTCTTGGTTCGGGAGGTGAAGCGACAGTTTCGAAAGTCGCTTTCGACTTGTCGTCATCTTCCAGTTATTCCACTTTGGGCTTTAGAGTAGTATTGTTTTTCTTCTTTGTTCTTGTTACCATGAGGTCGGATGTAATCATTACCCTCTTTATCAATAAAGGTAACGGTTTTTGATTTTATATATATATATATGTATATATATATATATATATATATATATATATATATATATTTTTTTTTATGTATATATATATATATATATATATATATATATATATATATATATATATATATATATAACAATAAAACTCCACCATCTATCAAACAAAAGCCACACTACTCAACCTCACAGACTTGCACATGATACCTATACTCCTAAACATTATATACTAATATATAACCTATGTATATACACACAAATATATATGAAACCAACCTCACAGACTCAAACCCAGAATCTCAGAAAATCTGAGATTACTCTCAACCTCAGAAACTAGGTGAACAACAACCCACAAATTCATGCTCAGGAAACTGTAAATCCAACTGGACTGAACTACATACAACCCACAGTTCACACATGCATAAACCTAACACTCAAAATATAAACCAGGAACCAAACTCAAAATCTCATATATAACAATTATAGGTCATAATTATAAAGTATCATATACATAACACCAAAATACCTATACTCAGCAAACTCAGAAATCCTAAACCCCTAAACAAAACATAAAAATGGGTGTGATACTGTGTCCTGTGTGTGAGAAGTGTGTGCAGAGTGTTGAGCTTGTGTCCAAGAGTCACTGGGGGGGTGTCAAGGTGTGTCCATGAGTGTCCACGGTCGTGTCAAACCTTACGTCAAACATGTATCAGTAAACTGGGCATGCACAGCCTCGTGCACACATGTCGATGAGAATTGGACACAACGTGTCCATCAAAACATCTCGTGCTCGTGTCAGTAGGTAGGTGAGTCATAGGAGAACATGTCAGTGACCCTAATAAGTGTCCAAGCCGTGTCGTATGTCGTGTCCAACTACGTATCAGAAACGTATTTTGTGTGTGTGTGTGTTTGGACGAAACAGTACAAATGCGATAACTTTGTGAATACCAAACCAAATTGACCCAAACTTTGGCAGCATGCTGTCAGACATTACCCCTACCTACACACCAAAATTCACGTGTCCACGTGGCGTGTATAGCGAATACGAGACCCGTGGCAGCAAAGTAATGCACCACAGCGTGTGCGGGCATCCCCGTGTCCAAATACGACACGAACGTGTCCAAGATCAACTCAGTCCCAAATATTATCAATCCACACATTAACAGCTACCAAATCATGAAATTAGTTTAGGAAATTAAGAATAAACATTCCTATGAGGCATTTTATCGAACACATTGACTAGTTCTCTGATACTCCTCCGATACACGTATCAAATGGAAACGAATCGAACCCAAACTCTGCCAATAGCTAGGGGACCCTAAATGCATGCATTTATGGAGAAAATAAGGAATTAAAAGGGTTTAGATATCATTACCTATTGAGAGTTTGAATCTTAATGAAATAGCCCCTTGTAAAGCTTCAACGCCAAATTCCTATGGTCCAATGCCTCCAATTCTTGCTAGTTAGCCACTAGAGACTTCAATGCAATAAAACTGATTTGGTCCAATTTGGAGGTAATTTGAAGAAAGGGGGCAAATTTGGGGAAGAACATAAACTAGGGTTAGGGTTTGCTACAAAGGAGGTAAAAGGGGGCTAATGATGACTTAAATAGGTGGAGGAGGCTCTCATGGCCGGCCATGGTGATGGGCTAGGACCTAGCTAAGTCACAAAGGCCCAACTCCTCTTCCTATGTTGTAAAAACAAGCCCTTAAGCTAAAGACCCAAACTAGCTCCTTAATTCAAATCTCCAAATGGTTTTTAAGTCATTCCTAGCTAGATTAGAGTCTAATTACTAACCCAAACATGTTAGCTAGGTCTCCATGGTCATGGTTAGTTTCTAGGCTAAGTTGTTCTATGGTTTCACTAGCAAAGCCAAAATCACATTTCATCAAATTAAATAATATTAAAATAATTAAAAATTCATAATTACCAAAATACCCTTATTCTAGAAAGTGGTAATGACAAATCTACCCTCCTTAAAATAATTTTGTCCTCAAAATTAAAGACGAAACTGAATAGATAAAAAGGATAGAAAATTATACCTCAAGGCTGAAAAAGATAAGGGTATCGCTCGCGCATCTCATCCTACCTCTCCCAGGTAGACTCACCTAGAGAGTGATGCCTCCACGTGACGTAAACCAAGGGTATAGTCTGGTTCCTCAACACCTTCTCCTGTAGATCCAGAATCTCTACAGGCTATTCTGGATAACTGAGAGTAGGGCCCACCTCGATCTCGGAATGATCTAGTATATGGCTGGGATCGGCCACGTACCGTCTCAAATGCGACACATTATGAACTCCCTCTAGTACAGGTGGCAAGTCTAACATGTAAGCTACGTCACCGACTCTTCCGCGGATAACGAAAGGTCTGATGAAATATGGGCTAAGCTTTCCACCTCCACCGAAGCATATAGTACCATGTGTCAGAGATATCCTCAAGAACACCAGATCTCCAACCTAGTACAAACATGGTCTCAAGCTTAATTATAACTATCACATGATCAAACAAAAACACAAAATCAAACAAAATTCTAATCCTAAATCTAAGATGTACCTAAAACTCCAAAGTTCTATGATTGCTATCGGCCCAATACAGCTGTCTGTCCTGCGCCACGTGAAGTCGATCCCTAATGAGCTCCACCTTCTCGGTTGCGTCCATAACCATCTTAGGTCCCAATAAAGCTCGCTCTCCAACGTCATCCCAAGACAAGGGAGTATGACGTCTACGCTCGTATAATGCCTCGAATGGTGACATCTCAATGCTGGCCTGAAAGCTGTTATTGTATGTAAACTCTACCAAGTGCAAATGAATCTCCCAGGAGCCTCCAAAGTCTAAAACACAAGTCCACAAAATGTCCTCGAGAGTCTGAATAGTCCTCTCTGACTTCCCGTCTGTCTAAGGATGGTAAGCAGTACTAAACTTGAGCTAAGTGCCCAAACTAGTATGCAGACTCCACTAGAAGTGGAAAATAAAGCGACTATCCTGATCCAAGACAATGCTCACGGGAACTCCATGTAGTCTGACAATCTGCCTCACGTACATGTATGCTAGCCTCTCTGTATACAAACCCACCTTGAATGGCAAGAAGTAGGCTGACTTGGTCAACCTGTCTACGATGACCAAATTGTATCTTTCTTTTCTGGTGTACGCGACAATCCTGAAACAAAATCCATCGTGATGTGCTCCCACTTCCATTCTGGAATGGGCAATGGCTGTAACAATCCTCCTGGCCTCTGCGTCTCTGCCTTTACCTGTTGGCAGACCAAATATCTGGCTACGAAGCATGCTACCTCCTGCTTCATCCCAAACCACCAGACATGCTCCTTTAGGTCTCTATACATCTTGTTAGCACCTGGATGCATAGAATACTGTGAACGGTGAGCCTCCTGCATAACTTGCTCTCGAAGGTCTCCACTGGGCGCACACAGTCTAGAATCGTGCCTCAATGCGCCATTCTCTGCAATAATAAACTCCTCAATAAGTCCTATTAGAACCTGCTCTCGGAGACACCGTAGAGCTACATCATCGAATTGAGTTGACTTGATCCTCTCTATCAAGTTTGACTGAATCTATATAGTCTCCACATCTGTATCTCAACTCCTGGAACTATCACCTCGATCTCCAGGCTCTCCAGATCTGCTAACAAGTGACGATCTGCCGTCAAACACATGGCTACCGGATATCTGCTTAAAGCATCGACAACCATGTTGGCCTTTCCTGGATGATACTGTAATAAAATTTTAAAGTCATTCATCAACTCCAACCATCTCCTCTGTCTCATATTGAGCTCCTTCTGTGTAAACACATACTTCAAGCTTTTGTGGTCTGTAAAGATCTCCACTCACTCTCTGTATAGATAATATTTCTACAACTTCAGAGCAAAGATAACTACTGCTAACTCCAAGTCATGGGTAGGATAGTTCTTCTCATGTGGATGTAATTATCTAAAAGCATAGGCAATCATCTTCCTATGCTGCTATAAGACACAACCCAGACCATTCCCTGAGGCGTCACTATAGATAGTGAACCCACCTGATCCTGATGGCAATGTCAAAATCGGAGCTATCGTCAACCACTTCTTCAACTCATCGAAAGCGATCTGACACTCCTCTGACCAGATAAACTCTATGTTCTTTCGGATCAGCCTAGTCAATGGCTCTGCAATCCAGAAGAAATCCTGAAAGAACCTCCTGTAGTAGCCTGCCAATCCTAGGAAGCTCCTGATCTCTGCAACTGAACTCGGAGCGGTCCACGCCTCAACTGCAGTAATCTTTCTCGGATCAACTGAGATCCCATCCCCATTCACAACATGACCTAGGAACTCAACCCGATCTAGGAAGAACTCACACTTCGAAAGCTTGCCATAAAGCTCCTCCTTCCTGAGAGTCTCTAGAACCACTCTCAAGTGATCCTCATGCTCCTCTGGGGTCTTTGAGTACACCAAGATATCGTCGATAAACACTACTATGAACTTATCCAAGTACTGATGGAACACCTTGTTCATCAGGTTCATGAATACCGTCGAGGCATTGGTTAACCCAAACGATATCACCAAACTCAAACTGGCCGTACCGTATCCTGAATGCTGTCTTCGAGATATCCTCCTTCTTTACCTTCACCTGATGGTAACCTGACTTCAGATCAATTTTAGAAAATACCCTTGCTCTACTCAACAGATTAAACAGATTATCGATCCTCGGCAATGGGTACTTGTTCTTGATCGTGAGGTTATTGAGAGCCATGTTGTCGATACACATCTGTACCGACCCATCCTTCTTCGGCACAAAAAGCACCGATGTAACCCACGGTAAAGAACTCGATTGGATGAAGCCCTTGTCTTGCAACTCATCCAAATGCTTCTTCAACTCCACCAGCTCGCTGTTGTTTACTCTATAAATGTGTTGAGATATCGGCTCTGCGTCGGGCACCAAATCTATAGAGAACTCCACATCTCTGTCCGGTAGTATTCGTGGCAACTCCTCCGGAAAGACATCCATGAACTCAGCTATCAATGGATGTGGCACCGTCTGCTCCTTTACTGAAACTCCACAGAAGATTTCGTCACCTTTTATTTGACGAACTCGAACTTTGGCTCCCCCGCCACTCTAAAAAGAACTCTGCCTCCATGACAATCTATACTGGCATGATGCCTGCTCAACCAATCCATTCCGAGTATAATATCATAGTTCGGTAATAGCATTACGAGAAAACTCACATCCAGCTCTCGGCCTCCTAAAATAACTCTCTGATCCTTGCAAATATTACTAACTAGGATAATACCACCCCCAGTCGTGATCTTGCAAGTCCTAGGCAATGATTCAGAATCAAGATGGTGTCTAATAACAAAAGATACAGACACAAATCTATGGGAAGCACTCGAATCAAACAAAGCAAATACGGGAATGGGGTCGAGAAGAACAGAACCTGCGATCAGATCTCCCACTGCCTCTGCATCCTCAGCTGCTATGGCGAAAGCTCGCCCCAGCTGGCCTCATCTAGCCTGCTGCTGGTGCTAGACGAACCTCAGCTGCTGAGTCTGCAATGGTCCCTTCTGCTGTCCTACTGTATCCCTAGCTTATGCTTCCTGTACTATACGTCCCGAAGACTGGGGACACGCCCTTAACTGATGCTCTACTGAGCCGCAAAGTAGGCACTTGCCTAGCCTCTTCTTGCAGTCGTTCCACCCGTGCCTTGACTTCCTATAGAAAGGGCAAATGGTGGCCTGCTGCTGTCTAGGTGCATGCTGGATCAGCCTTTACTGCTGTTGTACCTGCTGAAAAGGTGCACGACCCTGGCCCTAAAACTGTTGACGCTAGAAAGGCCTCTGCTGATGCTTCTAAAAATGGGGCATCTTGGCCGGCCCTGCATTGCTACCGGCTCCATGTAAATCACGACCTCTCTTCAGTTTAAGCTTTAGGTCGTCCTCCGCTGCCATATCCCCTACTAGAATCTCCTCAAAGATGGCATCTCGGTTGCTCTTGGTCAAGGACTTAACTTCTTTGACCAAACCCTTACGGAACCTCCTAGACTTCGCTGACTCACTAAGGCCCTCCACAAACCTATCCAGGCGGTAGAACTCTCCGGCGTACTCCTCTATGGTCTGGTTCCCCTGAACCAGACTCTCGAAATGCGTCTCCAAGGGCCAAGTATTGTGTCGAAGAAGTACTTCTACTTGAATAGCTTTTTGAAAGCTGCCCAAGTCTGCCCCTCAGAACCAACTCTAGGGTCGGTATGGTACCATATACGGGCAAGATCCTATATCTGTCATGCCCCGCTCCCGCAGGAGCGATCGTCCTCGCTAAGGTGTGATGCCGCACGGGCCTAGGTTGCGTCCGTGCAAGGCTAAGTCTAGAAACGGCCGATTTGAGCTAGGCCACAGAGTCGTACAGAGTGTCCCCATTTGCAGCGAAAAGTAAATGAACACAAGTGGAAGCGAATTCAAACTCTTTATTGATTTTCAAAAAGTTTACAAGCGGCGCTAGGCCGATTTTACAAGTCTCTCAAGCTCTCTCTCTCTGAAACATAAAAGGCATGCCAAGTGGCTTACAACATGGAATGATTCATGGCGATGTTCTGATACATTATGTCCTGTATATGGTGCTCCAGCTCCTTGCAACACTCCAAGGCCCCAGAGATAGCTCCATGCCTTAGCACGTTCGAGGGAAGCTCCGCACCCGACGACGTCTCCTGCATCCTGCAAGCAGACTGTGGGGTTATCAGCACATTGTTATGCACTGGTGGGGAGGCTAGCTCGCCCACAATGCTATCATTACCAAACACGTTCTATTTACTTTCGTGCACCGTCTATCATTCATTGTCTTTCTAATCTTGCCTTAGGATCAGTTTCATGCATATTTCATAACCTATCTCGTGTTGCCAATTTCAATGTGTTGCATGGGAATACATGCATGACTTACCCATACTTACCGTCCGGCCTTCCCTGTCCAAAGTAAACTAAGTTAGTCAACAATTCATAGGAAATAACTTAACGTGATTCATATGAACTTTCAATGTCAAGGGTGTGTCCCTGCCTCGGGTCCTAGCACATCGTAGGCGTATTTTCTAACTCCTTTGCTGAAGTACTCTCGATTATCTGGTGTGTTATATTCAAGCCTGTTTAGAAGGCACTTCATTTAGTTAACTTAGACTACTTTGATTTCAATGCAAGGACTTGCACGTGGATTGCCACTAGCAAAGCCCACTTAATCTATATGCATCGGTCGCTGGCATCACAAGCCAATTTAGACATATTTTCCCCTTGGTAATTTCTCACCTATCATGGAGTGCGGCTTGGTACACCCTGATAGTCTTTTGAAATACCCGGCCTTACGTCTCCTGGTAGCTAAGCCCACACTCAGGCCTGGACAGTAAGCCATTTTTTTTTGATTCCGCCTAGGCCGGTCCCGATCCTACACCTTGCGTCAGGCCGCTGGAATCCCTTATTTCCCCTCTCCCCCGTATACGATTGAGGTGTCCACGACCATTTCGTTTTATTTGTCATTTTAACTTAATGGCTGTCTCTGCGCCGTAGGCTAACCCTTAGCCTTAATGCGTTATCGACCAGGTTGGCGTCCGTGCAGCGCGGGTAGCGAGCCCCATTGCACATGCCCGTCACACCTGTCGCTAACCATTCTTTCCTTCTTATCTTTCATTCATTCATTCTTTTTCTTTCTTTCACTTGTCCGTTCGTTTATTGATTCATTCACATATTCATTTATTCATTCGTAGATTCATTCATTCACTTATTCGTTCATTCATTCATTCATATATTTTTGCAACTCCCCGTGTGGAAGTCGCCTTGGCGACCCATCGGTCCCATAGTCTTTCAATGTAGCTATACTCTACTCGGAACGACTATGTTGATAGTCTTCCATTTTATTGTTGTAAACCATTAATTGTTTCATTGTTGAACGCATAAGGGACTTGCACGTAAGATTGTGCCTTAGCACGAGCGTGGAGCGCGGTACGAGAGTTTTCACATTTTTTATGTTCTTTTCCATATTCTATACAAGCATATAAGATGGGATTATTCCGTTAGCTATGTGCGTTGAGTCATTTATTAGCATGCGCGGTATTATCGTATAGCGATTCTAGCAATAGTGTCCGTATTATTATGTGTCTAGGCTAAGCAAAGACGGGTTCATCGGAGCCACCCACCTTAGCGATGTTCGCATCGGCCGAGCTACACTCCGAGTGCGCCTTTGAAAGTCTAAGTTTGGATTCATCTTGACGGGCCAATGTAAGCCATGTATCGATTCTTCATCTGGTCGATGCCAACTCTTCGGGTCGACGGCTCGTTTGAGTCGTTGCACTTGCCGTTTGAATCGGCGTTCCGCTAGGGCGGAGCGGGTCATTACATAATACACCACTCAAAACAAGTCTCGTCCTCGAGACTTCCTGAGTGCAGGTCATCCTACCTGTTCCTTAACTCATGTCGTGTATGTATCGTAGACGATTCCTATCGACTGGCTTTATCGCTCGATGGCATCGAACTATACTCGATACCTTTCCAAGTTCCGTGTCTGCATACGTTTGGTCGATTTTATTGAATAACTTTTCATTCATTTTAGAGTTGATGGTACATATTCAATTCAAGCATTTCTTCGGCTTGGTTGCTATTTTGACGTATCATGGGACTGAAATGGTCGTACGAAGTGCGTTATAATTTATCAAATACGAGAGACATAAGCTGAGGCAAACTCACTCATTCGTTCATGCACATCTCAACACCCACTTGCAGCTGCATTCGAGTTCATCATATCGCTGAGTTTGGATCGTGCACGCATTCAAGGCGTCCCCCGAATACGTACATTTCAACCAAGCTTAGTGACTAGCGAAGTCCGACAAGCTACTTGTGATAGTTTCGATTTGCCGATCGATTTGCTAACTACGATTTAAAACCGAACTCATGTGTGTATCACATATCGTTTATCTCGGTCCTCGAGATGATTCGATTCGCTATTCCAACTTTACTTGCACATCATCCATTCATATCATTTCCTTCGTTTGGGGCCATTCTCGTTGTCGTTCACGCACACTCCTAATTCTCCGTCCTACTCTAAGTCTTGTTGCCCCAAGTCTATCGTCCATCCAAACGATACTCTAATGTCAATTACACAGGTTCAATCACTCGACATAGGGTCGTCCGCCTATCCGCTAGGTCAGCTCACAAGGTCATAGTTACACGTCAAGTCCGTTGCTCATCGTGCAAGGTTGTTGCACGACGCTCGCCCCAAATCCTATGGTCAAACCATTTATTCGCTTGTACGGGAGTTTCTATCCAAGTTTGTTTCACTCAAATTTCTAAACATCAAGCAGTGTTCCTCCTATTTGCATCAACACACTCTCCGCTCCAAGTCCGAGCTCATTTAGGAATCATCCTACGATAGGTTGTCCTCAACTAAATCCTCGACATGTTATTATCGTGCATCCGCAATAACAATTATCGTAGTCTATCTCTTCAAGTATGTTTGATACAATCCACCTATCCAATTCACGTAGTCGATCACAAGGTCATCTAGCCTTGCAATATGTCGTGCCCCGATCTCACGCAAGTCTGATTATCTACGGCGGACATGAATCACCATGTCAACATTCCCGCAGAATAATCGTCCTCATCGGGACGTAACTCTTGCGTTGCGTCTAGACTTGCTCATTTTCGATACGCGGATTGGGTCTACTCAATCCTCAAGTTTTCTCATTCTTCAATCGCAAGTCCTAACAATCCTCGAATTCACCTTCGCTTCAAACCACAAGTCATAGCAATCAAAATTGCCATGTCAAGGTATTTCGAGTTCGATCATTCCCGCTGGACATGAATCACCATGCCAACGCTCACGCAGAACGATCATCCCAAATTTGACGTGACGCATGTGCGAGGCTGGAGTTGCGCTCGCGCAAGACAAGATCGTTGTCGTTGTGGTTATCACCGAACAATCAAGCCACTTTCCTCTTCATCTAACATTCATTTCTATCAAATCCCCAACATAGCATCCTTCAAAACAATAACTTCTAACACGATCATCATTCATCGAATCAGAATACCCCCGAGTTATCGTACATCGATCTTTTGATACGCCTCAATACCATCGATGATGTACATAACCTGACGATCTTCCTTTTGCAACAAATTCCGAGTCGTGCAACTTAATTTCCTCAAGTCACATTGTCTCATGCTAGCTCAAGTCTTTGAGCAACATCTATTCCAAATCCTTAGTCATTCTCGTATCTCCAAATCAACGTTTCCTATGCACGCTATCTTCCGATCGTGCTATCTTTGATCTCTTCCATGAGTATTTCACCTTAACTCAAGTTTCAATCCCTTCGACTAAATTCAAAATCGCATGTACAATTCACTACGTTTCCTCGACCAAGACCTCCATTCGTTTCATCGTTCCGACTCTTTATTCAATCGTTTCGTAATTCGTACTACGCATTCTTAATTCGTCCGAACGATACCTCGTTTGAGACTATCGAAGTCAAAATCATCTAAGCGTTACTCGTCTTAAGGCTTTACACGATATCATCACTTGCCGACATACTCATTCTATCCGTAAATCCTTCAGTCCCGCTCGAACAATTTTCTATAACGTCCATACACCACTCAGGGTTCGAGCCACTCGATTGGTCGTCGACGCTCACTCTTACTCTTCTTCGAAGCTATCACATACACCACTCGAAGTCAAGTCATTCTACAAATCCTCGAAAGGTTATTCGACTCTTGATCGACATGTCCAATTGCGCGTTCGCTCATTCCTCAAAATCTAAGAACCATTTCCCCGTGTTCGCTTTAGCGCCGGTCAAGAAGCGTCTCTATCAACATAAATTTTAAGTCTCCCTTATTCTCGTCCGAGCGATAGTCGATCTTGCTTGCAACTCGTTTGCACCATAAAGTCTAGGTGCGCGATACTCGGCACAACTTAGCCAAAAGGCTGCGTGCATAACCATCCCGTTCAAACTATACTTCGATCTCGTGTACTCGTTCGCTATTGTCAGCGTAAGGTTATTCAAGCACGCCTTGCGTTTGCTAACTTTTTAGCATGCATTCCTTCCAACTCGAATATGTCGCGGTTTGGCACAAAAGCCTTTGCCTATCGATCCCGTTCAACCGAGTACTTGTACGAGCTTTTGAAAATATTAGACTTATTGTATGGAACATCCCAAGGCACAACGAGAGAGAGCGTACACTTCTTTTGTTTTTAGTGAGCTTTCAAAACTGAGAGAATCGAAATGAAGTCCAAGGACGTAAAGCCGTGATCTGATACCAATCTGTCACGCCCCGTTTCCGTAGGAGCGATCGTCCTCGCTAAGACGTGATGCCGCATGGGCCTAGGTTGCGCCCGTGCAAGGCTAAGTCTAGAAACGGCCGATTTGAGCTAGGCCACAGAGTCGCACAGAGTGTCCCCATTTGCAGCAGAAAGTAAATGAACACAAGTGGAAGCGAATTCAAACTCGTTATTGATTTTCAAGAAGTTTACAAGCGGTACTAGGCCAATTTTACAAGTCTCTCAAGCTCTCTCTCTCTGAAACATAAAAGGCATGCCAAGTGGCTTACAACATGGAATGATTTATGGCGATGTTCCGATACATTATGTCATGTATATGGTGCTCCAGCTCCTTGCAACGCTCCAAGGCTCCAGAGATAGCTTCGCGCCTTAGCACGTTCGAGGGAAGCTCCGCACCCGACGACGTCTCCGGCATCCTGCAAGCAGACTGTGGGGTTATCAGTACATTGTTATGCACTGGTGGGGAGGCTAGCTCGCCTACAATGCTATCATTACCAAATACGTTCTATTTACTTTCGTGCACCGTCTATCATTCATTGTCTTTCTGATCTTGTCTTAGGATCAGTTTCATGCATATTTCATAACCTATCTCATGTTGCCAATTTCAATATGTTGCATGGGAATACATGCATGACTTACCCATACTTACCGTCCTGCCTTCCTTGTCCAAAGTAAACCAAGTTATTCAACAATTCATAGGAAATAACTTAACGTGATTCATGTGAACTTTCAATGTCAAGGGTGTGTCCCTGCCTCGGGTTCTAGCACATCGTAGGCGTATTTTCTAACTCCTTTGTCGAAGTACTCTCAATTATCTGGTGTGTTATATTCAAGCCTGTTCAGAAGGCACTTCATTTAGTTAACTTAGACTACTTTGATTTCAATGCAAGGACTTGCACGTGGATTGCCACCAGCAAAGCCCACTTAATATATATGCATCGGTCGCTGGCATCACAAGCCAATTTGGACATATTTTCCCCATGGCGTACGGCTTGGTACACCCTGATAGTCTTTTGAAATACCCGGCCTTACGTCTTTTGGTAGCCAAGCCCGCACTCAGGCCTGGACAGTAAGCCATTTTTCTTTGATTCCGCCTAGGCCGGTCCCGATCCTATACCTTACGTCAGGCCGCTGGAATCCTTTATTTCCCCTCTCCCCCGTATACGATTGAGGTATCCACGACCATTTCATTTTATTTGTCATTTTAACTTAACGGCTGTCTCTGCGCCGTAGGCTAACCCTTAGCCTTAATGTGTTATCGACCAGGTTGGCATCCGTGCAGCGCGAGTAGCGAGCCCCGTTGCACGTGCCCGTCACACCTGTCGCTAACCATTCTTTCTTTCTTATCTTTCATTTATTCTTTCTTTTTCTTTCTTTCACTTGTCCGTTCGTTTATTGATTCATTCACATATTCATTTATTCATTAGTCGATTCATTCATTCACTTATTCGTTCATTCATTCATTCATACATTTTTGTAACTCCCCGTACGGGAGTCGCCTTGACGACCCTTCGGTCCCATAGTCTTTCAATGTAGCTATACTCTACTCGGAACGACTATGTTGATAGTCTTCCGTTTCATTGTTGTAAACCATTTATTGTTTTATTGTTGAACGCATAAGGGACTTGCACGTAAGCTTGTGCCTTAGCACGAGCGTGGAGCGCGGTGCGAGAGTTCTCATATTTTCCATGTTCTTTTCCATATTCTATACAAGCATACAAGATGGGATTATTCCCTTAGCTATGTGCGTTGAGTCATTTATTAGCATGCGCGGTATTATCGCCTAGCGATTCTAGCAATAGTGTCCGTATTATTATGTGTCTGGGCTAAGCAAAGACGGGTTCATCGGAGCCACCCACCTTAGCGATGTTCGCATCGGCCGAGCTACACTCCGAGTGCGCCTTTGAAAGTCTAAGTCTGGATTCATCTTGACGGGCCAATGTAAGCCATGCATCGATTCTTCATCTGGTCGATGCCAACTCTTCGGGTCGACGGCTCGTTTGAGTCGTTGTACTTGCCATTTGAATCGGCGTTCCGCTAGGGCGGAGCGGGTCATTACAATATCTGGCTGCCTGCTGCCATAATCTATGTCCTAGCTGGAATCAGTGCAAGACGAAAGATCTCCTCAATATGCTCGATCCAATCGTCAGCATATAGGATACCCTCCGTACCCCTGAAGTCTCTCGGCCATATCTTCTAGAAATCCATGATGTTTTCGACCCTCGGCTGCTGTACCTAGCCTCCCTATGGCTGGGCTGTCACCCTCTCTACTGCTGCCATGACAAGATGATGGGCATTGTCTATGCCCAGCCTCATATCCGCAGACTGGCGCTGCTGAGCCTCCATCATCTCTTAGAAGAATACGAAGAGTTGCACTGTATCAACTGATCCCGGAGGTGGTGGTGGCTGAAGTACGTCTGGAATGACTAGGGTAGGCCTTCGGACAGGTGGAGGTGCACCCCAAATGCTGCAGACGCTCCAACAGGAGAAGGAACGAGGGGAGCTGCGGTCCCAGGGCCCTTCTGAATCGGGCAAGAGGTGGCGGACCTCTCAGTGGTATCTCCTCGACCGGAGCGATGTGACCGTGTTTCCACCATCCTGATGACATATCAAACAAGGAAATCAATACTGAACAGGAAGTGATATAATCAAAGAAGGACAATTTATTTCAAAATAAGGCAATTAGCAGCAAGAATTTAGATGGCAGGAATTAGATAAGAGTTTTTTTTAAATATGATTGAGTACCTTAAAATTCATATCCTATATCCTACTGCAGGTTGTAGTGATACTCTAGTTCGAGTACCAGCACGAACTGAGATGTAACTCAGAACTCTAGACCTGACTCAGAACTCTAGACCTGCTTGGGCTACCACTAAAAACGTGTCACGACCCATACCCGGTTTAGGGGCACGAGAATATGGGTACGTCCAGCCTACGCGACAGTGTTGGCGGTAGAATGTTGTTTTAGATCACAATAGCAACTAAACACAATATAATATACTCTCCAAACAGAGGACAATCTCAGAAGATACAACTCAATCACATAAACTAGAGAAGATAAATGGCACGATAAGATAGATATAAAATCACAGAGTGCAATACAACCGGAAGAACTAAGTCTAAGTGTTAACAACACAAAATCCCAACATCTGAATAATACATCTCACGAAATGACAACAGAAAGTAAGATAACATAAAACCTAGCAATCTATCCTAGGCAATAGGGTAGCATCCTCAGTGCAAGCTGGATCCTGCTGAGGGTCCAGGTCGTAAGTCTCGTCTATACCGGCTCCGTAATAGGTGTGGCAGAATTTCTTCTCATTCTCTGTAATATTTTCAACAGGTCCAGTCAGGACAGGAGCGAATACATAACTCTCACGCAGTTCATATCATGGCAGAAAATGTAAAACAAATAATAGAATAACACGCTGTAAGAGATGTACAGGAATAGTAAGAGAGAGATCTGAAAACAGAAAATATATATATATGGATAGTAAGAACTGTAAGTGACTAAGTGATTTAGAGAACAAGATGGTTATGTAACCAGCTTGATTTGCACATGACTAAGTTACAGAGTTGTACATAACTACCTACTTTGGAATTGATCACATAACCACTTCTACTCCCCTGTCCCCAATCAATACACAAGGATCTAGTCAAGTTATGTTACGTACATGATAGTTTTATACATTAAACAAATGTGAACATGCGAGTACATGAGAACACATGAGTGTACATAAATAATGAGAGTACAAAGAATACATGATGTACGTGAAAGCACATGACATGAAGTATCTGATGCACCTGAGGGGGATAACATCTCATAAAAAGATCCATATAGTATCAATCTGTGATAACAACATGACAACATCAAGTAAAGTAGTCTAGAGCAAAAATATAAGTCCTAGCAATTACGAAACGATCAGAGCATGTACTCGCCTGATATCCTGAATGATTGATGAGAACAGATGTCCGAACCGAAGTAACTGAGTGATATTTAGAGCAACACAGGTTACAAAATGTCCAAGATGTAATAAATAAATTTCATAATGTATTCTACATGATTCTACGTCATTCTAGGTCAAAGTCAACTTTTGGTCAACTCTAGTCAACATTCTAGTCAAACTAGGTCAAACTGTCTAGGGTTTGGTCCAACTCTAGTCTATATGTCATGTTAGGCCTATAGGGTCAAATTCTAGGTCATTCTATAGGTTACCTCACTATACTATGATACCTTAGGATACCAAGGTATTAATGTAGCCTATAGTCTAACATACCTTAACTTGGAATCTAACATAACCACATATGTATATATATTACCAAATATATATAGACATAGATATAACTTACCTAGCTTACATACATATACTATATTCATATACATATATACATTACATAACATATATACATACATAACATAACCTATATACATATACTATAAGTATACCTATACATAATTATATGGACCTTACTTATAAACACATAACATTTCCTACATAATATACCCTCAAGTATATCACACACAACTCATATCTATACATCACACTATATATACATATATATATGTAACAGTCAAACTCCACCATCTATCAAACAAAACCCACACTACTCAACCTCACATACTTGCACATGATACCCATACTCCTATACATTATATACTAATATATAACATATGTATATATGAAACCAACCTCACAGACTCAAACCCAGAATCTCAGAAAATCTGAGATTACTCTCAACCTCAGAAACTAGGTGAACAACAACCCACAAATTCATGCTCAGGAAACTGTAAATCCAACTGGACTGAACTACATACAACCCACAAGTCACACATGCATAAACCTAACACTCAAAATATAAACCAGGAACCAAACTCAAAATCTCATATATAACAATTATAGGTCATAATTATAAAGTATCATATACATAACACCAAAATACCTATACTCAGCAAACTCAGAAATCCTAAACCCCTAAACAAACATGAAAATGGGTGTGATACTGTGTCCTGTGTGTGAGGAGTGTGTGCAGAGTGTTGAGCTTGTGTCCAAGAGTCACTGGGGGGTGTCAAGGTGTGTCCACGAGTGTCCACGATCGTGTCAAACCTTACGTCAAACATGTATCAGAAAACTGGGCATGCACAGCCTCGTGCACACATGTCGATGAGGATTGGATACAACATGTCCATCAAAACATCTCGTGCTCGTGTCAGTAGGTAAGTGAGTCATATGGGCACGTGTCAGTGACCCTGATCAGTGTCCTAGCCATGTCGTCTGTCGTGTCTAACCACGTATCAGAAACCCTATTTTGCGCGTGTGTGTGTCTGGACGAAATAGTGCAGACACGATAACTTTGTGAATACAAACCAAATCGACCCAAATTTTGGGGGCATGCTGTCAGACATTTCCTCCTCCTACACCCCAAAATTCACGTGTCCACGTGGCCTGTATAGCGAGTACGAGACTTGTGGCCGCAGGGTAATGCACCACAGCGTGTGCGGGCATCCCCGTGTCTAAAATACGACACGAAATGTGTCCAAAATCAACTCAGTCCTAAATATTATCAATCCACACATTAACAGCTACCAAATCATGAAATTCTTTTACGAAATTAAGAATAAACATTCCTATCAGGCATTTCATCGAACACATTGACTAGTTCTCTGATACTCCTCCGATACGTGTACCAAATGGACACAAATCGAACCCAAACTCTGCCAATATCTAGGGAGACCATAAATGCATGCATCTATGGAGAGAAATTAGGAATTAAAAGGGTTTATATATTATTACCTATTTAGAGTTAGAAACTCAATAAAATAGCCCCTTGAAAAGCTTCAATACCAAATTCCTATGGTCCAATGCCTCTAATCCTTGCTAGCTAGCCACTAGAGACTTCTTCTTCACAAGAGGAATGCAATGAAACTGATTTGGTCCAATTTGGAGGTAATTTGAAGAAAGGGGCAAATTTGGGGAAGAACATAAACTAGGGTTAGGGTTTGCTACAAAGGAGGCAAGAGAGGGCTAATAATGAATTAAATAGGTGGGAGGAGGCTCTCATGGCCGGCCATGGTGATGGGCTAGGGTCTAGCTAAGTTACAAAGGCCCAACTCCTTTTTCTATGTTGTAAAAACAAGCCCTTAAGCTAAAGACCCAAACTAGCTCCTTAATTAAAATCTCCAAATGGATTTTAAGTCATTCCTAGATAGAGTAGAGTCTAATTAGTAACCCAAACATGTTAGCTAGGTCTCCATGGTCATGGTTAGTTTCTAGGCTAAGTTGTTCTAAGGTTTTACTAGCAAGGCCAAAATTACATTATACCAAATTAAATAATATTAAAATAATCAAAAATTCACAATTACCAAAATATCCTTATTCTAGAAAGTGGTAGTAACACAAGTTCCCAAGCCGGCCACATGTCGAAGCTAGTGCTCACTCACATAGATAGTACAGATTCTTCACTCTTGTACATGATATAACCTAGCTTACTCGTTCTTGCTCTTGTTTACAGTTTTATCATGCTATGCTACTTTCATGTACACTTTACATATTCGCGTATATTCTCTCTATTTACTGTTATCCATATTATTACTGGAACTGTTGCTAGAAATATATTTTGCTCCAATCCTGACTGGATAACTATTTTTTAGGTAATGTTATGCCCCACACCTTGGACTTTATGATGACAGATCTCGATGTTCATCTGATCGTGAGTTGACCTCTTGAGAGCCCTAGGCCATATTCTTTATCTAGATTTATGTCTTGTTCATCTGATATATTTCTTGATATGTATGATTCATTTATATATTCTAGATGATTTAGAGTTATTGCTATCTTTCTTTCGTATCTTCCTTAGCTGTATGTGATTTGAGTACATGTTGATTTAATGGATTATATAATTGTTAAGATATTTTACTGGGTAGTTGACAACATTCTCCCGTCGATACTGCGGCGTAGACTGGGCGTAGTCCATATACTCGTGCCCGAATATCCGGGTACAGGTCATGATAAAAGGGTAGCCTCGGACTCGGATCGACGCGTCATCACTGGCTCGAAGCCTCGGGAATGCATCTGGACAGCGGTACAAAGGGCCGTAGGGAGGAGCTGGTCGTGCAGAGGGGCACGCAGGTCGAGATTCGACCACAAATCAGTTAAGGACACTGGCCAAAGGTCGGTCGGTGGCGCACGGGACAGGGTCTACGTCGACGGGGCATGCGGGGTCGAGCGTCGCGAGAGGGTGGGCCGAAAGGTGCACAGTCAGTGGTCGGCCGCGAAGGCTGGAGGTCGGCCGCGATGGTGCCGAAGAGAGCGCGAGGGTAATGGTGGTGGTTTGGAGTTTGGAGGAAGAGAGAAAAGTGATGGTAAGGGTGCTGTGTGTGGTTTCTTTTTCTTTGACTTTAGAAATAAATGATGGTGGTGCTGGTAGTTAAAGTTTAAACATGTGGTAAAGAGATTTAGGGGGAGTGCGAACATATGGGAGAGAAGTTAGGGGTTGAACGGGTCGGGGGAGACTGAGAGTGGGTTTGGTTTTTTTTATTTACTTACTTTATTAGAAAGGGGTTTGGGCTTCGGGAAAAGATTGCGCTGGGTTTGGGTCCAAACCAAAAATACAACCCAACAAGCAATAATTTCGATTTAAAAAAGTAAATTATTTAACCGACTTAATAATAATAATATAATACTAAATATCTAATATTATTCTAAAATCTCACTAATAGGAATTTAAACCTAAATTAATTAAAATTGAATTTTGGATTTTATAAGCTTCCCTCCTTAGAAAATTTTGTCATCGAAATTATAAGGGTAGGAAGGGATCAGTCATACCTCTAAACAAGTGGGGGCATTTATCCCTCATGTCAGCCTCTTGTTTCCAGGTAGACTCGCTTACAGAGTGGTGATGCCATGCTACTCTGACTAGCAGGATTACAATGTTCCTCAGTTTCTTCTTCCTACGGTCTAATATCTCCACTGGCTGCTCTGGCACTGTAAGATTGGGACCAATCTCCAACTTTGAATGGTCCAAAATGTGGCTCAGGTCTACAATGTAACGCCTCAGCTACGAAACGTGGAAGGCGTTGTGCACGCCTTCAAGATTCGGTGGTAATACTACCCGATACGCCACTTCTCTAACTCGACTCAATACCTAGAATAGGCCGATGTATCTGGGACTAAGCTTTCCAGTTCTTCCAAATCTGATGGTTCTTTAGGTGGGAGAGATCTTGAGAAATACACTATCTTCTGCTTTAAACTCCAATGGCCGACGACTGCTGTCGGCCCAATGCTTCTGACGATCTTTAGCAATATTGAGTCTATCCCTGATCAATTTTACCTTGTCTACAGCCTCTGTAATTATCTCTGGTCTGAGCATAACTCTTTCTCCTATGCCATCCTATGAAAATGGAGTGCGACAACGACGTCCATACAATGCTTCAAACGGCGTCATGCCGATGCTGGCTTGGTAGTTGTTGGTGTAAGTTAACTCTACCAAGTGCAAATGGTCTTCCCAAGACCCGCCAAAATCTAAGACGCAAGACCTCAACATGTCTTCTGACGTCTGAATGGTCCTCTCAGATTGTTTGTCGGTCTACGGGTGATAAGCGGTGTTGAACTTCAGTTGAGTTCCCAGACTATCATGCACGCTCTTCCAAAAATAGAAAGTAAAGCGGCTGTCCCGGTCTGATACAATACTTACCGAAACTCTATGTATATGGACTATGTGTTGCATGTATAAAGCTGCCAACTTCTCGGTAGATAAACGGACCTTGAAGGAAATAAAGTGAGCAGACTTAGTCAGTCTATCTATAATAACCCAAATGGCATCCTTCCCTCCTTAGGAATGAGGCAATTCTGACATGAAGTCTATCGTGATATGCTCTGATTTCCATTCCGTAATGGTAAGCGACTGTAGAAGTCCTGTTGGCCTTTGTCTGTCTGTCTGTCTTTACTTGCTGGCAAATTAAGCATCTGGAGACAAATCTAGACACGTCTCTCTTAATTATATACCACCATACTTGTGCTCACATATCCCTATACATCTTGGTTGCTCCTGGATGGATAGAATACTGCGATCGATGTGCTTCTTGCATCAGTTCATCTCTCAAATCGCCAGTAGGCACGCAAAGTCACGTGCTGTGCCTCAATGTTCTGTCGTCTGCTATCGAAAAGTCGTCAAGTGTTCATGCCTAACACTTGGTCTCTAAGTCTGCAAAGTGCCTTGTCTTGGAACTGAGTCTCCTTGACTCTGTCTATCAGACTGGACTGCACTTACAAATGCATCATTAGTACATTAACTCCAGGTACAATAGCTTCTTGTCTCAGCTTCTTCATTTTTTCTCTGGCAGAACAATCTCCAATCCAAGATTCTCAATGTCTTCGAGTAAATACCAGTTGTTGTCAAGAACATTGCCATCGGGTATCAGCCATCGACGACCACATTAGTCTTTCCCGAATGATATTACAGGTTGATGTTCTCCAGCCATCACCTCTGGCTCATGTTGAGCTACTTCTGTGTAAAAACATATTTAAGACTTCTATAGTCTGTAAATATCTCTACTCTTTTGCCATACAGATAGTGCTTCCAAAGCTTCAGGACAAAGATGACTGCTGCAAGCTCCAAGTCATGTGTGGGATAGTTCTTCTCGTGAGTACGTAATTGTCTAGATGTATAAGCAATTACTTTTTTGTGCTGCTGAAGAACACAATCCAAGCCCTTACCTGAAGCATCACTATAGCTCAAAAATCCATCGATGCCTGAATGTAGTGATAAGATTGGCGATGTTGTAAGCCTCTTCGTTAGTTCCTCGAACGATGTCTGGCAAGCCTCGGTCTAGACGAACTCCTCGTTCTTCCTCGTTAAATTCGTCATAGGTTTAGCTATTCTGACGAAGTGCTTCACAAAATTCCTATAATAATCTGCCAATCTCAGAAAACTTCTAATTTCTACAATTGAACCTGGTGTCGACCACTTTTCGATGGTTGCTATCTTCTTCGAATCCTCTGAGATGCCATCATCTGTGACAACCTGGCCTAGAAAGTCTACCTTCTCCAAGAAGAACTCACACTTGGATAGTTTTTCGTACAGCTTCTCCTGCAGTAGAGTCTCCAAAACTATCTGCAAGTATTCTTCGTGTTCTTTCGGGGTTTCGAATAGATCATGATGTCGTCAATGCAAACAACAACAAACTGATCCAAGATTTGTGGAAGACCTTGTTCATGAGATTCATGAACATTGCAGGGGCATTGGTAAGACCAAACGGCATGACAAAAATTCTTACTGCCTGTACTTGGTATTGAATGCCATTTTGGGTATATCTTCTTCTCTTACATAGACTTGGTGGTAACCAGATCTGATATATATCTTCAAAAACACCTTTGCTCCGCTGAGCTGATCGAAAAGATCGACGATTCGAGGGAAAGGGTATCGGTTCTTGACAGTGATATTGTTTAGAGCCCGGTAGTTTATGTACATTCGGACAATTCTGTCCTTCTTGGGCACATATAAGACTGATGCTTCCTAGGGTGAAGTGCCACTCCTGATAAATCCCTGGGCCCTAAGCTCGTTGATCTGGTCCTTCATCTCCTTGGACTCCTTAGGATTTACTCAATAACAGCGTTGTGAGATAGGTGAAGAGCCGGGTACTAGGTCGATAGAGAATTTTACATCTCGGTCAGGAGGTAATCCTGAAAGTTTGTCGGAGAAGACGTCTAGGAATTCTGCTATAATATGATGAAGGGGTCCGGTCTTCTCTGTTGTGGATGAGTAGCTGACGCTCCTCATGCTCTCTGGTGCTCTAACAACCTCGAACTCGGGTTCTCCAGGTAGACTAAAGATGACACTACCTCGGTGATAGTCTATCAAGGCATGAAGTTCACTCAGCCAGTCCATTCCCAAGACTATATCATAGTTGGGGAGTGGCATTACAAGGAGTGGTGCTAGGAATTTGTAGCTTGAGATGGTGATAGGGCAGCTACAAGTCTCGGTGATTGGTATGGGTCCTCCGCCAGTCATAACTCTACATATCCTTTTACTAAAGCCAGTGACTAAATGGTGTGCAAAAATAAAGTTTGAGGATATAAAGCTATAAGATGCTCCAGAATCAAAAAAGCGAGGGCAGGATGCATATGAAGTAAAATGGAACTTGTGATAACATCTCATGTTGGTTCTGGCTCTGGCCCCTCTACTGCCAAGGCAAAAGCTCGCCCGCACTTTGTTGATGTTGGCCGAATTACTACTGCTGGATAGGAAGTAGAGCCCTCTTACTACAAGAAAATAAGGCTTTTTTGACTCTTTTTTTCTCCCGACGTTTATGGAAACGTCGGCTTAGGCATGATACACAGACATTCTACAATAAACGTTGAAAAATACCAACATTTGCTCTTAAACGTCGATGATTACCGACATTTTTTTCAACGTTTATGTTCAAGTCAGTTTAGGTAAGCTAATACCGGTGTTCAACATTAAACGTTGAAAAACATTGACTTTTTGTCTTAAACGTTAAAATTTTACTGACGTTTTGTCGAAAACGTGGAATAACTCAAAAGAAAAAAGTTGTATCATTATTTTAGTTCATCCCTCATATTTTTCAACTGGAATACATAAACACAAGAACATCCTTCGATTCCATCCCACTTAAACACACCACCTCCTCCCCCTCTCTCCTCATCCTCACAACAACATCCTTAGATTCCATCCCACTTAAACACACCACCTTCTCCCCCTCTCTCCTCATCCTTATCTCGAGAGAACCTCAAATTCCTCCTGGCCTCCTCTTTCCAAATCCCTAACCGATCATCTTCTTCTTCCCCCCAAATCCCCCCTTCTTCGTCCAAATTCCAAATCCTAATCTTTCCCAAACCCAAACCCTAGAAACTTTCTTCACAACCACCTGGGAAGGAGGAGGAGGAGAAGGAGAAGCGGTAGACTCCTCCATCAGCGACTTCACGATCACCGAACCCACCGGAGACACCTGGACCAACCGTCATCGTCTAAAGAAATCAGGCCCGGATGGATCGAGATATTCATCATGGCAGAATCGGATGTTGGTTCACTTGAATCTACACCAACCTGGGCTCTTTCTATAGAACATACTCTCCATCTCCTAACTCTGGTATGTATTCTCTTCCTACACACTGCTGTTATCTTTCATGCTCTTGAGCTTGGTAGGAGTGGTAATCAAATGACTACATAGTTGTTTCCAGAATTTGGTTGAAAGGAACACACTAAGGTTTGGCTAATTCAAAGGTTTCCAAAATGGAGTAAATAGTTTGTGCTCTTGTCAAATGACAAGTTCTCGGTCATGCTTTGACATAGCTTCTGGTTAGAGCTTTTGTTGTTGCCTAGTAACACTGGCATCTACTTTATAATCACTATAATTTCTGAGACTCTAAAGCAAATAAATTTTTAACGTTGATCAATTGTGTTGTATTCTAAACTTTCTTATGCTTACTGCACACCTTGACTATTCAAACCAATTTAGAGAATGTATAAATAGGTTTAGATGTTCTCAATAGTGAGAAATGAGGATCAAAAGGTAATATGTTCATACTTAATAGTACCCATTGGCAATAACTTATATATCAAAAAAGATGGAAAGCAATTAAAAGATGTTGGAGATAATTAAGGCCTTCCAAATGCACCCTTCTCTTTTGCCAATATTTGGAATTGATCATGAAGATACTTCATGCTCTGGTAAGATACTTTGTTACTGATAGATATAACAACTGAACATACTATATACTGTTCGACATCACAAAAGGTTGAACGAACTTTTTGTTTATTGAACGTAAAAAAGACATGTGTACAGAGAAGAAAGTCCTAAACAAGATATCCTAAGTATAAGGGGAAGAGTTTCTGGGAAAGTGTGACAGTGGAGATCGAGCACTACAGTGGCTCCTTTAATCCGTTGACGATCTGACGACGGGTTGAACTTGCTCTAACTTTCTGATGCCTTTGATGGAACTCTAGGGTTGTCGATCAAGAGGATGCCTGGAGCTGGAGATTATATGTTCGGTGGTCTTCCCTCTTGTTGAAGGAAAACTCCTTCTATTTATAGGAGAAGAGAGAACATATGCGATATGCATTATGATTTTGAGATATGAAATAATCTGCCATCATTGCACAGTGCAGGCTTCTGCGACGCTGACACATGGCAGATATTGAGATTCCCCACAATCGAGATCTCTGGTGGTTATCAAAATAACCGAAGGAGGAGACACATGGTGTGTGCCAATTTTCTTGTTCGAATACAGCCGAGTAAATTTTGGAATTTTATCTCAGATTTGCATTCTGATTGATCCTCGTCTAAGATTTAAATCAATTTGATATATCAATCATGATTTTCACCAATCATATCTTTGAGAGAATCGGTTTAAGTAAACCGACCGGGTGGAACCATGCTTCCTGCGCCTCTGGCGTGGTCTGAGTACTGCTGCACTTATGGGGCGACGAGTAGACCGTTTTTCTGGAGACAACGGAGCTTCTGTGCTTTCAGGCGATGAGTGGACTATGCTTCAAAGACGACAAAGCCTGTGTGCGTATGAGCGACGATAAAGCTGTGTTTCGAGTGACAAAGTCACTGTGCTTTAGGGTGACGAGTAGGCTTATGTTTCAGGTTGACGAGGTTACTGTACTTTTAGAGCGGTAGGCGGACTTATGTTGGATGCAATGGTATCTTCCAAGTCTCTGACGAAAGGTAGTTGAGCATCTGGGTCGGAGCAGAGTGTTGCGCCATTGGAGTTGAGGTAGTGTGAAATCACCAGTCTGTACCTTAGGTTGCCGCAGGAATGTAGCTGCGCCTCTGGATTGAAGGTATTAGCTTTGAAGTCTTCTTGAATGACCGCTCCTTAATGAATGACTCCCTCTTAATTTCCACCATTACTTGGGAAATTTCAAGGTGTCCTAGGATAGTCAAGGACTTAGTCGAATGAACTTTATTTAATGAGGTTCATCGTGCTGCGTCCTAGGTTTATCCTATTAATGTCGAAACTTTGACCGTCGGCCATGTGGCCAGCATTTTGGACCACTCCCGCCCAATATAAAGTGGGAGTTTCTTCTGAAGAGTCATGTCTTCTTCTTCTTCTTATCCTTCAACACCGTGCTGGATCCAGACTTAGCTTCGAGCGACGGTTGGCCTTGCCTAAGTCAAATTTTGGTTGAGGATTCCTTCGTTCAAAAGGGCTATGCCTTCGTAGAAGAACTTTTGCTGAGCCTCGGAACGTGTTGGAATGCTTTTCTTGAGGATTTCGAACCTGGGCGACGCCTTGGAGGTCTTCGAGGTCCTGACGACCTAGCTTGTGGGTGGATGGCCAACCCGGAGAGCCACAGTATGCTCTGTCCTGCTCATTAGCGGCGGTGTACTTTTGTTAGGCTAGAAGTGTCCCAGAAGCTGATGCCCTTTTGAAAAAAAGCCTTCCTGCTGTGTTATGGCCTAAGCTTTCGGGAGGCCAATAGCTGCTTCCGGAAGTGGCTGCACGTCTGGAGGGTGGAAGCTGTGGTGGAGACCTTGATGGAGACTGTATTCACATCTTCTATCCATAGTGCCTTTCTCCATGACGATCACACTGTGAAGAGTAACCCCGGCGTAGATCCACAGGAGTTTTCAATTTGGCACATGTAATCACAAAGTCTTTTGTAACAAATCCTTGTAATTATGTCTTTACGCAGTCTTTTATGTAATCGTGACAAGTCTGTAGCCATGATTAATTAAAAAAGAACATCTGAGCTTTTCATCTGTTTCTGATTTTTGTCTTTGCAGTTAGCGTGCTTGACCGCCTTCGCCTCTGCACCTAGTATTATGCTGAGATTTTTTATGCTTCTACAAGACCTCCTTTAAAGTATTCCGAACTTAGATCAAGCTCGGGGTACTTTGAATAGAAGCATGAACATGTGTCTCTTTGTAGGCAAAATGTCCATCACCTCTTTTGTCAGGCTGATATCGTGCTTAAGCTTCACCATTAAATGCCTCTGTGTATGTAACTACGAAGAGTCTATAATAGGTCTTTGTAGCCACATGTTTCTGTATAAGGACTTTTCTGTCTCTTTATTTTCTTGTCTTTAACGAGCTCAGGTGAAAGGTTCCCTAGCCCTTAATGACCATGACAAGGGGTCATCATGAAAGACATGCCTAACTAGAGGTAATATGAACGTGGCAGGCATAATCATTGCTAGGATGTAGAACAATAATTCAGAGGTAGTATAAACATGAACCGTTTTCTATATAGCTATGATAATCATAGGATCAATTAAGGAGAGGGCGACTACTCAGAGGTAATATGGACATGGTAGCCACGATTTTGGGTGCAGAGGAGCAATCCAGAGGTAATATGGATGTGAAGTGCTTCATCTACTTAAGGAAAAATATAGAAGAGAGGGATCTCCTTACCAGAACTCATAGGCACCCTTAGGGGATGTGGGAGCCTATGTGTCACGACCCGATCCCAAGTTAATGGGTCGAACCGGACCATGCCCAGCCTGCACCGTCATGAGACGGCGGCAGTAAGCTGTTCCATTGCAGGTATCCACAACAACACAAGTACATTTGTCACAACTGTTATATTCGGAAATTGAAAACTTTATTGAATAAAATATTCAGGAATACAACTGGAAAGGAAATGCTGAACTAAAACTACAAAACTCCAAATAAAGAAGAAAATACAGAAAAGAAAGACTATCTAAACATCTGGTTCTGTAGTCCCAGGATCAGCGTCATCCAGAGACGGCTCCGGTACCGTCGCAGGGTAGAGGACCGGGTCAAAATAGCCATTATAGAATAGCTCGTCATCCTCAGTGTTACCTAAAATGTTGTCTCCAGTCAGGAGGGAGCAAAGTACAATTCATGCTAATTAAACAGTTAAATAAGAAATAGAATTATGCAGTTCTAAACAGTTTTAAAACATGTTTGTTACAGTAGAAAACAGTGATTTGAATAGGTAATGACATATGACCGGCTTGGGTTTGTTACAGTAATGGATAAGGGGGTTTTGTTACAGTATGGTCATAATCATTACGCTATTCCCCAGTCCCCAATAGTTACAGTAGTTACAGTACAGTACTCTCGGTGAGAGTTTCGTGTTTGAGACGTGGTTTAGACATGCAGTAAAACGATTAAGTAAATAACTGTAAACTAACACAAACTATACTTGCCTCAATTGAATGACTGGAGAGACGGGTTGATACCGAGGAGGAACGTCAGGTGAATCTTCGAATTCCTACAGTTGAGAACTCGATTTAGAATCCTGAATAACCAGACTAAGTGTGCTAGTTGCAATCTCTAGTAGTCATGTCCTAGTCAGGTTTTATGTTGTATTAATCTACAGCTAACGGTTACGTTGCAACTACGTGCGTTGATTAAGCCGGTTAATTGGATTATTTGGAAATACACGAGAATCAATTACAATTTGGAAAACTTTGTGTTTTGTAATATATTTATAAAAATATAATTTCTTTTAGTGATAAACCGTGAACTAGTTATTTAATAATATTCTATTCATTTTAATTAAATTCGTAACTAATCAGTAATTCGCGCTCTAATTTACGATTACGCGACTAATCAAAACCACCCAAATCACATCCACCAGAAAAGAAAAATAAAATAAAACTATGCTACACAAAACATTGGCACAGCTAATGGTCCTAGGATGGGCTTATGCCCGGTACAATTTCCTTTTACATCAAATAAGATAAAAAGACTTAATTAAATAATTAAAGTGCAGAAATTTAAATATCTAATAATAAATAACCTAATATTAATTAAAATAATTAAAAGAAAGCTAAGAGTCTCAGACTCGGTCCATCATCAAAATCCAGCTAATACCACAACGCCCGGTCGGACCGGTGCGTTTGCATTTCGCTGGGGCCCACAGACCGGTACGGTCGTCGCCCAAAAAATTCAGTTTTAAATTCATTTCCGAAAACCAATTTTGAAATCAATTAAATATAGTTTTTGTAAAAATTTGGACAGCACTTCCTCTATTTCGGGACAAACCCAAAACTGGGAAATGCGCCACAGAAACCTGCAATTATTCCAACCCAATAATAATCCCAAAATATATCCACCGAAATAATTTCCAACACCACCAGAAATAATTCCCGATCCACAGAACTTCCCGAAATATCCGGGAATCCCACAATCAAACTAAACCACACAAACCAGCAGATAAAAATCACAGAAAATATGCTAACGCAGCTAACCGAATAAGATACGCAGCTAACCGAATTTCCCAAAGGGAAACCGGGGACCGATTCTCATCACAGACTCTACGGGAGGGACGAACTACTGTGATTAACAAGAATTTACCAAATTTCCTTTGGCGGGGAGCCGCGGAAAAAGCTTGGGAAAAACCGAAACGACGTTCGGACAACGACGTCGCGAATCCGGACAGCAAAGGACCTTGCGGATCCGGACAGCAAAGGACCTTGCGGATCCGGACAGCAAAAGCTCCACGAAGCACGGGACAGTGGGATGAACCCCCACAGAGCGCTACCGAGATGGCGCTGGCACGGGCGGCGGGAAGACTCGCCGGAGAAAGGGTCTGCCGCGGGGAGAAGGATCTCGCGGAGCTCGGGGAGCCACGCGCAGAAGGTGACAGCGGCCGCGGGAGAGGGGGCCGGTCGGCTCGGCGCGGGGAGGTCGCGCCTCGGGTCGCGGACGGCAGCGGGCTCGCGGGGAGCTATCGGCCGAGGAGGGGACTCGCTCGCGGACGGGGGCTCGGGGTCGCACGCGCGCGAGGAAGCCGCGCTGTCGGGGGCGCTGTTGGCCGGCGAACGGCGGTGGAGCCGCGGAGGCGCGGTGGGGCGCAGGACGAACGCGGCTCGGGTGGCCGGAGGGCGCGGTTAGGGCAGCGCCTCGCCGGAGAAATGGGGGCGCGGACGGTGGCGCGGTGGAACCGCGCGCGGGGTGGCGTCGGTCACGAGATCGCCGGAGAGGGGTTCGCACCACGGGAATGGGGTTAGGGCTCGGGAGGAGATGGGTTTCTCCACAGAAGGAGAAGTCTCAGAGAGTGGGAGAGAAGTGAAAAGATTTGTTGAGAGGAGAAAGAGAGTTAACTCTGAGTGATGGGAGAGCTCACTGTGAGGAAGGAGAATGGGAAGTTGTTCCAGAACGTGGGGGGTTGTAAGTATTAAAGGAAGAGTGGGGATTGGTATGTGGTCCAGAGTAGTTGGGGGAGAGTAAAATGGAAATGGCTGACCATGAACGTGTGGAGGAGGGCCAATTCATGGGTGCTGGTCCTACGGGACCAGCTGACTATTTTTTTTTTTTTTTAGAGTTAACCAACTTAGAAATGGGAAAGGAATAGAAGGAATGGGCTCGGGCCTGGGTCTGGGCTCGGACTCGGGTCTGGGTCTGGAATCCAAAAGCCCTGTTATTAATAATTTTCGAAATTCTTTTTCACCCAAAATTAATTAATAATAATAATAATATAATAATTAAAATTTTGAAAACGTTAATTAATAACACAATTATTTATTTAAATAAAAACTACAGAAAATGGGTTTCACAATCTTCCCTCCTTAGAAAATTTCGTCCTCGAAATTAAAGGCAGGGTAGGAGATTCAAACAGGTACGGGTACTACACCCGTAACTCAGGTCCAATAATAAGAATTTCCAAGGCAGTCGTGGATGAAACGATTTAGGGACAAGTTTTATGTTATTATCCACGCAGAAAAATACAAAGGCGAACCAAAGTACACAAGGTTGATCAGACCATCATGCACCGGTCCTGATTAGACAATATATTAGTGGGTGCACCCAATAAAATATCGTTATGATCAAGCTTGATTTAAAAAGATAGCTTGCAAAACTAGGCTAACTTAGCAGCATTAGTCAAATTTAGAACGGAAAAAAGAAAGGATAAGGAATAGGAGTTTAAGTGATGGCTCAAATTCTGATTCTCATCTCTGACTAGGCTTGCAACTGGTTTCTCTGGCACTGAAAGGTTGAGTCCAATCTTCAGCTCTGAAATATCCAAAATGTGACTCGGATCCAAAATGTAACGTCTGAGCTGTGACGTAGGAGACGTTGCATACACTGAGGATTAGCTGGTAGAGCTAACTGGTACGCCACTTCCAACGCGTCTTAAACTTCAAATGGCCTGATGTACCTGGCCTCAATTTCCAGCTCCGTCAAAACTGATTGTTCCTCTGGTAGGAGAAAACTTCACCAAACGCAATTTGGTCTTCCCAAGACCTACCAAAAATCCAAGACACAAAATCTCAATACATCTTCAAGCGTCTGGATTGACCTCTCTGATTGCTCGTCCCGCGGTACTCCATGAATCCGGTAGATGTGCTTCCCGTAAAATGCTGCCCACTTCTTAATGGATAACCAACTTTGAGAGGAAATAAAGTGTGCTGACTTAGTCAGTCAGTTTATTATAATCCAATTGGTGTTCTTCCCTCCTTGGAATCAAGGCAAACCTAACACATAGTCCATCATTATGTGCTCCTACTTCCGGTCCGGAATGCCCAACGACTCTAGAAGCCCTGCGGGTCTCTGTCGACTAGCCTTCACTTGATAACAAATAAAACATCTAACCTCAATTCTGAATACATCCTTCTTCATTCCATACTACCCAATAATAGTACGCATATCCCAATACGTATTGCTAGGATGTATGGAATACTGGTGCGCTTCTTGCATTAGTTCGTTCCTCAGTTCGCCAGATAGTACAAAAAGCCTCGTACCATTCTTCAGAGCTCCATTATTAGCGATTTGAGAAACCTTCAAGTGTTTCTGCCAACACTTGATCTCTAAGTTTGCAAAGTGTCTCGTCTTGAAACTGAGTCTCCTTGACTTTGTCCATCAGACTCGAGCTCATTTGCAACTTCATCACCCTGAATCAGCATCCAGCTTTTTCCTTCTATTTCCAGGCAGCATAACCTCCAGTCCAAACTTCTCGATGTCTTCTAGCAGGTGCTAGTCCTTGGTTAAGAACTTCGCCATCAGTATCGACTAAGTGCATCAGCGACCACATTAGCCTTACCTGAAAGGTACTGCAGGTTGATGTCGAAATCCTTCATCTGCTTCAGCCATCTTCTTAGTCTAACATTCAGCCCTTTCTGAGTGAAGACATATTTCAGACTTTGTAGTCCGTATATATTTCACTCCCTTTCCATAAAAATCATGCTTCCATAGCTTCAAAGTAAAGATAATTGCAGCAAATTTCAAATTAGGCGTGGGATGATTCTTCTCATGAGTCTGTAGTTGCCTACACGTGTAAGCAATTACTTTCCCATGTTGTTGAAGAACGCAGCCCAGTCCTCCTCCAGAGGCACTACTGTAAATTGAGAACCCACCGGTTCCTGCGGGTAGCGCAAGGATTGGTGTAGTGGTAAGTCTCTTCTTCAGCTCCTCAATGCCGCCTGGCAAACTTTCGTTCAGATGAACTCTTCATTCTTCCAAGTGAGCTTCGTCATTGGCTCAGCAATCTTGGCGAAATCCTTCACGAACTTCTGATAGTAGCCGACCAAGTTCAAGAATCTTCCGAATTGAACTTAGGGTATACCACTCTTCAACAACAGCTATCTTCCATCGAAATTTTTTCTCTTGACAGCATGGGCAAAAGTCCACCTTGTCAAAAATCCACGTTCAGATAACTTACCATAAAACTTCTTTTTCCTCAAAGTTTCCAAAACTTCCTCAGGTGTTCTTCATGCTCTTCTTCAGTCTTCAAATATATCAGAATGTTATCTATGGAGAAGATAAACTGATTCAAATACTCATAAAAATCTCTGTTCATGAGATTCATGAACATAGCAGTAGTATTTGTCAGTCTAACGTCCTGACCAGAGAAAACTACCCATACTTGGTGTTTAAACGTCGTCTTGGAAATGTCCTCTTTCCTGATTTTGATTTGCTGGTAGTCAAATCTTAAATCAGACTTCGAAACACCTTAACTCCACACAACCAGATCAAACAGATCCTCGATCCGGGCAAAAAGTACTTGTTCTTTAGTGACTGGTAATCGATGCACATCCGTCGTTCCATCCTTCTTGGGCAAAAACAAGATAGGTACTCCCTAAAGTGAAGTTCCACTCTGAATAAATCCTAGAGCCTTCATTGACCTGGTCCTTCATCTTCTTGACCACCCTCGGGTTGACTCTGTAACATCCTTTAGAAATAGGGAAAGAGTCAGGGCTAAGTCAGGGATGAATCCTATGTCTAGATCTGGGATAATCCGGGGAGACTATCAGGAAAACATCTGCCATAAGGGTGTAACAAAAACTTCTATCCCTGTGGAGAATTACAGCAAAACTCTTATGATTAATCTAAGGACATCCAAAAAGATGATGCTATACAGCGGTTCTAGGTACTATTCCTTACGGTTCTGGCTCTTGTATGAGCAGTCTCCAACTGCTTCCTTTTCTATGAACCTCGAGTATGCATCACGCCTCATTGTAAGGGCAGGGTCTGCTGGATAGGAAGAGGGTCCCTAGGTTGTGGTCTAACAGGTGTTGCTGGGTTATGAGCTCTGGTTTGATAGAAAGATAAGGGGCAGTCCTTTACCCGATGTTCAGCAGATCCACATGCCAAACATTGTCCCAATCTCTTGCGGCAACTAACGGCCTGATGACCAGACCTCTTGCAATAGTTACAAGCCCATAGCTTCTTACGACAAGGCTGCCGGAAAGTAGAGTACTTGATGGGACCCAAATATCTTCTAGATTCAGGGATATCCTTCCTAGGACAAAAGTTCTGCTCTAACTTGGTTGGGGATAACTAAGGCTACATCATGACGTTCTTCATATCTTCCCTCGTGATATTCTTCGGTTCTCGCTGGGCTTCATCTTGAACTTTCTGGAACTCCAGGATTTCTTGAAATAAAACAACCATTTGGAAGATGATTGCTGGTACTGGTGGAGCAACAAAATGAATAATCCACCAGGAAATGCAACTCAGTTGGAGATGAGGTAGGAGTCGCCAGTGTAGGGAAAACTTCACTGGATGCACTATGAGGACGGTCAAACAGCCGCGAGGGAAAGACCCTGGGCTTGGTTGAAGAGATGGGGTATGATCCGGAGATAACATCTCATCGCCTGCAGGATTTGGTCAACGGTCATTCTCTGGAAGGTTTAGGACGCACACATAAGCAAGGTAGCCTACCGGTCTATAATCAAGCAAAAATATTTATTTATATATAAATCGGACCTATGTCATGACAAATCAATGTTCTAGTATTCTAATTGTTTCTAGGTATGTTTTCCTAAGTTGTTGTTTGTTGTGACCTGCATGGGCCACCACTGAAAACATGTCACGACCCGATCCCAAGTTAATGGGTCGAACCGGACCATGCCCAGCCTGCACCGTGGTGAGACGGCGGCAGTAAGCTGTTCCATTGCAGGTATCCACAACAACACAAGTACATTTGTCACAACTGTTATATTCGGAAATTGAAAACTTTATTGAATAAAATATTCAGGAATACAACTGGAAAGGAAATGCTGAACTAAAACTACAAAACTCCAAATAAAGAAGAAAATACAGAAAAGAAAGACTATCTAAACATCTGGTTCTGTAGTCCCAGGATCAGCGTCATCCAGAGACGGCTCCGGTACCGTCGCAGGGTAGAGGACCGGGTCAAAATAGCCATTATAGAATAGCTCGTCATCCTCAGTGTTACCTAAAATGTTGTCTCCAGTCAGGAGGGAGCAAAGTACAATTCATGCTAATTAAACAGTTAAATAAGAAATAAAATCATGCAGTTCTAAACAGTTTTAAAACATGTTTGTTACAGTAGAAAACAGTGATTTGAATAGGTAATGACATATGACCGGCTTGGGTTTGTTACAGTAATGGATAAGGGGGTTTTGTTACAGTATGGTCATAATCATTACGCTATTCCCCAGTCCCCAATAGTTACAGTAGTTACAGTACAGTACTCTCGGTGAGAGTTTCGTGTTTGAGACGTGGTTTAGACATGCAGTAAAACGATTAAGTAAATAACTGTAAACTAACACAAACTATACTTGCCTCAATTGAATGACTGGAGAGACGGGTTGATACCGAGGAGGAACGTCAGGTGAATCTTCGAATTCCTACAGTTGAGAACTCGATTTAGAATCCTGAATAACCAGACTAAGTGTGCTAGTTGCAATCTCTAGTAGTCATGTCCTAGTCAGGTTTTATGTTGTATTAATCTACAGCTAACGGTTAAGTTGCAACTACGTGCGTTGATTAAGCCGGTTAATTGGATTATTTGGAAATACACGAGAATCAATTACAATTTGGAAAACTTTGTGTTTTGTAATATATTTATAAAAATATAATTTCTTTTAGTGATAAACCGTGAACTAGTTATTTAATAATATTCTATTCATTTTAATTAAATTCGTAACTAATCAGTAATTCGCGCTCTAATTTACGATTACGCGACTAATCAAAACCACCCAAATCACATCCACCAGAAAAGAAAAATAAAATAAAACTATGCTACACAAAACATTGGCACAGCTAATGGTCCTAGGATGGGCTTATGCCCGGTACAATTTCCTTTTACATCAAATAAGATAAAAAGACTTAATTAAATAATTAAAGTACAGGAATTTAAATATCTAATAATAAATAACCTAATATTAATTAAAATAATTAAAAGAAAGCTAAGAGTCTCAGACTCGGTCCATCATCAAAATCCAGCTAATACCACAACGCCCGGTCGGACCGGTGCGTTTGTATTTCGCCGGGGCCCACAGACCGGTACGGTCGTCGCCCGAAAAATTCAGTTTTAAATTCATTTCCGAAAACCAATTTTGAAATCAATTAAATATAGTTTTTGTAAAAATTTGGACTGCACTTCCTCTATTTCGGGACAAACCCAAAACTGGGAAATGCGCCACAGAAACCTGCAATTATTCCAACCCAATAATAATCCCAAAATATATCACCGAAATAATTTCCAACACCACCAGAAATAATTCCCGATCCACAGAACTTCCCGAAATATCCGGGAATCCCACAATCAAACTAAACCACACAAACCAGCAGATAAAAATCACAGAAAATATGCTAACGCAGCTAACCGAATAAGATACGCAGCTAACCGGATTTCCCAAAGGGAAACCGGGGACCGATTCTCATCACAGACTCTACGGGAGGGACGAACTACTGTGATTAACAAGAATTTACCAAATTTCCTTTGGCGAGGAGCCGCGGGAAAAGCTTGGGAAAAACGGAAACGACGTTCGGACAACGACGTCGCGAATCCGGACAGCAAAGGACCTTGCGGATCCGGACAGCAAAAGCTCCACGAAGCACGGGACAGTGGGATGAACCCCCACAGAGCGCTACCGAGATGGCGCTGGCACGGGCGGCGGGAAGACTCGCCGGAGAAAGGGTCTGCCGCGGGGAGAAGGATCTCGCGGAGCTCGGGAAGCCACGCGCAGAAGGTGACAGCGGCCGCGGGAGAGGGGGCCGGTCGGCTCGGCGCGGGGAGGTCGCGCCTCGGGTCGCGGACGGCAGCGGGCTCGCGGGGAGCTATCGGCCGAGGAGGGGGCGCGCTCGCGGACGGGGGCTCGGGGTCGCACGCGCGCGAGGAAGCCGCGCTGTCGGGGGCGCTGTTGGCCGGCGAACGGCGGTGGAGCTGCGGAGGCACGGTGGGGCGCAGGACGAACGCGGCTCGGGTGGCCGGAGGGCGCGGTTAGGGCAGCGCCTCGCCGGAGAAATGGGGGCACGGACGGTGGCGCGGTGGAACCGCGCGCGGGGTGGCGTCGGTCACGAGATCGCCGGAGAGGGGTTCGCGCCACGGGAATGGGGTTAGGGCTCGGGAGGAGATGGGTTTCTCCACAGAAGGAGAAGTCTCAGAGAGTGGGAGAGAAGTAAAAAGATTTGTTGAGAGGAGAAAGAGAGTTAACTCTGAGTGATGGGAGAGCTCACTGTGAGGAAGGAGAATGGGAAGTTGTTCCAGAACGTGGGGGGTTGTAAGTATTAAAGGAAGAGTGGGGATTGGTATGTGGTCCAGAGTAGTTGGGGGAGAGTAAAATGGAAATGGCTGACCATGAACGTGTGGAGGAGGGCCAATTCATGGGTGCTGGTCCTACGGGACCAGTTGACTATTTTTTTTTTTTTAGAGTTAACCAACTTAGAAATGGGAAAGGAATAGAAGGAATGGGCTCGGGCCTGGGTCTGGGCTCGGACTCGGGTCTGGGTATGGAATCCAAAAGTCCTGTTATTAATAATTTTTGAAATTCTTTTTCACCCAAAATTAATTAATAATAATAATATAATAATTAAAATTTTGAAAACGTTAATTAATAACACAATTATTTATTTAAATAAAAACTACAGAAAATGGGTTTTACACTATGCCAGTTCTGTCTTCGGGCGTAATACTTCTTCAGGAACTTGTCGTTGATGGACATCATTAGCAAGTCGTCATTAGGTTTCGCCAGCCAGTAGGCACCATTAGTGTAGACCGTCTCTATAACGAACGGTCCCTCCCACTTGGATTCGAACTTCCCCGCCATTTTGTGAGTCATCACCATCGGTCTTCGGACTGCCAAGACGAGGTCGCCAACTTGGAATGTTCTTTCTCGTACCTTTTGTTAAAGACACCGAAAATATGAGCCTGATAAAGCTTAATTCTTTGCTGCGCTAGTAGATATTTTTCGTCTAGCGCCTCTAACTCTTGTAGCCGCCGGCGCTGGTTGTCTTTGTTAGTCAGCTGGTTAGTAATGGCTATCCGTAAGGACAGATTTGGACCTCCAGGGCGAGGACTGCCTCGCTTCCAAAGACAAAGGAGAATCATGTGCTGCCCGTAGGTGTACAAACGGTCGTACGGTAAGCCCATAAACATTCGCCTAACTTCTCGCTCCAGTCACGTTTGTTAGAAGAGACGACATTTTTAAGCAGTTTGACAATGGTTTTGTTGAATGCCTCAGCTAGTCCATTAGCCGCAGGATTGTAAGCCATTGACGCCATATTCTGAATCCGGTTCTTATCGTAAAATCGATGGAACACATAGCTTACGAACTGGGGGGCACTATAATAGACAATCCTTCTAGGAACTCTAAAGCAGTAAATGATGTGGTACTTGATAAAGCTGATCATGTTGGAGGTTTTTACTTCTATCAACGGTACTGCTTCTGCCCATTTGGAGAAATAGTTCGTGATGGCGATGATAAATCAGTATCCTTTGGAGGTGGATGGGCTGATCGACCCAACAATGTCCATTCCCATGCCTCGAATGGCCAAGAGGCCACCGTAGAGTGTAGATATTCCGAAGGTTAGAGGATGAAGTCAGCATGATACTGACATGCCTGACACTTTTCTGTATATTCTACGGCATCTGCCATCATGGTAGGCCAATAATAGCCCATGAGGCACAGTCGGTCTTGTAGCTTGGGACCAAGCTGATGGGCTCCACAGGTCCCATCATGCACCTCTCGGAGTGCCTCTTACGCCTCTGTCTGAGACAAAAATCGTAGGAGGAGTCCGTCGTATGAACAAAGATACAGCATTTTGGTGGCTGTGTCATAGAAGAATCAGAGTAAGCGTCTTCTGATGGAAGCTGCTTCATTTGTGTATTTAGGCAGGATCCCATAGATTATATAGTATATGAATGGAAATTGCCACTCTTGAGGGTCAGTATCTACTTGTAGCGAGTAGCTTTGACATATGCACAGGGCATTCTTTGGACAGACTAGCTCATGTCCCATCATCGATACATTAGGACCCAACGGAAAAGGTGGAGATAATTTCGATCACCGCCTCGTGGTAGGGGATCGGGTCATCATGTTGAACTCGTACTGCCCTCGAACCTGGCTGATGATTAATTTCGAGTCTCTATAGGCCTCGATATAGTCAACCTCTAGCTGTTTAGCGAGTTGGAGCCCAATGATGAGAGTGTTATACTCCGTAGCATTGTTGGTGCACGACTCCATGAAGGAATATGCGTGATTGATAACCAGACCGTCAGAAGTAATGAGGATGATCCCGACCCCTGCGACGATATCACCCTTTGGTCCTATTCTCGAGGATCCATCGAAGAACATGTGCCAAACCGAGTTCTCTGAGACTGTATTGGACTCCAAAACTTCGTCGGGGATATCTTCGTAGAGTCTTGTGTCTTTGTACAGGATGTACTAGCAAGAAATCTGCTAGCGCTTGGACTTTGACTGCCTTCTGCGGGACAAACACCATATCATAAAGAATCAGTAGGATTGACCACTTGGCTAATTGTGAGTTTAATGCCCCTAGCTTGTTCATAAGGACTCTAAAGGGATTGGTCCTGGACACGACATGGATTATCTGTCCATTCACATAGTACCGCACCTTCTAGATGGCAAAGAGAAGGGCGAGGCATTCTTTCTCAACAGGATTATACCGATGTTCGACTCCAATCATGGTTCAGATGAGATAGTATATCGTCTATTCGTGGCCTTCAATGTTCTTTTGGGTTAGTAAGGCACCAAGAGAATGGTCCATAGCTCGGACATATAGCAGAAAGGGCTTTCCCACGACTGGTGCTACTAGTACGGGAGGACTTGTGAGGTACTTTTTGATGTCATCGAATGCGCGTTGGCATTCTTTGGTCCATACAAAGGAGACCCCTTTCTTCATTAACTTGGTGAAGGGTTGACATTTATCGAAAAGATTTGCTATAAATCTTCTGATATACGCCAAACGCCCTTACAATCCTCGAAGCTCTCGGAGATTTCTTGGAGGAGCCATGTCCAGAATTGCCTTAGTCTTCTCTAGATCGATATGAATCCTCTTTGTTGTGATGATGAAGCCCAAGAACTTGCCGCTGGAAATGCCCAGGAAGGACTTGGTTAGATTCATCTTCAGTTGATGCGTTCGTATTAGATCGAACACCGTCCGTAGGTTGTCCAAGTGGTTGGACTTGTCCTTTCTCTTAACCGTATTGTCATCGACATAACACTCCACCGTCTTCTGGAGATGCTTGCAGAATATCGTACTCATAGCCCTCTGGTATGTTGCTCCCGCTTACTTCAATCTAAAGGGCATTATCGTGTAACAATACACTCCTTTTGGAGTCCGAAATATTATATGCTTCCCGTCTTTGAGGAGCATCTTGATCTGGTTATAGCCGGAGAAACCATCAATGAAGGACATCCGCTCGAAGCCACAAGTGTTGTCAATCATCACATCAGTGATCAGGAGGGAAAATTCATCCTTAGGACAAGCTAAATTGAGATCCATGAAGTCTATTCAAATTTGTATCTTTCTATTTTTCTTGGTGACCAGGACGATGTTTGCCACCCAATCTGGATGTTGCTCTTCACGGATGAAGCCACTCTCAATGGGTTTGTCGACTTCTTCCTCGATAGCATCCATGATGTTCGAGCAAAACCGACGCAGTTGTTGCTTAACAGGCTTGACGTCGAACAAGATGTTGAGGTGATGCATGGCAACCTATGGGTGTAGATCCGGCATATCCTTGTAGCTCCAGGCAAAGACGTCGATGTATTCTTGGATAAGCTGTATCAAAGATTGCTTTTCTTCTTCTGTCAGATGCTTGCTGATGAAGATGGGCTTAGAAGAGGAGGACGTTTTCCTTTTAGTTTGATCACCAAAGGGGTCGCGGTTGGAGACTCCTGCGCCTTCATGGTCGACCTTGGGGACCTCCGAGGTAGCCTTATTTGCATTGGCTCCTGGCCATCATCTGACGTTACTGAGGGCAAAGGTGGTGCTCTCCCTCGGTGCTTGACGACGAGAGGTGCAGACACCTTATGGAGTCTTCCCCTCAGTCGAACCTTTAAAGGTTCTTCGGCAATCGTTGCGCTTCTTGAGGTCGTCTCTGCCTCCTCATCAGCATCATTTCCCTCATCGTCCCAAGGGACTGACTTATATAGATCAACATCCGTACAGTAGTCTTCAAGTCCCTGAAACGGATCGATATCAGCGAACTCGATCTTGATAGTCCCGTCACTGGCTACGTACTTTATGCACTGATGGAGGGTGGGAAGAACGATTATGTACTCATGGATCCATGGTCATTCCAATAGCATGTTGTAATTTATGTCAGCATTGATGATTGTAGAGATTGTCGATTTACCACTTCAAGCAAATTTTGCCTACATGATCGTTCTTCTCCGTATTGAAGCCGCTGATTGTTGTGTTTGATACAGTCAGCCGATGCATCAGAATTTATAAAGTTTGGAGCAGACTCCTTGGGATGATGCTGAAAGATGATCCAAGGTCGATGTGGATGCAATCGACTTTAATGGCACCGACATACCCTGTATAGTACAGAGGCCTATTATGCCGGTTGTTTTTCAGCAGCATGTCTTATTGGATAAAGGTGATATTATGGGTAACTTCGTCTACGCTGTGACAATGTAGGCATACCGCAGGGTCTTCCTTTGGTAGTCGCACCTGAGTGAGGAAGGACTCGGCGTTCTGTAAGGCTTCACTGCGTGCATTTCGGTTCTCTTTGGATAGACGGAGGATCTCAAAAAGTGACAATCTAGCCAGGGTGTTGGCTAGCTGTGCCAGTATATCGAAGTTGTAGGGTTTGATAGGCCCTACTGTCGAGACTTTTTTGAGAGGCTTGTCAAAGCGAACCTCCTTTTGCTTCTTCCTATCTTCGATAGGAGTCTGAGACGAACCTGCCTCTGATCCATCAGGAACAGGGGATATAGTTAGTGGAGGCACTGCCTCCTCTAGAGCATGGTTCTCTTCTTGCCACTGTGTCGAGCGAGTAGTCACCAAGGTGTCATCGTTCGAAGCCGAGACCATGCGGCATGTCCGGACCTTCTTCTCTTTGACAGAAGGGGTTGTAGGTGCCATCATGTCGGGAGTAAGGTCGGGGTGGACCCACATGACCTCGCCTCGTGGTGTGGAGAACGAGATGAGCCCTTAAGCGTTGTCACACGCTGGTGGAAGATTGACTACTTCCATTGTCGCCCTCGTGATGGGGACGACCCCCTCTTGTGCCTTCGTGGTTGGTAAACTTCCAAACTGGAGAGTAATAATATTGGTTGTGACAGTCTTTTCTTCATAGTCAAGTGATATAACTTTGGCATCGATGAGGCGCTGAATCTATCTTTTCAATACGTAGCAATCTCGTGTTGAATGGTGGACATACTGATGATAATGGTAGTATTTAGGGTTGTCCACCTTCTCCATTTCGTCGGGACGCTTTGGTGTTGGGAGAGATAGCTTTCCACTTTTTGTGAGCATATTGAAGAGTTCCAGCGTATCCTCATCATTGAAGGAGTAAGTCTTCCTTGGCTTCTGCGCTTCTGCAGACTTGGGTTCATGGTTACCGAACCTTTGGAGATGTTAACGGTTATAGCCTGCTTGCCTTTTCCGTCCTTGGGGTTGTTGCGAGACGAACGTCCCCCCTTATCTTCGAGAGAAGGAAAGTTCAGTCTCAGGAGCTACGCATCTTGGGCTTTTCTTTCTGCCATATTTGCCTCTTTAATGAAAGACGTTCACTCTGTGCAAGGAGTACTGTGCCACAATTTTATTACAGGTAGCGTGTTCTTGTGGCATGAGTCCATAAGCATGGGCTCGAGCATACCAGGCGGTAGCCTTAAGGCTGCCTGACGGAAGAGCTTAATGGATGCACGGACAGGCTCCTTCTCTCTCTGGACGACCTCCATGAGAGTTGACATTGTCATGTTCATCCCTCCTTCATAGAATCGATCTACGAATAGATTCTTCAGGCCCTCGAACGATGAAATACAGTCGTCCGAAAAGCTGCAAAACCATCCATAGGCTGTAACACCCGTAGTTCATATTACATTTTTTGGTATACGTGTACGTATTTTGACTCATATTGCATGTCTCATTTTATGGTTTATTTTGGCATTTCGATTTGCTTGGTCCAGTTCGGTTGCTTGGTTTGGCTTGGTTCAATTTTTTTTGTATGTGGACCAACCTCTACCTACCACCATCCCCTCTATTTATTAACCCACCAACCCATTCTCTCTCTTCATTTACTCTTCTCCTTCCTCCATTAACTCTCTCCACCGACCAGAGAGAGGCTTAGGCAAGTGCAACTTGCTTCATGGAGAAACTCATATTTTGTTGTTCCATTGTCTTCCTCATGAGATTCTAAGACACTTTAGTATTTAGCATTTTCGAATTCCATGGCTCATTTCACATAGATCTAAGTTTTAGCATTTTTGATCTTCATGGTTTTGATCTTCTAAAACTTGGTTGTTTCCGAAATAGAGAGTTTCATGTAGCAAGAATTTCGATTTTACGCAAGTTTGGCCCTTGAATGGTTGGATTTCATCGAGATTTGATCGAGATGGGGCTTGCTTGAGTTCGTGAGCTTTTACGCCTGTTTGTCTTGGCCATGGGAAGAAGATGAAGTTTTACGCACACGTTCTAACGTGTTAGCGTAGTGTTTTAGCCTTTACGCCTACGTTTTACGTGACAGCGTATTATTCAGCCTTTTACGCATACGTATTTGCGTGCCAGCGTACTCCGTTCTACGCCGAGTTTATTCAAACTTTTCGCTCGGGGCCCTTCCGCTCGCGTAAATCGTGCTCGCGTAGACTCTGGCTCGAGCAGACCCTCGCATGCGTAGAGTCATGCTCGAGTGTTTCCTCGCGTAGAGCTTGTTCGCGTAGAATTTCACTCGCGTAGAGCCTCGCTTGCCTACGGCTTGCTAGCGTAAAGCCCTGGCTCGCTTAATACCCCACCGCGTGCATCCTTGCTCGTGTAGAGATATCTTACCTTGCTCTTGCTAGCGTAAGCCACTTTACGTTTGAGGCCCCTTGGCCTTGCATAGATTTTCACGCGTAGAGTTTTACTAGCGTAAAACCGGTAGTACGCGCGTAGAGACTTGAGACCCTATGGCGTACGCCTTTACCCTGTTATATCCTTACACCTTTTGTTATTAACTTGATAATCATAAATTTATTTAATATGTTTGAAATGATAATTGTACACGGCATGGTATGAAGTAAGCATGACATGACAAGACATGACAAGCAACCATGATGGGAACTATTGAAAGCTGTTGCGACGGCTATAATGACATGACAAGAATGTATGGCCTGGATATCGTGGACGATTGTGTTTGTACAATGAACTAGTACTGTCTTGCATCATGTCTAGGGCAGGGACCCCTGAGTACCGGTCAGGGGTACCTACTAAATTTGACTAAGGCTAATAACTAGAATAATCCAATAGTCATAAGGAGATTTTCCAGCTACAGGCAATTCCAGTATCTGGGCGCCCCATCATGGGATCTGCAGCCTGCCATCGAGTAGGACACATTTTCAGCACACTGTCATGTGTTGCACCCTTCAAGCTACTTAAGGGTACATGTGTTTTTTGGACAATGTACCCACATGAATTCAACCCCTAATTGCGTCCGAATAGCCTGGTTGGTCTGCAGGGCTTGTGGCTGTGGAATAATCTCATTGTATCTTGTTAGTAATTAGGCTTGTGATAACTCTAGTTAGTTAAAATATCAAGCCGTACTCATTGCTTAGCCGTGATTTGATTGGATGAAGTCTAACCCAGTCTAGTCTTGTCCTGATCCTGTACAAGATTGTTACATGACCTGATTGCTTGTGCCTTACTTTATCGATAAATGGTGGAAAACCAAGTTTCATTCAGATAAAAGGTTACAATCTCGGTCCTTATTTGGTTGAAGGGTTTTAACTTGGTTATCTAAATAGTCCCATGGTTATCTTATCGTATATCATCAGGATTGACCATATCTCCAGTTTTTTTATTATATTATTATGTTTTGTGCTAATTGCTAGTTTTAGTTCTTAAGTGAAGTCTCTTTTGTGGCACTTGCCCTTTCTGGGATCTGACCCAGCTGGTTTTGGATGGCCAGATACCGGAGTAGCACCAGAGGATCTCCCTGTCTTCCAGCCAGATGGTGACCACCAGGCGTAACCCTGGCAACGAGTGGGTTTTATTTTGCTCTCCTACTCTATTCTAAAAATATTCTTTTGAGGCGTTTAGCCGACGAGCACGTGTTAGCTCGATTGCACTTTACTTACTGTCTGCCTACGGGCTGTAACATGATTGACAAATCCTAGGGTTGATCATGTATGACCGAAACTCTTGCTAGTCTTCACATTTTGTATGACTAGCTTCATGATCATCCAAATATGTAATGTATGGGATGCCTTACTATTGTATATTTGCTGCTCTGACATCTTGTAACTGCTATCACTTGCTTGAGATTGAGACAATAGGCTAGGACCTTAAGAGACGGATGGCTTGTAGTTAAACCATCACGTATCTAGACAGCCGTGACCGTATAGTAAGGTGGGTTGCACTTCAATATACGTAGCTGGCTATGTATGCCCCTGCTCTCCATTATTCTGGTTCTGGGGCATTATATGGCTTTAGTGGTGGCCTATGCAGGTCTTGAAAATTAAGATATGTGAGGGTTTACCGAATAGATATCTCAATCAGCCCTCGCCCTTGATCTCTGCTCGTATCCTCTAAATTCTTGAAAATCTTGACCTGATCACATGCTTGTATCTTTGATCCGTCCTGATCCTTCCTTATTGTTCCCTATGTCGTCTTCTTCAGTGGCATTGTTCCTGGTCCTGCCAATCAGCCAGAAGAAGCTCCACGAGTACCCCCACAACAAGAAGATCAAGCTCAGCACTCAGGAGCAGCCTCCCGAGTCATGCTTCCCGGAGGTCCAGAGCCCCCAGTACAGCCAGCCCAGCCTGCAAGGCAGGATGATAGAGCCTTGGTTGGACTCATCCGAGAGTTGTTTTCATCACAAGATCGTCGGGGTGATGCATTGCACCAGACAGTACAAGATGCTTTGAGCAGAGGAGGTCATCCAGGTAATAGTACGGCCAACAACTTCATGCGCTTGAACCCTCCCTTCTTCGATGGTAGCGAAGATGCTGTTGCCGCAGATACTTGGCTGCAGGATACTAAGGTTATTCTAGAAGCAGCCAGGACCTCCGAGGGCGAGAAGGTGGCCGAAGTGTGCATGCAGTTACTGGATCTAGCCCGCAGCTGGTGGGCATCGCAGGTCGATGGATTAGTGGCACCTATTGCTTGGATAGTATTTCGTGAGAGATTTTAGACCAAGTACTTCGATGCTGTAGCTCGGTACGATCTACATACGAGGTTCACTAATTTGAAGTAGATGGGCAGGACGGTCGATGGGTATGCGGCCGAGTTTTCCAGACTTAGTCGGTTTGCTCCTACCTTGGTAGCAACCGAGTTTGATAGAGCCCAGCGGTTCCAGAAGGGGCTCTATCTTGAGATTTTTACTGGCAGTAGAGCAGTTTGAGCATCAGACTTTTGATGCAGTATTGAGAGCAGCGAGAAGGAATGAGTATACCTCCCAGAGGATTGTGGATCGGACCGGGAGTCGGAAGCGGTCTCACGGCCAGATAAACCATTCTTCAGCACCAGCCCCGGCAGCTCAGGCTTTGACCATTGGAGCTCCGAGGTGGGCGGCTTCTGTTACGTCAATTCAGCATTCGACCCTGGCGTATCCCCAACAGCAGAAGCAGTCTTCCGCAATGGGTTGCACTCATTGTGGAAAGCCAGGGCACGTGGTGTCAGAGTGTCGCAGAGCACAAGGTTTGTGCTTGGTTTATGGAGCACCGGACCACAGGGTTGGAAACTGTCCGAATAGGGGGAGTTCTACTTCTTCGACCTTTTCTAGTCCCTCGGTTAGGGGACCAGCCCCAGTACCTGTCCAGCAGCAGCAGTACCCATTTTTGAGGCCCTTGTCGCCTCATGCTCAAGCATTTCAGCCGCAAAACCCCCACCAGTATACGCAAGTCCAAGTTCAGACCCAGAACAGCCAGATAGGTTTTCAGCAACGGGAACCAGCACCCCGAGGGCACGGTCAAGTGATGGCTTTGACCGTGGAGGAGGAGTTAGCATCAGGTGAGGTAGTAGTAGGTACTATTCTCGTCAACTCCTTTCCAGCATCAGCATTATTTGATTCTGGTGCATCACATTCATTTATGTCTGCACGATTTATGACATGGATAGGACTGGAGCCTGAGTCATTATCAGTAAGGCTCAATATACTTACTGGTAACGGTCTTGTGGGAGTAGATAGAGTATTTTCCTCGTGTCGGATCGTAGTTAGCGGTAGAGAGTTTTTTGCTAGGTTGATAGAATTCTCGATGGCCGATTATGATGTGGTCTTAGGGATGGATTGGTTGAGGGACCAGTATGCTAGAATAGAAGATTATTTTTAGTATTCCTGGTGAGCCAGAGTTTTCATTCTTGCGAGGCGGAATAGAACTTTCACCTCCAGTGTTGCGGATGGCAGTGGCAGTAGTAGTTCAGTTTCCCAAAGTTGTAGAAGAATTTTTCGATGTTTTCCCCGAGAAGCTTCCAAGTATGCCACCAAAGAGGAAGATTGAGTTCACCATTGATTTAATTTCCGGGTCAGCACCAGTGTCAGAGAGAGTCAACCGGATGGCGCCTTCAGAAATAGAGATCTTGTATAAGATGATTGAAGAACTTAGAACCAAGGGATTTATTCGTGCTAGTGGATCACCTTGGGGAGCCTCGATACTTCTTGTGAAAAAAAAGGATGGTACATCCAGATTATGTGTTGACTATCGTTCCTTCAACTCAGTGACAATCAAGAACAGATACCCTCTCCCGAGGATAGATAACTTGTTTGATCAACTCAAAGGGGCGTCCATATTTTCGAAGATTGATTTGCGATCAGGATACCACAAGATCAGAGTCAGAGAGCAGGACATCCCGAAGACAGCATTCAGATCGAGGTATGGGCATTGGGAGTTCCTTGTTATGCCATTTGGAGCAACCAATACGTCAGCAGTATTCATGGACCTCATGAATCGCATTTTCATGCCATACTTGGATCAGTTCATGATTGTGTTTATAGATGACATTTTGGTCTATAGCAAGAGTGAAGCGGAGCATGAGCAGCATCTCCGTGTAGTTCTTCAGATTCTCAGGGAGCACCAGTTGTATACCAAGTTCAGTAAATGCGAGTTCTGGCTCGATCGTATTTCATACTTGGGTCATATCATCACGAGAGGCGGAGTAGAAGTGGATCCCCAGAAGATCGTTGCCATTGAAACGTGGCCAGTACCCAGCACAGTTGCAGAAGTTCGCAGTTTTCTTGGCTTGGCCGGCTACTACCGGCAATTTGTTTCAGACTTTGCACGGATTTCAGCACCTATGACCCAGTTGACCCGCAAGGATGTACAGTTTGCTTGGACAGCAGAATGTTAGGAATCTTTTGAGAAATTGAAGCGAGGCTTGATGACGACACCCATTCTCACGCTTCCAGATAGGACTGGAGGATTTTTAGTATATTATGATGCTTCAGGCAGAGGTTTAGGATGTATTTTGATGCAACATGGGAAGGTAATAGCTTATGCGTTACATCAACTTCGTGATCATGAGAGAAATTACCCAACCCATGACTTAGAATTAGCAGCAGTAGTGTTTGCACTTAAGTTGTAGAGGCATTACTTGTATGGAGATAGGGTGGAGATTTTTACCGACCACAAGAGCCTGAAGTATGTATTCACTCAGAAGGATCTTAACATACGTCAGAGGAGATGGCTAGAGCTACTTGTGGATTATGACATCAACTTGCAGCAACATCCTAGGAAGGCCAACGTAGTAGCAGATACATTGAGCAGAAGAGCCAGAGTTTATTTTCTAACAGCACAACCAGAGCTAATAGCAGATCTTCAGAAGATGGGTATTAAAGTTGTCCTTCCTACCCACGTGGCATTGATGGCCAGTATATAAGTTCAGTCCAGTATAGTTGAGAGGATCAAGTTAGCTCAGTCAGTAGATTCTAAGCTTCAGCGGCTTAGAGTAGAATGTGTAGCAGGGCGAAGACCAGAGTTATGTATCCATGAGGACGGTACACTTCAGCATGGGAGGCATATTTTTGTACCTAGTGGTGATATCATATAGGAGATCATGGCAGAAGCTCACAGTTCTCAGTATTCAATTCATCCCGGTGGTACGAAGATGTACCGAGATATCCGACAGCATTTCTGGTAGAATGGCATGAAGATGGAGATAGCCCGGTTTGTCTTTCAGTATTTGGTTTGCCAATAAGTTAAAGCTGAACATCAAAGATCGGATGGACTTCTTCAACCATTACCGATCCCAGAATGAAAATATAAGCAAATTACCATAAATTTTGTAACGGGGCTACCTAGATCCCCAGCTGGAAGAGATGCTATCTGGGTTATAGTCGACAGACTTACCAAGGTGGCTCACTTTCTCCCGTTCAGAGTTGGTCAGTCGACGGCTTAGCTAGCAGAGATGTACCTCAGGCAGATCGTCAGATTTTATAGTGTACCAGCTAGTATCACTTCAGACAGGGATTCAAGATTTATGTCGTACTTTTGATACAGTCTACAAGAGAGTTTGGGAACTCACCTCCATTTCAGCTCAGCTTATCATCCGCCGATGGTCAGTCAGAGCGTACCATACGAACCTTGGAAGATATGTTGAGATCTTGTACACTTGACTTCGATAGTTCGTAGGAAGATCACCTGCATCTCGTAGAATTCTCCTATAACAACAGTTTCCAGGTCAGTATCCAGATGGTGCCCTTTGAAGCCTTGTACGGCCATAAGTACAGATCTCCTTAGCTTGGGATGATATAGGCGAGAGGCAAATGCTTGGACCAGAGATGGTGACGCGGACTATTGAGGTGGTCAGACAAGTCAGAGATCAACTACGAGTTGCACAAGATCGCCAGCGACATTGGGTCGATTCTCATCGACGTCCCCTTGAGTTTTTTGTCGGCGACCATGTATTCCTGAGGATCTCGCCTACCCGTGGCGTCATTCGTTTCGACGTACGGGAAAAGCTTAGTCCTAGGTATAGAGGACCGTTTGACATTCTAGAACGAGTAGGAGATGTGTCCTATCGTCTCGCTCTTCCATCGTCGTTATGTGAGGTGCATGATGTCTTCCATGTATCCCAATTGCGACGGTATATCCCAGATCCGAGTCATGTCCTTGATCATTCGAAATTGGTTGTTGGTACCAACCTTTCGTATGAGGAGAGACCCGTGTCCATATTGGACCAAAGAGAGAAGATACTCAAGAACAAGACTATCAAGTTAGTCCGTGTTGCCTGGGGTCATCACTCTTTGGGCGAGTCAACGTGGGAGCGTGAGGATGATATCCGATCGCGATATCCCGATCTGTTTGACTCGTAAGGTATAATGTCTTCTTATGCCTTATGCTCTCGATTCCTTACTTGAATGAATGATTGCATGGTAGACTGCTTAGTATAGCTTGTCTGTGATTAGTATAGCTTGTCCTTGCCTCTCTAGCCTCTTAATTAAATTTTGAGGACGGAATTCTTTTATGGTGGGTAGAGTTGTAACTCTCGTAGTTCATATTACGTATTTTGGTATACGTGTACGTAATTGACTCATATTGCATGTCTCATTTTATGGTTTATTTTGGCATTTCGGTTTGCTTGGTCCGGTTCGGTTGCTTTGTTTGGCTTGGTTCAGTTTTTTTTTGCATGTGGACCAACCCCTACCTACCACCATCCCCTCTATTTATTAACCCACCAACCTATTCTCTCTCTTCATTTACTCTTCTCCTTCCTCCATTAACTCTCTCCACCGACCAGAGAGAGGCTTAGGCAAGTGCAACTTGCTTTATGGAGGAACTCAGATTTTGTTGTTCCATTGTCTTCCTCATGAGATTCTAAGACACTTTAGTATTTAGCATTTTCGAATTCCATGGCTCATTTCACATAGATCTAAGTTTTAGCATTTTTGATCTTCATGGTTTTGATCTTCTAAAACTTGGTTGTTTCCAAAATGGAGAGTTCCATGTAGCAAGGATTTTGATTTTACGCAAGTTTGGCCCTTGAATAGTTGGATTTCATCGAGATTTGACCGAGATGGGGCTTGCTTGAGTTCGTGAGCTTTTACGCATGTTTGTCTTGGCCATGGGCAGAAGATGAAGTTTTACGCACACGTTCTAACGTGTTAGCATAGTATTTTAGCCTTTACTCCCACGTTTTACGTGACAGCGTATTATTCAGCCTTTTACGCACACGCACTTGCGTGCCAGCGTACTCCGTTCTACGCCGAGTTCATTCGAACTTTATGCTGGGGCCCTCTCGCTCGCATAAATCATGCTCGTGTAGACTCTGGCTCGCGTAAATCATGCTCGCGTAGAGCCTCGCTTGCCTACGGCTTGCTAGCGTAAAGCCCTGGCTCACGTAAAACCCCACTGCGTGTACCCTTGCTCGCATAGAGCTATCTCACCTTGCTCTTGCTAGCATAAGCCACATTACTTTGAGGCCCCTTGGCCTTGCGTAGAGTTTCACGCGTAGAGTTTCACTAGAGTAAAACCGGTAGTACGTGCGTAGAGACTTGAGCCCCTATGGTGTACGCCTTTACCCTGTTATATCCTTACGCCTTTTGTCATGAACTTGATAATCACAAATATATTTAATATGTTTGAAATGATAATTATACATGGCATGGTATGAAGTAAGCATGACATGACAAGACATGACAAGCAAGCATGATGGGAACTATTGAAAGCTGTTGCGACGGCTAGAATGACATGACAAGAATGTATGGCCTGGAGACCGTGGACGATTATGTTTGTACAATGAACTAGTACTATCTTGCATCATGTCTAGGGCAGGGATCCCTGAGTACCGGTCAGGGGTACCAACTAAATTTGACTAAGGCTAATAACTAGAATAATCCAATAGTCATAAGGAGATTTACCAGCTACAGGCAATCCCGTTATCTGGGTACCCCATCATGGGATCTGTAGCCTGCCGTCGAGTATGGCACATTTTCAGCACACTGACATGTGTTGCACCCTTCAATCTACTTAAGGGTATATGTGTTCTTTGGACAATGTACCCACATGAATTCAACCCCTAATTACGTCCGGATAGCCTGGATGGTCTGCAGGGCTTGTGGCTGTGGAATAATCTCATTGCATCTTGTTAGTAATTAGGCCTGTGATAATCCTAGTCAGTTAAAGTATCAAGCCGTACTCATTACTTAGCCGTGATTTGATTGGATGAAGTCTAACCCAGTCTAGTCTTCTCTTGATCCTGTACAAGATTGTTACATGACCTGATTGCTTGTGCCTTATTTTTTCGATAAATGGTAGAAAACTAAGTTTCGTTCAGATAAAAGGTTACAACCCCGGTCCTTATTTGGTTTAAGGGTTGTAACTTGGTTATCTGAATAGTCCTATGGTTATCTTATCGTATATCATCATGATTGACCATATCTCCAGTTTTTTTATTATATTATTATGTTTTGTGCTAATTGTTGGTTTTAGTTCTTAAGTGAAGCCTCCTTTGTGGCACTTGCTCTTTCTGGGATCTGACCCAGTTGGTTTTGTATGGCCAGATACCGGAGTAGCACCAGAGGATCTTCCTGTCTTCCAGCCAGATGGTGACCACCAGGCGTAACCATGGCAACGAGTGGGTTTTATTTTGCTCTTCCACTCTATTCTAAAAATATTCTTTTGAGGCATTTAGCCGACGAGCACGTGTTAGCTCGATTGTACTTTACTTACTGTCTGCATACGGGCTGTAACATGATTGACAAATCCTAGGGTTGATCATGTATGACCGAAACTTTTGCTAGTCTTCACATTTTGTATGACTAGCTTCATGATCATCCAAATATGTAATGTATGGAACGCCTTACTATTGTATATTTGGTGCTCTGACATCTTGTAATTGCTATCACTTGCTTGAAATTGAGACAATAGGCTAGTACATCACCTTAAGAGATGGATGGCTTGTAGTTAAACTATCACGTATCTAGACAGCCGTGACCGTCTAGCGAGGTGGGTTGCACTTCAATATGCGTAGCTGGCTATGTATGCCCCCGCTCTCCAGTATTATGGTTCTGGGGCGTTTCATAGGCTACCCCCTGCAGAGCTCATATGAAGATGTTGGTAAGGAGGGCGTCGTCTTTTGGCAAATGCCCTGTCACTGAGGCAAAGTACCTCAAGTATCGTCGGGGAGACTCCTTTCCTTCGTAGGGCGTGAGCGATTGTACTTGGGAGGATAAAATACATTGTCCCACTCGGTAGGATATGGCTGCCGAATCTTTATCTTTTGAAGTGCTGCTTGCTTCTCTTTGGCATCATAGAGAGCATACAGTTCCTTGATGTCCTACTGTATCTAGGTTGACTTTGTCGGGCCTTTAGTCGATGGAGTAGACGACGATCGTCCCGCCTGATGGACGGCGGGCAGTTTGTTGGATCCATCATTGGCTGCTGGACCAGGCGTAGGTGTTGAGGCAGTGGGTACCAAATTCTCTTTGATCTCCAGCATGAGAGAAGATAGAGTCTTCATTGTGGCATTTAACGTATCTAGGCTCGTCTCGAGTGTGTCGATGTGTTTCAGCTGGTCAGGCGCTTCGCTATTATCTTTCTCATCACCCTCTACCATAAATAGAGACCTTGTGTGTGGATGGATGGAAGGGACAATAGATCCTTCGCTCTCTGGCTCAGATGTCCGAGCCTCGTCGTCCTGAGGATAGACTGGAAGGTTACGGTCTTCCTCAGACTCATTGCGGTTGCTATCCCCAGTCTGGTGGCTAGCTGTGCCTATGAAGGCATCCATATGATATGGCTCCTTCTCATATTAGAATATGGTGTTGTCTTGCATAGTGGGAGGTTGTCTACCCCCAGCATCTGCGTGGCACCTAACGGAGATTTGGAACGTGTGCCTTAGAACACACCTGTGCTGGGTACCTTTGCCTTTCTACTCTCGGGCCACTCCTTGGGCTTGGTGGCCAATACGGGAAGGATTTTGGATAACTTCTTGAGAGTTTTAGAACCCTATACCGAGTTGCATGTGGCGACATGGAGTTTATCTTCTCCCTTGCTCGCCGACACCCTGTTGAGTCTCTGACATACAGTCGACGTAGGTTGAAGTCTTTGAAAGACGGAGCACCTCCTCGGGGGTAGTACATTTGCCTGTTGACAATAGCAGTTGATGGTAATCTGGGTACAAGGATGACTTGATTTAGGCATGCCCTACACCGTCGATTCTTCTTCTGCTCGAGATAGCACCAGGTCTTTCGTCGTGGTACCCGCATTGTACACGTAAGGAAGCTGCACGTGAGTACGATCAGAGAGGGTCTTACAAGGCAAACTCCTATCATGCCTGCAGAAAAGCTGTTCGTACGAGTCTCTCTGTACGGGATGTACCTTTGGCTTGCATTACGCATAGGAGTGCTCAAGTGACAGAGGGGTTCAACTGGTCTAGGCATCGGGCCACGGGGACCAATCTTGTATAACTTCCCATCGGCAGCGCGTGTGACTGTTAACGCGGGCCTTTGGTCGATCATAGGCATGGTACGTTTGTTGCACGAGGCACATACTGACTTGGATTTTTTCTACTACCCCAGCGGGTGTATAGTATTCAGAATCCAATGGAGGCTTGCGTGATGGAAAGACGATTCTATCGAAGACAGATCTTTTCGTCGGTAATTCTTCCATCGTGAGGGATTGAACTGGCGTACACTTCCTTCGACATTGTGCCTTCGTCAGGCCCACCATAGAGATACCGTATTCCTTGCCATACTTTCCCAGGGTGGGAATTTATCAAGGAGATATAGCTGTAGCAGCCGAAATCTTCTTCGGGGCTTCGGTGTTGAGGGAGTTCTGGATCGCAGTTCCCTCCATCGTGATGCTCATCAAAGCCGTCTTGGGCCTCCAGACACGTCGAGTCTTTTGCGGTTTTATGAAATGTTTCAAAGGATTCGACTTCTTATCAGAAAGAAGATCTTCAAAAGCTTGCTGGTCGAAGCGTACAACCAGCATCTTCTGGGAAGATCCCAGCAAGTCGTCGTCAGATTGCGTTATCACCTTCTCGTTGAAGGAGAAGGTAGTCCCCAGCAGAGTCACCATTTTGTTCGATATCACAAAAGGTTGAACGAACTTTTTGTTTATTGAACATAAAAAAAAGACCTGTGTACAGAGAAGGAAGTCCTAAACAGGATATTCTAAGTACAAGGGGAAGAGTTTTTGGGAAAGTGTGACGGTGGAGATCGAGCACTGCAGCGGCTTCTTTACTTCGTTGACGATCTGACGACGGGTTGAACTTGCTCTGACTTTCTGATGCCTTTGATAGAACTCTAGGGTTGCCGATAAAGAGGATGCCTGGAGCTGAAGATTTTATGTTCGGTGTTCTCCCCTCTTGTTGAAGGAAAACTCTTGCTATTTATAGGAAAAGAGCGCACATATGTGATGTACATTAGGATTTTGAGATATGAAGGAATCTGCCGTCATTGCACGGTGCGGGCTTCTGCGGCGCTGACACGTGGCGGACATTAAGATTTTTCTCAATCGAGATCTCAGGTGGTTATCAAAATAATTGAAGGAGGAGACACGTGGCGTGTGCCGATTTGCTTGTTCGGATGCAGCCGAATAAATCTTAGAATTTTATCTCAGATTTAGATTTTGATTGATCTTCGTCTAAGATTTAATTCAATTTAATAAGATATCAATCATGATTAAGCTCCATCCTATCTTTGAGAGAGTTGGTTTAAGCAAACCGACTGGGTGAAACTATGCTTCCTGTACCTCTGGTGAGGTCTGAGTATTGATGCGCTTCTGGGGCGATGAGTAGACCGTTCTTCTGGAGACAATGGAGCCTCTGTGCTTTCAGGTGACAAGTGGACTATGCTTCGAAGACGACAGAGCCTCTGTGCGTATGGGCGACGAGTAGGATGTGTTTCGAGTGACAAAGTCAATGTGCTTTAGGACGACGAGTAGACTTGTGTTTCAGGTTGACGAGGTTACTACGCTTTTAGATCGGCAGGCGGACTTGTGTTGGATGCAATGGTATCTCCCAAGTCTTTCACGAAAGGTAGTTGAGCTTCTGGGTCAGAGTAGAGTGTTGCTCCGTTGGAGTTGAGGTGGTATGAAAACATCACCAGTCTGTACCTGAGGTTGGTGCAGGAATGTAGTTGTGCCTCTGGATTGAAGGCATTGGCTTTGAAGTCTTCTTGAATGACCGCTCCTTAATGAACGACTCCCTCTTAATTGCCACCATTACTTTGACCGTCGGCCATGTGGACTGTGTTTTGGACCACTCTCCCCTATATAAAGGGGGAGTTTCTTCTGAAGAGTCACGTCTTCTTCTTCTTCTTGTCCTTCAACACCATCCTGGATCCAGACTTAGCTTCGAGCGGCAGTCGACCTTGCCTAAGTCAAATTTTGGTTGAGGATTCCTTCGTTCAAAGGGTCTATACCTTCGTAGAAGAACTGTTGATGAGCCTGGGAACGTGTTGGAACGCTTCTCACGAGGAGTTCGAACCTGGGCGACGCCTTGGAGGTCTTCAAGGTCCTGACGACCTAGCTTGTGGGTGGAAGGCCAACCCGTAGAGCCACAGGTTGTGCTCTTCCCTGCTCATTGGCGGCAGCGTACTTTTATTAGGCTAGAAGAGTCCCAGAATCTGATGCTCTTTTGAAAAATAGCCTTTCTGCTGCGTGTGGCCTGAGCTTTCGGCGGACCAATAGCTGCTTTTGGAAGTGGTTGCGTGTCTGGAGGAGGGAAGCTATGGTGGAGACTTTGATGGAGACTGTATTCACATCTTGTATCCACAGTGCCTCTCTTCGTGACGATCACACTGTGAAGAGTAACCCCGACGTAGATCCGCAGGAGTTTTCAATTCGGCACATCTAATCACAAAGTCTTTTGTAACAAATCCTTGTAATTGTGTCTTTATGCAGTCTTTTATGTAATCGTGACAAGTCTGTAGCCATGATTAATAAAAAAAAGACTTCTAAGCTTTTCATCTGTTTGTGACTTTTGTCTTTGCTGTTAGTGTGCTTGACCGCCTGTACCTCTGCGCCTTGTATTATGCTGAGATTTTTCATGCTTCTACATACCAATTTTCCTTATTGATATATATTTCACAAATTTTTTGTGGTGACACATGGCCCAGTTTACCTTTTCATGTTGGCCTTTTGAAATAAAAGTAATGAAACCATGGATGAATACAAGACCCTGTGAGAAAAAAGTAGGCACAGATGATTTATGTATCAATAGTTAGGATATGATGGATTTAATGGATAATTTGATTTGCTGCATATATGCATCCCTCTTTCATGTGCTTGATATCTTTATTTTACGAGCACGTCCTTGAAAAATGTTTGAGATTAAGACTTTTTATACAACCATCCTAATTTTTTTTTCGCATGTCATGCTTAGCGACAAGGTTGTGAAAAGCACTAGGCGCTAGTCGGATGGGCACCCGCCGCCTAGCCCCTAGTCCGCCTAGGTAGACGCCTAGATCTATGCGATCCAAAATAATTTTTAAAAAATCAGAAAAAAATGTACTAAAAATTTCAAAAAAAAAGTAAATAGAACCTCAAAACATGCATAGTCGGACATTGAGGGAGACTAGGCAGGCTCCTAGGGGGCCATCGGGCGGGCACCATGCGCCTAGTGTCTAGTCCGCCTTTTAGAACAATGCTTAGGAAGATAGTGCAATTTCCAAGTATTGCCTAATTCGTTTGCATATTGTTCAACTGAATATTTTTTTCATGGTTATGACATTAAGGGTTGGATATTGGAAGCCAGGTATTTCTGATGGAGATTAAAACGAAATGTGTAACTTGATCTGTCATCAAAGGTGCTTGTTAATGTACTCGCAAATTATAGGCAAGATAAAGCTATGCCCACTTGCTAATAAATCGTCATAGTACTAATATATTGGGATATACCCAACCATTTCTTCATGGTCCCAATTCTTTTTTATTATGTTTGTTTCTTACCACTAAGATCCAATTGTATATAAGGTGGTAGGGTATTTATTTTTGACATTAAGGCTCCATTTGGTTAAAGTAAGCAACCAAATGCTGAATGAACCTCTGAAAGGTGTGACCGATTAAGGTGTCGTATATGAGTGTCAAATTTGGACAGTTTTTTATGTTTGGTAGGTCAATGATTTGATACCTCTATATGTGCATTTTTGTGGTTGACTTAGGAAAATACGTAAGGCTTACAATATTTTATGGAATCGTTGTTGGAACAATACTTACTAAAATCTATCACTGGAAAACCCTAACAAATTACAAAAGATTGGACAATTGTGTGATTACTCGATCGATCATCATTCAGGTTCTTCGGGAAGAAAAAGAGGAAGGCACTTAACCAGACCCTAAACCATATACAAATAGGTGAGATAATTACGTTTATTACTTTTTTTCCTCATTAATGAATCCTCTGATCTCTATTATTTCTTGTTGTATCATCACTTACAGAATTGACAAATCTTAGCTTCATGTCCCTTAATTAATCCAAGCTATTAGTGAATTAATTAATCTAACTATACCATGTTCATTGTTAATTGAGCTCTCAAAGCAATTCCTCGTTATACAATGAATTATATATCATATATTTCAAAACATACAAACATATTTGGCAATACAGGGGAATGTATCATTTGTGTAGTGCACCGTCCCGCTCAGTCAATCGGAGGAATCAGAACACCGACGGCGTTCGGACTTAGCCTTGCAACGGCTGCTCGAAGGCATCGCTCGGTCGAGGCAACTCCTCGCTCAGGTGGGGTAGTTTCGGTGAACTCATCTCATCTTAGCCTTTACATAATAAATCGCATGTTTTCAACTTGCACAAGTAGTCTTGATAATAAAAGAGACAAATCCACATAGATAAGGAAATAATCCCGACAGGTCGAATTGAGTTAGAATATGGAAAGGTCCCACGGTCGGCTTAGAGTTGGTGCACGCCGTGCTTTAAAAATGACACTCGATCCTTCGTCCCGTGGCTTGGGAGAAGGAAAGTTGGTATTCGCCATAAAGCTAAGAGTTAGCCTAGGTCATAGGCGTCGCCCGCGTAAATGCTCGATAAAGCATGCACGTTTCTGCGATGCAAGGCTTGGCATAGCCTTTGCTCGTCCCAGGGTTAAGTAGTATCGCACGGCTTGTGACATAAGTATGGGCACCCATAGAACTTTGTTTTTCAAAGTCGAACGCGTGCACGGCATGTTCCCACGATGCAAGGCCTGATACGGACTTTACTCGTCAAGTTGTTGCACGATTAAGTTAGGCAAAGTTATGTTAGACTATCGGAGTAGTAGCGAGTACGGTCCCATGAGTTCTATGGATGGGTATAGCTACGAAGTCCTACGGTCTCAAAGCTAGTCATACGGAGTTTGAGTTGGGCGATAGTGTCACACAGAACACAAGTTGGCTTAAAGTACGATGCACAGACTTAGCGTTTAAGGCACAAGCCACGATTGATTCAAAGTAAGTTATGAAAAAAGGGACTATCAAATAGGCGTTCATAAGTTGAATAAAATGATAGGGTAACATGGAAAGAATGCTCGCAACCGTGGGTCGTCGAGGTGTCTCAAGGATAGAAGTCTTGAACTTGGTCTTGAAAGAGATGGTAACATTGGAAGAAGGATGACTGTGTGAGACATCAGTTCGAGTCGAGTCTTGCATGGTCATGGACAACTTGTCGACAAGGGCAATGGTTCCTCGAGCGGCATCCCGGGGCCACGGGACCGACTCGGACTAGGAGAAAATAGGGTATAGTCGTGCATAAGGTTTTAGCACAGGTTAAGCAGGGACTTGCAACGGAGCTAGCTACTTGCGTTGAAAGGACCCCGATTAACAAAACTATACATCCATGATAGCTTGTTATGCTAGTGACCTTTCATATAGATGGGTCGGCACGGGCGACAATCCGTAGGTTTGTCTTTGGATTGAGTTGAGTTGAATAGGTGCACGATCGAAAGATAATGTTTGGGCCTAAGAATTGGTTGCAATGTAGACACCGTGCTTCGGCATAAGATGTGGCGTCGAGTCTTAAGTTGTTGGATAGAGTTGCATAAGTTGGTTTTGAGTCGTTCGAGTTAAGTCAGGAAGTGCCACAAGGTAAGTTGGTTGAGTGACACAAAGTTCACAAGTCTTGATTGGGTTAAAGTAGTAAGGGTCGTGAGGTGGCGATATGGTTAAGTCACACTTAGTTGCGAGGCACGGCACATTAGACTTGTAGCACGGTCACGTAGAAATTTGGGTACTATCATGTAGTCGCGTCCCTGATTATGGACCGAAAGGCTAGCACGACTTGGTAGGTTAATGTTGTTGGCACGAGAAGGGTCTAGAGACAAGGCTTGAGTTGACGTTGTTGTTGCAAGCACGGGATGGTCTTGAGACACAAAATAGGCCAAGGCGTCTGTCCTAAAACTGATCCTAAGGCAAGACTAGAAAGACAATTGATAAAAAGGGACTATGCAAAGTATATCAAACGTGTTGGTTTCATATGGGTGGACGAGGAGCTCATTCCCCCAGTACAGTTGAGTACTGACACCTACATAGTTTTCATGTGCATGCACAGGTAAAAGCTCATGGCACGGAACTCGCTTGGATACATCGAGGCACGGAGTTCCTTGGCGATTCGAGGCATGCTGACGCAGGAAGTCAAGACTTATACGGGACATAATGTATGGACGTCGCCTTCCGAAGCATCCGCTGGTTCAAGACTTGTATTGAGAGATAAGAGAGAGCTGAGTGACTTGCAATGTGAGAAGAGTGAGCTTGAGTGATTGTAATCTTGGCCTTGCGCCCCATTGTAAACTTTCTTTGAATATCAATAAATAGCCTCTTTTGAATGACTTGTCTTTTTGTTCTAAATTTCTGCTGGCTTATTCAATGTCTCTGCTTGGGACTTCTGTGCGACCCATCGCAGCAGCTGTAATCAGCAGTTATGGAACCCGCCTTACATGCGCGCAATCTAGGCTCGTGCGGCATCATACCTTAGCGAGGACGATCGCTCCTACGGGAGCGGGACATGACATAATGGTATCAGAGCATGGCTTTACTTTCTTGGACTATCAATTGAATTCTTTAACTTTGATGTTTTCGCGAACTCTGAATGTTGCTTCCGTAAGTTGATATCATTGATGCGCTCTCTCTCAAATGTTCCACGGGATGTCCATACAATAAGTCTAAATAATTTGCAAACGTAGGAAAATAGTTTTTTGACAAAGAAACAAAAGATGGTTCACGAAGCACGGTTGGCTAAGTCGGGCTGGGCATATACACCAAAGTTGCGTCGACCTTAAAAGAGTCGAGTGCGAGACTCGATCAGTCTCGAATGAAAATAAGTTGAAATCGATTGAGTGAGTGGGATGACTATCGACAGGGGTGCTATCGAACGACGATAACGTCGGTGCGATATAGATGAACGTGCTTGAAATTCGAGGAATGGTTCGAACGAAAAATTTGAAGAAGTCAATTTTGATTCTAATAATAGTTTGTGGATTTATCGAATGACTTCATCCCTGAGTGGTGTATGTGATAGCTTCAGGGATGTCGATCGATCGATTGAGGATACGGGATGTTGATGAGTCTATCAACAAGCATCGCGTGTATATAAAGTCGTAGATTGAGTATCGTTGAATAAGTTCTAGTCTTGAAAATTGGGACGAGTTGATTCAAACATATTAGAGATGATACACACGGGATAGTGATTGCGCGAGTATAAAATGCAAAATAATTGAGTAGGTGAAATTGAATCGAGAAAAAGTTAGGGTATACGAATGGATAACATGATCGAGGATATCGAAGAATCGTATACGAAAAGTTAGCACGATGAGAAGATAGCGTGCATGAAAAGTTTGATTCTAATATTTGAAAATGACTGAGGATTGGAATGGATGTCGTTCGATGATTGAGTTAGCAAGGAATGAAGCGAATTAAGAAAATACTTTGGTCGATGACTATGGTGGACAGATGAACGATACGTGAATTTGGGTTTGAGAAAATTGATGTTGAGAATGAATCGAGGGGTAATGATCAAACTAGAATTTGAATGTCGAGGAGATTATCCAGTCGGACAATAGCATCATTCGTACGACTCGAAATTTATTGCAAAGGAAGATCGTCAGGTTATGCATATCATCGATGGTATTGAGGCGTATCAAAGATCGATATGCAATAAGTTGGGGGTACTCTAATTCGAGGAATGACGATCGTGCAAGTGTTATTATTCGGTTGGATGCGATACTTAGGATTTTGATTGAGATGATTGTTAGATAAAAATGATTGTGTCTTGATGGCTGCGTTGAAAATTACAACATCGATAATCTTGTCCTGCGCGAGCATAACTCTAGCCTTGCACATGCGTCGCATCAGGTTTGGGGTAATTATTACGCGTGAGCGCTGATATGGTGAATCATGTCGTGAAAATGATCGAACTCGAAAAATCAGGACGCGGCAACTTTAATTGTCTCAACTTGTTGGTTTGATGCGAAGTAAAATTTGAGGATGTTAGGATTTGCGATTGATGATTGAGTAAACTCGAAGATTGAGTAGGTCCAATTCGCGCATCGAGAACGAATTAGTCGAGACACAAAACAAGAGTTACGTCCCGATGAGGATGATTATTCCGCGGGAGCGTTGCATGGTGATTTCATGCCCACCGTGGATAATCGAACTCACGTGAGATCGGGCGTGACATTTTGTTAAGTTAGACAACCTTGTGATCGTTTATGTGAATTGGAATAGATGACTTAGAAAATGTAGAATGTGGAATTTTGGTTAGCGACGAATTGTGTCATACCGAGCTTGATTTGAGAAGGATTGATAGACGAATTATGTCAAACGTGTACGAAGAGATAGACTATACAAAATGGCTTGATGAACGAGCGATATGTTCATGTCGAAGATTGGTTGAACATGAGTTGTCGTATGATGGCTTTGCCGAATGACTCGGACCCCGTGCAACGAAATGTTGGGATATGTGTAGGTAATCGATGCTCGATGTTTAGAAATCGGAGTGATGCGAGCTTGGGTAGAAAACCCCGTACTATCAATTTAGTTTGACCTTAGGATGGAGTCAGTGTTGATATTATTGTTTGGAAACTATGATTCCGATAATGACGGATGACCTTGGCCTAAAGACATAGCCTAGCGGTTAGGTAGACGTCCCTGCGTGAAGAGATAGGAATTGTGGAGGCACTGCTCATGAGGCTCGGTTGACATGCATGTATATCAAGGACACTTGAATATGTGCACGATCCGACTCGAGTGGTGATGGCGGATTCTCTATCACGAGGCTTGGCTGAAATATATGTATTTTGGGAACGCCAGAAATATGTGCACGATCCAACTAAGTGATACTTTGAATCAAGTAAAACTTAAGAAATAGACAAGTATTGTGGATTTTGAAATAGTATTTCAAAGAAAAGATTGTGGGTAGCATGAGCGTGGCTCGGATTTAAGAAATGCATAGGAAAAATGTATGCGAGAAACGTAGGATGTTAAATAAAGTGATAAGTCGATAAGTAAGTACTCAGTTAGTTTCGAGGACGAAACATTTTCTGAGTGGTGTATGATGTAGTGTCCCGTCCCCCTTAGTAAATTGGAGGAATCGAAACGCCAACGGAGTTCGAACTTATCCTTGCAACGGCTGCTCGAAGGCATCGCTCAGTCAAGGCGACTCCTCGCTCAGGTGGGGTAGTTTCAGTGAACTCGCCTCATCTTAGCATTCACATAATAAATCATATGTTTTCAACTTGCACAAGTAGGCTTGATAGTAAAAGAGACAAATCTACATAGACAAGAGAATAATCCCGACGGGTCGAATTGAGTTAGAATATGGAAAGGTTCCACGGTCGGCTTAGAGTTGGTGTACAGTGTGCTTTAAAAATGACACTCGATCCTTCGTCCCGTGGCTTGGGAGAAGAAAAGTTGGTATTCGCCACAAAGCTAAGAGTTAGTCTAGGTCAAAGGCGTCGCCCGCGTAAATGCTCGATAAAGCATGCACGCTTCCACGATGCAAGGCTTGACATAGCCTTTGCTCGTCCCACGGGTGAAGTAGTATCGCATGACTTGTGACATAATTATGGGCACCAATAGAACTTGGTTGTTCAAAGTCGAACGCGTGTACGGTATGTTCCCACGATGCAAGGCCTGATGCGCTCTTTGCTCGTCAAGTTGTTGCACGATTAAGCTAGGCAAAGTTATGTTAGGCTATCGGAGTAGTTGTTTGCAAAAACAAAAAGTTTGTTCCAAACTTAAAAGAATCGTACAAAGTACAATGAATTCTGGGGAAGTACAACTGTAGGAATCTGATCAAAAGACGATCAGTTTATCCCTTGGACTATGTGAACTTGAAGACTAGAGCCTCTGGAGAATGCAGCAGCAATTTTGTAAGAGTTTTTGATCTCTGTGCTTGATCCTTTAACAATGATTTGAAACTCTATTTATAGAGTTCTAGAAATAACTATTTTAGCAGTTATTCAGATGTGTGCGCGGCTGGATTACGCCACATTGGGTTACGCCAACCTCATGTTGCGCCAACTTTTATTCAGTTATCAGTCGTGTACTAACTGTATTTAGACGTGTGGCATCATGTGATTGAGATGCGCGTGGTCGTGTACAAGATAGTAGACACATCTTGAGAGATTAATGGCATGTGCGCCACGTCATCCTGCTTTGGAAATGTAAATTGTCTCAACTTTATCAGGTTGCACGAGCTTCAGTCAATAATTTAAACTGTGCCTGATTAGACTGTGCCTGGACATGTGGCAGCTTTTGAGAAGAAGTCGTTCGGATTGCGCCAAGGCGCAACTAAGAAAATTATTTAGATTGTGCCCAGGCACAACACATAAGATGTGCAGGACAGCTGTCAGTCCAACCTCCTCGAGCGGCACAATTTGAGGGATTCGAAGAGATTTTCTTCGTTTACTGTGTCGTCAGTTGTCAGTATTGTCAGGTAATGATGGCCATTAAATGTTAGACTCCACGTAGACTTTGGCACTATATAATTGGGCACAGTCTGATATCAGGCGTAACCTGATCAGTGGTGCAGCTTGATCTCTGAGCTTTATATCAGAGGCACAGCTTGATTTTTTGGGCGCAACTTGATCATTGAGTAGTAGATACATGGCACAAGTTGATTTTTAGGCTCTATAAGACCCCTTCAAAGTTTTTAAAACTTAAAAACATTTCAAAGTTTTGAAATACTTTGAATTTATAAAAGTTTTAACTGAGTCAAGTTGTGCCAGTCAATGCCCGATCAACACAATTAAATCTCTTTCTCGAAAACACTCAATCTCCTCTTCGTCTTTTCGAGTTTCATTGATGATTTTCAGTTTCACATGAGGAATATGAAGAGTCAATTTGGTGATATATATGTAGGGGTTGGTCTTTGTACTTTATTCTTCACTTCTGTAATTTCGATGGCATCTAAGAAGAAGGAGATGGAAATCAATACTGTCACTAAAATCAAGTCTCCTGAAGCGAAACCCGACGTCACGCCTTCGACTTATTTGTTGGAGGCTGACCCGACACTGAGGGCGGCGAACTTTCTAGACTACTTCGGGTTAAATCCAACTGTCTTTAATCGCTCGAGTGGTGGGCCATCCTCTGAAGAGCGCGACGATTCAGAAGGATTCCTTAATCTGATGCGTCGCTCAGAAATCCGCAACATGCAAGAATTGGGCGCCGCCCTTCGTCAGACTGATGAAGACAAGAAAATGGAATAATGTTTAAGCATGACAACTTTTTATTCTCTTTTCTTGTGTCTTTGTTTGTAGGGGTCCACCCATCTTTTATGTAATGAAATCTAAAATTTCTGATATATTGTGTGGATGTGATTTCAAATGGCGCATGTAGATGTGTTCCTTTGGCTAATTCAATGCTTGATGTTTCATTGAGGGACACATGGCAGTCAACATATGGCTTCAATCGCCTATTGTTTAGTCCTTTTCCAAAAATAGGCTCCTAGAATGACGCGCCTGTTTTATCTTTAACACTTTTAAAAGGACAACCAGAAATGAAAGAGTCATTCATACTTTTTTAAAATAAATAGCTTCTTACAAGGTCTTACTATTCATAAGTTCACTTGCGCCACTTCGTCCCGATGCTATTCGTTTGCATGCTGTGCCTTCAAAAATTGGTAAGTCTCAACAAAGAACATGAGCGTTTTACTTTTTCGCCACTTTTGAAGATAGAATTTAATTTGCATGTTGTAGATGCTGTTAATATGAGGGCACGTACTGTGATCTTAGCTTCGATCAAAAGTGTGCACTGTTGATATGCGCCTATTTATCAGTGCATACTGTTTGAGAGGCGTCTGTGATTCTGAGAATAGGTGTACATTGCTGATATGCGCTTGTTGATCAGAGCATATTGTTGACGTACATCTGTGCTTCTGAGAATAGGCACACATTGCTGATATGCGCCTGTTGATCAGCGCACACTGTTGATGTGCATCTGTGCTTCTGAGAATAGGCACACATTGCTGATATACGCCTATACACACTGTTGATGCGCACGCTGTCTTGATAGATTTTACTGACTTTTCCTTTCTTTGTTCATATTTGCAGAAGTTTGGTTGACAAGTTTCTTCAAAACTGGCATTGGCGATTTGGATGCTACAAAGAGCATTCTTTTGACACCCACATCAGACAACTCATGTGATTCTGACACTCAGATCAGACAGCTCAGGACTCTTTATGTTCAAGAAGGGTCTTTCTCTGTAACTCCACCTTTCCAAATATTAAAATTTTTAAATTTTTATTAATTAAATGATTTGGGAATATTATTATATTTAATATAGGTGAAGATATATATAGGTTTAGTTATTATTTTAACTATGGGCTTCATGTCATGTAAACCTACCATAGGGTTGGGCCAGTACAGGAAGCCCAACCATATCATTATGTCCTGTTAATAATTAGGAGTAAAATTTCCTTTCATTACATAGCATTCAAGCCTTGGGCTATTCTCTTGGACCCTGCTTCATGGGCCTCCTCCTCCTTTGGATGGCTACTGTGATTTGCATTACAATGTCATTCTCAAATCAATTGAGAATTCAAATTCTCAACAAGCCTGCGATTCTTTCTTCTAACCGTTTCTGATAGCAGGCCATGTGCCAACAATCCCATTTCCTTCCCTCCAATTCCTTTCCACTACTGCCTATTTAAGAACACACAGACCTCTTTTCTTCTTCACACTGCAAGCAAATTCTAGAGAGGACCCTTTCTTCTTCTCCAATCCAAACCTAGAAGTGCAGCCATGGCATTAGAGGTGTCTCAACGGTTTTCCAAGTACTGGTATTAAATCTTCCATTTTCTTCTTGCTCTTTCTAATCCAGCTGACAAATCCATTTGATTTTGAACATTTTAAATCCATTTCAGAAACTTTTCGTGTCTTGATCTAGTCATCTCGTGTCCTGATCTCTTCTGACAGGATCTTCATTGGATTAAGAGGTGAGATTGTCTATCATAAGAACAACTCTGTTTTCTTGTGATTTTGGTGAATGATCGAACGAAATGGTTGTGTCAGATTTAGTCCTTCTTTAAATCAAAACTCCTTAAATTTCTTTTGACCTGGAATGCTTGGGGATCTCTTGCTGGACACCACAGTGAGTATCCAATCCCTGTGCTGTAGATTTCGGTTACTCTAGATGTAAGAGTTAGTTGTGATACCGGTTCTTCTTGTTGTTTGATTATAGTCTTTAAAGATTGATCATCTGGATCTAATGAACCATCAGCCAAGTTGTTCTTGACCATCTCGATCAGGTAAAACCTAACTATTAAGAATTTGTCATTTTACTATGATGGTGTTTTCAAATCAAATTACGAGTAGAAGTTGATCTCCCAAATCTGTGTAGGCAGGATCAAACCACAAGTCATAAAATTAGGATTAGTTAGAATGATATTCGAATATACATTGGGACTGATTTTGATTATACCTAGGACTGACTTGATGTTAGGTTGCATAGACAGAGTTGAATCCTGTTGGAGTGATAACTAATTTTTAGAATAATATAACTTTTTCTCAGTTGGCATGTTAGCTAACTATGTGGGAGGGAGGAAATGCCTCTAGTAGCAGGGGATTGGAATGTTGATATCTGAACTGAGATCTTTTATTTCAGCATTTTGATTAAACCTGTGGACTTGGTGTATTATCAACCTGAGAATTATATCTCAGGATACAGAGTATATTGGACTGGTATCAATATTGGACTGTATTATAGACTGTCCTGTTCAGATTTAAATTGACTGGGATGGGTGATTACCTTTATACTTGGTCAGTTTTACCCATTGATTACTCTTGTCTAAGTTATATTCATCCATATCCTATGAGTTTTGTGTTTCAAATTAATGTTTGAGATAGACAAATTTAGACTCTAACTAGTAAACTGAACTTAGGTTCAAGTTCCCTGTCTTTGGATACCTACAATAAAAATGTAGGATTGGTGATATATTACTTCATGTTTAGAATATGTATAGATACTATTTTCATATAAAGGTAGGGTTAGAGTTAGCAAGTTTAAAACCAAAGATTTGTTAGTGACCTTTTTAGACTAGAAGTACCTACCTTTATTTGTTGACTTATCAACTTGTAGAATCATTTAACAGGAGGATATTCAGCAGTCCACCCCACATTTGATCACCCTGAGCAAGGCAAGTACACCGGCTCGAACTCTTTACTCTGTATTTTCTGTCTTGCTTTATGTTCTCATGTTGACACATTGTACACACGATTGTTCATTGTTCATTATTCAATGTTCATCGTTCATAGTTCATTGTTCTTACTTGTACATTGGGGTGGGGAAATACTACAGATATGTGACCAATCCTATTTTAGCTAGGCATTAACTAATAGCTTATGTCTCACACCGTGCACGTGAGACTTTAACCCGTACCATTGTTCATTGTTCACTGTTTACTGTTCACTGTTTATCCAGCCGGTCACATACTCTGATAGTTATTTCAAATACATGTCACACTGATAGTATAGTTCATTGTTTCTTGATCCGGTACTATAGTTTATCGTTTATTTCCTGTACTACAGTTTCATATTCCTGTCTGGTACTATGGTTCATCTTGTGGTTCTTTTTATGTATTTCAGTTTACATTGTTTAGAGCTTCTTGTCGGGGTTTTACTTTGCTCTTTTCCTGACAGGATCGTTGCAGGTTTACTTAGGGATGTTGTATCTTCTTCATAGGCCAGAGCCTGAAGCCAGGATAGAGTTGTAACTCAGGATGGACTTAGAATTTCAGAGTTATAGTTAGGTCTTTTCTTAGATTTATTTTTAGAGGATTTCATCATGTATTGTATTGAGGATTTCAGGATTGTATAATTTTTATTCAGGTTACCGGATTTGTCTCCGAATGATATTGTATAATTAACTTGTGGATTGTGGTGATTCTGGGAACATGTATAGCAGCTGTGGTGGTTTATATTTATTGTATCTTGGAGTTTTCCTTAGTATTGTACAGCTTACTTCGTCGTGTCCATCGACGAAGGCTGGGCGTGTCCGACTCGTATCCGATTATTCGGGAGCGGGTCATGACATGTTTTTAGTGGTAGCCCATGCAGGTCTGTCCTAATGGCACTTAGGCTATAAAGTGCTATTGGGGAACCTGTTAGACTAAGGAAAACTCATCACAGCATAGGAAAATCGGGAAATGAGGGTATATCAGGTTTAACAGGATTATCAGGTACTTTGTTATTATAAAAACATTGTTTGTTAGGTTTTAGGGTTTGTTATTCAACGAAGTTTTCTTTTGATGAAGATGGTCACTACGAGGAAGGCCGCAGATCAGCCCGGAGTTACAGGCGATTCTGGAGTTACAGGCAGTTCGGAGTAGCCCGCACCAGACGTTCAGGCAGATCAGCTTCCACCAGCACCTCCTATCTTTCTATCGCTGCCTCCGACGACGATGTTTGATGGCACCCAGGTGATGGCCATGTTCCAGCAGTTCCTGGAGGTACATAACCATCAGGCTGTACAGTTTCGAGCTACGGTCATAGATGCACTCAGGACCAGAGAGCCGGCAGCACCAGCACCAGTAGCACCTCTAGCACCAGCAGCACCGAGACCAGGGATTGCCAAGGAATACCAGAATCTCTGTCCGATGGACTTTTGGGGCAATGAGGGTATCGTCTATGCAGACGAATGGCTAGAGAATGCGGAGAGGACCTTGAGGATGGCGAATATTCCGGATGACACGAAGGTGGGGGTGGCCAGCATGCGACTCTTCGACTTGGCGAGAGCGTGGTACCGGGAGGACCCCCAGTTGACGGAGCCCCATGTGTCTTGGACAGATTTCAAAACTCTGTTCAAGGAGAAGTTCTTTCCAGAGGTAGAGCGGGATGAGCTGAGGATGCAGTTCGAGGCGCTGCAGCAGGGGACTATGACGGTCGCGGAGCACACTTTCGAGTTTACTAGGCTCAGTAGGTTCGCAGAGAGCTTAGTCAGAGCACCAGAGGACAGGGCCTGAAGATTCAAGAAAGGCCTGACCAGGGAGTTGCGGCATGCAGTAGCTATTAGCCAGGCGACTACCTACTCTAGCATCCTTAAGATCGCCCAGGCAGTTGAGAAGGAGATGGACCCGAGGCCCAAGAGGGATAGGAACATCGGCAGCAGCAGTTACCAGGCACCGGCGAAGAGGGTGCAGATGCAGATTCAGGCGAGGCCAGTTCAGCAGACAGCAGTTCAGCACCGTCCAGCCAGAGTTCATGTAGATCCGCCTCAGCGACAGCAGTTGGCAGTCACTTACAACTACTGCCATCGGCCGGGGCATCATTACAATGAATGTCGCAAGAGGCTGAGGCTTTGTTTGTTCTATGGATCACCTGCTCACCAGGTCAGAGATTGCCCAGAGGCCGCTAAGGGACGAGCACGAGTAGCACCGGGACCCCAGCAGGAGGACTTACCTCTTCTTGACCAGCAGCCGCACGGAGACCAGCCAGAGGGACGAGTCTACCTGATGGCAGCCGAGGAGGTGGAGACTATCCCGATTCCAGACGAGTACTGACGACCGGAGGCACTTGTGATCATTACCTATCTTGATGTTCCTTTTTGCATTTCCTTTGTTGTTTCTTCATTCGAGACTTGTTTTACAGTCTCCCTATCTTACTGTCGTTTCATAGTACCGTGAGCTACTTGTTGACTGTTGATTGTATTTTGGTATTCAATAAAAAATTGTTTCTAGGAACAGATACTACTCCTCTCTATCATGATTTAAATTTTTACAAACTTCCTTGAAACTTCTGGATAAAGTTGAGAAATATTTGACAACCTACTATGACCTGGATTATGGAGACTGTGAGTCCATTGCAGCTAGTTGTACACTGGCGAGGCAGGGGCTTTAGGTCAAAGTAATTACGGGTATTCTCAGGTTCTCAGATATTTCTGAGGCTAAGTCCTAAATTTATCATATAAAGTTGACAAAGTATTATGGTAATCTAGTATTATCAGGAAAATGGAACCGAAAGTTCACTGCAGCCAGATGCATATTGGCGGGGCAGGAACTGTAGGAGAAGTGATCCAGATATACGAGATCACCAGATGCTATTGAGACTATTATCCCATGATCATGATTTTATTCCACTTAAAATCATGCCAATTTCAAGTTTTGTATCTGTTTGCCAAATCGTGCCATTTTTGAATTTCGAGGACAAAATTTTTCTAAGGGGGATAGATTTGTAACTCCACCTTTCCAAATATTGAAATTTTTAAATTTTTATTAATTAAATGATTTGGGAATATTATTATATTTAATATAGGTGAAGATATATATAGGTTTAGTTATTATTTTAACTATGGGCTTCATGTCATGTAAACCTACCATAGGGTTGGGCCAGTACAGGAAGCCCAACCATATCATTAAGTCCTGTAAATAATTAGGAGTAAAATTTCCTTTCATTACATAGCATTCAAGCCTTGGACTATTCTCTTGGACCCTGCTTCATGGGCCTCCTCCTCCTTTGGATGGCTACTGTGATTTGCATTACAATGTCATTCTCAAATCAATTGGGAATTCAAATTCTCAACGAGCCTGCGATTCTTTCCTCTAACCGTTTCTGACAGCAGGCCATGTGCCAACAATCCCATTTCCTTCCCTCCAATTCCTTTCCACCACTGCCTATTTAAGAACACACAGACCTCTTTTCTTCTTCACACTGCAAGCAAATTCTAGAGAGGACCCTTTCTTCTTCCCCAATCCAAACCTAGAAGTGCAGCCATGGCATTGGAGGTGTCTCAACGGTTTTCCAAGTACTGGTATTAAATCTTCTATTTTCTCCTTGTTCTTTCTAATCCAGCGGACAAATCCATTTGATTTTGAACATTTCAAATCCATTTCAGAAACTTCTCGTATCCTGATCTAGTCATCTCGTGTCCTGATCTCTTCTGGCAGGATCTTTATTGGATTAAGAGGTAAGATTGTCTATCATAAGAACAACTCTATTTTCTTGTGATTTTGGTGAATGATCGAACGAAATGGTTGTGTCAGATTTAATCCTTCTTTAAATCAAAACTCCTTAAATTTCTTTTGACCTGGAATGCTTGGGGATCTCTTGCTGGACACCACAGTGAGTATCCAATCCCTGTGCTGTAGATTTCGGTTACTCTAATGTAAGAGTTAGTTGTGATACCAGTTCTTCTTGTTGTTTGATTATAGTCTTTGAAGATTGATCATCTGGATCTAGTGAACCATCAGCCAAGTTGTTCTTGACCATCTCGATCAGGTAAAACCTAACTATTAAGAATTTGTTATTTTACTATGATGGTGTTTTCAAATCAAATTACGAGTAGAAGTTGATCTCCCAAATCTGTGTAGGCAGGATCAATTGGAGATGGAATAGTTTAATTGAATCTTTTGAATCAATAATCATTATCAGATCTGAATAGTATGAGATTTATGATGGCATTATCAATTAGATTATTATATAGTACGTTCTGTTCTTTGATTTTATGATAACAAGTTGAACCATGATTTAGGATTTAGCAATTTTGTGTGAATGAGTAAACTCAGGAATAAATCAGGATTTTCTGAGACTGTTGGTATTAAGGTGTTGATGAAATCCTAACATAAATTGATTTGTATCAGTCCCGATTGAGACTGATACTTGATGGCTTTAACTGTCAGTTGTAGTAGACTGTTCAGTCTAAGCTGAACTAGAGTTCAATTATCTAGAGAAGTTGAACATGGAAATCATATCAAGTTTATGAATTTTTGAACTGATGTTTAGATATGGGCATGGAACTAATATCTGATTTACCTTGGACTGATGTTGTGCTAGTTCGTGTTTCAGTCCTGCTTAGAACTGAACCACTGTATCAGTGATACCCAGACTAGATTACTAGATTGGTGGTTGAGATGTAGTGGTTTCATAGGCTTGGTGATTTGGTTTATACAAACCTGTGTGGAAGGTCTATCCTGTTGAACTAAATGACCCCATGCCTGCTGAGAACTACTTTGCCTCAATCTGTGGTAGGATGTAACAGAGCCACCCATTTAAGGGTTAGACTACGAATTAATAACCAGGGATGATTAGGATTTGATAGGTTAGCATGAAGACTATGGTCTGGACAGAAGTTATCAAACCTGGACTAAAATTGTTCTCAGTCCTGTTAAGGACTGAGGCTTGTAAATTCTCAGATAGGATTTGAATTTCCTAGACCTGGGAGATCAAACCACAAGTCATAAAATTAGGATTAGTTAGACTGATATTCGAATATACATTGGGACTGATTTTGATTATACCTAGGACTGACTTGATGTTAGGTTGCATAGACAGAGTTGAATCCTGTTGGAGTGATAACTAATTTTTAGAATAATAGAACTTTTTCTCAGTTGGCATGTTAGCTAACTATGTGGGAGGGGGGAAATGCCTCTAGTAGCAGGGGATTGGAATGTTGATATCTGAACTGAGATCTTTTATTTCAGCATTTTGATTAAACCTGTGGACTTGGTGTATTATCAACCTGAGAATTATATCTCAAGATACAGAGTATATTGGACTGGTATCAATATTGGACTGTATTGTAGACTGTCCTGTTCAGATTTAAATTGACTGGGATGGGTGATTACCTTTATACTTGGTCAGTTTTACCCATTGATTACCCTTGTCTAAGTTATATTCATCCATATCCTATGAGTTTTGTGTTTCAAATTAATGTTTGAGATAGACAAATTTAGACTCTAACTAGTAAACTGAACTTAGGTTCAAGTTCCATGTCTTTGGATACCTACAATGCAAATGTAGGATTGGTGATATATTACTTCATGTTTAGAATATGTATAGATACTATTTTCATATAAAGGTAGGGTTAGAGTTAGCAAGTTTAAAACAAAAGATTTGTTAGTGACCTTTTTAGACTAGAAGTACCTACCTTTATTTGTTGACTTATCAACTTGTAGAATCATCTAACAGGAGGATATTCAGCAGTCCACCCCACATTTGATCACCCTGAGCAAGGCAAGTACACCGGCTCGAACTCTTTACTCTGTATTTTCTGTCTTGCTTCATGTTCTCATGTTGACACGTTGTACACACGATTGTTTATTGTTCATTGTTCAATGTTCATCGTTCATCGTTCATCGTTCATTGTTTATCGTTCATAGTTCATTGTTCTTACTTGTACATTGGGGTGGGGAAATACTACAGATATGTGACCAATCCTATTTTAGCTAGGCATTGACTAATAGCTTAGGTCTCACACCGTGCACGTGAGACTCTAAGCCGTACCATTGTTCATTGTTCACTGTTCACTGTTTACCCAGCCGGTCACATACTCTGATAGTTATTTCAAATGCATGTCACACTGATAGTATAGTTCATTGTTTCTGGATCCGGTACTATAGTTCATCGTTTATTTCCTATACTACAGTTTTATATTCCTGTCTGGTACTATGGTTCATCTTGTGGTTCTTTTCATGCATTTCAGTTTACATTATTTAGAGCTTCTTGTCGGGGTTGTACTTTGCTCTTTTCCTGACAGGATCGTTGCAATTACTTGGGGATGTTGTATCTTCTTCATGGGCCAGAGCCCGAAGCCAGGATAGAGTTGTACCTCAGGATGGACTTAGAATTTCAGAGTTATAGTTAGGTCTTTTCTTAGATTTATTTTTAGAGGCTTTCATCATGTATTGTATTGAGGATTTCAGGATTGTATAATTTTTATTCAGGTTATCGGATTTATCTTCGAATGATATTGTATAATTAACTTGTGGATTGTGGTGATTCTGGGAACATGTATAGCAGCTGTGGTAGTTTATATTTCTTGTATCTTGGAGTCTTCCTTAGTATTGTACAGCTTACTTCGTCGTGTCCATCGACGAAGGCTTGGCATGTCCGACTCGTATTCGATTATTCGAGAGCGGGTCGTGACATTCTCAGATGGTAGGAAGAGCCTTTATACATAAGAGTTGGATGGTGGAGAGACAGAATTAGGAATCGTATCACAAGGGTGATCTCATTCTTAGTTCTCCTGGCGGGCCGTCTTCTCTCCACCAGTTGTATTGACAGCAGCTTATCTTTGAGCTGCTGTACTCTGTGGTTCTCCTCTCGTCTTTCTGAGAGAGAAGACCAGAGTTGATTCCATTGTCTGGCTCGTTGCTTCAGGTCGAGACGACAAGGAACTGGCACCAACAAATAAGAAGATCCAAAGATGTAGTAGACCTTCATGTTTTATTTAGAATGAAAATCTGAGATGTAATAGATTTCCATTAAGATGTATCTATGTTTTTAAAAAAGGAAATAAAGAATGATTTTCTCTCCTTTATGATTTAATTTTGATGTGGTGATAAAAAAATAGAATCAAAAATAAATGTGGATGTGACTAGTTGCTGATGTAAATAAACAGAATTCAGAAGTATAGAGAATATGAACTCTCACAATGAAAAGTGAACAGTCACTTCGATTTTCAAAAAAAGGACACTAAATGAATGAACAATCACTTAGACTCTCGAGGAAAAGACATGAATGAACAATCGCATCGGATAATGAACGATCTGTTATAAATGAATGAATAGTTATAAATGAACGAACAGTTGGGCTTCTTTCAAAAATTTGCATCAGTTCTCGAGGTTGGCTATCTAGTTGTTCTGTCTATAAATAGAACAAAACTTTCTTAGATATTGTCACTTTCTTTCCTTTCTGTACAAAATATCTTCTAAAGATTTGCTCATTCCGAAGCTCGAAGGAAAGACTGAGACACCACCTGCTGAGCCTCCAGTGCCTCCTTAGAAAGAAAAGGGTGAAGGCTCAACCGCTCTTGCACCAGGAGAGGACTTGATTTTCAAGCTAGTGGAGCCTGGAAAGACTGCCGAAGAAGGGGCTTTGAGGATGGCTGCCTGCAAGTTTCTTGTGAGTTCAGACAATTAACAGGTTGCTTTCCGAATCTACTGTCGCGGTCCCCCACTCGGAATATTTACTGGACAAGGGAAGTTTGGCAATTCCTTAAACAGAGCACGACGCTCGTAATCACGAGTGAGATGTTTGAACTGTTGGCAAACTATGTATTTAATCATGAAGGATCGGGGCCTCCACCCCGTCCTTAATATTATGTAATTTTATTCTGCTTTTGAAATAATGTGAACTTTATTTACATTATGTCTCTAAAAATAAAGTACATTTTACTTTTATACATAATATTTCTTGAGAAATTTGTCTTTGATAGGCATCATAGCAACTCTGCCATCCATATATGTTAATTGATAGGCTCAATTTGAGAAAATCTTATTTACCACATACGGCCCTTCCCATTTCGCCTCGAACTTGCCTTTGCTCATATGAGTCATTATCATAGGACGTCTGACTGTAAGAACTAACTCGTCTTCCCGAAATGTTCGCACTCTGACTTTGTGATTGAAAGCTTTTGAGATCTGGGCTTGATAAAGTTCGATGTGTTGTTGAGCTAATAGCCTTTTTTCGTCGAGCGCCTCCAATTCTTGAAGCCAAAGACGATCATTATTTTCTGTGGTATGCTCGTTAGCAATGGCAATTCTCAATGATGGAATTTGAATTTCCAGAGGTAAGACAACTTCACATCCATATAATAGAGAAAAAGGTATGCGACCTGTGGGGTTACGGACAGTAGTACGATATGCCCATAGACATTCTCCAAGTTTATCACTCCAATTATGTTTGTTAATAGAGACAAACTTTTTAAGGTGTTTGATAATGGTTTTGTTGAATGCTTCATCCAACCCGTTAGCCGCAGGATTATAGGCCGTAGAGGCAATATTATTGATTCTGTTGTCATCACAAAATCTATTAAACTTCTGGCTGATAAATTATGGCCCATTATCATGGATAATTCGACAAGGGACACCAAATCTGTATATCACATGATGTTTGATGAAGTTGATGACACTACGAGTTTTTACTTCAGCCAAAGGTATAGCTTCTGCCCATTTGGAGAAACAATCAGTTATAGCCAAGATGAACCGATGTCCTTTAGATGAAGGAGGATTGATATAGCCAATTATATCTATGCCCCAAGCTTCAAAAGGCTATAAAGCAGCAGCCGGATGAAGAAATTTCGACGGTTGTGAATGAAATCTTCATGAATTTGACATGCACGGCATTTTCTTGCATAGTCTATAGCATCTGATACCATAGAGGGCCAGTAGTAGCCCATACGTCGAATACGATCCTATAGTTTAGGACCAGGCTGATGTGCTCCATAAACACCATCATGAGCTTTGCGTAATATCTGTTTTGCTTCATCACCAGCAAGACATCTCAAGAGTAACCCATCAAACGTTCTTCGATAGAGAGTTTTTATAGTATGATTATAGTATAATCGAAGCGATCGACGACGGATGCTTGTAGTTTCTTTAGGATCTTTTGGCAAAATTTTATGTACTGCAAAATTAATGAAAGGTGCTCTCCAGTCTTCGCTAACGACATTGACTTCAGTTAGATTTCTGAATTCAATATTGTGGTTGTTTTCAACACAAAATAGTTCTCTATTAGAGATAACAACCATATGTTGTCATTTGACTGGAACTGCCAATACTGCAGCTAGGTTAGCTAAGGCATCAGCTTCTGTATTATATGCGCGACATACATGTTCGATGAAAAACCCTTTGAACGAAGAAGCTATCCTTGTTGCTGCTTCATGGTATGGTACCAAATCTTGATGTCGGACTTCATATATGTCTCTAACCTGATTAACAATCATCTTAGAATCGCCATATACTTTGAGATATTCAATATCCAGTTGTTTGGCCAATTGGAGTCCAATGAGCAAGGCATTGTATTCTGCCACATTTTTAGAGCACGACTCGTCTAAAGAATAAGCCCTTTGAATAGCTAATCTATCGGGTGAAACGAGAACAATTCCCACTCCAGCAACAAGGGTACCTCCAGGTCCAATTCTAGAAGCTCCATCAAAGAACAACCTCCAGGTAGGAAATTCTTTTGAGATCATATTTGATTCCAATATTTCGTCCGGAATCTCATCATAAAGTTTAGATGTTTCAGGGACAGGATGAGTTGCTAAGAAGTCAGCAAGTGCTTGGCCTTTCACAGACTTTTGAGGAACATAAACCATATCATATTGTGCTAATAATATGTCCCATATGGCAAGCCTAGAATTGAGTGTACTTGGCTTCTTCATTAAAACTCGAAGAGGATTGACCCGAGATATGACATGAATAGTTTGGCCTATAATGTAATGTCTTATCTTCTGAATGGCAAACATTAATTCTAAACATTCTTTCTCCACCGGACTATAACGATGTTCAGCTCCGATCATCATTCGACTAAGGTTGTAGATGGCTTGTTCATGACCTTCCTTGTTCTTCTGAGTAAGCAAAGCTCCCAATGAATGGTCAATTGCCCGGACATACATTAAGAAGGGTATCCCTGAGACTGGTGGTACAAGAACCGGTGGACTCATCAAATATCGCTTTATGTCATCAAATGCTCGTTGACATTCTTCCATCCAAACGAAAGATACACCTATCTTCATTAACTAAGTAAATGGTCTACAACGTCCAGATAAATTCGAAATGAACCGTTTGATGTACGCAAGTCAACCTTGGAATCCTCGTAGCTCTTTTAGGTTGCGTGGAGGACGCATCTCTTGAATGGCTTTCATCTTCTCGGGATCAACGTGTATACCCTTAGAGGTAATGACAAAGCCGAGAAATTTGCCACTAGAGATACCCAAGAAAGACTTGGTAGGGTTCATTTTGAGTTGATGCTGGCGCATTAGATTGAAGATAGTCCTTAAATCTTGAATGTGATCTTCCTTTAGACGACTTTTGACAGCAATATCGTCAATATAGCATTCGACAGTCTTTCGTAGATGATCTCGAAAAATAGTACTCATAGCCCGCTGGTAAGTTGCACCTGCATTCTTAAGACCAAACGGCATGACTGTATAATAGTACAATCTACGAGGAGTACGAAACGAAGTATGTTTTTCATCTTCAGGATTCATCCGAATTTGATTATATCCAGAAAACCCATCCATGAAAGAAATTCGTTCGAATCCACATGTGTTGTCGATCATGACATCAGTAATTGGGAGAGGGAATTCATCTTTAGGGCAAGCATCATTGAGATCCCGAAAGTCTATGCAAACTCGAACCTTTCTGATCTTCTTCAGAATTGGTACAACGTTGGCTACCCAGTCAGGATGATGTTCTTCTCTGATAAAACCGCAAGCTATAAGCTTTCTGACTTCATCATCAATTGCATCCATCATTTCAGGCTTGAATCGCCGTTGTTGTTGTTTAACCGGCTTGGCATTCGGCAAGATATTAAGCTTGTGAGTTGCAATTTGAGGATCTAATCCTGGCATATCTTCATAACTCCAGGCAAATACATCAATATATTCACGAATAAGGTAAATTAATTCTTGTTTATCATCTTCTGAGAGATTTTTGCTAATGAAGATTGGTCGTGATACGCCCTTCTCTCCAATATCGATTTGGACTAGTTGATCCTCAGTAGGTGGCTCTCGTTGTTCAAAATAAAGTTCCTACTGATTGTCCATCCTTTGTACCCAAGGGTCCACTTCAGGATCTTTGTCAATGTCATCTTCGTCATCTTCCGAGAATTCGGCAGACACCATGTTAGAAGATACTATCACCCTATGAACATGACCAATGCTGGTATCAGAATCCCATGAAATAGAATCAGAAGAGTTATATCGTTCTTCTTCATCAGATTCAGAAGGTTCTGGAGTTGGAAGTGGTGAAGCATAATCTAGTCGTTTTACTGTGGTATTTGTTACGCCCCGCTCCTGTAGGAGCGATCGTCCTCGCTAAGGCGTGATGCCGCACGAGCCTAGATTGCGCTCGTGCAAGGCGGGTTCCATAACGGCCGATTACAGCGGCGGCGACGGGGTCGTCGCCCAGAAGTCCCGAGCAGAGACAATGAACACGCAGCAAAATTTAGAACAAAACACAAGTTATTCAAAGGAAGCTCTTTATTAATATCGAAACAACGGTTACATTGGGGGCGCAAGGCCGAGATTATAATCACTCAAATTCACTCGTCTCACATTACAAATCACTCTGCTCTCTCTCATCTCTCGATTACAATGCTTGAGCCAGCGGAAGCATCGGAAGGCGATGTCCATACATTATGTCCCGTATAAGTCTTCGATTCCAAGCGGCCGCACGCTTCGAATCGCCAAGGAACTCCGTGCCTCGACGCATCCAAGCAAGCTCCGCGCCACAAGCTTCTACTTGTGCCTGCACATAGAAACTGTGTGGTTGTCAGTACTCAACTGTACTGGTGGAGTGAGCTCCTCGCCCACCCATACAAAACCGACACGTTTATTCATCTTTGTGCGATACAAGCCCCTTTACGATTGTCTTTCTAGTCTTGCCTTAGGATCGATTTTAGGACCGACGCCTTGGTCTATTTTGTGTCTTTTAGACCGTTACCGTGCCTTGCACTAATAGTGTACTCGTACTTTACCGCTAGACCTTCTCGTTCCATTAACGTCAACTTATCACCTCGTGCTTGCCTTTCGTGCCATACTCAGGAACGTAACGACTCGGTCGTGCAATGAACTCGATTCGTACTTTAGTATCATCGAGGCAGTGCCTCCTCGCTTAGTCTTGCCTATACTCGTGTTGTAACAACGCGGCCGTACCTCGCATTTCGAGGCCGTGCCCAGCATCTCAACGCAACTTAACCAAACTTGCCCTAACGGTCCTTCCAGACTTAACTCGAAACGTATAACTCAACTTGTGGAACCGGTATTGAGAACTCAAGCACGATACCGTATTTTGTACCGAAGCACGTGTCCGAATCGTATGCTTTATAATACTTTGGGTGCAACCGAGCACACATTTCACCATTCAACGTATACCGTGGCTCACACTTCCTTTGTTATGACCGACACCGTGCATGCGGATTCGCCGTTTAGCACACCAATTATCTATATGAAAGGCCACTGGCATGACAAGCCATCGCGGACATAGCTCGGGTAGGCGGCGGGTCCTTTCGATGCAAGGTAGCTAGCCCCATGGAAAGCCCCCAACTACCCACACAATAAAAGCATGCGCTGCTATAACGTCTACCCCCTAGGATGACTGGGCCCGGTGCCCCGGCGTATAACCAGTCTAGGTAGAAATCCTTGTCGACAAGGTGTCCAATGACCACGCACCTACGAGACATCTAGACTCACGTAAATGCATGGCCTACTTGTTGGTACGACCGAAACTATACTTAGCAACTCGTGCTCTGAATCACACTTGGCATAACATGCCTCGGGATCGCGAGACTCCCAACCGAGGGACCGCCTTGAATACTCAACATGGATAGGAACGCGAGACTCCCAACCGAGGGACTGCCTCGAATACTTAACGTGGATAGGAATGCGAGACTCCCAACCGAGGAACCACCTCGAAACACCTTTGAACTCGAGGGAACGACTACTACGTAGCCTTCCAACTTAACTTGAACAAAACATATTCCTTAAGTGCCAAGGACCGTGGCGAACTTTATATCGTGCCAAATGTGGCTCGTGCCTTTAACTGACTTACGTCCTACGCGACGCTATCACACAAGTCATATGTTATATGACGGCACTTGAGATCGTGGGACTATTTAACTTGACAACCGCAGAAAGAGCGGGACGGCACTTGGAATGACTTAGGTCGATCGGCATAACTTTGCCTAACTTACTCAAGCCTACAACTTAACCCAAGGGACGAGCCAAGGCTATGCCAAGCCTTGCGCAGTGGAAACGTGCATGCTTTATCGAGCATTTATGCGGGCGACGCCTATGACTTAGGCTAACTCATCGTTTGTGTCGAATACCAACTTTTCCTTCTCCCAAGCCACGGGACGAAGGATCGAGTGTCATTTTCAAATCATGCTGAGCCGACTTCTAAGCAGACCGTGGGACCTTTTTCCATGTTCTAACACATTTCGACGGGTCAGGATTATTCTCTTAGCTATGTGCGTTCGTAGCTTTTATATTAGCCTACTTGTGCAAGTTGAAAACACACGAATTATTAAGTGAAGGCTAAGATGAGGCAAGTTCACCGAAACTACCCCACCTGAGCTATGTCTTCGAGTCGCCTTGTAAGGCCAAGTCCGAACGCCGTCGGCATTTCGATTCCTCCGATTTACTTTGCGGGACAGGGCACTACAGTATTGTTGTAATTTTTCTTTTGGAACAGCAATACGAAGAGGAGTTCGTCTCCCTTTACCGTTGTTGAGGCCTGTTTTGAAATCATAGCCCATTTTACGGATGATTGCTTTGGATTGTGGACTATAGCGGCGTAATTGTAGCCTTCCTGTATCATCTCTATTATCGTTATAGTGCATGATTTTTGGTTCTTCTCTTTTATTGAAGAATATAGGCTTTCATCTTTCTTTCGAGACGGTACTAAGAAGTACGACTCTTGTATTGAATCCAGTGAGACCATATTTCGCAGAGATGATACGACTCCTATTGTAAGTGGTTTAAAGCTAGCTAGCATATCCAAATAACATTGAGTATAGTAAGAGACATCAGTATACTGCAAAGGAGATACTTTATTGATTTTTACACCGTCATTTGCAACAGGAACTTTAGCCTTAGCAGGCTTAGTCAGATTGATGACAAGAGGGGGAGAAGAAGAACGAGAAGGAGGAGGGGGCTTCTTACGATGAAGGTCAATTACAAGCGGCTCAGAAGAGGTGAGCGCCCTTTGTTCCTGACTATCACCCTTAGGCTGCTTCTCATGGGAAGGAAGATAGATAGTCAGTGGTTTGGAAGACCGAGGACAGGAGGTATGTCCTTTGACCGGGATCACCAGAGTATCTTTCGGCACATTTTTCTGTTCTTCATCTGTGTCTATTGCCAGTACCACCTTCATGAATTTCTTCTTGTACATGTGAGAATCGTTGCAGTATGCTTCAACTCCTTTGAAAGGATTCAGATCTGCAATCTCTTTTTGGACTTCTCTATTACCATCCACATATTTGAAACATTAGTGGAGAGTAGAAGGTACAATATTGTGCTTATAGAGGAATAGCCTTCCTAACAAAGCACTGTATGAGCCATGATTGTCAATAACATAGAAAGTTACCTTTGTACGAAGATTGCCAATTTGAAGTTTTAGGCGTATCTTCTCCAAAGGTTCACTTCTCCCTTGATTGAATCCCAGGATGGTAGTGATAGTTGTTGAAAGGTTACGCACTAGGATCTTCAAGGCATCCAGCAAAGACTTCGGCATGATGCTAAGAGCGGACCCTGGGTCAATCAGAATGCGGTCAACTTTTATGGTGTCCACATACCCCGTGAAATAGAGAGGACGATCATGACGATTGTCTTCTAACAACATGTCAACTTGTGTAAAAGTAATGTTGGGCATTAATTCAAATACACTATGACAATGTGCACAGCTGACTGGCTTCTTTTCAGGCTTCTTGAGAAGAGTAAGACAAGCATCATCTTGTATCAAAGCTTCACTTAACGTTTTTCGAGTTTCTTTTGAGAGACGTAAGAATTCAAAGATTGACAATCTCGCTAGAGTATTGGCCAATTGAGCCAATATATCAAAGTTATATGGCTTTTCGAGTCCAAAAGATGAGGACTTTTTCAATGCTTTGTCAAAGCGAACAGGTTGTTTTCCCTTGTCTGCTGATGTGTGTTTAGAAGGAGTTGGTTCAGCTACCGGCGGGGATATAGATGGTATATTCTCTGCAGGAGAAGATGATGTAGGAGGAGCATCAGGAGATGGAGCAAGATTCTCTTGATTTTTGGGATATTCCCGAAGATAGGGTTTCCTAGATCTGGTGCCCATTAGAATTTCTTCTTCTGCTACTAGTTCAAAGGATACCATGTTGCAGCTTTTAGATTTAGCTTTGGAGTGCTTCTTTTGTTTAGAAGAGGAAGGCATTTCAAAATCTGCCACCAGATCTGGGTGAATCCACATAATCTCTCCTCTGTCAGTCGATAGTGGAACAAGACCTTTATTTTGGGGAGGTGGGAGATTCACGATCTCAAGAGTAGTCCTTGGAATGGGGAAAACACCATCTTGTACAAGTTATGGTGAAAAAACACCGAATTGTAGAGGAACCACATTAGCAGTCACCGTCTTCTCGTCCTGCTGCAGAGTAATTGCTCCAAAGTTGACCAACTCTTGGATTTTGCCTTTGAGTACAGAACATGCTCTGGTTGGACGCCCTATAAATCTGTGATAAACACAGTATTTAGGGTGATCGGTTTTACCTACCTCTTTCGGCCGTTTTGCCTCTGGCAGTTGAAGCTTATTGCTTTTGATCAAGCAATCGAAGATGCTCAAAGTATCATCTTCATCGAAAGAATACTCTTCTTTTGGTGGAGTTATTTTTGGCGGTGGTCCTGATGGAGTGGATGTTGTCTGAGTAACATTGACATCCAAAGACTCTTTGCCTTTGAGATTGATGGCCAGTATTTTTTTACCCTTATGGTTATTCTGACGATTATTACTCCTAGGTGTAGAATATTCATCTTGGTTAGGATGAGCCATCTGAACTCCTACTGTTTGAATTTTTTGGCACTGACTTCAGCCGCCTTGGCATTCACAATAAAAGAAGGCCAATCCTGGAATTGTATAGATCCTGTCCACATACTGATAATAGACAACAAGTTTGATTTACAAGTGTCTATAGTTACAGCAGATGGAGTTCCTAAAGGCATTTTGAGTGCCTTTCATTGAAATCTTTCAATTAAACTCTCAATGGATTCATTGTGCCTTTGTTTAATCTTAATGAGGGCAGACATTGTCATGTCGTTGACTCCCTCATAAAACTATTCCAAGAATATTTGCTTGAAACCATCAAAAGAAGTCATGCAGCTATCAGGCAAGCTACAATACCAGTCGTATGCTGTGTCGGCTAAACAACCGACGAAAACTCTGATAAGAAAAGCATCATTTGGCTGTAATTGGCCAGTCATCACTTCAAAGTGAGTAATGTACTGACTTGGAGAAGTGTTGCCATCAAACAACATAATGGTCGAAAGCTTGTATTTAGGAGGGAATGGAACCTCCTTCCACTCGGTAGGATATGGTTGCTTTATGCCCAATCTTTGTAGGCCATCTTTCTGCTTGACGGCCTCAAACTGAGTGCGTAAGAGTTTCACAGCCTCATTAGCAACCCCTGATGTTTAGGAATTGGTGGGCTGATTAGAAGTGTTAGGAGGAGGAACAGCATGATAATTACCACACCCAGCACCAGACTAACTGGGATCAGTTTGAATTGGCACAGAAGCAACCTGAGGAGGTGGTACCCCCAGACTAACAGGTACAGAAGATGCCATAAGCTCCGAATTGGTGGCAGAATTTATAACCGGTGGCACTGTATGTTGAGCTACGATTATTGTATGCATACTTGCAACCATTTCTGCCATTATCTTCAATTTATCTTCTAGTGCAACAATTCGTTGCTCCTGACTGGTTGAAGTAGAGACATTTTGATCTTCTGTAATGGTATTTGCCGTTACTTATCTTGCTGCTTTTGATGAGATAGTTTGTTTAGAACTTTCACTATCTGCATCAAATTCAGAAAAAGTGTCTTCTCCTAGATGAGCGATGGGGAGATCTTCTTGATTAAAGACACCTTGGTTCAAATTTCAATTTTTTAATCTGGTGTATTAAAAGACACCTTCACTGGATGCATAAATTCGATCCAAGTATTGCTGAATTGGATTATGGGATGCATTACATCTTGGACGTTTTCCACCCCCGGTGCCTTGAGAAGTCATATTGACAGAAGCATATAATAGCATGTCTTCATCTTCTATTATATGTTCGGAAGTTGAAGCATAGTTCAGACGATCGAAGACAGATCGACGAACCGATTGGCAACAACAGTTGATGACGACTTCATGAAGGCAGTGGCGATCTGAAGAGTGATCTAGAGGTAAAGGAGACATCCCTGCAATCTTTCGTCTTTGTGTAAGATGTTCCTAGAGATCAGTTACCACTACAGAACGAAAAGAAGTCGGAGGAACATATTCCTTAATGATGTTAGGAACATGTCTCCTATTCTGCAGATGTTTAGTTCCCTGAGTGTACAATGATGTACTCAACTCATTAGCATAAGTGATTGGGTCTTTCTTTTCAAACTTTGGCTTTTGGTACAGATTGGTCTTTGGCATAGGGTTCTAACGTTTTACCAAAGTTGATACTGGTTGACGCCTATTGAGATAAGCGTGTAAATTAGAAAATTCTGCTCCAGGTGTCTCTGTTTGTGATACCCTTAATTTTCCTTGCTTAGATCTTGACCAGACCCCATACGGGTAGGCAAGATGCCTCTTTGATCAGTATTCTTTCCGATATCAGAGATTCGAAGACCTCTGTTTAAAGGAATAGAATCTGATATATCTTCCTCTGAGTCATAGACCAGGGAAGTTTTAGAAAAGACCAAAGGGTGCTTTATTTTATTTTGTAGAGGGTTAGCTAAGAAGCGTTTCCCTTTATTTTGCTGTTGAACCATCTTAGTCGCAGCTTGCGCGAGTTGAGGAAGTATTAGAGGACCCTTCCCTTTGTCCTGTCTAGTGCTAGTACTAGAGCATTGCTTCTCCAAGTTCAGAACCAGAGAAGAAGAGGGAATAGCCAAAAGACTAGTTCCCTTGGGTTGCGTCAGAGCAGCAGACTGTGCCTGAGTCATTGATTGCTTGGGTTGCGCCATAGCACTACGGGTTACTGGTTGCACCCGAGTAATATAGGCTACTGGTGGCGCCTTGGCAGCAACATGGGTAGACTGTGCCGCAACAACAGCCTGAACCGACTATGCCTTGGCAGTAAAAAGAGTAGTGGACTGCGCGCGAGCCGCAGGAAGAGTGGATTGCACCCTGGCAATATAAGCAGGATGTGCCTGAGCCACTGAGGCGGATTGCACCTTGGTTACTGAGCACCCAAGTTGCGCCTGGGCAACAACAACTGTAGGAGACTTAGGAGTCCACACAGTCCTATTTTTGGCTATAGCCATAGTGCGCTTGTTGCTCTTGGTGTTATTCATATCCTCGTAGGCAGTCTGGTTGACTTGAACAACCAGAGTCTTCTGCGTCTTGCCGATCGACGCCGTATCACATTGAGTTGTCACCTTCTCGTCGGAGGAGAAAGTCGTCCCCAGCAGAGTCGTCATTTTGTTTACAAAAATAAAAAAGTTTATTCCAAACTTAAAAGAATCGTACAAAGAAAATGAATTCTGGGGAAGTACAATTGTAGGAATCTGATCAGAAGACGATTACTTTATCCCTTGGACTATATGAACTTGAAGACTAGAGCATCTGGAGAATGCAACAGCAATTTTGTAAGAGTTTTTGATCTCTGTGCTTGATCCTTTAACAATGATTGGAAACTCTATTTATAGAGTTCTGGAAATAACTGTTTTAGCAGTTATTCTGATGTGCACGAGGCTGGATTGCGCCACATTGGGTTGCGCCAACCTCATATTGTGCCAACTTTTATTCAGTTATTAGTCGTGTACTAACTGTATTTAGACGCGTGGCATCATGTGATTGAGATACGCGTGGTCGTGTACAGGATAGTAGATACGTCTTGAGAGATTAGTGGCATGTGCGCCACGTCATCCTGCTTTGGAAACAAAAATTGTCTCAACTTTATCAGGTTGCACGAGCTTCAGTCAACAATTTAAACTGTGCCTGATTAGACTGCGTCTGGACATGTGGCAACTTTTAAGAAGAAGTCGTTCAGATTGCGCCTAGGCACAACTAAGAAAATTATTTAGATTGCGTCCAGGCGCAACACATAAGATGTGCAGGACAGCTGTCAGTCCAACCTCCTCGAGCGGCATAATTCGAAGGATTCGAAGAGATTTTTCTCGTTTACTGTGTTGTCAGTTGTCAGTATTGTCAGGTAAGTATGGCCATTAAATGTCAGACGCCACGTAGACTTTGATGCAACATAATTGGGCGCAGTCTGATATCAGGCGCAACCTGATCAGTGGCGCAGCTTTATTTTTGGGGCGCAACTTGATCACTGAGTAGTAGTACATGGCACAATTTGATTTTTAGGCTCTACAGTAGTAGCGAGCACGGTCCCATGAGTTCTACGGCTGGGTATAGCCACGAAGTCCTACGGTCTCAAATCTAGTCATACAGAGTTTGAGTTGGGTGGTAGTATCGCACAAAACACAAGTTAGCTTAAAGCACGATGCACAGACTTAGTGTTTGAGGCACGAGCCACGGTTGATTCAAAGTGAGTTATGGAAAAAGGGACTATCAAATAGGCGTTCATGAGTTGAATAAAATGATAGGGTAACATGGAAAGAATGCTCGCGACCGTGGGTCATCGAGGGGTCTCAAGGATAGAAGTCTTGAACTTGATCTTGAAAGAGATGGTAACACTGAAAGAAGGATGACTGTGTGAGACGTCAGTTCGAGTCAAGTCTTGCATGGTCATGGACAACTTGTCGACAAGGGCGATGGATCCTCGAACGACAACCCGGGGCCACGGGACCGACTTGGCCTAGGAGGAAACAGGGTATAGTCGTGCATAAGGTTTCAGCACAGGTTAAGCGGGGACTTGCAACGGAGATAGCTACTTGTGTTGAGAGGACCCCGGTTAACAAAACTATACGTCCAGGATAGCTTGTTATGATAGTGACCTTTCATATAGATGGGTCGGCACAGGCGGCAATTCGCAGTTGTGCCTTTGGATTGAGTCGAGTTGAATAGGTACACGATCGAAAGACAATATTTGGGCCTAAGAATTGGTTGCAACGTAGACACCGTGCTTCGGCACGAGATGTGGCGTCGAGTCTTAAGTTGTTGGATAGAGTTGCATAAGTTGGATTTGAGTCGTTCGAGTTAAGTCAGGAAGCGCCATAAGGCAAGTTGGTTGTGTAACACAAAGTTCACAAGTCTTGATTGGGTCAGTTGGTGATTAAAGTAGCAAGGGCCGCGAGATGACGATATGGTTAAGTCACACTGAGTTGTGAGGCACGGCACATTGGACTTGTAGCACGGTCACATAAAAATTTGGGTACTATCGTGTAGTCGCGTCCCTGATTATGGGCTGAAAGGCTAGCACAACTTGGTAGGTTAACGTTATTGGCTCGAGAAGGGTCTTGAGACAAGGCATAAGTTGACATTGTTGTTGCAAGCACGGGATAGTCTTGAGACATAAAATAGGCCAAGGCGATTGTCCTAAAACTGATCCTAAGGCAAGACTAGAAAAATAATTGATAAGAAAGGACTATGTTGCACAAAGTATATCAAACGTGTTGGTTTTATATGGATGGACGAGGAGCTCATTCCATCAGTACAGTTGAGTACTGACACCTACATAGTTTTCATGTGCAGGCACAGGTACAAGCTTGTGGCGCACAACTCGCTTGGATGCGTCGAGGTACGAAGTTCCTTGGCGATTCGAGGCATGTGGCCGCGGGGAGTCAAGACTTATATGGGACATAATGTATGGACATCGCCTTCCGAAGCATTCGCTGGTTCAAGACTTGTATTGAGAAATGAGAGAGAGCTGAGTGACTTGTAATGTGAGAAGAGTGAGCTTGAGTGATTGTAATCTTGGCCTTGCGCCCCATTATAATCTTTATTTTAATATCAATAAAGGGCCTCTTTTGAATGACTTGTGTTTTTGTTCTAAATTTTCGCTGGCTTATTCGATATCTCTACTTGGGACTTCTGTGCGACGATCCCGTTGCAGCAGCAATAATCGGCCGTTATAGAACCCGTCTTGCACGAGCGCAATCTAGGCTCGTGCGGCGTCACGCCTTAGCGAGGACGGTCGCTTCTCCGGGAGCGGGGCGTGACAATTTGTGTCTGAAGTTGGTACCCAAGAGCTGTAGATGTTAATATTTGTGCTAGATGTGTTCCTTCCATTATCATGTCTTGCACCCTTCGGTCTTGCAGAGGCTAAGGTGCCTCGCATGATTCACTCCGACACAATTCTTCCTCTAGGCTAGCCTTCAAAATTCTAAACTTGATATCGCATTCACATGCATTATTTATCTCGATTTATCAGATGAAGAAATGAAAGAACTGGAAAGAGGATTAGGACTGTCAAATATAAATTGTCTAATAGTAAGTATAATTAGCAACAGCTAGCACAACATCATTCCACTTTGCACCTACCAAACATATACAGGATAGATGATCTCAAATTTAAGTTGAGGGAAATTTTGTCTTAATGAGACATGTTAATTTATTTATTCTGGACCATAAGACTCTTCCTTTAAGATGAAAACATGCTATTTGCATAGATCTATGCAGGTTAAACTTGCCCCGCCAGACTTCTTTTGGTAAATGCCATCTCAATTTCTAGAGTAGTTACCGACCGCTTCTCTGGATTGTTAGTGAACTCTATTTAAATTATGCTGCTCGATCTTTGTCGATTACAAAACCATAAATAGTTATTAAATGTATATATACCAATTAAATACCGGCTTGCTGTTTTCAATAATTCACTAAGTTAGTCTCCAAAGAGGACTATTTTGCTCTCGACGTAGCTTCCTCATAGTAAGGCAACATTATTAACACTATCAAAACAATACAAAAAGGAAAAGGCTGACTACATTCTCAATAAGTGAATTTTTTGTGCTTAGGTGCATTTCAATACGATGCCAACTATGATTTCCACAAGTTCCTCAAAAGATCTCTAGACCATGACTTTGTAATGGTGGTGAGAATTATGTAGTCAACCCAACGTAAATTTAATAATTCAGTTACATCTTCAGCTTGAAGTTTCTCTAATAGCATCTGTCCTTGTATTCTGTAACATAGGAACACGATTGTATTGGTCATAAAGAGTATCAACGTTGGGCCAACGAATACAAAACTGCATCGTAAGCACTAGTTCAAGTCAAGCTTGCCTATTTTATTACACTTGTGTACAATAGATACTCTTGATTTCATCAAATAACAAGTCAGAAAAATTTTCATGGTTACCAATCACTTCATCTTACATATTAATTTCATCCAAGATATATCAACTCAAGATTTCTCTAAGTTATCAATTTTGTCACTCATAATCAATGATCAATCACCAAGAATTTATCAAGTCCTTCAACTAATATCTATTTATTTATACTCATGGTCACTTCAGTCAAGTCATCCGTAACTTATATACTATCATTCGATCCACCAATATTCCACAAATTAGCATCAATCGAGACAACAAAACTGGAAGATTCATTATGCATCAAATTTATTGTTCATCTAAACAAAATATCATCGAATCAACGTCTATCAATTCTGATATACCTCAATATAATCGAGGAAACATCCATTCACTAACTCGAATTAGTTCAACCAAATGTTAATCTTTTGAATCTGATACAGAATTAACTCATCCACACTCAAGATCAAATCAGTTCTTGTCTATCTCAGATCATTGACCAATACAATTTTCACATTCTTAGGGTCATTCTCAAATCCTCCAATCAAACTTTTGATCGTACTATCTTGTAATCTCACCGTCGAGTCTTCTTACGCAATTCAAAATTCAATTATATTCAATTCAAGCCACAACATTCCATACATGATCCATATAATTATTATTTTTTCTAGGCCACCCGTTTCACTATCCCAAATCCTTATCTAATATTATCTTAATCCTTCAAGAACAATTCTCGATCATCAAAACCAATTCCAACAAGAGACCCTTAAAAATAACATCAATTAGGCACAAAATATATAAATATTCCTTCATAAGGAATTCAATCACAAATATCCAAATAAAAATATTGTTTTACAAGAAATCCAGTGAACCATTAATGAGTAATGCCTATATGGTGTTTAGAAGGAGAATACTTACTGAAATCAGGAATAATGTTAAAAAATAAATTGATGGAGAAACAAGGATATAATTCAGTATTCTAAATTAATAAGATAAGGATGAAATAAGAAGATTAAGAAATATCAAGTAGGTTGGGGATTTGGAAAATAGATATATAAAAATCTGGCAAGAAAATGGGACGAGTCAAGATTTAAGAATAATAAAATCAAAATATCAAGGAGTTATACTACATTCAATAAGCTATATACAATATAATATCTATTACGCCTATACCTTAAGCAAGATATTGCTAATACTAGCTTACCAAGTAATCCTTCCAAGCCATTTTTTTTCCTTCCAAGCCATATTTATATCTATGCTAATCTCCAAAAACACATTATATTCTTTCCAAAATCTTAAATCATTATCGGCTATTGGCTACATGGTCCTTTTTTCTTACTATCCTATTTTATATAATAGTTTTAGATATACCCAAACACAGATTTATTAATGTTGTCAAGCTCAAGATCCTTAAAGAATTTTCTACAATCCTTTACTAGGACGAATCCAACCTATACTTCTATTCGGATCCCAAGTATTTTATCTTATATCGTCCAATTCTTTCTTAAGAAATCAATCAATCTTTTACCACCAAATGACTTGCCAAGCTAACTACATTAGAATCTCACTCTATATTATACCTCAATACTTAGTTATAAAAGAATCCAGCTATACTCAAAATTATTCTTGCATTAGTTTATTTTCTATCTTCCGAGAACTTCCAATATAAAATGTAACTAATCAAGTCTGAATATCTTTATTCCATGTGATCTGAATCTTTATCCGAAAAATTTCAAGACATTCAATATTGCCTTTACCATAAATGACTCCAAAAGTACCTGCGTCCTATCTTAGACTCTTTATTTTCGAGACCTGCATGGGCCACCACTAAAAAGTTGTGTCACGCCCCGCTCCCAGAAAAAGTCGTGTCACACCCCATCCCCATGCTATGCGACATATGAATACTCTAATATCCATATTCGTAATTGTCGCCTGTAAGGCTTTAGGATAGGTTATCACAGGTCATAATCTTGTATAATAAAATCAATATTATTCTACAAGGGACATTCTAAGCTATAAATAGGAAAATGAACTACTCTACCCAGAGTAACAATTAACCCAATATACAATATAAAAGTATACCTGAATTAATGAAATAGAGAGTATTCTGATTCCAAAATAATTGCCTTCAAAAGTAAAATCGCGTTCTTGCTCTCCAGCTTCCTTTTAACTTGTCGTAGCAGTTCCTTGAAAGTATGTCTACAAATCTAGTGAACAAGCCCTCGGTCAAGGAAATGAGATAAGTAAGGTAAGGTAATATGATAAATTTATCAAAATTAAACTGGAGGAAAAGGATAATTTTAAAATTAGATTTACTAAATAAAAATTTTCTTATAGTATTAGGATCTTTTCCCAAAAGAATTCAGGTGTCAGGTATAAATGTGTAAACCTCAGACAAATCTTGTATACAAATGCAATATTTAGAGAAACGCTTCTGGATCACACAACTTCTATTTTCTCAACAATAATCTCATTTACCCGGGATCAGGTTTATACTTGAATGGGTGGTGCTTAGATTTATTCGTCCTACCAGTATCAGGAATCACATAATGATGTGATATAAACAGGATAACACATGAGTTATTTTTCGAGTTATCGGAATCAAGTGTTATAACAACTTTCGTATGACTTGAAAATTTTCTAGAATATCGGAACCAGGCTACATTGGATATTACATGGCCGAATTCAGGAATTCAAAATCCAATGGAAAACAGGAAACATGAAAGTGAACTAAGCCTCACCTCAGACATCGTATGGCCGTACGGATCCCGATAACAGGAACTGATCAGTTTTGTAAAATATAATATTACAAAGATTTCGAATGTGTGATCCAAAGATTTCTCTCCTATCCCGATGCATTTCTAATCTACAGTGTACTTAGAGTATGTTTTTAAATTAAAATTGTACTTTTTCTTCGTGTGATAGGAATCACACATAAAATAAGAATAAGATTAAGCAAGAAATTTTCGTCCTTAGCGAAAAATGATGTTTAAACTAGAACTTGTGCTTACGACAACACTATTAGGATTTTTCGAAGTCACGTTCGAAAAATGAATGGTTTTAGGAATTTTAAATTTTAATTTAAGATTTTCGGAAGTTGAAATTTTTTAAAATTTGGCTAACTCTAGAAATTATTGAAAATTTTGACAAAATTTTCTTTAAATTTATTAGTCACGAAAATTTCAACAGATAATATAACACAGTAAAAAATATCCCGAGTACGTCGACCCCTTCGCTGGAGCAACCTCAACACCAAAAACCACGCAATTCATAGAGAAAGATCAAGAAAATGAAAACTATAAATTGTAGCAGAAAATAAAATAAATTATAACTAATTAAAATCAAAATTCACATTTTAAACTTACTAGAATGAAAATAGAAGGTGTTTGTGTACTTTATATCTACTCAACTCTAAAGTATAAGGAGAAAATTGAATTCCAAGGCCAATCTACTCAAATTTGATAGAAAATAATTTTGTTATTTAATAATTTTAAAAGTTATGGGTGTATATTCACCAAACCATATTGTCGTTATTTTTGAACTCTCTTAAGTTTGAAAAATGATGTTACTATGGTTAAAAACTCGAATATAACTTAAATAAACCTTTATTTTGAAGGTGTACACACACACACACACACACAACCACACACACACATATATATATATAAATCTTGAAATTGATTCTATTTAAGGAATCTTTGAATTATGTTTAAATCACGTTTAGTTATTTAGTTACTTCATTGTGTACCTTAATTAGATTGATAGTAAGTTATCCCAAAATGTATGGGCACTTGAGAATACTTATTATGACTACAAGTTGAGACAAAAATGTGCTAATTTACCTATAAAATAAATATGGACAGATTTAATACATATACAATTTTATTTAAAATAAAAATACTCTTTTTAGTGTTTTTCAAATATTAAGGTAAGCCACACTAGGTATCTATATAATACAAACTTAAAGTTATGATTTATGAACGTATATAAATTGAAAATTCATAGAGTACGATTATTCTAAATCATTGAACATATAAATTTTCTTAGATTAACACAAACTTTCATATTATCTAAAACCCTTATAAATCTCAATTCTTACGTGCCCATATATATATCATTATTAAACTTAAATTCCTAATAAATTTATATACTAAAATTTTGTATTATTAAAGAACAAAATTGAAAGTATAGACAATTTGAGATAGAAAGGAAGAGGGCTTGCCAAGCCTTGAGGTTCCTTTAAGATTTTGGAGTTGGATGGTTCCAAATTCTTCCAATATTCTCTAGATAAAAAAAATCATGCACAAAACATATAATTTAAGAAGAATCAGAATTTGAATTTTTAAAAAGAAGGACATGGAATTTTTGTTTGGGGAAAGGAAAATATACCTCAAATATGGTAAGGAATTGGAGTTGAAGAAGGAAAGTTAGAAGGAGAGGGGGCAGGTGGCCGGGGAGGCCCGACGGCGGCGGTCCGATGACGGCGGCTCGGTGGTGGCCCTGCGGTGGCCCGAAGGTAGCGGCTGAAGTAAGGTGGAAGGAGGTGGAGAAGAAAGGAAGAAGATGGAAGAGGGGAGAGGATGGGTTTGGTTGGAAGAGAAGGGAGGGGAAGGAGAAAATAGGATGGAGGAGAGAGAGAGAGAAACCCTTTCTTTCCATAAAAATTCTGATTTTGGGTGAAATTACTGCATTGTCCTCCTAGTTTAGTCATAAGTGTCAAAATGACAAGTGGCTTGCCCTACACCACGTGAGGACACATGGCAAGGTTAGGTGGAATGTTAGGTAGAAGAGGGTTATTTGCAAATTTAGATTTTGCAAAGGGAATTGGTTGCAAGACATTGTTACATTTGTTGTTTCTTTGGAATAATAAAAAAATATTGCATAAAGGAAAAATTCTATTAAAGAAATTGTTATTAAAAATAAAAAGTAATAATACTAATAATAAAATATAATGATAAAATTGTAAGATATGACACTAATACATCAGTGTTATTCCTAACACTAAACTGTTTAGGCTCACTATGTGGAGACAAGATTTACTTATTAATACCTTGAAAAAAAAATATAAAGACATCTCATCCTACCTGTTTGTACTGGTATGTAGCACTACCTTTAATAGTATCTACCAAACACTATGTTTAAATAAAAACCTCATGAACAAGCCTAATTACTAGTTTGTATTTCTTTTGGATATGATAAGTCAGTTGACAATCTTCTTTGGTTCATGATGAGCTGTGATTTCTAGTAAATAACTTATGTTATCCTAACTAATATAGTTTTTATCTATTTATTAATTAGAAAATTCTTAAAGATAAGGATCAAAAATATGTTCAAGTTTTTGACAAATTGAATTAAAATCATGCAGCATCTGAGTGCCAAGTTTTTTGACAAATTGTATGATGCAGAAGCCTTGAGGAGTGAGTATATTATGTGCTAGATTTTGCAGGTAGCGCTATAGATATACAGATTTAAACCTATGCAGCTGGCAGTGAGGAAGAAGTAGCAGATAGCAGCCTCTAGGCTCCAGGTTATGCAGTATGTATGTAGAGCCACACTAGATAATTAGCAGTTTTGCCATAATTTGGGGGAGGAATCCATAAGATAGTTCAGACACCAAGTTCACCTCTATCGAAGAACTTGTGACAAAGGAAAAAATAGTCAAACCCATTAGCAGACACAAGCTTTAGATATTTCACAAATGAGGTTTCAAACAAGTGTCTAACTTGACATGGGTACCCACGTTCAGGCTACCCTCATTAGATGTTTATATTTTTCCATCTTGATATATAAATCATTCTAGATCCCATAAAAACCATAATACTACAAAAGCATTTAATATCACCAATAAATTTTAGTTTTTCCTATGTTTTGGAGTTGCACAAACTACAACTGTTTTTTAATGTAATACAGACAAGGCACTGATTGTTCCGTATCTTAGTGTGTCCAGGTGGTGTATGATATATACAATGTCTGATACTTACCCTTAGATGTTTTTTAAACCATAATAACAAAGTATCATCACCATAGTTTTGGCTAAATGTTATAAGCACAATCAAAAGACCCTATTCAGTGGTCACAAAAAGCCTATTGAAAGATAAAGAAAAGAATAGATGACTTGGAAATGGATATTACCTCCCCCTTGAATTGCACAGTCCTATACTTATTATCAATGCCGGAAGTTCCTCCGAAGACCTGTAATTGGAAAGAAAAGATATAAAGAAAATAAAGTTGAGAAAATATATATGTGATCTCTGATAAAGTTGTAAGCAAAGCTAGGACAGACACCACTCTCTGTGCATATTACCTTCCCTACTATAAAGAACATAATTTTTACCAGGTAGCAACTTAAGATAAACACTAGTTAAGATGAACAAAAAATAGAGTCAACATAAACACTAGTTAAGATGAACAAGTCCAGCCTAGGACAGACACCACTCTATGTGCTTTATCACCTAAGAGAGTAGATTTTAACCAGGGAACAAAGCTATAAGCTGCAATATTAATTCAAAACTGAAACTGAAGGGAACTTACCCCTTCGATCAATACACACAACAAAACCACTGAACTGTTTGTTGGAGTGGGTGGGGTTCCCAACCTATGTGGAGAAGATTCCGGAGTGCGACGAGCGCCGTTCGATGTCGAAGAAGCTCGGGAAGTAGGCAATGAGGAGTTGCTGCTGCTGCTGCTAACAAAGGGGAAGTTTCTGGACCTGGGCCACCGAGTTCGGGCCGAACTCGGTCCCAGGCCGAGTTCTGGCCGAACTCGGTCTGGCTGTTCCAGAACCATTCTGGCAGCCCGACACAGAGTTCTGCCCGAACTCTATGTCGTCGGGCTGGATGGAAATCTGGGGTGATTATTCACCATTGGATCTAATCAAACGGTCCAGGTTTGTTACGGGATTATGGAGTTAAGTTGGGATTTCCAAAACCTAATTAAATTATAACACAATCGTAGACAACACAAGAAAAGAGAGAGGAAGGAGACAAGAGTGCCATTGCAACTTTGGGAGAGAAGACGGAGGATTGAAGGTCCTTTTCGAAGAAAAATCGGATTCGGGTAATATCTACTCGTTGTTCTTGTTCTTCGTAGCCTTGTAATCATTATTCTTGCTTCCAAGTGTTGTGGGGATCCGATTTGGGTCGGAAGAAGTTTGTAGAGGGTATAATTCTTCTATTTCATTAGTGGAGGCTTCTCAGGGTTGAATCCGATCGTCCCGTGGTTTTTCCCGCAAGGGTTTTCCACGTCAAAAATTCTCTGTGTCTGCGTGGTTTGTTTTTGGTATTTTTTGGTTCGTGCATTGTTTGCTCGGTTCTCTTGCAGGTACTCTCTAGTTTGGGGAAAGGTTTCCGCGTTTCTTTTCCAACAAAGTGGTATCAGAGCCAGGTTCTAGAATTCAGAAGGGTGTCAGGAGTTGACATAAACTAGAGAGGAGAGATGGACACGAAGCCGGTGCACATGGTGAACCTGAACGGCACCAACTATCACTATTGGCGGAGCAAGATGAAAGATTTGATGTTCGTCAAGAAGCTGTATCTGCCCGTATTTGCATCCGAGAAGCCCAGTGATAAATCCGATGAGGACTGGAAATTCGAGCATATACAGGTGTGTGGATATATCAGGCAGTTCGTTGACGAGAACGTGTACAACCATGTTGCCAATATTGAGCATGCGAAGACGTTATAGGATAAGCTGGAGTCTTTATACGCGAAAAAGATTAGGATAAACAAGTTGTTCCTGATCCGGATGATGATGGATCTGCAGTACAAAGATGGGGCGTCTATTACGGATCACTTGAGTGATTTCCAGGTCGTGGTCGACTAGCTGTCTTCAATGGGAGTCAAGTTCGATGACAAAGTTCAAGGACTATGGCTGCTGTGTACATTGCCAGACTCGTGGGAGACCGTACGAGTATCTATGATCGCTTCTGCTCTAAAGGGCGTGGTCAGTCTGGAGTTTGCCAAGAGCGGGGTGCTGAATGAAGAGATACGGAGACGTTCTCAGGGCACTTCATCCACATCCCACCACTCAGAGGCATTGGTTTCAGAGAGCCGCGGAAGGGGCAAAAGCAGGGGTCCAGGTGGTGGTAGAGACAAGAGCAGAGAAAAGTCCAAAGATTGGTACGAGGACTCAGAGTGTTACCACTGTGGCAAGAAGGGCCACATCAAGCGGAACTGTTTTGCTTGAAAGAGAGAGAAGAAGGACGACAAGGAGAAGCAAGAAGAGAACACTACAGCGACGGCCTCGATGCATGGAGACGATGTGATCGTCGTAGGTGATGAGGTCATTACAAACCTCACCTGCGATGACAATTCTTGGCTGGTGGACTTAGGGGCTTCAGCGTATGTATCTCATAATAGGGCAGTATTTGCCACTTATACAACAGGCGACTGTGGAGTGTTGAAGATGGACAATGGAGATATGTCGAAGGCGGTTGTCGTTGGAGATGTGCATTTGAGAACGAAGACGGGTGCGGTTCTTGTTCTCAAAGATGTTCGTCATGTACCTGATATCCGTTTCAATCTGGTATCGGTTGGAAGGATGGATGACGAGGGATTCTTCAGTCTCTTCGGGAAAAGTCAGTGTAAGCTTTCCAGAGGTTCGATGGTGATTGCCAGAGGAAGCAAGAAGTCCGGTCTCTACTATATAGAGGAGAGCACACATGGGGCACAGGAGGTGAACGCAGTCAGTGATGCATCTACCGAGTTGTGGCACAGGCGGGTCAGCCATATCAGCAAGAAGGGGATGAGCTACTTGGTGAACAGGAAAGTGATTCCAGGGCTCAAGTCTACAAAGTTGGAGAAGTGCACGTACTGTTTAGCTGGAAAGCAAAATAGGGTGTCTTTCTAAAGTCACCCAAGTTCAAGGAAGCCAGCGTTGTACGAGTTGATTCACTCGGATGTCTGCGGTCCTATGAAGGTAAAATCTATTGGTGGTGCTTTTTACTCTGTAATTTTATTGATGACTATTCCAGGAAGGTTTGAGTCTATGCCTTAAAGACCAAGGATCAGGTGCTGCCTACTTTCAAAGAGTTTCAGGCCTCTGTTGAAAGAGAGACGGGCAAGAAGTTATTATGTGTTCGGTCCGACAATGGCGGCGAATACATCGGTCCCTTTGATGCTTATTACAGAGAGCAGGGGATACGACACCAGAAGACTCTGCCAAAGACATCTAGCGGAGCGCATGAACAGGACACTGATGGAGAGGGTGCGGTGTTTGTTGTCAGAAGTAAACTTGCCGGGCAGTTATTGGGGTGAGGCTCTTCTCACAGCTGCTTATGTTATTAATTTGTCTCCTAGTGCTTCTTTGTAGGGTGATATGCCTGACAAAGTATGGTACGGCAAAGAGCCGTCATACAATCACCTGCGAGTGTTTGGCTGTAAGGCCTTCGTGCATGTACCGAAGGACGAAAGAACCAAACATGAGCTGAAGATGAGGCGATACGTCTTTGTCGGCTACGGTCGGGATGAGTTTGGCTATAGACTCTACGACCCAGTGGAAGGAAAGCTCTAAAGAAGCAGGGACGTGGTATTCGTCGAGGATCAGACCATGACCAACACCCAGGATTTCGAGACGCCTTCTGAGGCTGAGAAATTGTGTGAGTTAGAGTCATTTCGCTTCGAGCAGTTTCCAGAGGACATCGCAGAGGATCCCATTATGGGGGAGCCAGTACATGGAGTTGCTCCCAACCTTTATCATCAGCCTACTGATGGTGGTCAGGGTGTCCCTCAGGAGGATGAGCATGGTGGGGAGGCAGTTCCTGAAGGGGAGGAGGCTATTGGTATACAGCCAGCACCAGTGGCTCCATTAAGAAGGAGCGACAGAGAGCGTCGACCATCTACGAGATACTCATCAGGTAAGTATGTGCTATTGACTGACGGAGGAGAGTCCGAAAGTTTTACAGAGGCTATGGAAGACGAACACAGACAGGAGTGGATGGAGGCTATGTAGGAGGAGATGAGTTCCTTATACGCCAATTCTACTTATGAGCTGGTGCGGTTGCCAAAGGGCAAGAAGGCTTTGAAGAATCGATGGGTGTTTAGAGTGAAGCAGACGGATGATGCTATTCGCCCTCGATACAAAGCGAGGCTGGTAGTCAAAGGCTACGGTCAGCAGAAAGGCGTAGATTATGATGAGATCTTTTCGTTTGTCGTCAAGCATTCGTCTATTCGGGTGGTGTTAGCATTAGCAGCCAGTCTCGAATTGGAGGTCGAGCAGATGGACGTGAAGACGGTATTCCTCTACGGTAATCTTGAGGAGGAGTTATACATGGAGCAGCCAGAGGGATTCTGTGAGAAGGGCAAGTCATATTTGGTCTGCCGGTTGAGAAAGAGCTTGTATGGTCTGAAGCAGGCTCCGAGACAGTGGTACAGGAAGTTCGAGTCATTTATGGAGGAGCATGGCTATGCTCGGACGACGTCGAATCACTGTGTATTTGTGAGATATTTTGCCGATGATGATTTTATTATTTTATTGCTCTATGTAGATGATATGCTATTAGTGGGTCGGAATGCCACTAGGATAGCGGAGTTGAAGCGTCAACTGGGCGCGACCTTCTCTATGAAGGATTTGGGCGCAGCAAAGACTATTCTTGGGATGGAGATCAGCCGAGAGAGAGTGTCCAAGCTGCTACAATTGTCCCAAAAGAAGTACATTCACCGGGTACTTCAGCGTTTCGGTATGGACGGGTCGAAGAAAGTGAGTTGCCCCCTTGCGGCTCACTTTAAGTTCACTGAGGAGCAGTATCCATCTACTGAGGACGAAAAGGAAGATATGGAGCGGGTTCCATATGCTTCAGCTGTGGGGAGCCTTATGTATGCTATGGTGTGTACGAGGCCAGACATCGCTCATACAGTTAGCACTGTTAGCAGGTGTCTTTCAAATCCTGGAAGGGTACATTAGAGTGCAGTCAAGTGGATTCTATGATATCTTCAGGGCACTGCTGATTGGAGACTTTCTTTTGGTGGTGACGAGCCGAAGCTGGTTGGGTATACCGACGCTGATATGGCTGGAGATGTAGACACGAGGCGATCGATTTTGGGCTATGTGATGATGTTTGTCGGAGGAGCGGTATCGTGGCAGTCGCGGTTGCAGAAGTGTGTTGCCTTGTCGACGACAGAGGCAGAATACATTACGGCGACGGGGCTTGCAAGGAGCTGTTGTGGATGAAGAAGCTGTTGCAGGAAATAGGGCTGAAGCAAGGGCAGTATACTTTGCTTTGCGACAGTCAGAGTGCTATTCACCTTGTGAAGAACCAGACATTTCATAGTCGGTCCAAGCACATCGAGACTTGGTATCATTGGATACGGGATGTGGTTGAGAAGAAGGACGCGATGCTTGAGAAGGTTCATACTGATGACAATGGAGCGAACATGCTCACGAAGGTTCTACCAAAGGAAAAGTTTGAGTACTGCAGGCAGATCGTCGGGATGATGACCTCCTTCACATAGTTGTGAAGGGAGAGATTTGTTGGAGTGGGTGGGGTTCCGAACCTATGTGGAGAAGATCCCGGAGTGCGACGAGCGCCGTTCGATGTCGAAGAAGTTCGGAAAGTAGGCAACGAGGAGTTGCTGCTGCTGCTGCTAACAAAGGGGGAGTTTCTGGACCTGGGCCACCGAGTTCGGGCCGAACTCGATCCCAGGCCGTGTTCTGGCCGAACTTGGTCTGGCTGTTCCAGAACCATTCTGGCAGCCCGACACAGAGTTCTGCCTGAACACTGTGTCGTCGGGCTGGGCAGAAATCTGGGGTAATTATTCACCATTGGATCTAATCAAACGGTCCAGGTTTGTTGCGGGATTAGGAAGTTAAGTTGGGATTTCCAAACCCTAATTAAATTGTAACACAATCGTAGACAACACAAGAAAAGAGAGAGGAAGGAGGCAAGAGTGCCATTACAACTTTGGGAGAGAAGACGGAGGATTGAAGGTCTTTTTCGGAGGAGAATCGGATTCGGGTAATCTCTACTCGTCGTTCTTGTTCTTCGTAGCCTTGTAATCATTGTTCTTGCTTCCAAGTGTTGTGGGGATCCGATTTGGATCGAAAGAAGTTTATAGAGGGTATAATTCTTCTATTTCATTAGTGGAGGTTTCTCAGGGTTGGACTCCGATCGTCCCGTGGTTTTTCCCGCAAGGGTTTTCCACGTCAAAAATTCTCTGTGTCTGCGTGGTTTGTTTTTGGAGTTTTTTGGTTCGTGCATTATTTGCTCGGTTCTCTCGCAGGTACTCTCTAGTTTGGGAAAAGGTTTCCGCGTTTCTTTTCCAACACTGTTGCCTTTCCAAACTGTGCTAAGAGGACAAGTCGACCTATCAGTTACCTTATATATCAGAGTATTGATCATATATATATATATATATATATATATATATATATATATATATATATATATATATATATAAACATATAAACATATTATAAACATAAAAGAAATCAAAGCATAAGTGAATTTCTTGACAATTGAATTCAAGAATATACAAACATATTTGTAAACCCTTAGGGCCTGTTTGGTTCCTTGAACTGGGAGTGGATGTGGGATTTCTATTGCAATTTGTTGGGTCTTTGAAGGTATATACTGACATTTCATAGAAGGATTTCTGCAGCCATATTATCCCAACTTCATCATGAAGCAGCATGGCCAGCACAAAAGGTGCAAACCTTAAACCTTATCATGTTACAATTTTTGATGGTAAGAACTATGATTTTTGGTATATCAAGATGAAAACTTTGTTGCTTTCATTAGATGTCTGGGATGTAGAAAATATAGAATTTGTAGAATCCGAGTCTTCGAAAACCCTCACAGATGCTCAGGAGGAGGAGTTGAAGGAGAAGAAAACTCAAGTTGCAGCAATCCTTGGCATGATCCAGAGAGGTGCTTCAGATTCATTTTTTTCCCATAATCATGAGAGCAAAGAAACCTAAGCAAGCATGGAAGGTTCTTCAAGATGAATTTCAAGGAGCTGAGAAGGTTTGGGTTGTCAAAATTTAGTCACTTAGAAGAGATTTAGAAAGTATGAAAATGAAAGATAATGAAAATCAACTGATTACTCACCAAGATTTATGGGGCTGATAAATCAAATGAAGAGTTGTGGCGATGTAATTGATGATCATAGAATTGTTGAGAAAATTTGATTAATTTTCCAAAGAATATTTGATCATATTGTGGCTGTAATTGAAAACATGAAAGACCTCCATACTTTGGGTGTGGGCATAGGTTGTCACATCACTCATGCAGTTCCAGTCTCAACTCCGTATTAGTTGGAATAATGTTGAAAGGTCACAACCTCGTGGATAGGAAGGTAGAATCGTAATCGGAAGAGGAAGAGGTAGAAGTTCAGGTGGAAGAGGAAGAGGCAGCCTTGATAGAAAATTCAGTAAAGGAAGTTCGTTCAAGTGCTCAATTTGCAAGAGAAATCTATTCTACTATATAATAGAAAAACTTAGTTGGTGAAACTTTTGAATTCTGAAAATACCCTTACATACTTATACTAATTAAAAATAGTTCATTAATTTTAATAAGGACAACTTAGTAATTAGGAAGAGTACCCTTTGGTCTTCCTAAAGAGTCTTCCTAAACTAATTAAGAAATGTTAAAATATGTGCAAGGTATGTGCATTTATGCTAGTAACCATAAAGAGAAGGATTGTTGGAATAAAGTAAACGTCTCAATGCTTTTACTTCGTCTATTTGTCTCTTATAGATAGAAAATTTTATGTATCATTATCAGATACACCTGGAAAGTTTTTTTTTATACTGCTCTTATAAAATGCCATGAAAATGAAAACTCCACCCCACTTGACTAATATATCAAACTTTGTATATGTTGCTGACAATCATGCATTCTCCAGGTATGTTACGCTTCTTATGATATTATATATATATATATTATATATATATATATATATATATATATATTATATATATATTCTTATGATATTATATATATATATATATATATATATATATATATATATATATATATATATATATATTATATATATATTCTTATGATATTATATATATATATATATATATATATATATATATATATATATATATATATATAATGGTTGATATTCCTATAATCAATATAATTAAGGTCCGAGTCATTTTGAACCCAGCTGAAATACGATAAATGTTTTTATGCAGTATCTATATATACAACTAAATATCTACGATTTTTTCTTCTTCCAGTTTTGGGTTGGCAAAACATGAATGAAAGTGTAGAAGATATTTTTGCAACAATGGCAACCATTACCCCGAGGTGTCTTACAATGGTCTAGCTTAATGTAAGCCCCCAGAATTTCAGGGGTTTATTTTTATTTTTCTTAATAAATTAATTTTGATAAATATTTTATTATTTAATTGTTTTGACCATTAATGTACCTTTCCATGACTTTAACTTCTGGAGCGTCAGGGATGCCAATCTCTGTAAACTCTCTTCATGGGTTTTGTTGTAGACAAGATTATCTTCGTTTTGATGTATCATGTCCCACTTAAATTCGTTCCCTTGTGCTCTTTTTGTATCGCGCAACTTCGGGTCAACTTAGACCAATTAATCGTTGAATAATTATTCCCACTTTTATTTTTGATCATCGTTTGCACGTTACCGTGACTTTTAATTTAGGATCACGAGACCAGTCGTTTTCTCAGAACCCACTTCTCATGAATGATCTACTCGAGACGCTCTTCACCCATGACCTTCGTATCCCACTCAGACACTCCATTTTGTGCTTCATTTTCTCTGCACAATTTTCGGGTCAATTTAGGCCGATTTATTTTCTACCGTAAAATCTGATTTATTTTCCAATTTAATTTCGGGACCCGATACCGATCCAAACTAGACGACCCAAAGTATGGACGTGGCCCACATGAAGCCTACTACCCTGTCACGCCCCAGAACCAGAATACTGGAGAGCGGGGGAGTGACTCAGCCAGCTACGTATTACGGGTAGATGAATACCGTATAATACGATCAATGCTGTCTAACCAGACGAGGGGGTGCATACTACATAAAAGTCTTACTATGGTCATTACACATCTATTGTCTCAATCATTCAAACAAGAAACAGAAATATAGAACATGTAAGGTAAAGCAGTAAGGCGTCCCAAACGCTCAGTCAAAATGTTCTTGAGATCTGGCTTTACAAAACATAGCCAGATGATATAGCAAGCGTACACAATTGTTATCAGCTGCAGTCTGACTTAATTACAATTATGCAAAAGTAAGTACAAGACAATCCGACTAACATGTCGGTGCCAAACGGCAAGGTATAAAGTAGATAACAAAACGAGTGGTGAAGTTAAGGAACCCACTCGAGGCCTCCTGCGATCATTCCTCTAGTATTGACCATCCTGGAGGTGGAAGTACGCTGAGTCCTCGGGAACTGGCTCTAAATCTGGCCATACAAAACCAGAGATGTTAGACCTCTAATAGCAAGTACCACAAGGGAGCACGACATGAGAACTAAAACCAGTAAATAAGAGAATATAATAATAGATCTCTGCTTGCTACTAGAACTCACATCACATCAAGACACTTCGAACCAACCTCCCAACCAAATAAGGACAGAAGTTGGCCCGTCATGTCCTGACATTCTGATCATCCCAGTTAGGTAACAGAGTGCAGTGCACAAACAAATTATCTTGAACGGCCAATCAACTCCTACGGCTTGCTATTATGAGTCCCAAGTTATCCTGGAATAATGCAATTAGGGATTCCTCAGTTCTTACTATGTGCAAGCAAGACTAGTCTATCCAGTCGATCAATTGGCCCATGCATAAATTAGACGAGTCCTAGCAGGACGCCCGTCAATATACAATATACAATAATAATAAAAGCAGATACTGTTCCCTGCCCGTGTGGCAGATTTACAGTATCTGTGGGAACCAGCCGGCCCGTCGGGTACTACTCGTCTCCAGGGGGCTGCCATGTAAGAATTCAGGAATCCATTCTCTCCATGCAATCATTATTTTATTTAACTTAATAGTCTCTACGTTGAGTGAAATCACATGCCGTAGATCATGGTCATTCAAATGAGTACATTCGTACGGGGTACAATATGCACAACTCTACAACGATACCAGTGCGGTTAGGTTGCAGGTCTTACATAGCGTAATGCAATAATCAAATCTATCCACGGTAATCATGCCTTGACCATAAAGTACACATGCTTCTTTTGTAGAAAAATAACTAAGTAAATAAATAAATAAATAGATTGAAGCCTGCATGTGCATGTATGTCAATATTCGGGATCAGCCAGTCGAGTACAATAGTTCATAACATGAACGTGTCTCATTTATTTCATTCAATAAGACGACTAGCCAGTCTCTTAGTTCCAATTAGGAACGCATGATCAATTTAGTCAAGATCACAATCATTATCAATGGTGGCAAGGCATGAAAGTCAACTAGCATTCAGTGGGGTCGAGTCTACAACTCTCAGGGTTTAATTCTAGTCAATCTGGGTATCTATAACTCAATTCATGACACATGGTACATCCCACGTAACAATCTATAATTAACAGAAATATCAACATATGCTCAGTGCAAGAGTCATACGCTCAGGTCAGGCTACGCTCAGGAAGGCAGCGTATGGACTCCATACGACTCCTTGACACTCAAGTGAGCGTATGCAAGTCATACGCTCCAAAAAGGCAGCGTATGGACTTCATACGACTCGTCACCAATCAGGTCAGCGTATGTAAGTCATACGCTCCTAAAAGGCAGTGTATGGACTTCATACGACTCCTGACCAAACAAGTCAGCGTATGCAAGTCATACGCTCCTAAAAGGCAGCGTATGGACTTCATACGACACACGCTTCCAAAAGGTAGCGTATGCAAGACACACGCTTCCTAAAAAGGCAGCGTATGGATTCCATGCTGCGCTAAAGAGCGCGCACAGCTCAGTGACGCAGCTAAAAAGCTAGCATACACTGCTCACTGTCTTCTCCAAACAGCAAGAACTCTATGGTTGTACCCCAAGGCTTCAAAATGTCATAACTTGGTCAAAATAAGTCCGAATCCAACTTTTCAAAGGTCAAAATTGGGTAGGATGAACTGCTCTACGACATGGAACTATCAAATCTTGAGAACAAAGGAGTTTGTTAGATCAAAACCCATAGACAACCGAAAATACAATAACTTAGATCTACAAGAAATGAACCAATGAAATCAAAAATACTAAGCACTAAACTCTCTTAGAATCATGAGAGGAAGAATATTGAACCATAAAATATGGTCCTCATGTAGAGCAAGATGTACTTGCCTAGTTGGTAGGTGGAGAGAGTAATGAAAGGAAGAAGAAGAAGAAGTAATGGTGAAGAAGGAGTGAATGAGGAGAGAGAAGGGAGAGGGTGGCTTTAAATAAAAGGTGGTGGTAGGTGGGAGTTGGGCCGGGTTCTTAATGGGTCGGGTTTAAGGGGCTCATCCAACCGAAAATAAAACTAAAGCAGAGAAGTAAATTGCAGGAAATAAATGCAGAAATAAATTACGGAAAATTAATTGCAGAAAATAAATTAGCATGAAAATTAAAGAGCAGCTAATTAATTAACATAAAAATTTAAAGAGCAGATAATAGAATTGCAGAAAAATAAAGTACAGAAAATAAAATGCAGGTAATAAATTAACATGAAGTTATAGGAATTTAAATACATGATACTACATGATAAATACTAAATAAATACATTCAGGCAATATACGTATTAAAATACTCATTCTGGGAACGGAGAGTGACATACCCACATGAAACTTGTGTCCCATTTATTTGAGCCCCCGCATATTATTTATTTACCCGTGATCATAAATACGTATTTAATTTCATTATTGTACCATGTCCAATTTTGACCCGACCTGGCTCGACCGAACCCGAACCCATGCTCCATGTTGCCCTTTCATGACTGCCCAAGTACCCTACATAACCTTCCTATTTCCCCTATTTTGAAAATATCTATTTTTCTCTCTCTACTTTACAAATATCTATATATATATATATACACACACACACACACATATATATATATATATATATATATATATATATATATATATATATATATATATATATATAACACTCCTTCTCTCTCCTCCATTTAAAACAAAAACACACACACCACCTCAACTCCCCCCCATACTGCCAGCCGAATACCCCCCCTTGGCCGACCTCTTTCCCACTCCCCCTCTCATTCAAATATCTCTCCCTCTCTCTATTCTCACACACTCTTTCCATTATATACACACTCACTCATATATACACACACTCTCTCTCTCTTTATTATACACAAATACACACAAAGCTCCATCTCCTCTTTCCTCACTGCCGATCACCATCCCCACCCCCTACTCCAATCGGCCGAGCAACCACCACCGCCATTAAACCACTCCACCATCGTTCAACCACCCTCGCCGTCGCCGGGCACAACCGCCTCCGCCGTGCGTCGCGTGGCCGGCGAGCACCCCCGCACTGCCGAGCTGTAGCAGCAGCCCACAGCACGGCATGCAGCAGTGGCAGCAGCATGCAGCAGCAGCGGTGCCACGTGCGCACGCGCGCGGGCCGCCGTCGTGCGCCATCGCGCCGCCGCACAGCCGCCGTGGCCCCCCATGATGCACGTGCACTCCGGTGAACCCCCCGGGGCCAGTGCTTCCTTCTCCGACACGACGCATGGGCTATTCGTGCGCTTTGAACGAAATCACGTCGGCGCGCGCGACTTTTGAACTCGAAAGTGGCACCCCGTCACAGCAACTTCGTACGCAATTTCTGGGAGATCCGACCGTTGGATCGGCGAACTCCTTGCTCCTCGCAATCTCGGTATATACACCTTCACTCCTGTCAATTTTCGCCCGTTAATTATGTCGTTTGGTACCTCAAAACTGGCCACCAAGTTGACATTTTAAATTGAACTGTTTTTGGACAATTTTGTGACGCCAACTTTGCGGGTTCGTATCTTCGTCGTCGCAGCTCCGTTTTGTGTGTCGTCAGTTCCGGTGCATAGCTGGTATAACCCTCTTCCTGCCTCCTTTAGGTTTCGTTTTATTATAAGCACGTTTGGTTGGTTGAATTCGACGCCAAAGTTGGCCGTCCGAATTCTTTAATTTGCACTTGTAAAATTCCATTTTTGAACCCGGGACTCCGGATTCAATTTCTGACAGCACCAGTAGACTCGTGATATCGTTCTGACATGTTTTCATATAAAATTTGCTTGATTTGGAGAACGTGGGCCCTGGCACGCATTTCGGTGCAAACGGGTCCCACTTTTTGAGTCAACGGGTCACTTTGAGATCGGCTCATCGGAATCCAATTTCGGATATACCGTTGAGTTTGTATCATCATTCTAGACTCATTGACATATAATTTGCTGAGTTTTGAAGACATTTGCTCCAACACGCATTTTCGTGCAAACCGGATACCAAGTGTCCGCGTCAACGTATCATTTTGAGATCGGCACATCGGAATCCTATTTCGGACATACCGTTGGGTTCGTATCATCATTCTGGATTCATAGACATATAAATTGCTAGGCTTTGTAGACTTCTATCCCAACACGCCTTTCGGTACAAAGTGTGTCCAACGGCGGACATCATTTTGACCCGAAATTATCGTTTTGCCCCTGTGTCCAAATTGGACTTATGGGTAGGCTAACCTAGCTAATATGACCGTTCTGGACACGTTGGTAATATTTATTTTATCATCCGAAGATGTCTGTAGATTTTGCTTATGTATTATCCTTAATTTATAATTAATTATTTTTCTAGAAATTGTTACTTTCTGGTTTTGAATTTTTATATATATTTTAATTACTGTAAAAATCTGGAAAAAATTGTATTTAAATACTATTTTTATTTAAATAATTTATTATAATTTTTCCAGTATTTAATAAGTACTTTTGGTATTTTATAAAAATGGGAAAACAGAACTCATTTTCAGTATATTTATGTTTGCTGATTTTTAATAAATATCTATGAGGGTTTATAAATTCCAGAAAAATTAGTATAAATTTATATAATTAACAAGGATCATTTTGGTACTTTATTTTATATATATTTAAGCTTTTTGTCTATCTCAAAAATTGTTGGAACATAGTGTACAGTTTGATTATTTATTAAATAATTACGACTTTCAATATTTTGTGTTGTATTGGGTTATTGTAGTATTGGAGCTCACCCTACACTAGTATAAAGGTCCTAGAAAATTAGTTTGGATATAGTGGCACTCCACATTAGACTTTTATGCTAGGTCCTCACTTAGTTAGTGTCCAGTTAGGAGACGTGTCTCACCACTAGTGTATTATTGAACATAGCTTAGAACTGAGTTTGTATATCATTATTGACAGGACACCGGACATCTATATCTTCGTACTAGTATTCTTGCTTTGCTCGAGGCAAGTACATCTACAAACTCATTTACTGTCTTTTAATGCTAGAACATGTATTAACCCTGTTAAAATACTGATCATTGAGGTAGCGAGTTAAATCTTCACATGTTGTATTACTTTCAGCACTTGCCATGCTTAGGACAGTTATCGTACCTTCACATGCTTCTTACTGGTTCTCAGTACATGTTTCACTATGCTTTATACTACTCGGAGTATTCACATGTTTCATACGGCTTCCAGTACCTGCCATGCTTATACTACTTCCAGTATCTCTCACATGTTTTTACTGTTCTCGTATCTCTAACATGATAGAATATGGGTTATGGAGAAACTGTTAGTAGCGTACGTGATCATGCCCCCTACTCGTACGTATGTACCGAGCAAGGTCGTATTTTATATGCATACCTTGTCGTAGGCCTTTATATCAAGGCGGATTTGTGCGTATGTACATCTGTCGCCATTTTACTTGTACGGAAGTACATTTCATTATGTGCCCCAGCACATTGTACATCTATTGACCGATCACGTACCTGCTACAGTTTTAAATATTACATATACATCTGTCTTTATGACATATGTATCCTTGCCATGATAGATTATGAGATATACCATGATTCCAGATATGTTATGTTCCCTGTGTTACTATGATATTGTGATCCCAGTTGTACCATGAGGCCATGTTTCTAGTATTTCCTGTTTTATAGACTCATCATACTATGTTTCTTGTTGTACATCTCTTTCATTATATGTTCAGTACTTTAGTTGTAGAGGTTGTACTTGCTCCTGTCCTGACAGGATAACGTTGTAGGTTCACTTTTCGAAGATGAAATGCTATGTGTTACATATTATGGCACTGATTTTGAGGACCTGGCCTTAGCTCCAGAAGAGGCCCCAGCGGGGAACCTTGCTTAGTTATTTTTCTTGTATTTTGAGACTAGACTTTGTCTATACTTATATTTGGATACTGGACTTTGTCTCCAGTTAGATACTTTGGTTATGTATTATTAAGTCTGTGCTCATGTTACCTTCGCTTATAGATGTTGTGTTGTGATGAACTTTAAATATGGTTTTAGAACTGTTAGCTGCTTAGATTCTTTATTGTCTATTCTTAGAACAGCTTACTACGCTTTGACCAAGCGTAGGCTGGACATGGCTCGGTCCGGTCCAACAATTTGGGTATCGGGTCGTGACATATTTTTTTGGCGGCCCATGCAGGTCCTGACTAAATTGTTTGGTTACGTTATTGTACCAAGCATGCCTGCAATTAGGATCTAGGATAACTTGTTAACACTAGGAATAACATTTAGAACACTTAGAGGATTTCTAGGATTGCAATATAGAAAAACTCGTCACAGCATAGGACCGTTTACTATATTTAGCCTCTTGTTTGTATTTCAGTGGGTCAATTTTGACCAGGATAGTACCCTTGGGATGACCCCTGAGGATCTCACTCTAATCTTATCTAGAAATTTGTTTTCACTTATTTCCATTTGCTCTTCCTTAAATTCGTTGTTGAATTTAATTTCTGATTTTTGTTGTTAACTTTGATCTTGCATCGTGATAAATTTTGTGGATTAAATTATGATATATCTTGATAAGGTAAACGTCTGCTTTAGTTATGGAGTTTAGAATTTATCGCAGTCATATTAGCTGGTATGACAAAAACATAGAGCCTGATTTAGGATATATTATCCTATTCATAGAATTTAGATTTTCTCGCAGCCATACCGGTTGGCGTGGCGAGGATTCTAGATAATATGATTTTAGGGAGTATACCTTAGTTATGACTCTATTGTTTATTGCATCTAAGCTTACTGGTATGGCAAAAATTCTGGCAACATAATTTCAGGAAGACGTATATGGTTATCAGATCATATCTCAGCTTGGTTCACTTCGTTATGATCGATTGAGCAAGAATAAATTCTTATCATCATTCTTCCCCGTCTTGATTAACTCTGTTCTATCTACATCTACAACTAGGATTATAGGTTCTCTAGGACTCTCCAATAGAATTGCTTTCATGTTATCTTTTGGACATAGTTATTTTTGTGTTCCATCTTTCCTATGACCTGATTAAACTCTTTTTCGTTAACCTCTTGGGTAATTCTTCTCGTTATATCCCGTTGTCTTTGTACCATTCTTGGAGATATTCCGATAAACTTTTCTATCTTGCTTGACCCTTTAACTTGTTTGGACACTGTTATGGATTGCTTGACCCAGTCTTAGGCCTTGTTACCTTCTACTTGATAGACGACCGAAATAGCCAAACCTTGTTGACTGATTTTGTAGTATAACTATAAATGTATTGTGTGATTGTGATAAGTACTCTTCCTAGGGATTGGTTAGATTAAGCTTATAGGACAAGTATAAGTGACTGACTGTAGTAGACTTGGAAACCATTAAGAACGATTGCATTGATAGTATGACTTGATGATAGGGTATCTAAGATAGGGAAATGGGATAATATATTGTTATGACTATGGATAGAGGATTGGAATCATGTACTTACAAATTGAGGATTTAGCTTTGTAGAATTTTGGTTGGTTACCTATAGCTAATTACAGGTGATTAAAGGGTAGATCGATATGTGGATTGATATAGAATAAGTTATCGTATTGCATACGAGATCGGAAAGATGTCAGTTAAAAGGACAAGAAACAAGACAAAGACATATGTACATTGATAATTAATAAATCGGGAGTTTTGAAATCGAGGATTCATATTCGGAGGACTTGTTGAGTAAAAGAAGAAGGCTCTACGCCAGGAATAAGAATTGAACGTATGATTTCAAGGAGAAACTGTAGGAAAAGATTGACGACAAATAATGTAAAGGGCTTGTGGATTGATAAAATATTGATACTTAGGATATGATAAGGAAATCCAGTATGTACAATTGAGGTTGAAAATATGGTTGATGATTAAGCATTTTAGGCTTATAAACATACCCAGAGAATGACCTATAGATTAGAGTATACATAATTGTTCATGTTGGTATGGAAGATTTTTAAGGATGTATGACGTAGTTTATGATAGAAGGACTTTGTTGAACCTGAACCAAAAAGATTATAAAGAGAAACAGAAGAGATGATTTCAAGGGTAGCAGATTGAGTATCGTAGCCAGAGCAGCTACATGTTATAGTTTGACCGGTTGGATGATTTTTAATTTCGAGGACGAAATTCTTGTAAGGTGGGTAGGATGTAAGCCCCCTGAATTTTAGGAGTTTATTTTTATTTTTCTTAATGAATTAATTTTGATAAATATTTTATTATTTAATTGTTTTGACCATTAATGTACCTTTCCATGACTTTGACTTCTGGAGCGTCAGGGATGCCAATCTCTGTAAACTCTCTTCATGGGTTTTGTTGTAGACAAGATTATCTTCGTTTTGATGTATCATGTCCCACTTAAATTGTTCCCTTGTGCTCTTTTTGTATCGCGCAACTTCGGGTCAACTTAGACCAATTAATCGTTGAATAATTATTCCCACTTTTATTTTTGATCATCGTTTGCACGTTACCGTGACTTTTAATTTAGGAGCACGAGACCAGTCGTTTTCTCAGAACCCACTTCTCATGAATGATCTACTCGAGACGCTCTTCACCCATGACCTTCGTGTCCCACTAAGACACACCATTTTGTGCTTCATTTTCTTCGCACAATTTTCGGGTCAATTTAGGCCGATTTATTTTCTACCGTAAAATCTGATTTATTTTCCAATTTAATTTCGGGACCCGATACCGATCCAAACTAGACGACCCAAATTATGGACGTGGCCCATATGAAGCCTACTACCCACATGAAACTTGTGTCCCATTTATTTGAGCCCCCGTATATTATTTATTTACCCGTGATCATAAATACGTATTTAATTTTATTATTGCACCATGTCCAATTTTGACCCGACCCGGCTCGACCGAACCTGAACCCATGCTCCATGTTGCCCTTTCATGACTGCCCAAGTACCCTACATAATCTTCCTATTTCCCCTATTTTAAAAATATCTATTTTTCTCTCTCCACTTTACAAATATCTATATATATATACACACACACATATATATATATATATACATATATATATATATATATATATATATATATATATATATATATATATATATATATATATAACACTCCTTCTCTCTCCTCCATTTAAAATAAAAATACACACACCACCTAAACACCCCCCCATACTGCCAGCCGAACACCCCCCCTTGGTCGACCTCTTTCTCACTCCCCCTCTCATTCAAATATCTCTCCCTCTCTCTATTGTCACACACTCTTTCCATTATATACACACTCACTCATATATACACATACTCTCTCTCTCTTTATTATACACACATACACATAAAGCTCCATCTCCTCTTCCCTCACTGCCGATCACCATCCCTACCCCCTACTCCACTCGGCCGAGCAACCACCACCGCCATTAAACCACTCCACCACCGTTCAACCACCCTCGCCGTCGCCGGGCACAACCGCCTCCGCCGTGCATTGCGTGGCCGGCGAGCACCCTCGCACTGCCGAGCTGTAGCAGCAGCCCACAGCGCGGCATGCAGCAGTGGCAGCAGCATGCAGCAGCAGCGGTGCCACTTGCGTGCGTGCGCGGGCCGCCGTCGTACGCCGCCGCGCCGCCGCACGGCCGCCGTGGCCCCCCCATGATGCGTGCGCACTCCGGTGAACCCCCCGGGGCCAGCGCTTCCTTCTCCGACACGACGCATGGGCTATTCGTGCGTTTTGAACGAAATCACGTCGGCTCGCGCGACTTTTGAACTCGAAAGTGGCGCCCCGTCGCAGCAACTTCGCACACAATTTCTGGGAGATCCGACCGTTGGATCGGCGAACTCCTTGCTCCTCGCAATCTCGGTATATACACCTTCACTCCTGTCAATTTTTGCCTGTTAATTATGTCGTTTGATACCTCAAAACTGGCCACCAAGTTGACATTTTAAATTAAACTGTTTTTGGACAATTTTGTGACGCCAACTTCGCGGGTTCGTATCTTTGTCGTCGCAGCTCCGTTTTGTGCGCCGTCACTTCCGGTGCATAGCTGGTATAACCCTCTTCCTGCCTTCTTTCGTTTTATTATAAGCACGTTTGGTTGGTTGAATTCGACGCCAAAGTTGGCCGTCCGAATTCTTTAATTTGCACTTGTAAAATTCCATTTTTGAACCCGGGACTCCGGATTCAATTTCTGACACCACCAGTAGACTCATGGCGTCGTTCTGGCATGTTTTCATATAAAATTTACTTGATTTGGAGAACGTGGGCCCTGGCACGTATTTCGGTGCAAAGCGGGTCCCACTTTTCGAGTCAACGGGTCACTTTGAGATCGGCTCATCGGAATCCAATTCCGGATATACCGTTGAGTTCGTATCATCATTCTAGACTCGTTGACATATAAATTGCTGAGTTTTGAAGACATTTGCTCCGGCACGCATTTTCGTACAAACCGGATACCAAGTGTCCGTGTCAACGTATCATTTTGAGATCGGCACATCAGAATCCTATTTCGGACATACCGTTGGGTTCGTATCATCATTCTGGATTCATAGACATATAATTTGCTAGGTTTTGTAGACTTCTATCCCAACACACTTTTCGATACAAAGTGTGTCCAACGGCGGACATCATTTTGACCCAAAATTGCCGTTTTGCCCCTGTGTCCAAATTGGACTTATGGGTAGGCTATCCTAGCTAATTTGACCGTTCTGGACATGTTGGTGATATTTATTTTATCATCCGAAGATGTCTGTGGATTTTGCTTATGTATTATCCTTAATTTATAATTAATTATTTTTCTAGAAATTGTTACTTTCTGGTTTTGAATTTTTATATATATTTTAATTGCTGTAAAAATCTGGAAAAAATTGTATTTAAATACTATGTTAATTTAGCTAATTTATTATAATTTTTCCAGTATTTAATAAGTACTTTTGGTATTTTATAAAAATAGGAAAACAGAACTTATTTTCAGTATATTTATGTTTGCTGATTTTTAATAAATACCTATGAGGGTTTATAAATTCCAGAAAAATTAGTATAAATTTATATAATTAACAAGGATCATTTTGGTACTTTATTTTATATATATTTAAGCTTTTTGTCTATCTCAAAAATTGTTGGAACATAGTGTACAGTTTGATTATTTATTAAATAATTACGACTTTCAATATTTTGTGTTGTATTGGGTTATTGTAGTATTGGAGCTCACCCTACACTAGTATAAAGGTCCTAGAAAATTAGTTTGGATATAGTGGCACTCCACATTAGACTTTTATGCTAGGTCCTCACTTAGTTAGTGTCCAGTTAGGAGACGTGTCTCACCACTAGTGTATTATTGAACATAGCTTAGAACTGAGTTTGTATATCATTATTGACAGGACACCGGACATCTATATCTTCGTACTAGTATTCTTGCTTTGCTTGAGGCAAGTACATCTACAAACTTATTTACTGTCTTTTAATGCTAGAACATGTATTAACCCTGTTAAAATACTGATCATTGAGGTAGCGAGTTAAATCTTCACATGTTGTATTACTTTCAGCACTTGCCATGCTTAGGACAGTTATCGTACCTTCACATGCTTCTTACTGGTTCTCAGTACATGTTTCACTATGCTTTATACTACTCGGAGTTTCACATGTTTCATACGGCTTCCAGTACCTGCCATGCTTATACTACTCCCAGTATCTCTCACATGTTTTTACTGTTCTCGTATCTCTAACATGATAGAATATGGGTTATGGGGAAACTGTTAGTAGCGTACGTGATCATGCCCCCCTACTCGTACGTATGTACCGAGCAAGGTCGCATTTTATATGCATACCTTGTCGTAGGCCTTTATATCAAGGCAGATTTGTGCGTATGTACATCTGTCGCCGTTTCACTTGTACGGAAGTACATTTCATTATGTGCCCCAGCACATTGTACATCTATTGACCGATCACGTACCTGCTACAGTTTTAAACATTACATATACATCTGTCTTTATGACATATGTATCCTTGCCATGATAGATTATGAGATATACCATAATTCTAGATATGTCATGTTCCCTGTGTTACTATGATATTGTGATCCCAGTTGTACCATGAGGCCATGTTTCTAGTATTTCCTGTTTTATAGACTCATCACACTATGTTTCTTGTTGTACATCTCTTTCATTATATGTTCAGTACTTTAGTTGTAGATGTTGTACTTGCTTCCGTCCTGACAGGATAATGTTGTAGGTTCACTTTTCGAGGATGAAATGCTATGTGTTACATATTATGGCAGTGATTTTGAGGACCTGGCCTTAGCTCCAGAAGAGGCCCCAGCGGGGAACCTTGCTTAGTTATTTTTCTTGTGTTTTGAGACTAGACTTTGTCTATACTTATATTTGGATACTGGACTTTGTCTCCAGTTAGATACTTTGGTTATGTATTATTAAGTCTGTGCTCATGTTACCTTCGCTTATAGATGCTGTGTTGTGATGAACTTTAAATATGGTTTTAGAACTGTTAGCTGCTTAGATTCTTTATTGTCTATTCTTAGAACAGCTTACTATGCTTTGACCAAGTGTAGGCTGGACATGGCTCGGCCCGGCCCAACAATTTGGGTATCGGGTCGTGACACTTAAGGCGCCAGGTACAACTATTAAATCTGATATTTCCAATCCAATGTTGTACAATCTTGAATACATGATATGTGTGCAAATCAAAATACTTAGAAGAAAGCTTGGAAAGAATTTATAGTTAATTAAATCTAATATTTCTAGTCAAATATTGTATGGAATTGGCTCTCCACGAGATTCAGGAAGTGTCGAAGCTTTCCTGGGGCACGGAGCCGTATAAAGAGTACGTGCCTTGTGATGAGAAGCTCCGAGATCTGGAGAATAAAAACTTCGAGATGATTGATGTATACAAGGAGTTACTCTGCCACCTCCTCATCTGTCATACGAATAATAAGAAAGGGAGGAACGAGGGGGCCAATCCCCACACAAGAGCTTGGATGGGCTACGTCTTCGTTCAAGGAGAAGGGGAGGATTCAGCCTCCTTTTTTATTTTAAAACCCATGGGCAATTCCGATATAGAAGTCCGGATGAAAAATTATGATACGACGGATACTGAGGACAAAGATGATCCTGAGTTCCCGATTGGCCACTACTTCCGTCAAGCTGAATATCCGTTGTCGGGGAAAGCTGTACTGGAAGATTTCTTAAAGATCTGGCTTCTTGACTGCATAGTCCCTGGGGGTTCAGGGACTAATGAGAGGATGACCCGGAGCATAATACTTTCGGCTGTGAAGCTGGCGTTCAGATACCGTCTTGCCTTGCTTTCTGCGATGGTTTGTGCCACTGGACGGGGTCTGTGGGACTTTGTTAGAAATGCAGTGACTCCTGATGGCAGAGCCCACTTTGCCCGGACCGAACTTCCGTATCATTTCTTGATGGGGTGGTTGCTATTGCATTGGCTTATCCTGATGAATGTTGGGCCGGTGGCGGACTCTTTGGCGGAAGATGCCTTTCTTCGCTCATTTTGTGATACGGATTGGACCGTCACTGGTGTACCCGCTTGCATAAAAGCTTTAAGCTTCTTGCAAAACTATGAGTTCTTCAGATTATCCCCTCCAACCGACAACAGAAAACGGGAGATATCTTACTAGCGTACCTACTAGTTTGACTGCCGGGGCATTTTACTGGCTTTAGTCTATTAGACCGTTGTATCTGGTGCTCCGAAACAGGAACCATGCCTACCTGGAGCCATACCTGTCAAGTCATTTTGTACGGCAGTTTGGCTACAACCAGCTCCTTCTGGTAAATGCTCGCCCGCATTTGGCGTCAATAGGCAGCTTAATTGACGGGGCGTATGCTTGGATGCATTACAATGCCGGGTGCACGGGGGCAATCTTCACCCTGTCCTCTGATGAGCTTGAGACCTATCTGTGCCATGCTACCACCAAATTTTATGTTCAGGTCAATACTTTTTATCCTCGGTATGATCGTGAACAGAGCTTGATATTGGGGACTCGGTTTGGCCCCCTTTCTGTGAAAAAGGCGCTGAAGGGCCGTAAGAAGGAGAGTGCTGCTCCAACCGTGAAACCAGCAGTAGTACCACGGCCGAAAGATATCCTTAGGGAGCCAGTAGTGTCTCCAAAGGAGGATACGAAAGATGATGATTCTGCTCATCTCAATCCTCCTCAGAAGAGGAAAGCTTCAACTGAATTGGCCTAGGAGCCAACTTTAAAGTGGAAGAAGAAGACTGTGGCCCTAAGGAGAGCCAAGGAAGTGGGTGTTGGCTCACCTCCTTTGAGAAGGTCCTCCCGATAAATTGGAAGAGGTGGAACGGCGTCGCGGGCCGTTACTGTTTAGGAGGTAGATCCCCGCCTAGACTCCATAGACGTTCTGGTCAAACCTTTAGAGGCTTTCTCACCCTTGCATTTGTCCTTTGCGCAGGACCCTGAAGTTGTGGCTGAGGCAAGTGCCTCCTCATCTGAGAAAGTAGACGTGACAACAGTATCTCCTGTTCATCCTCGACAGATGGATGAGGGCGGGTCTTCTTCAGCTGTAAGGGTTGACCGACGGGATGATCAGGGCGAAGGCCCAGACCATGATGGCAACCAAAAGATAAGTCCCTCCTATGACATTTCTTTAGAGGATATGTCAGCGATTGGAGCCGTGATGAGGGACTTAGATGAGAATCAAGTCCAATCGGCTCATCCTCCTGCGGGTACGTTATCTTTGTGCCTCTCTTCGGATGAGATTTTTCGACTTCGATTTTGCTTGCTCCTCGTGAGGTTGACCACGACTGTTTGTTTCCTTGTAGACAAGGAGAAGGAACCCCTCGTAAAGATAGCCACAGGCATTGGGGAAGGGACATAGGTTGTCCCCAGCTCCTCTAAATTTGCTGGTGCGTAGGGAGCTGTTAGTGAGCCACTATCGGCTACAGAAGGAGAGGTTGAATAGCCAGTTGAGGGGGCTGTTGCTGAATCTACTCCAGTTCCAACTGGAATTATGGAAGATACCATGCTTGATGCCACCCAAGGCCTTGATACTATTCTTTTTGAACAGTCTGGGCCTGCTCTCGGTTTCCCTGTAGCCAAGACTGATGACGTAGCCCAGGCTGGTGCTGAGCAAGCCGAAGGTACGAAATTACAACTCTTTCCTATTTCCTCCCGCTCTTTTTTTGGTTACTGATGTATATATTATTTTTTTGTCAGGTTCGACTTCCTGTCTGGTAACCCTTCTTGGAGCAGAAGAAACTATCGAAGCCTCCTCCCCGACGACCTCTACTGAAGACGACGAGATGGCCCAAGAAGTTGTCAAAGCTTTCTACTCTGTGCTGAAAGTAAAGCTTCCTGGAGTCCTGAACCGGAATGCTGCCTTTGGCCCTGTGAAGGCTTTTGCTAAATGCCTAGTGGCGACCCTCGAGAGCATTGTCGGTTATGAAGAGCCGGCTAATACTCTAAGGAAAGTCTTGAATGACCTGGAGGGTCAGGTAGCCAGGTTCCGGGATGCCAAACAATAGAGCCCGACATCATTGTTCCATGTAGAAGACGAGGCTTTCGTCACGGCTCTCGCAGAAGATAAGGCTACTTTTCAGGCAAAGAAGGATGCCCTCGTTCGAGAGATGAGCGAATTGGCTAATCAGTATGGTCAGTTCAACGTTGCAAGTGAGGCACGTGCTGCCTCGAAGAATAAATTGGCTGTGCAGATTATCGAGAAATACAATCACATCGTATAGATCCATAGCAAGATTGCTCAACTAGAAGCCAACTTGAGGACAGCAACGTCTGAGCAGGAGGACTACTTGGCTCAGGCTGCCATGACCGCCACCACTTTCGCCCATTTAGAAGAATAACTGGTGAAGTTGGAGGGAGAGCACATGATTCTGATCCTCTTCGAGGATGAAGCTGCTCGTCAAGAAGAGGTGCGCCGTCGAGCTACCGTGAAGTCTGAAGCCGAAATTGCGGCTCTAAGGGACAATATCGATCGACTATGTATCCCTTAGACTTTTTGTTTGTAACTATTTTTTTCTTCAGCCGTCAAGGCTCTTGTACCCCTTTTCTTCCTTCTCTTGATAGACGTTCAAAATAAAGAATCTTTTCAAAATGAATGTGGTTTTGTGAAATATCAGAACTAGAGGTAATATGGACGTAGTAAGGATATTTCTGGTGGGTATTCCGCTGGAGAATTTGATGTAGACCTATTATCCATTTTATATTCAAGTTTTTTTTGAATATAGATAATAAGTTGAACGAAGCTACTAATAGAGGTAATATGGACGTAATAGCAGAGGATGTTCTATATCTGACCAGAGGTAATATGGAAATGGAAAGATATATAACATTAGGTAGGAGTGGATAATTCAGAGGTAATATGGACGTAATTATCCTTGATGAATGCTTTGCTCAGAGGTTATATGGACATGGCAAAAATATTTCTTAATTATTCCACTGGGGAAATAATCATCGAAAAATAATTCAGAGGTAATAAGGACGTGACTTGTTTTCATTAAACCAAGTTTGGAAAGAGTCAAAAAATGAAAATAATTTTGCTGGAGAAATATTTTAGAGGACCTATTATCCAAGGAGTATTCAAGACTCTTGAAATACGGATAATAGTTAGATAATTTTTTCGAATCACATAAACATCGTACTGTACATTTACATGACTGAACATATGTGAACATTATTTACAATAGGTTACACATAGTATTTCTTTAGGAACTTGCCATTGATAGGCATCATGAGCAAGTCACCATCAAGCTTGGTTAGTCGGTATGCACCGTTAGAATATACTGATTCTATAACGAAAGGACATTCCCATTTAGGCTGGAATTTTTTTTTTTGTTTTGTACGTCATGAATATTGGTCTTCTCATTGCTAAGACTAGGTAACCAACTTGGAAGGTTATTTCCTTTACCTTTTTATTGAAGTCTCTGGAAAGGCGTGCTTGGTATAGCTCAATACGCTGCTGAGCTAACAAGCATTTTTCGTTTAACGCTTCGAGCTCCTGTAGTCGCAAACGGTAGCTTTCTTCGGCAGTCAACTCGCTTGCTATGGCTACCCGAAGAGAAGGAATCTGAATTTCTAGGAGAAGAACTGTTTTTCTCCCATAAACCAGAGAGAATGGCGTAATGCCTGTTGGAGTCCGGACCGTTGTATGATAGGCACATAGATATTCGTCGAGCTTCTCATTCCAATCGTGCTTGTTTGAAGACACGAACTTCTTGAGAAGTTTAATGATGGTTTTATTGAAGGCTTCTGCTAGCCCGTTAGCCGCTGGATTGTAGGTAGTAGAGGTTACATTCTGGATTTGATTCCTATCACAGAACCGATAGAATGCATGGCTTGCGAATTGTGGACCATTATCATGGATGATCCTGCGAGGTAGGCTGAAGCGGTAGATAACGTGATGTTTGATAAAACTAATCACGTTTGACGCTTTCACTTCGGTGAGCCGTATAGCTTTCGCCCATTTGGAGAAGTAATCGATTATGGCTAGGATAAAATACTGTTCTTTGGAAGATGGCGGGCTGATTGGGCCTATGACGTCCATGCCCCATGCTTCAAAAGGCCAAGATGCTGTCGTCGGGTGTAGAAACTCCAAAGATTGATAAATAAAATTGACGTGGAACTGACAAGCCCTACACTTCTTTGTATATTCAACAGCATCTGCTATCATTGTGGGCCAATAATAACCCATTCGTCTGAGGTGATCTTGTAGTTTGGGCCTGGTTGATGTGCGCCACAAACTCCGTCGTGAGCCTCTCGGAGTACATGTTTGGCTTATGTGTCTAATAAACATCATAACATTAGCTCATCGTAAGAGCATCGGTATAGTATCTTGGTAGCTATATCGTAGTAAAATCTGAGGGATCGCCTTTGGATAGACATTGCTTCCTTTGGGTCCTCGAGGAGGATTCCATAGACAACGTAGTCTATGAAAGGAAATCTCCAGTCTTTAATGTCGACGTTTGTTTTCGTTGTGTAACTGTGATGAATATACAGGACATCTTTTACACAGAATAGTTCTCGACCAGACACTGTGATCGACTGCTGAGTATTGGTAGGGACGGTCAAGGAAGCGGTGAGACCGGCTAGAGCATCTGCTTCTACATTCTGTAGTCGAGGCACGTGCTCGATGAAGAATCCAGCGAAAGAAGACTGCAACTTGATTGTCGCTTTGTGATAGGGGATGAGATCTTCGTGGCGAACTTCATAGTCCCGTCGGACCTGACTAACTATAAACTTGGAATTGTCGTAAGCTTCTAGATAGTCAACTCCCAGTTGTTTTGTCAGTTGCCGGCCGATCAATAGGGCATTATATTCGACCACGTTGTTGGTGTAGGGTTCCACGATAGAATATGCAAGATGTATAACCAGATGGTCAGGTGATACAAGCACGACATCTACTCCGGCCATAATATTTCCTTTAAGTCCTGTTCTTGATATACTGTCAAAGAAAATTTGCCAAATAGGGATTTCTTCAGTTGCGATATTAGACTCCACTACTTCATCGGGGATTTCGTCGTAGAGTTTGGAAGATTCTGGCAACGGATGAGCTGCTAGGAAATCAGCTAACGCTTGGCCTTTTACTGTCTTCTGAGGAACGAACAACATATCATATAGAGTCAACAACATTGCCCATGTAGCTAAACGAGAATTGGGAGAACCCGGTTTAGTCATGAGTATTCTGAAAGGATTGACTTTAGATATGATGTGGATAGTCTGCCCAGACACATAGTGGCGTATCTTCTGGATAGCAAATACCAGTACAAGACATTCCTTTTCTACAGGTGTGTATCTGTGCTCGGTACCCACCATTGTGCGACTAAGGTAGTAGATTGTATGTTCATGGCCGCCTTCATTCTTCTGAGCTAATAGGACGCCAAAGGAATGATCCATAGCGCGGACATATAGTAAGAAGGGCTTCTCCATTATTAGAGCTACCAATACTGGGGACTTGTGAGATACTTCTTGATGTTGTCGAATGCGCATTGACATTGTTCAGTCCAGACAAAAGATACGCCTTTCTTCATGAGCTGAGTGAACAGTTGACATCTTCCAGAAAGATTCGAAATGAATCGTCTGATGTAGGCTAGCCTTCCTTGCAGTCCGCGTAGCACTTTGAGGTTTCTTGGAGGATGCATATCGATGATAGCCTTTACTTTCTTTGGGTCAAGATATATCCCCTTTGAAGTGATGACGAAGCCAAGGAACTTGCCACTGGAGACTCCCAGAAAAGACTTGGTTGGATTCATCTTGAGTTGGTGTGCACGCATTAGTTCGAACACCATTCTCAAGTCTTGGAGGTGGTTGCCCTTAAGACGACTTTTAACTGCGATATCGTCTATGTAGCATTCCACTGTTTTGCACAAATAATCGCAAAAAATTATATTCATAGCTCGCTGGTATGTCATCCCTGCATTTTTCAATCCGAAGGGTATCACCGTATAGCAGTATACCCACAACGGTGTTCGAAAAGATGTGTACTTCTCATCGTCGGAAAACATCTTAATCTGGTTGTAGTCTGAGAACCCATCCATGAAGGATCATCCGCTCGAAGCCGCAAGTATTATCGATCATTACATCAGTTATTGGTAGAGGGAACTCGTCTTTCAGGCATGTAGAGTTCAAATCAAGGTAATCGATACAGACTCGAACTGTACCATTCTTTTTCATGACTAGAACAATGTTAGCAACCCAGTCAGGGTGTTGTTCTTCGCGAATGAATCCACTGGCAATGAGCTTCTTGACTTCATTCTCGATGGCCTCCATGATATCTGGCTGGAATTGTCGTTGCTGCTGCTTCACTGGCTTAGCTTTAGACAAAATATTTAGGCGGTGCATAGCAACTTTAGGGTCCAAGCCTGGCATGTCTTCATAGCTCCATGCAAAGACATCGATGTATTCTCTTATAAGCTGTATAAGAGATTGCCATTCATCTCCAGATAGACTTTTGCTGATGAAGATTGGTTTAAAAGATGATGCATCTCCTAAATTAACTTAGACGACTTCATCTTCGGGTGGTTCATGTTGTTCGAAACGTAGCTCCCACCTAGTATCCATCTTTGGAGCCCATTATTCAAGCTCGATCGATTGGACATCGTTTACAATTTGGTCAACTGACACCATGTTGACGGATAAAGTTGCTTTGAACATATCGCCAATGCTGGAGTCTGAATCCCAGAGGCAGGAATCAGAAGAATGAGAACAATGATTTTTTTTTGTCATCTGATCTTTCGGGAGTTGTTGGAGGAGTGACATAACCCAAACCAACACCGTTTTGTTGATAGTAGTTCTCGGGTTTGTCGGGAGGAGCAAAGTAACGTATTGGCAACCGTCGTCCCCGGCCGTAGTTTAGCCCCTGGTCACTTTTTATGTCATATCCCATGTTCTGGATGATATTCTTGGCCTGCCAACTATATCGAAAAAGTTGCATTTTTCCAGAGTCATAGTCAGCTTCCGTGTTGTGATTGGGAGAAGTAGAGTCCGGAACGAACTTTCTTTCACCAATTATTCGGCCGAAGATGATTAGTTCTTCACCCTTCTTTCTGGCTAGAACGATGAAGTAATGGATATATTCTGGATAAACCTTTTTCCCGCAGATGAGGCATTATGACCGGCATACAGAGGTGTGGTCGTATGTCGTTCTCTAGGGCGTATATCGTATCTACATACTGATTCACAAATTGGTAGACATCGGAGTAATTCAAAGATAAACCTTTACTATGAAAATATGCAAGTTCTTCTTTAGGGATAACATCATCTGCTGAAGGTACATTACTATGAGTATTGATATACTCCTTAAGAGGATCATTATCTGGAAGAGGAGCCACAGTCTTGGCCAAGTTCACCACATAGGATAACTCTTCAAGATTGGGAGGACAGACATCAGCAGGTTCCGCCCGAGGTATCTTGCGGAGAGTGATGGTCAATAGTTTGACCTTATCAGGGTTCTTCTTTTTCACCAAGATTGTGAGAGGCTTCGGAGTACTTTTTGGAGTAGTACGTCCTTTGACTCGAATAATGTAGCTCCCCTTCCCGAAAATTTTTGAAATATTTTTATTATTTCATTTATTTGATTAAAATGGTGAATTATGATTTTATAAATAATTAGTTACTTAATTATTATGGTAGATGACTTTAGCCATAGTGGAGTTTTGGAGTACAAGACGACTAGGAATCATGGCACAGATAGTGCAGTGGCGTGCTTTGACTAGTGTATTAGCCATGCCAAGGAAGGCCGAGCCATAGTGATATCCTAACTAAGAAAACCAGGCCAAGTTGTGACTTAACCCTATAGAACGTTTTAATTATTTATTAATTATAGTATTGACCTGTAGAAGACCGTTTGTGTCGACTTAGCCCGAACTGGGCCCGAACCGAATCCAAGCCTTTGTAAGTATGTAATGGGACCAAATACGGCCTTGTAGACATTTTTGGTAAATGCATTTATTTTTGTATATATTTTTAGGAATTGGCAATTCTTTGCTAAATATTTGTTATAGGTAAAATATGTATATTAAATATGGGTGTATTTGTAAGTATATATAAATATATATATATATAAGTGTATTTGTGTATTATATATATATATATATATTTTTTTTTGTGTATTATATATAAATGTATTTGTGTATTATATATAAATGTATATATTATATATAAATGTATATGTGTATACATATGTGTATGTGTAAATATAAATATAAATATATATATATATATAAAATATATATATATATATATATATATATATATATATATATATATATATATATATATATATATATATATATATATATATATACACGTGTATAAGTGTATGTATACATACGTATTAAAATATATATATATATATATATATATATATATATATATATATATATATATATAAATATATATATATATATATATATATATATATATATATATATATATATATATATATATATATTTTATATATATATATATATATATATATATATATATATATATATATATATATATATATATTAAAAAATATATATATATATATATATATATATATATATATATATATATATATATATATATATATATATATATATATATATATATATATATATATATATATACGTGTATATGTGTATGTATACATACGTATATTATATATGTGGGTATGTAGGTGTACATATAAATATGTATATGTATTTGTGTGTGTATATATATAGAGATATATATGCGTATATATAGATAAAAAAAATTATATATATATATATACGTATTTGTACGTGTATATATATATGTATAGGTTTGCATGTATATAAATGAATATACCTACTTAATTACATCTATGAATAAGAAATAATAAAAAGAAGAAAAGAAATAAGCATAGGCCAGCCCAAGGGGCCACAAAACCCAGCCCGCAGTTTTTCCCACAGGCCGACTCCAGGACAGCCGAGTGAAGTTTTCCCAACAAAGAAAACTCACTAACCCAGCATGCCCACAGGACTCCCAACCCGGCCAAGTAGTCATACCCCCCCTCCCGCGTGAACCCATATATAGAGAGCCGAAAAAGAGAGGAACTTCGACGAAACCCTAAACCTAAACCCGACGCCCCATCCCCCATCACTTAGGCGGCCATTCGCCGCCGGCGCCATCGTGCGCGCGGCCACGGCCGGCCGACAGCGCGCTCGCACGCGTAAACATGGTAGCAGCGCACAGCAGTAAATGCGTGGAGGGAGGCGGACTTCGCAGCAAGCTCGCAACCTACCCACGCGATATTTTTTTGATCCGATTTCGCAGCTTTCGGAGACAGTTGTGAGGACTTGGACTTCATGGCTTGGCAGTTGACTGTATTTTGTTGGATCTGCGTGCAACCTCCAGGCAAGATACCTTTCCTTCCTCTACAATCTATTTACAGGCATATTTATATTATTATACAGTTTTATTAGTTGATTATTTATATATGATTTGTATATCATGCCTGCTAGTTTATATATAGCCTTGTTTATAATTAGCTTTGTAGTTCATATTGGATTGGTTTTTTCGTGTATCGTGATTGGGTCGTATCGTGTCTTCTCTTGTACTTGGACTGAGTCGCATCGTGTCATAGGATGAATAAGTCATATCGGAACTGCTGTACCTTGAAATTCTTGAAGCTAACCTGCGAGTCCACATTAGGGGCGAGGGTTAGTAGTTAAGCTAACTTACGAGCCCACACCAGGGACGAGAGTTAGTAAGCTAACCTGCGAGCCCACATTAGAGGCGAGGGTTAGTAGTTAAGCTAACTTGTGAGCCCACACCAGGGGCGAGAGTTAGTAAGCTAACCTGCGAGCCCACATTAGGGGCGAGGGTTAGTAGTTAAGCTAACTTGCGAGCCCACACCAGGGGCGAGAGTTAGTAAGCTAATCTGCGAGTCCATATTATGGACGAGGGTGATGCTAGCCTGCGAGTCCACACCAGGGACGAGGGTTAGTAGTATATGGTTTACCCCTACGAGTCCACACTAGGGACGAGGGTGATGCTAGCTAGGGAGTCCACAATAGGGGCGAGGGCTAGTAGTTGTTCGAACCTGCGAGTCCACACTAGGGACGAGGGTTTGTGTATTCGATTGGTTGTCCATTGACATCGTGATGTCGTGTTCTCTTGTTCTTCTCCTGCAGTTCGCTTAGGCGTAGTGGTTCTTCCAGTCGTGTATAGTCGTATTTTCGTGCGGATTGATCTTTCTCGTTCATTTCCTGTATTTTCTTTATTGCATGATAAAATGCTAGATAGGCATATTTTTATGTATCTTGCTATGTCCCCTGAGGACCTGATGATCTCTTCAGGTTAGTTATTACGTGGAGTTAGTTAGCAGCTCTGGATGGCAGACGTGATGATACGCTTGCAGGATTCAGGTATCGTTATTGTGTTTATTATCCTCTCGTACTTTTCTTCATTATCATGAGATATCCTGTTTCTTGATTCAGTTTAGACTCTTGTTATTTTTCTTTAGAGTCTTATCGGACATGCATGCTAGTGGGCTGCAGACCACGACACATAGTGTTCATTATTGTTTCATATTCTTATTGGGGATTGAGATATAGATTTATTTGCCATGATTTGGCAGTATACCATAGCCTTGACAGCGTTTACATATTCGAGTCGGGCAGGAGTCCGTTCGATACGTAGCTGGGCTTGGACACGCTTCGTATCCGAAAAGCGGGTGCGGGTCGTGACCAGTTTTTTGGTGGCCCATGCAGGTCAGAGCATATCGTATCGGTTACGTAACTGTACTGATACGAGCCTGCGACCTTGACTAAATCTTAGAAATCTCAATCCACTCTGCCTTAAAAAAAATTTCTAGAAATTCTCTACGTCCTTGAAAATTCCATATTTGCTCTCGATTATACTCCCTTGTTTTCCGTACCATTGATTCGCATCCCTTCCTATTTCGGAGTGACGAACGATCGTGCTGTCTAGAATTCATTCAAAATCCTTAAATTATAGTATATATTGCTTGACTATTGAATATTGGTTGTTTATATGTATGAGGGATTATAGGTGCCATATGTCCTAGATATTTTTGGTATAATTATTAGTCACTAGTTAGAAGATTATATGATTTTAGTGACCTGTGTTTCAAGGGAGTAGTGTGACCTAAGGTGGGTAGAAGTCCTCGGAATTTCGTAAATACCAAATGACTAGAGAAGGCCATAAAATACTTTGAGGAATTAAATTTGAGGAGATCGAGGTAATAGTTAGGAATTGGAATTTCGAGGACAAAATTATTTTTAAGGTGGGTAGATTTGTAGCTCCCCTTCCCGAAATTTTTTGGAATATTTTTATTATTTCATTTATTTGATTAAAATGGTGAATTATGATTTTCTAAATAATTAGTTAGTTAATTATTACGGTAGATGACTTTAGCCATAATAGAGTTTTGGAGTACAAGACGACTAGGAATCATGGCACAGATAGTGCAGTGGCGTGCTTTGACTAGTGTATTAGCCATGCTAATGAAGGCCGAGCCATAGTGATATCCTAACTAAGAAAACCAGGCCAAGTTGCGACTTAACCCTATAGAACGTTTTAATTATTTATTAATTATAGTATTGACCTGTAGAAGACCGTTTGTGTCGACTTAGCCCGAACTGGGCCCGAACCGAATCCAAGCCTTTGTAAGTATGTAATGGGATCAAATACGGCCTTATAGACATTTTTGGTAAATGCATTTATTTTCGTATATATTTTTAGGAATTGGCAATTATTTGCTAAATATTTGTTATAGGTAAAAAATGTATATTAAATATGGGTGTATTTGTAAGTATATATATATATATATATATATATATATATATATATATATATATATATATATATATATATATATATATATATATATATATGTATATATATATATATATATATATATATATATATATTTGTAAGTATATATAAATATATATATAAGTGTATTTGTGTATTATATATAAATGTATATATTATATATAAATGTATATGTGTATATACCTACTTAATTACATCTATGAATAAGAAATAATAAAAAGAAGAAAAGAAATAAGCATAGGCCAGCCAAAGGGGCCACAAAACCCAGCCCGCAATTTTCCCCACAGGCCGACTCCAGGACAGCCGAGTGAAGTTTTCCCCATAAAGAAAACTCACTAACCCAGCATGCCCACAGGACTCCCAACCCGGCCAAGTAGTCATACCCCCCCCCCCCGCGCGTGAACCCATATATAGAGAGCCGAAAAGGAGAGGAACTTCGATGAAACCCTAAACCTAAACCCGACGCCCCATCCTCCATCATCTGGGCGGCCATCCGCCGCCGGCGCTACCGCACGCGCGGCCACGGCCGGCCGACAGCGCGCTCGCGCGCGTAAACATGGTAGCAGCGCACAACAGTAAATGCGTGGAGGGAGGCTGACTTCGCAGCAAGCTCGCAACCTACCCATGCGATGTTTTTTCGATCCGATTTTGCAGCTTTCGGAGACAGTTGTGAGGACTTGGACTTCATGTCTTGGCAGTTGACTATATTTTGTTGGATCTGCGTGCAACCTCCAGACAAGATATCTTGCCTTCCTCTACAGTTTATTTACATGCATATTTATATTATTATAAAGTTTTATGAGTTAATTATTTATATGTGATTTGTATATCATGCCTGCTAGTTTATATATAGCCTTGTTTAAAATTAGCTTTGTAGTTCATATTGGATTGGTTTTTTTGTGTATCGTGATTGGGTCGTGTCATGTCATCTCTTGTACTTGGACTGAGTCGCATCGTGCCATAGGATGAATAAGTCATATCGGAACTGCTGTACCTTGAAATTCTTGAAGCTAACCTGCGAGTCCACAATAGGGGCGAGGGTTAGTAGTTAAGCTAACTTGCGAGCCCACTCCAGGGGCGAGAGATAGTAAGCTAACCTGCGAGCCCACATTAGGGGCCAGGGTTAGTAGTTAAGCTAACTTGCGAGCCCACACCAGGGGAAAAAGTTAGTAAGCTAATCTGCGAGTCCACATTAGGGACGAGGGTGATGCTACCCTGCGAGTCCACACCAGGGACGAGGGTTAGTAGTATATGGTTCACACCTGCGAGTCCATACTAGGGACGAGGGTGATGCTAGCTTACGAGTCCACACTAGGGGCGAGGGCTAGTAGTTGTTCGAACCTGCGAGTCCACACTAGAGACGAGGGTTTGAGTATTCGATTGGTTGTCCATTGACATCGTGATGTCGTGTTCTCTTGTTCTTCTCCAGCAGTTCGCTTAGGCGTAGTGGTTCTTCCAGTCGTGTATAGTCGTATTTTCGTACGAATTGATCTTTCTCATTCATTTCCTGTATTTTCTTTATTGTATGATAAACTGCTAGATAGGCATATTTTTATGTATCTTGCTATGTCCCCTGAGGACCTGATGATCTCTTCAGGTTAGTTATTGCGTGGAGTTAGTTAGCAGCTCTGGATGGCTGACGTGATGATACGCTTGCGGAATTCAGGTATCGTTATTGTGTTTATTATTCTCTCGTGCTTTTCTTCATTATCATGAGATATCCTGTTTCTTGATTCAGTTTAGACTCTTGTTATTTTTCTTTAGAGTCTTATCGGACATACATGCAAGTTAGCTGCAGACCACGACACATAGTGTTTATTCTTGTTTTATATTCTTATTAGGGATTGAGATATAGATTTGTTTGCCATGATTTGGCAGTATACCATAGCCTTGACAGCGTTTACGTATTCGAGTCGAGCTGGAGTCCGTTCGATACGTAGCTAGGCTTGGACACGCTTCGTATCCGAAAAGCGGGTACGGATCATGACAAATAATCAGAGGACCATCATTGGAGGATAAACTTGGTTCAGCTTCATCGTTAGCTTTGTTGTCGTCATCCTTAGAGGGCTGAGATTGGTAAAGTATCGAATCTCCATAGTAGGCTTCGATGCTCTTAAAATGATCGACATCGACAAACTCTGTCTTTACGATGCCATCGCTGTTGACGTACTTGAAGCACTGGTAAAGTATGGAAAGAACGATCATGTTTTCGTGTATCCACGGACGTCCCAACAAGACGTTGTAGGATACATTGGCATCGATCACATAGCAAGAAACCTCCGTTCGGAGATTACCGATCTGGCACTTGAGACGGATCTTGCCCAATGGGAGGCATCTCACAGCATTGAAAGCTATGATAGTTGTTTTGGTTGCATATAGCTTGTACAGAGGGATTCCCAAAATTTGAAGCAAACTTCTAGGGATGATGTTGAGGGAGGAACCTGGATCGATGTGCATCCGATCCACCTTAATCGCCCCGATATATCCTATATAGTACAGAGGTCTATCATGACAATTATTTTTAGTAGCATGTCCTCCTGTGAAAAGGTGATGTTGGGTACCACTTCCATAGTACTGTGGCAGTGGGGACAGAAGACAGGGTCTTCAGTGGGGGCTTTGACTTCAGCGAGATAAGAGTCAGTCATGTAGTAATGCCTCACTTAAAGCCTTCCACGTTTCTTTGGAGAGTCGCAATAGATCGAACAGAGACAACCTGGCTGGTGTATTGGCCAGCTGTGCCAGTATATCGAAGTTGTAGGGCCGATCCATATCTTCTGGAGTTAGCACCTTCAGAGACTTGTCAAATCGTGTCTCCTTCTGCTTGGATTTGTCGGTAGTTGAAGGCTTAGACTGGCCAGCTTCTGAACTTGTGAGGGCAGCAGGAGCTTAAGAAGGTACTACTTCTTCTTGTGCAGGGTCGTAAGTCCGTATATAAGCCTTCCCGGATCGCGTCTCGCCAGATAGAACTTCGTAGATGGGAGAAGACACCATATGGCATAACCTGTATTTTTTGCCCTTCTTTGCTTTGGAAGATACCACCCCCTGCATCATTTCTTGCACAAGGTCCGAATGGACCCACATGATCTCACCACGTTCAGTCGTGAGTGGCACCAAGGTTTAGTTGTGAACTGGCAGCAGGTTGACGACTTCCATTTTTGTTTTGGGGATCGGGATCACGCCGTCTGGGACTTCTGTGGAAAAAAGTCACCAAACTGAAGAGATATCATGTTAGAAGATACGACCTTGTCCTCATCTTCGAGGTTGATCACTTGGCTGTCGATAAGCTGTTGTATCTTCTTCTTTAGGATGATGCAATCCTTGGTAGAGTGATGCATGTACTGATGATAAAGATAGTACTTGAGATCGTTGAGTTGGTTCATCTCTGTAGGACATCGTGGTGGAGGCAATGTCAGTTTATTACCCTTCGTCAATGTGTGAAAAATGGTAATGACATAGTCAAAGGAGAAGGAGAAAGTCTCCTTAGGCTTGTCAGAGGCACCCTGAGAATTGGAAGCTCCCTTGGGAGTGTCGACCTTCAAGACTTCTTTTCCTTTACCTCCACGGACAGGGATATATAGTTTGAGGATGTTTGCCTTTGTCTTCAGATTTGGGCGTTTTTAACCCCAGTAACTCTATATTAGGAACGTCATTTTCAGCAGCATCAGCAGCCCCAATGAAAGTGGGCTATGTATCATACTTATGTATACCCAGACAGAACCTCACTGTAGGAAGGAAGTTATGTCGACAAGTATCCATAAGTTCTGAGTCTGGTATGCCGAAGGGCATCTTCAACGCTAGCCGCCTGAAGTGTTCGATGAAAGCAATGACAGACTCAATCCTCCTTTGCTTGGTCTCGATGAGGGTGGACATACTAACATGCATGCCACTCTCATAAAACCTGTTGAGGAACAACCTCTCCAAGTATTTAAAAGAATTGATACAACCGTCAGGCAGACTGCTGAACCATTCAAAAGCTACCCCCTGCAAGGTGCTAATAAACAGATTTGACAAGAACGGATCATCCCTGGGTAAGTGTAGAGTCTGCGTGTTGAAGTATGCCATGTGTTGACGAGGTGAAGTCATCCCGTCAAATGAATTTAGCGTCAGCGGCTTGTAGTTAGGTGGACAGGTAGCATTCTCCCATTCAGGAGGATAAGGTTGAGATATCTCCATCTTTTGAAGCTCGTCTTTGTGTGAGATGGCATTGAGACGGGCAACCCGAGAATCAATTACATCCTGTTGATTGAGCAAGTGTTGGGAAACGACTGCTGTACAGTTGTCAGGCGTCATTGGTGAAGGACCACCCCCAGCATTTATAAGATTTGGAGGAGGCACAACGGAATGATACTCATTTTGTAGTGAAGGAGGGTTGTTGCTATGAGCCAGACTAATGTGAGCCGAGATGTTTTTTTTGAGGTAGAGGAATAGTACCAGCAGCTTGGACCGCCATGATACTGGTAAGCATATCAGTGATCTTGGCAAATATTGTGTCAAGACCCTCTAGCCGTTTGCTGGTCTGGTCGCTGGCTTCTTTAGGTCTTTCTCCGTCCGCCATGTATATAGATAACATACGAGGACGAACAGAGAAAATAGTACAACTGGTGTTGATACTGTCTGTTTCTGAGTTGACAAGTCCCTCATCTTTAGGTAGGGGAGGCAGATAGTATCCGTCGGACTCGGAGAGATCATCGTCCTCTGGAAGGCTACCCCCAGTGTGAAGGTCATCCGCTTCAGACTCTGAGGGAATACTACCCCCAGCTTGGGAGTCCTCGTCATCTATACGGAATATCGCCTTCCATCGAGTACCCATATAGACTCCTTCAGATGTTATAGCCTACTGGCCATCTGTTGGCAGACTTCTTCCTCTCCTTCTCGCAGAACTGAGAGAGAAAGTTGGGTTCGTGGTCCACCGTCTTTGGTTGGGGCTTCCATAATGTGGAACCCATGAAGCCATGTTAGATGAAACACACAGTAGCTTTTCATCGTCAGAGAAATGCAGTCGTCGAAACACAGACTACCGCTGAGGCACTCTCGTTGCTTTGGAGCAGCAACAGTTGATGACAATACTAGTGCACAATGTACACCATGAATTGTTGTGTCCTCCCTCGTTTTACGCTTTTGATTTAACATATCGCGTAAGTCAGCAGAAGGAAGTTTTACCTTAAAACTCATGTCACATACATCGCCGAGCTTTGCATGTGGGTTTGTAAGGAGAGTTGGCGCATCCAGACTTAGTTCACGTGCAGGGGCAACCCCCGTACATAAGTTTTGTGATGACCTTGAAGACAGCCCCGTGCTATACGCATTGGGGCCTATCTTTTTGCTGTGGGCGCATAGGCCCTGGAGTCTGCCTTTGGATGCATGCTTCTTAGCAGCATATTTGAGCTTCCTTGATGTGGGCGCATAGTATGGTTCATTTGAGCCTGGGCGCATAGCCTTGGGCGCATGACCCTGGATGCACAATATGTCGAAGACTGAAGTCTTCTTCCCAGAGTTATGCGCCCACACACCCTCTTGGGCGCATGCTTGGTGGAGCAGTGTTATTTTCTCCCAGCTTCGCCTCCTTCGTTTGTGAGCCTCGCTGGGTTTGCCCAGAGTGTCGAACACTCTGATTCTTGGCATCTTAGTGTTTTCCTTTGCCAAGTCTCGAGCGTTGAACACTCCGTTGTTGGTTGCACAAGAGAGAAGTCGCTGGGCTAGTAGAGCCCGGAATGGTGTGAGCCTTCTTCATTTGTTGAGCTTCTGTGGCAGAGCCATGCACCCATATGACAGAGTCCCTTAGTTTCATATCTGCTATGACACTGGCAGGATATGTACGACGAGCCTTCGAAAGCCAAGTCTTGCGAGACTTGTTTGGCTTCGCTGATTTTAAGAAAGTAGAGCCGTCCCTCGAGAGCATCTCTTCAAACGCCTGCTGATCGAACTTCACGATCAGCATCTTCTGAGTGCTCTCCATTTTGTCGGTAATGGATTGCATCACCACCTTCTCGTCAGAGGAAAAGGTAGTCCCCAGCAGAGTCACCATTTTTGTGGATACACAAAAATAAGAAGAAATGATATCTTTTTTTATTGGCACAAGGCACCACAAATCGAGTACGCCTGAGAGATCCTGCACTGAGGATCCCCGAGTACAAAAAGAATTCTGGAGAATGGGACGATGGAGATCGAGCGGCAGTTGCTCCTTTACTCCGTTGACACTCCGATTACAAAAGTGGGAGAAAATCTAAGAAAATTACTAACTCTCGGCTTACTGGCAAGAAGTGTAGCAATTTGGCTCTTGAAAATGCTCTTCATTCCGTGTTTGGAAGAGGTATGAGACCCCTTTTTATAGTCGTTCTTGAGCTGGAATGATGTTATGCACCCACATGAGAAAACACACTAGTTTTCATATGGGCGTATAGTCCTGCTTTGGGCACATAGGGTGTAGGCACATGCAGAATACGAGATCGTGGGTTGGTCGTGGTGTTAACGTGGCCGCATGCTTCGGTGCACGACTGCTCATGGAGACTGATGTGGCCGTATGCTTCGTTACATATTTTGATCGTAGCTTTGACCGAGTCAGGGGCTGTTCTGGCTTGGGCACATAGTCTGAAACAGAGCTATGCGTCCCCATTCTGGAGTAGCTTGTCTTGGGCGCATAGGGCTTCACTGGTGACTTGGGCGCATAGGGCTTCACTGGTGACTTGGGCGCATATGAGTTCACTTGGGTGCATATGTCCTCATTGGCTTGGGCGCATGGTTGTAAGTCTGCTGAAATTTTTATGCTTCTATAGTTACTTCCCATGCTTCTTGTTCAAAGTCTTCCAAAACTTGACAGAAAGTTTTGAAAACTTTGAAGGGGGTCTTGTAGAAGCATAGAATTTTAGGCGAATCTATAGGCTAGAATTTCTACGCGCTTAACACTATGCGGCTAGACTCAAACATGCGTCAGGGCGTTCAAACAAAGTACTTAGCACAACAAAGGACAGCAAAAGTATAGAAGGTTTTTATTTCATAAGAAAGTCTATTACATGTCTAAAGAAAGGCTTTACAAAAAAGAACATCTACAAAAAGAAAGATCCTAAAGCTACAGCCAGGTGCAGCAACTGCCATGCGCCCCATGCCAGGCGCATCACTCTGATGTCTCATCCAGCGCATCGTTTCATCATTATGTCGTAGGCGCATCAGCACCAACCAACCCTTGTCTAGTAGGAGGAGGAGCTCTACTAGCTCGACAAAGATCGCGGCACGATTCCCCGGTCTTCGGAAGAAACAGGCACACTCGACGACCTGCGGCTCTTCCAGTATAACAAAAATTAGGGCACGACCACCCCGATCTTTGGATGCAACAGGCACCTTCAGCCCGTGTCAGGACATGACGATCCTGATATTTGGATGCAACAGGCACATTTACAGGGCCGATGGTGAAAAAACCAAACTCGAAAGGGGTTCACCGTCAACTCGCTAAGGCAGGGGACCAATCGAGTTCGTCTCCATGAAGGGAAAAAAAATGAAACGAAAAATAAAACTTCTCTTCACGCTGCTACATATAGGCCAGGGCAAATCATACCCATGCGCCAAGTGGGACTTTTCCGAAGTCAATGCAATGAACTTGCATTTATGGTAATCAATTTGCCCCTTCGAATTCAACCAAGTCAAAACAGCCATTAACGCCTCAAAAAACTCAACAGATGGGCCAAAAAGGATGTGACATCGGGATGATGTGCCGTTAGCACCATGCACTCCGTACTGATGCACCCGGTAGGACATAGACCCATGTGCCGAGATCGAAATTAACCGATGCGCCCCTTTCAAACTTTTTATCATCAAGAATTTAATGCCGAATGACAAAGGCGTAACGCATTCGAAGAGCCGTCCAATCAGCAGCCCTTTGCAGAAAATGAAAAACCACTGATGTCATCACCATCATTACACCTTGGGTCGGCAACAATTGCCACATGGCCGATCGATCATTTGTATGTGCCTCGTGGCCATGCGCCCAGAAGACTGCGTACGTCCCAGTGGTCATACGCCCCCTCAGCTCACTTCTGATCTCAAGCAACAGAAGACTAAGCTCTGTATGTGCCTCAAAAGTCATGCGCCTGGACTTGCTTATGACTCCTAAAAATCATGAGACCAAGTCGCCTCCATGCGCCCAGACTCGTCTATGATGCCTAAAACTCATAGTACTAAGTCACCTCTATGTGCCTGATCCTAGGCGCACCCCGACAGATCATTCTCCTCCAAAATCGAGATCTTTGAGCCATAGGCATACGCCATGTGTCCTTTGACTCAGTTATATTCAAAGAATGGGTGATAAGCACCCAAGATCTCAGCAACAACCAAATCTCACCAACTGCCATGTGTCTGCTCCTCTGCAGCCCGACGAAGCAGTTCGAGCAGATTCTACTACAACTTGGGGCGCATCATCCATGCACCCCCGCCAGTATCAGCCACATGCGTTCCCACATCCAGACGCATTCGACATATGTGCGCATGAGCAGCCAGCCTGCTATCTATAAATAGAAGGATCGCTCCTTCAGAACACACACGCACAGACAGAGAGCGATATATATACAGACAGGCTGTTATATCCACATACGGTGGCCAGAAGAGACATTTAACATCCACTTCTCCTCGCAACGCTCCGGCATCCAGAGCAACCCAGACCTTCAGAGAGTTCGAGATCGTCGTCAGATCGTCAACGGAGTCAACGTATTACCACTCGCTCTATCGACACGGTGCCAGATAAAAACAAAAGTGTACTCCTAGGACTATATCTAAGTCCTACATTATACTCTGTTCTGTTTGTAATTAAAAACATCAATCCCAAAGAGTTCTAATGGCAAACATCATAGTTTTGATCTTTTGGCATATTTTTATACTTGGTCGTTTTTAGGTTTTCTTTCGGCTATAATAAATTTTTATCATGACTAGATGATCTTGCACTGTTAAATGATAATTAAACACCCCTTTTAACTCTTAACACTAGAACAGATTCAATTGTTGTTTTATGCCAAGTAGTTAATTTTACGTATTCCCTCTCACATGCCATGATACGTCTTTTATCTAAATCTTTCTTACCTGTGATCCTTATTTCATGTTTTTTTCTTAGATAGTGGCCCGACGTGGTGCACTCATGATTTATGTCTTTTTTTGCTTAATCTAGATAGTGACCCATTGTGGTGCACACATGTTATATATCATCTCTTTGCTTTACATGATAGTGGCCCGTCATAGTACACTCATGCTATAAGTCTCTTTCTTGCCTAATCTAGATAGTGGCCCGTCGTGGTGTACTCATGCTATATGTCTCTCCTCTGCTTATTCTAGATAGTGACCCGATGTGGTGCACTCATGTTACATGTCACTTCTTTGCTTTGCATGATAGTGGCCCGTCGAGGCGCACTCCTGACAAGTATTCTTTACATGACAAGTAAACCTTAACATGATAATTCTTGATAGTGGTCTGTTATGATGCACTCTTGACATGATAAGTAAATCTAAACCTGACATATGTAATCGAGATGCTGTTGCGACAGCTATTTTCCCTTGTTAATGTAACTCTTTTGGACATCGTGGTTGAATTTATTGTGTATGCATGAACAAGCTACATGTCTCGTCTTGCATCATATCTAGGACATAGATTCCTGATTACCACGGTCAAGGATTTATACTGAATCTGACTAGGTTAATGACTAGATTGATCAAGTAGTTCATATAGAGAGATTTTCTAGTTACAGGCGATCTCGTTATCTGGGTGCTTTAATTGGACTTGTAGCCTACCGACGAGCAGGGCGCATTTCCAGCACGCTGTCATGTGTTGCACCCCCAAATCACCTAACACAACTCTCTCAACTTGTAATTGGATAACCTGGATAGTCTGCAGGGCTTGTGACTGTGGGAATCTCTTATTGCATCTTGTTAGTAACTAGCTTGTAATAACCCTAGTTAGTTAACGTATCAAGCCGTACTCATTGCTTGGCCGTGATTGATGGATGGAGTCAGTCCAGTCTAGTTTTGTCTAGGCAGTGTCCGTATGTTTATTAAAGTACTTTATTATTTATGCTTTACTTCTGTCGATAAATGATCGGAGGCTAAGTTCTGTTCAAGAGAAGGGTTACAACCCCGGTCCTTATTTGGTTTACGTATTGTAACTTGGATTTCGGAATAGTTTCTTAGTCATCTTGTCATTTGTTATCCTATTCAGTACTCACATGTTCTACATGATCTTATGCTAAACATTGATTAGAGATTAAGTTCTGTTCAGGAGAAATGTTACAACTCCGGTCCTTGTTTGGTTTACGGGTTGTAACTTGGCTTCTGGAATAGTTTCCAAGTCCTCTTATCATTGTCGTTCTATATAGTTCTCACAGGCTCTCATGCCCTAGTTACCTCTCATGCTCACAAGTCCAGTAATCGCATAAGTCATACATGACCCCTATGCTGGGTCACCATGTTCTCATGACCCGGCTATCTCACATGCTTACATGACCCGTTGATTTTACATATTCTCTAGCTTCCGTTTACTTAGAATATCTACACTTTATATTATGTCACATGTTAATTACTTTACGTCACATGATGCTTTACTTATTAACTTTTCTATTCTCGGGATAAGTGCATTGGTAGTGAACGAGTCTCGATCCATATCTACTTATTTGTATCTCTAACTGTTGATATGTTAGTTATTGCTAGTTTTAGTTCATAATTTTGGCTTTCTTTGTGGTACTTGCTATTGGGGTTCTGACCCCACTGGTTTTGTTTGGCCAGATCTGACAGAGGAGCCCGAAGGATCTTCTGTACCATCTACTCGACGGTGACCATCCGGAGTACCAGATTACCTGAGTGGGTTTCTTGTTTCATTCTTCCACTTGATAAGTACATTATTCTTTTATGGCATTTAGCCTCCGAGTATGTGTTTAGCTCATATTTTGGTTCTTGATATTTAGCCTACGGGCCTAAACATGATGTGCGTATTCTAGACTATAGCTAGAGCTTATTATGTATGACTATTGCTCTTGCTAGTTCTCCATTTTGTATTACTAGCTTCATGATCATCCATGTATATATGGTTTGGGACGCTTTACTATTGTATGTCTGATGATCATATTTCTTGTTCTTTGTATAATTGCCTGTGATTGAGATACCTAGGATTGCTTGACCTAGGATCGACTGTTGGCTTATAGAAGTAACCCCCATGTCTTGACAGCTTATACGTGATTTCAGAGTACTGGCGTACTTTGGTATTACGTAGCTGGCCTTGTCTGTCCCTACTTACCAGTATTCTGGTTCTGGGGCGTGACAGCATGTAGGGGAAATCAATAAGAAAATATATCATGGCATACATAAAATCAAATAGGAACTATATCATGGTATGTAGAAAAAATTATTTAAGACAAGTACATGGCATAAAATAATTTATGCACATCTATGAGTGTCAAGTATATATAGGGTGTACAATCATTCTCTAACTATACAAGGTCATCTAATAATGTTAAGAGTTCGTTATAATCGAAGAAAATATCAAAAACGGACAAAAACGGACAGAAATGAACAAAAACAGACAAAAATAGCCTAATTCGGTATAGAAACGGTATACCGACGGTATTCCGGCAGTATTTCGGCCAAAAGGTAATAAGTTTCTTGGCAGAAAATCGATATTTTGTCGTGTTGACCCAAATCACAGCCAACCAAATATAGACAAATTGACAATATGATACTTGTCATAATTTAATATAACACATCAAGACATAACTCAGTGCAATACGGACGTCGACTCTCTCCTGCAGCATACTCGATTTTAGAGTCTGTATTATTTTACATTTATTGAGTCTAGCTAAATGTAAACTGAGTAGCACTGGATATTCTTGGCTTATACCTTATCACCAAAATAAACCCAGAGCTCCACCAAAGCCAAACTTAGCCCACATAGGCCCATTGAACTTTCTGTCAGTATGGAGACAGAGTTCAGGCCGAACTCTGCCTCCACACAGAGTTCAGGCCGAACTCTGTCCCCTAAATTTCAGGACCCTAATTTTTAGGGTTTGTTGTATGATAGTTGTCCAACGGCCAAAAATTTAAATTCTTGACACAGAATTCTGGCCGAATTCTGCCTATCCCAACTAGTATAAATAGGCCTTGAATTCTCTCATTTTTATTCATCCAATTATCTTCTCTTCTCTTCTCTATAAGCCTCATACAAGCCTTAACCTTCTCATCTACTAGCCAGAAGCTTCCTAAGCCTAAAAGTGCTCAGTGCTATTCAGTTAGGAGTTTGTGCAAGAGTCAAGAAAGTCGCTTAGAAAATTTCAAGCATCGCCACAGCAATTTTTGTAAGAAGTTGACGTGCGCTTCTAAAGAAAAGGCACGGGGTATAACTACTATTTCACAAATAGTGGATTTAATCCTGAGCTAGAGTTTTCAGGCCTGGACTAGTCCTCCACGAGGGAAACCAGGTTAAAAACAACTGTGTTTGCGTATGCTCTCTTGATTTTTTTATTTTCGCATTTACTACTCTGATTATTTACTGTTGGTAAAAAGAGTTAAATTTTTATTTGGCTATTATTGTTATAAACTCTATTCACCCCCTCTAGAGTTGTCTATCTGTTCTTCAATTGGTATCAGAGCTCTGTTCTCTTAACAAGGACTAACATCCTAGAGCTGATCCATAGCAGCCATACAACATTTGTTTTTCAACCATGGTGAAGGACATTCCACTCATAGGCCACCCCTATTTGATGGAACCAACTACACCTATTAGAAAACTAGGATGAGTTTCTATCTCAAGTCTCTAGTCTTTGACCTATGGACCATTGTCACTGATGGTTACAAAAAGCTCGCCAGAATAGTTGTCGAGAGAGATCTCATCGAAAAACCCAACGACAAGTATTCTGGCAAGAAAAAAAATAGGCAAGTCTAGATGCTAGAGATATTAATGTTCTTTTCTGTGCAATAGACAGGAATGAATTTAACAGGGTCTCGACATGCACCACCTCGCATGAAGTATGGAAGCTTCTGGAAGTGACGCATAAAGGAACCACTCAAGTCAAGGAATCCAAGATCAGTCGTCTAACTCAAGAATACGAGGCGTTCAAGATGAAGGCGAATGAGACGATCACCCAAATGTTCACAAGGTTCCTTGACGTCATCAATCCTCTGTCATCTCTTGGCAAACAATACTCCAATCATGAGAAGATACGTAAGTTACTCAGGAGGCTACCGAAGATTTAGAACCCTAAGGTAGCAGCAATTATAGAAGGCAATGATCTAACCAAAATGTCTATGGAAACTTTGATGGAAAAGCTGATAACCCACAATCTCGACCTCAAAGACTTCGATGAACCTACTCCCAAGGCAAACGAGATTGCCCTAAAAGCTTATCGTCGAAGGACTGATCCTGAAGAGACTGATGACGACAATTCAGAAGGTGATGATCAAGCTCTTCTAGTCCGCAACTTCAAGAAGTTCCTTCGGTTCAATCAAAGGAAAAAGGAACAACAAAAAGACGACGAGGAAGAACCAACTTGCTATGGCTGCAAAAAGACTGGACACGTTCGAAAGGACTATCCCTTCGTAAAGAAAGGTAATAGATATGAGAAGCCCTACAAGAAGCCTTCTTCGAGAAAGTATGCCAACACTAGTATTTGGCACGAAAGCGAAGCCATTGATTCTGAGGAAGAAGATGACTCTCCTCGAGACACTGTAAATGTCTGCCTAATGGCAACATCCGAGAAGGTAACTAGCGAAACTCTTGATGACTTTACATTTGATGAACTTGGCGATGCCTTTAATGACTTACTAAATGATCACAAGAAAGTCATAGTAAATATAAGCATGTGAAGGAGAAAATCAAAGGCTATGAAATAGAGATTCAAAATCTTTCTTCTTTACTTGATAATGTTAGAGACACTCCACCCACGGAAGTCACTGATGAAGTGTCCAAGCTTAACTTAAGCTTACATGATGCCGAAACACTTATTGAGAAGCAAACACGTGAGATCTCAGCACTCAACAAAGAGCTTGCTGAAGAAAAGAATAAACACAAGATCTCTATTGCTAAGATTGATGGTCTGAATGCTAAGTGCAATGAACTGAATGTTGTCTCTAAGAAATTAGAGATCAGATTGGAAAAACAGGTTGCTCAACCTCAAACCCAATCAAACAGTCACAAAACACAAGACCACTCATAATAGTAAAACACGTCACCCACATGCAGCACGTAACCATGCTTATATGTACACGTACTCCCATGCAGCACGTAAACCACATGCACGTAGACATCATTCTCAATCTACTCATAACTATTATCCTGCTGCTACACATAGTCACTATCCTGCTGTTTCACATAACTATCACCATACTGCACATAGACATAACTATTTTATTAGTATTATTAATTAATAAAATAGTATTATTAATTAAAAAATTAGTTAATTAGTTAATTTTGTTATAATCATAATTAATAATTATTAGTATTATTATAATATGAATTAATAATTTGTTAATTATTAATAATCATAATTTACTAGTATTATTATATTATTATTATAATATTAATTAATAATTTATTAATATTATTATAATATTAATTAATAATCATATCCTATGTTTAGTATTATTAATTAAAAAATTAGTTAATTCGTTAATTAGTTAATTTTGTTATAATCATATTAATAATTTATTAGTATTATTATAATATTAATTAATAATTTGTTAATAACTATTTTTTATAATCTTAATTAATAATATTTTAATCATAATTAGATGTAGTAACCCTGGGAGGGTGAATATGGTCAAGCTAACTAATCAAGCACTTAGTACAAGCTAAAGGACAATTTAAAAATATAAGTGCAAGAGAAGAAGCAAAACAATACCGACACCCGATGTATCCTGGTATCCTCCCAAGAGGCAATCCAGTCTCGAAATTCTCTCCGGATTTAATCTACTATTTGAGTAAATAGTTACACACGAGTTTGGATCCGAAGAACTCGCCAACTTCTTACACGAGAGCTTTAGTCCGAAGGCCTCTCCGACTTCAACCGAGAGTTTGGATACGAAGACTCTCCAACTTCAACCGAGAGTTTGGATACGAAGACTCTCCAACTTCAACCGAGAGTTTGGATATGAAGACTCTCCAACTTCAACCTTTTACAGTAGATTTTGATCCCATTATACAACAAAATAAAGATCTCACTTTACAATTCAATAACTCTAACACAATTTGTGGATGGCAAATAAAAACTTTGTAGAATTTTTTATGGATAAACTTTGGTAGTTTAGAAATTTTTAGGCTCAAAGCATCAACCTTGAATGAAGGGGTTCAAGGCTATTCATAACCAAGGCATTGAAAAGAGCTCAAAGGCAACTTTTCAGTCAGCGACCGGTATACCGTCGGTATGGACCGGTATACCGTCGGTATGCCGGTCTGGAATTGCAACGGCTAGAAATATAGCCGTTGGGATCATTAAATGCTTGAAATTCGACTGTTGGAATTTCAACGTTATAGAATCGGTATACCGTCGGTATACATCGGGATTCCGTCGGTATGCTGATTTTGTGGACAGAAACTTTCTGTGAACAAAATCGATATACCGTCGGTATAGACCGGTATATTGTCAGTATGCCGATTTTCAACTGAAAATGATCATGGGCTAATATCTACCCTAACTTTCGATTTTGCCACCCATTTCTTGTATTTACAATTATTCCTAAGACTCGTTACAGACTCCAGATATGCTTAGGCAGGTGCAGGCTTCTTCAGAATCTTGAAATGATGATGGCATGGCTTGGCTTCTTCCTTTGGTAGGTGTTGGCTTTTTCCTTGACGACAGCTGTCCAAAGATATCCAGTTTGTGAAAACCCGGTGCGTGGCTGCGAAGATGTCCGGGCGGTTCAGAAAAATCTTTGTGGAATACCATCGTCTTTGGCCCACCATGATTTCTTCATTGCATATGTCTACATTTGATCTTGTTAATTGCTTTTCTGCAAATACATGTTAGACGAACAAAACAATATACATATAGCAAGAATGATAAGATAAAAGCACATTAGGACTATGCAAAGTTTAAGTATCAATGCTATAGTGATAGCATAAATATTAGTGATATCATAATGTTAAACTTAATTGAATAACCATAATCAAAATATAGTTCTGATTTTGGTAGCTCAATTAAATTTAATATATATATAATAAAAACTCATATCACTAATATGTAACACAATAAGCACATATCACCAAAGGTATAATTATAAGTAGAAATACTATAGTGATAGTATGAAGATTAGTGATAATGAAATGCTAAACTTAACAGATTAACCATATTCAAAAATATGATACAATCATTGGGCCAACATTAGAATCATATTTTATAATAATTTAATTAATAATTTACTAATCATAATAATATTAATTTATAATTACTATTTTTAAAATATTTAATTTATAGTTAATTAATCGTTAATTATTAATTATTAATCGTTAATAAAAAATTATCAATTGTTAATTATTAATTATTAATCATTAATTATAATTTATAGTTATTAATTACTAATTATTAATCGTTAATTATTAATTATTAATCTTTAAATATTAATCGTTATTTATTTAAAAATTAACTAATCATTAATTATTAATTTTATAATTAATAATAACTAATCGTCAATTATTAATTACTAATCGTTAATTACTAATCGTTAATTATTAATTTTATAAATAATAATAACTATAATTAATCATAATTAATTAATAGCTTAATTATTGATCATGACTATAATTTAATTATTAATCATAAATTCAAATCCTATGTTTGGTTGGAGTTGGATTTGGAGTTGAATTTGAATCTTGAAATCCATGATTTGAATTTGGAGGATTTCCAAATCCAAATCTAAATAGTGAAATCCGGTTACCAAACAAGCCCTCACATCCAACTCTCTTCTTCCCACCCCATAAATAATGTACCCACCCGCAATTGACCCCTCCCCACCCACCCGCAATTAACCCCCCAAGGCCAAGCCCCTTGGCTGCTTCTTTTTTCAATAAAAAATATTAAAAATAGAAAGAAAAAGAAAAGAAAAAAAGGAAATGCTACTAGGGCATTTACAAAAAAAAAATTAAAAAAGAAAATGCCCTTAACACGTTTCCAATTTTTCATTTTATCTCCTTCGTTTCATAAAAAAATCCTCCATTTATTAGAAAATAGAAAATAACCTTAGGCATTTTCGGTGAAAAAATAAAGGAATATTATAAAACAATTAAAAAATAAAAAATAACATTTTCAGCAAATATATAATTTTAAATAGAGAAAACGAAAATGCTCTTAAATTATAAAATAGTAAGAAATTTGAAAAGGGCATTTTCAGTGAATATATAATTTTTATACAGAGAGAACGAAAACGTCATTAAATTATAAAATAGTAAGACAATTAGAAAAATACGTTTTTTTAAATATTTTAGAAAAGGGAATTTTTAGTTAATATATATTTTTTTATATAGAGGGATAACAAAAACATCCTTATCAAAAACGTTTTTGTTCTATACACCTAACAAGAGCGTTTTTGTGCTGTATATGAAATTTTTTGCTTTTGAATCAATCGACATATAAAGTTTTGTGGAAAGTCATCAATTTTTGTCACTTCGACACGTGGATTAATCAAGAAATTGTTTCTTGATTCTCTAGTTAGACTGGCAGACATTCCACAGGTTGAAGAATTTTTGCCAATCTAAAGGTACCTGTTGAGAGGGTGAGGAAACGATAGGAAGAAAAAGATGATTTGTAACCTTCCCAAAGTAGAAAATAAGCTATCAACCAAAGCCATATTGAAGAATTGCATCAAAGAACTATCATAACTCATCGCCTCGACATATATCATTTTGATGTTCAGCAATTGCAGCAAACACAAATTGGTAAGGAACTTATAACACACACTAGTTACATACCCGTAAGATTTAAGAATTTGTTTTTAATTTGTTTTTTATTTCATTTATACACTATTAAAAAAAAGTAATGAAGCACATTTCATTCAATTAAATTAATTATTATAAGTTTTGAAACATTTCCTTGTACACAATATTTTGAGTAGTATTACACGATTTGTCTTTGTTGTGGCAAATAAGAATCTTCAGTCCGTCTTTTCTTGTTATTCTTGAAAGAGCAACATACATTTGACCATGACAAAAAGCAGGACGTGAGAGATAGTCCGACATGTGAAAGTGATTGGCCTTGGCTTTTGTTAATAGTCATGGTAAAACAAACAACTAATGGATACTGGCTTCGTTGAAATTTGAAGGGTAATTTGATATCTGAAGGAGTAACGACCAATCGAGTACCATTACACAATCCAGCAGTCTGATCAATATTGCGAAGAAACATCAAAGGTACCCCAATCTTCAATGTTAATATGTGATTCGGCAACCCAGAAGAAGTAATAGTGTTCAAAATTCTGGAGTGTACATATCTTCAACACTATCCAAATGTGAATCAACTTTGCAGATGGAATCAGAACTCAGATAAGTGACCTCTTCTCCGGACCATACAGACAACATATATTCATTAACCTTGTTCACAACATCCCAAGTTGGTGCGAGAATAGCTCGCTCTTGCAAATATCTCCAATTAGGACCATTTTTCAACAAATTAGGATAAGTGCCATTTTTCAACTCAGATAGCTCGGCATTTTTAATGAGAAGATCATCTGGTATTTCAAAATCAACTTCATCCTCATTATCCTCTCCAATTTTTTCATCACCAATTTTTAAGATCCATTCTGAAAATAATCTCAATTACTCTTCGAAAAATTGAAAAAATTGGAAAGAAGTAATATGTGATGGTTGCTTTGAAAAATTAAAAAAATAACTTTCCAAGTATTGGTGGTTGTTTTGGAAAATTGAAAAAGTTTCCAAGTAATGGTGGCGCTTTGAAAAATTGGAAAGAATTTATGTATGGGTGTAAATATGCTGGCACTTGGTATGGTATTAATTTATTTTCGAAATTTGAAAAAGTGTGTTATGTGATGGTGTTACTAATTGAAATTAATTTGTCTTGAAAAATTAGAAATGATTAATATGTGATGGCTGCATTGGAAAATTAAAAAAAAGTTTTCAAGTAATGGTGGCTGCTATGAAAAATAGAAAAAATATTTACAAGTATGGTGATTGTTTTAAAAAATAGAAAAAAATTTATGTGTGGGTGTAAAGATGTTGGCACTTGGTATGTTATTAATTTAATTCCGAAATTTGAAAAAGGGTGTTGTGTGATGGCGTTAATAATTGAAATTAAGTTGTCTTGAAAAAATGGAAAGAATTAATGTGATAGCTGCTTTGAAAATTTGAAAAAAAAAAGGGTTTCCAAGTAATGGTGGCTGCTTTTGTAAATTGAAAAAAAAAAGATTCCAAGTAATGGTGATTGCTTTGAAAAATTGGAAAGAATTCATGTGTGGGTATAAATATATTCTCAGACCAATATAACCTAAAATGTTCACGGACCTATTCGGACCGAACATGATATGATCGAATCCGAGTCCGATTTTTAAACGGACCCAGAAAAATGTTCAGGCTCTGTTCGTTACTTTGATTGGACAGCCCGCGGTCGAACCATTTATCGAGTCGGACTCGTATGGACAACGGACTGTTCTTTATTTTTTTATTTGTTTTTTTTAGGCTAAATTTTTTTAAAAATGTATATTTTTAGTAAATTATATTTTAAAATATACAGAGAGCCTTGGTCCCCTCCCTACACCTCTGTTGTAGTTATTGTTTGCAAAAACAAAATTTTGATTACAAACTAAGAAAAGAGTACAATAGTACAATTGATTTCTGGGAAAGTATAACTATAGGAATTTGATTAGAAGATGATCACTTTATCCCTTGGACGATGTGATATCGAAGACACGAGCCTCTGGAAGATGCAACAGCACTTTGTCAGTAGATTATGATCCTTAATGATGCTTTTGAACTGATTTAAAACTCTATTTATAGAGTTCTTGAAATAACAGTTAAGTAGTTATTCTGAGTGGCACGCACTTCAGGTTGCGGGCCTCTTGTCTAGTTGCGCGAGCGGTTACTTCAACTGATGGGGGCGCGTGGCATCATTAGAGTGAGATGCGCGTGGTCGTGGACAGTACAGTGGACATATTCTTCAAGATTAGTGGCATGTGTGCCACATCATCCTGCTTCTGGACATAAAATTTGATCAAGTGGCGCTAACTAGCCAGGTTGCGCATGGGCGCATCCTGCTTCTGGACATAAAATTTGATCAAGTGGCACTAACTAGCCAGGTTGCGCGCGGGTGCAACTCAACAACTGGCGCCTCTGACTGGGTCTTCTGTACTGTATTGATTAATTCATGCGCCACTTGACGACTTGCACTGGCCAGCTGTCAACATGAATTACATGCTGAAAAATTTTTCAGGCGCCACATTACACGGGATTCGAATTGATTTTTTTTATTTTCGTGCTGTCGGAGCTGTCAGTAATGTTGAAAGTCTTTACAGCTTCTCGAGGAGGCTTGCCACGTGGTGCCACGCACCTTGACTTTGGCGCAACCTGAGATGGCACAACCTAATGATCTGGCGCCACTTGATGATAGTGCACTTTAATGAGTGGCGCCCCTTGATTTTTAGCTTCTACAAGATCTCCAAAAGAGTCGCCATTTTATTTGCAAAAATAAAAGTTTGATTACAAACTAAGAAAAGAGTACAATAGTACAATTAATTTTTGGAAAAGTACAACTATAGGAATCTGATCAGAAGACGATCACTTTATCTCTTGGACGATGTGGCATGTTCATCTTTGTCAAGATTAGGCATCGGAATACCTAATTGTTTGAACTTATCAGCACTTTCTTCTGCCGCTTTAGCATTCACTATGAATGAAGGCCAATCCTATAACTGCGTCGATCCAGTCCACATACTAATTATAGGCAACAAGTTTGATTTGCAAGTGTCTATAGTCAAAGCATCTGGAGTTCTGAGAGGCATTTTGAGTACCCTACGGCGGAATCATTCAATGAACCGTTCGGTTGTTTTATTGTGTCGCTGTTTAATTTTAATGAGAGCAAACATAGTCATGTCGTTTGTTCTGCCATAAAATCATTCCAGGAACATTTGTTTGAATCTGGAGAAAGAGGTTATACAACCATCTGGTAAACTGCGATACCAGTCGTATGCTGTACCTGCTAAACATCCGACGAACACTCTAGTGAGTAGAGCGTCATTTAGCTGTAGTTGATCAGTCATTACCTCAAAGTGATTGAGGTACTGACTTGGAGATGTGCTACCATCAAATAGCATAATAGTAGGGGGTTTATATTTGGGGACAAATTGAACTTCCTTCCACTCTATAGGATAAGGCTGCTTGATCCCAAGCTTCTGTAAGCCGTCTTTCTGCTTGAAGGCTTCAAATTGAGTACGTAAAAGTTTTACGACCTCATTAGTATCTCCCGATAATTGTGGAGCAGTGGACTAATTTGATATGTTGGGAGGAGGTACTGCATGATAAGTACCACCCCCACCAGATTGACTTAGAATAGCCTACACTGGTATGAAAGCGGTGTGAGGAGACTATACACCCAGACCAATGTTGACGGAAGCTGATGTCGTTATAGGTTCTTGTGTCGGAATCAGATTCACAACTGGTGGAACCGTATGTTATGTCATAATCATAGCATGCATGCATGTCATCATCTCAACCATGCTCTTTAAACTAGCCTCTAAAGCAGCAATTCTCTGCTCTTGACTGTTAGAACTGGATGCATCTTGATCTTCTGTGACGACGTAAGCAGTCACTTCTCTAGCTATCGAAGACGAGCTAGTAGAAAAGATGGTTCGTTCAGAACTTTCACTATCGGCATCAAAGTCATATAAGGAACGACCCCCAGGATAAGTGATAGGGATATCCTTTTGACTGAAGGCATCTTGGTTGGAATCAGAAAGATTCCTTTGACCGATTATTTTTTAGTTTGAAGGAAGATTCCTTTGACCGATTATTTCTTGATAGAAAAGAAAATTCCTTTGACCGATTATTTCTTGGTCGGAAAGAAAATTCCTTTGACCGATTGTTTCTTGGTCGGATTCTTTTGACCGATTGTGTCTCGCCTTCTTGATCTGGTATATTGGTATACTCCTTCACCGGATTCACGAATCCGATCCAAGTATTATTGACTGGGATTGCGGGATACATTACGTCTTGGATGCTTTTCACCCCCAGTGCTTCGAGACGTCATGTTGACAGAGGCGTACAATAATTCATCGTCATCCACTATCATTGATTGAGAAACTTGAGAGTAGTTCAAACGGTCGAAGACAGACCGTTTAGCTTATTAACAACAATATCTGATAACTACCTCATGGTGATGATTACAGTGATGTTCTTGGGGCTGTATTACAGATGGATGAGACGATTTGTGATCTTCTGCTTTTGTTTAAGAAGTTCACGAAAATCGGTTACAACAATAAGATGAGAAGAAGTCGGAGGAACATATTCTTTAATGATGTTAGGAACATGATTCCGGTTCTTGAGATGTCCCATTCCTTGAGTGTACAAGGAAGTGCTAAGTTGGTTAGCATAGGTAATGGGGTTTTTGACTTCAGTAGCTTGCTTCTGGGGCAAGTTAGCCACTGGCATCGGTTGTTTGCATTTTGCTGAAGTAGGTGTTGACTGGCGCCTGTTGAGATAGGTGCGCAGATCAGATAGGTCTGCTACTTGTATATCTGTCTGAGATACTAGCAGCTTATCCTGCTTGGATCTTGAGATACGCCGGGTTGGAAGATCCGGAGTTGCATTCTTGGGAGTTGGCAGAATCCCTTTTTGTGTTGCGCAACCAGTTCTTATGTGCCTGACTTGGCGCAACTGGGTAACAGAAAGTTCAGTTTGAAAAGAACTCACTTTCTTAGCAGAGATTTGATTGTCTCTGTTCAGAGGAGAAGAGTTTCTTCCCAAAAGAGTTTTTATACTGACTGGCACATAGGCGCCACCAGAGATGCTTTCTACCGAGTTAAGGACCGGAAAAGAATTAAAAATGGCCAAATGACGCTTTCCTTTATTTGCTTTCCTTTATTTGCTTTCCTTTATTCTGTGATGAGGCTGCAATAGGTGTATTCCTTCCCAAGTTCAAATTTGGAGAAGGAGAAGGAGTAGTTAAAGAGCGTTTCCCATTGTTTTGTGACTGAGAGGCCACAGGTGCAGGTTGCGCAGGTTGAAGAAAGGCCAAAGGGCGCTTCCCTTTGTTCTGTCTAGCACTCTCGCTAGATAGGTTCTTCTCCGAGTTCAGAACTGGAGAAAATGAGGGAGTAGCCAAAAAGCATTTTCCTTTGTTCAGAGCCGAAGAGGCAGTAGGCGCAGGTTGTGCAGGGGTAGTGGTTGGCAGTAGGTAGGCGATGATTGGCAGAGAAACTTCAAATCGTCGAAAAACTTCAAATCTCTCCACGAAGATGATGATGATGATGAGCGATGATCTCGGTCTTCAAATTATCTTCTAAAAATTTGATAATCGCGGTCTTAAAATCGCCGAAAAACTTTAAATCTCTCCACAAAGATGATGATGATGATGATGAGCGATGATTGGCAGTAGGTAGGCGCAGGTTGTGCAGGGGCAGTGGTTGGCAGGGGTAGTGGTTAGCAGGTTCATATAGTCCACTACTCCATAATCATCGGGAGATACTAAGGAGGGCGTAAAACTTGTGCCTCTCTTGTAATACCCCAGTCCCAAAATACTTGGAAATAGATACGTATCATGCCAGCTGTATACATACGAAATACATGGACCTCGTATGTATACATAAGCTGTAAATATAGAAAGCCAAGACAATTAAATCTCATCCATAATGAAGGAATAATAATATAGATATCAACTTGAATATTTATGATACAATCGTTGGGTGGAGACAAAGTCCACTACCAACTAATTTAAATAGAGAAGAAATATACAAAGAAAGTGATTGGTCGGGCGAAGCAATGACAAATCCAAAAACAGTCATCATGAAGGAAGGAATGGCCTTAGCTAGAGCACCTGCAAGAAATCACGAAACACACACCTGGAGAGATCACCAGGTCCTCAGAGGGACGTAACAAGACACATAATATTATGCCGATAAACTGAATAAATAAGCTCAACAGAAAAGTATGCATGTGTAAAGGTTCCTACCCATTCTAGGTGATATGCACTTTGAGGACAACGTTCTACGCAGGGGCGGTAACGGATTCACGCAAGCAAGTAATAGAAAGTGGCCAGCAAGTAGTGCTCATCCGAGATGCTATCGACCTGGGCAGAAGGTAGTGCTCATGAAAGTCACCCTCGGCCCAAAATGTGTGTAAAAATAAAAATGTAGCCCCTACGCTAATAACTGTCCCCTCCCCCAAATGATACTATACATGGGTCGACTCCACGACACTGTTTAATCCTTAATAACTGTCAAGTCTTCTACACAAATCTATTAGCAGTTATATCCTAACGCACGGCCTGTACGCGCCAATGATCAGTCAGTGCGCAAGTCCGCATCTATATGCGACTCATAACTCACACACAATCCGTGGCACATCGTGACAGTTTATGAGATGCACTAAACCTATGGGGGTCCCTTAACCCTAAGCCAATTGCATAAAATATAATAATTTTGCATATATATATAATTTTGAAAGAACAACATAAAAAAAACATGCATGATATTGAGCAAGAATTTAAACAGTAAAGGCAAGGTGTCTTGCCTGGTGGGTCGCCTGGGGTGGTGCGATGCTCCGACAAGTCATGTTTGTCCAATAGTCAAGGTTGATGAGTTCGTCCAAATTTGTCCAATCGTCGGGGTTGTGGTAAGGGTCCGAATTTCAAGAATAAAAATAGAAAAGCACAGTTTAGTCATTATCTAGGAGAGATTTCGAGTAGAAGATAGTAATACTATGTTTTGGAATATATTTATAATATTTGAAAACTAGTTTTTTTAGGGGTTGAAATAATTTGTAGGAAATACTTAAATTTAGAAATAGTTTTAGGCTAAAATACTTTGAGTTTACCAAAATAGGGCTTCTAGTTTAACTGTATTTTATTATAGAAATAATTTAGATAAATTTTGAAAAATACTACCCTTATTATTAGTTACCATAATTTTAGAAAATGCTTGAAAACATAAGATATACTTTTTGTTTAATATCCTATGTTCTGACCTTAAAAATAACCACAGCAATTTTATACCTATGTATATATTTTGTACACCTAATGTTCTTAAGTAATATATATATATATATATATATATATATATATATATATATATATATATAACCAAATACTTAATAATAATAATAATAATAATAATAATAATGATATATCCTAATCAGCCTTCCCCCCCCCAATTTACATAGCTGAGAGAGAGAGACATAATGGAGTTCGGGAAGAAGAGGGTTACCCGGGGGTCGCCGACGGTGGTTTTTCGGCCGGGGAGAGGGCCACCGGAAAGGGTTGGAACGGGCGGCGCGCTCCGGGCGAGCGCCGGCGACGACGATGCGCCGTGCGCGGCGGAGAACTGTACCGGAGACGCGACTTCCCCGGACGGCAAGGGAGCTCAGGCGCGGCGGCGCTCGAAGGGGACGGCGCGACCGTCGGAGGCAGTCGGCCTGGCGGAGAGGGGCGCAGTGGTGGTGTGGGGTTTCGAGGCGGATGGCGCCCTGTCGGCGGAGGGAAAGCCTCGGCGGTCCGGTCGCGGGAAAGTGAGTGGCGGAGGGGCGCTCCGGTACGGCAGGGCGGAGGGTGCCGGGGCGCGCTGCCCTGGAGGCCGCGGTGGCTGCGGATGGTGGACCGGACGCGGGCAGGGTAGCAGATCGGAGGGGATGGCGACGCTGTCGACCGGAGGTAAGGTTTCTTTCTCCTTGCTTGGGGGTGATGGTGGTGGTACTTCACCGGAGGGGATTTTGGGTTGTCGGTGGTGGTGATGGGAGTTTCCGGTGAGTGGCGGCTGGAAATTAGGGAAGATGGTGATTGTGGTGGATCTGGTGATCGGGTTCTGGTGATTGCCGCGGACGTGGTCGAGTGTTTGCGCGGCGGCGACGACTGTTGGTGAAGGCGGAGCAAGGTGGTGTGGGCTGCTAGTATACGTGGTGGTGACGAGGTGGTTGTTGCAGTTGCTGTTAGGGATTTGGCCGGAGTTGGCCGGGATGGTGGTGGGCTGAGAGGGATTTTGATGGTGGCGGGGATTTGATTTCTTGTGATTTTTGTCGTCGTGTCTGGGGGTGTCGGACACGACGTGGATAACTGTACGAGACTGGAATAAGATTTGTGGTGGTCACAGACACGATGCACGATATTATTGTGGATGAAAAATTCTGGAGGAGTACCTCTCCTATATATAGGAGGTAGGAATTCCCAGTTGGATAGGAAATTAGGGGATTTAAATTCCCCTATAGATAATGTCATTTTAAATTTAATTCGATTTAAACTTTGATCGTTCAATTCTGAATCAAAAATAGATAAAACCTTCAAATTCAAATAAAATCTTTTCCAATTTAAATTTTCCTATTTAATCAAATATTAAAATTTACAAGATCTCAAATATCATTTTCACATTTAATAAAATATAGTAATAAATAAATTTTGAAAATCACTATAATTATTTACTTATTTGAAAAATTGTCTTGTAATAATTATAACTCGAAATAAATTTTATGTCGCATGCACAAAATGATATATACAAAAATAATTTTCTAAATATTATCTATAACCTTTTATGATGTAAAATAAGTTTTGAACATTCCAATACGACGCATTAAATCAATATATAAAATACATAAAACATTTGGGATATAAAAATATATACATCTCGCAAATTCGATCGCGACGTACAAATACGAAGACAAAAAAAATCGATACCATATTTATAAGAAAATAAAAATTGTAGTAAAATTTTAGGGGGTTTACATCCTGCCCAACTTAAAAGAATTTCGTCCTCGAAATTTAGAAATAGGTAGGGTTGAGGAGGTAGAAGGAGTTTATTCAAATAGAAGTACGATCAAGGCATTGGACGGGGAGGTAACCGAACTATTGCACGAGTAGGCGAAGGACATTTTGACGACAATAAGTCATTTGTATAGATGGAAGAAGAAGATTCGACAGATCTTAGACCATGTGTATGACACTCCTCAATGTCTGTATTCTACCAATCATTATTTTCGTTCCATAATCGTGCAAGCTCTCAATTAGGCAAATTGGCGATAGTTTCACCATCTCACTCTTAATTCAAATTTTCCATTGCATGTTTCAATCTCGTTTTAACTCGAATATTAACTCATCACAATCTCCTTAAACTTTTGCATTCCACAAATTCAACTTCCTCGAAACTTTTTTTTTACTTCAAAAGAAATTTCTTACTTTCTTCGAATATTTGTATTCCAATCTACTTCTCATCTTTTTTAAAAAAATATCATGATCAAGTCTTCTTCTTTCAATATATCCATACCTATGTAAATATTTTCCTCTATGTCATTCCAAGATTACCAACTCAATGCTAGGTATTGTTTCAAGATTTATATGGCATAAAACCTTAAGTCACTCCTCTTTTCTTTTTCTTTACTTGATTGATAACTAGTCTCAAAGATAATCTCATAAACTATACAAATGCTTCGAAGCATACTCATGAATATATAGACTGATATTTAATCCCATAACAAAATCTTTTGAATTTAGTAATCTGTAATCTCCTCTTCCTACACATTTTCCTTTAAGCTAGTTTCCTCTTGCAAAATTTCCTTTAAGAATTTATATAAATTTCTTCACTTAATTTAGTCGAGAGTAAAATCAACCTCACCTTAATATGACCTTCATATTTATATTCATCACATAGTTAAATCACTATAAGTTTAAGAATTTACTCCCTTCTTGAAATCTAATAAACTTCAACACACTATTTATCGTCTCATAAAATTTTCCTTAGCCATAGATTGCCACGAAGAACCAATTTGTCATTCAAGAATCTACTCTCATTTGATCATAAAATATATTTCGCCTAATAAGGTTTATCGCAAGATGTCACTTATGTATTCTCAATCATTTTATTCAACTATACCACTACTATCCTCTAGGGGTTTTTCTTAATCTAATATCTTTCTATCCAAAGGATGTCATGATAAATTTCATTTCGCCTGAGGAAATCATACAAGGATCAAGGTTGCTTAACTATGGAGGATTCATAGTGAAATAATAGTAAAGCAATTTAAATGGGAAAGAAGAAAGGTAAGGGTTGCAATATTGAAGAGCGACAGGTGCTATGTGTCTAAGTGAATTGATATAAGACATGAAAATAAATGACAAAGGTTAAGCAGTCAAGATAAAATGCAAGGCTAAGCATTTAAGAGATTTAATAGATCACAATCATGTATTGGGTCGAAAAATTTGAGTCGAGGCTGAGCCCATATCTATAGCTAGAAAGTATATTGGTTTCATGGTAAAGGTTATAGTTTTAGGCTCCTATGACCCAAAGTCATATCATGAAAATAGAATACAAGGAGAGGTGTTTTAGTGGGACATGATATATCTACATGAAGGTAAGCTCGTCTAGGTCTTGCATGTGTAATTGGTTGGAAGAAAAAGTCTAGTGTTGTGCTTCAAATATCAAAGTCACGATAGGGAACGCCAAAGGATCGAAATAGAAAGTGGGTTTTCATAACGTACTAATTAATGCACAAAATGAAGGTTAAAGCACAAATAAAGATAATTAGGAATCTCGTAGGTCAAGATAAAAATAAGTTAGAGACACAGTGTCTAGACGAGAAATAGTCTCATAGATAAGGGTACGGTCACAAGGGCGATTCTATCATTTCTAAGTTTCAACAATTTGATGTCACGAATAAATATCTAAATTTGAGGGAAGGTCGAGTAAGTCAAAGATATATTCATCAGTTTAGTCGATGACCAACTACACTTGTGTATAAGCAATATCATAATCATAGGTGGCATGACAATCTAATGTGGAATACTTCTATCTCACTAGGGTGACCTTACTTGCTTCTTGGTCTTCTACCAATATATGATCTAATCTAAAATTTCAAGTTCCTCGAAATTTTCTCAATAAAATTTCCAAGATACTTTGCCAAAATTTCAATTATCTTAGACTGTCAACTTTAATCACAATTTTAAATCTCTAGTAAATCTCGAAACAACACTTGTATATCGCAACTTGAATAATAACCCCCTTTTTTATTTATTATTTTTTTTTCTAAAACTCAACATTTTATCCATCGAAATTCATACTACAAAATGGAACGTTTAAATAACTCCCGAATTTAATTCTATATCCTTCAAATGTGTATATCTAGCTTCCAATAAGTCACAACTACTCTAAAAGTGATTTTTTTTTCTTTTACCAAAACTTAAATATCTATAATCAAGGCTTTAAACTCGAAATCTAAATAACTTATATATCATAGATCATATGAGCAAATTTTAAATATTTTTCCTTCAAGTCGATTTCATATCTTCCAAAAATATTTCAAACAAATTTTTTTTTTTACCATTATCTCTTCAAGCTCAAAATTAAATACTTAAAATTCGTAAATCGTAGAATCAATTTAAACCTCAAGCTCTCTAATAAACCGTAAATCATAAACCCTTCATATTCCCTAGTCATTACAAAATCATAACTTATAATTTAAAATACTTTAATAAATTTGAGATAAACTTTAACAATCCAAACTTGAACTCAACGTAAATCATGGGTCACAATTTAAAGATGTACTCAATTCGGTTTCATATCGCAAATAAATCATAAACTATTTTGCTATTTCCAAAAATCATAAAACATAAATTTGTTTTCTGTCCTCTTGTGTATACCACCTTGTAATAGCAAAATAAAATTCCAACTATCTTTTGAAAACGGTAATATGCTACTACCCAACTTGGAATTAACTAATCCTTAAGATCATATTTCTAGAAAAAAATAAATGCCTTTATAACTTCAAATAAAACCCCAATGCATACCAATCGTCAATGCAATCCATATAGCCATGTGTTTAACATAGGGGCATATACTAGTGTAGTCATCTTACTAAACACGAAACTAAGAATTTACGGTAGAAGGAGTCAAGCAAGATGCAAATCAAGGAGGTCGAACGAGAGTTCGGAATTTGAAGTCAAGAAAGGATGTCAAGTAGGTGGATGAGATTTCTAAACTCTAATCCTATATTGCAGGTCCGTTTGGTTCAATCATGTAACCGAAACGGCAAACTAGACCTGCATGGGCCACCACAAAAATATGTAACACCCAAGTCCCAAAATACTTGGGACTAGATACGTATCATGCCAGTTGTATACATACGAAATATATGGACCTCGTATGTATACATAAGCTGTAAATGTAGAAAGCCAAGACAACTAAATCTCATCCACAATAAAGGAATAATAATATAGATATCAACTTGAATATTTATGATACAATCGTTGGGCGAAGACAAAGTCCACTACCAACTAATTTAAATAGAGAAGAAATATACAAAGAAAGTGATTGGTCAGGCGAAGCAATGACAAATCCAAAAGCAGTCATCACGAAGGAAGGAATGGCCTTAGCTAGAGCACCTGCAAGAAATCACGAAACACACACCTGGAGAGATCACCAGGTCCTCAGAGGGACGTAACAAGACACATAATATCATGCCGATAAACTGAATAAATAAGCTCAACAGAAAAGTATGCATGTGTAAAGGTTCCTACCCATTCTAGGTGATATACACTTTGAGGACAACGTTCTACGCAGGGGCTGTAACGGATTCATGCAAGCAAGTAATAGAAAGTGGCCGGCAAGTAGCGCTCATCCGAGACGCTATCGGCCTGGGCAGAAGGTAGTGCTCATGAGAGTCACCCTCGGCCCAAAATGTGTGTAAAAATAAAATGTAGCCCCTACGCTAATAACTGTCCTCTCCCCCCAATGATACTATACATGGGTCGACTCCACGATACTGTTTAATCCTTAATAACTGCCAAGTCTTCTACACAAATCTATTAGCAGTTATATCCTAACGCACGGCCTGTACGCGCCAATGATCAGTCAGCGCGCAAGTCCGCATCTATATGTGACTCATAACTCACACACAATCCGTGGCACATCGTGATAGTTTATGAGATGCACTAAACCTACGGTGGTCCCTTAACCCTAAGCCAATTGCATAAAATATAATAATTTTGCATATATATATAATTTTGAAAGAACAACATAAAGAAAAAGCATGCATGATATTGAGCAAGAATTTAAACAGTAAAGGCAAGGTGTCTTGCCTGGTGGGTTGCCTAGGGTGGTGCGATGCTCCGACAAGTCCTGTTTATCCAATAGTCAAGGTCGATGAGTTCGTCCAAATTTGTCCAATCGTCGGGGTTGTGGTAAGGGTCCGAATTTCAAGAATAAAAATAGAAAAGCACAGTTTAGTCATTATCTAGGAGAGATTTCGAGTAGAAGATAGTAATACTATGTTTTGGAATATATTTATAATATTTGAAAACTAATTTTTTTAGGGGTTGAAATAATTTGTGGGAAATACTTAAATTTAGAAATAGTTTTAGGCTAAAATACTTTGAGTTTACCAAAATAGGGCTTCTAGTTTAACTGTATTTTATTATAGAAATAGTTTAGATAAATTTTGAAAAATACTACCCTTATTATTAGTTACCATAATTTTAGAAAATGCTTGAAAACATAAGATATACTTTTTGTTTAATATCCTATGTTCTGACCTTAAAAATAACCACAGCAATTTTATACCTATGTATATATTTTGTACACCTAATGTTCTTAAGTAATATATATATATATATATATATTTTTAACCAAATACTTAATAATAATAATAATAATGATATATCCTAATCAGCCTTCCCCCCCAATTTACATAGCAGAGAGAGAGACAGAATGGAGTTCGGGAAGAAGAGGGTTACCCGGGGGTCGCCGACGGTGGTTTTTTCGGCCGGGGAGAGGGCCACCGGAAAGGGTTGGAACGGGCGGCACGCTCCGGGCGAGCGCCGGCGACGACGCTGCAACGTGCGCGGCGGAGAACTGTACCGGAGACGCGACTTCCCCGAACGGCAAGGGAGCTCAGGTGCGGCGGCGCTCGAAGGGGACGGCACGGCCGTCGGAGGCAGTCGGTCTGGCGGAGAGGGAAAGCCTCGGCGGTCCGATCGTGGGAAAGTGAGTGACGGAGGGGCGCTCCGGCACGGCAGGGCGGAGGGTGCCGGGGCACGCTGCCCTGGAGGCCGCGGTGGCTGCGGATGGTGGACCGGATGCGGGCAGGGTAGAAGATCGAAGGGGATGGCGACGCTGTCGACCGGAGGTAAGGTTTCTTTCTCCTTGCTTGGGGGTGATGGTGGTGGTACTTCGCCGGAGGGGATTTTGGGTTATCGGTGGTGGTGATGGGAGTTTCCGGTGAGTGGCGGCTGGAAATTGGGAAAGATGGTGATTGTGGTGGATCTGGTGATCGGGTTCTGGTGATTGCCGCGGACGTGGTCGAGTGTTTGCGCGGCGGCGACGACTGTTGGTGAAGGCGGAGCAAGGTGGTGTGGGCTGCTGGTGTACGTGGTGGTGACGAGGTGGTTGTTGCAGTTGATGTTAGGGATTTGGCCGGAGTTGGCCGGGATGGTGGTGGGCTGAGAGGGATTTTGATGGTGACGGGGATTTGATTTCTTATGATTTTTGTCGTCGTGTCCGGGGGTGTCGGACACGACGTGGATAACTGTACGAGACTGGAATAAGATTTGTGGTGGTCACAGACACGATGCACGATATTATTGTGGATGGAAAATTCTGGAGGAGTACCTCTATATATATAGGAGGTGGAAATTTCCAGTTGGATAGAAAATTAGGGGATTTAAATTCTCCAATAGATAATGTCATTTTAAATTTAATTCGATTTAAACTTTGATCGTTCAATTCCGAATCAAAAATAGATAAAACCTTCAAATTCAAATGAAATCTTTTCCAATTTAAATTTTTCTATTTAATCAAATATTAAAATTTACAAGATCTCAAATATTATTTTCACATTTAATAAAATATAGTAATAAATAAATTTCAAAAATCACTATAATTATTTATTTATTTGAAAAATTGTCTTGTAATAATTATAACTCGAAATAAATTTTATGTCGTATGCACAAAATAATATATACAACAATAATTTTCTAAATATTATCTATAACCTTTTATGATGTAAAATAAGTTTTGAACATTCCAATGCGACGCATTAAATCAATATATAAAACACATAAAACATTTGGGGTATAAAAATATATACATCTCGCAAATTCGATCGCGACGTACAAATACGAAGACAAAAAAAATCGATACCATATTTATAAGAAAATAAAAATTGTAGTAAAATTTAAGGGGGTTTACATCTCTGCCAACCACTACCCCTGCGCAACCTGTGCCTACTGCCTCTTCGGCTCTGAACAAAGAAAAATGCCTTTTGGCTACTCCCTCATTTTCTCCAGTTCTGAACTCGGAGAAGAACCTATCTAGCGAGAGTGCTAGACAGAACAAAGGGAAGTGCCCTTTGGCCTTTCTTCAACCTGCGCAACCTGCGCCTGTGGCCTCTCAGTCACAAAACAAAGAAAAACGCTCTTTATCTACTTCTTCTCCAAATTTGAACTTGGCAAGGAATACACCTATTCCATCCCCATCACAGAATAAAGAAATGCGTCATTTAGCCATTTCTAATTCTTCCTCGATCCTTGACTCGGTAGAAAGCATCTCTAGTGGCGCCGATGTGCCAGTCAGTGTAAAAGCTCTTTTGGGCAGAAACTCTACTCCTCTGAACAGAGACAATCAAATCTCTACTAAGAAAGTGAGTTCTTTTCAAACTGAACTTTATCCAGTAGCGCCAAGCCAGGCAGATAAGAACAGGTTGTACAACACAAAAGGGGATTCTACCAACTCCCAAGAATGCAACTCCGGATCTTCCAACCCTGCGTATCTCAAGATCCAAGCAAGGTAAACTGCTAGTATCTCAGACAGATACACAAGTAGCAGACCTATCTGATCTGTGCACCTATCTCAACAGGCGCCAGTCAACACCTACTTCAGCAAAGTGCAAACAGCCGGCGCTAGTGGCTAACTTGCGCCAGAAGCAAACTACTAAAGTCAAGAACCCCTTTACCTATGCTAACCAACTTAGCACTTCCTTGTACACTCAAGGAATAGGACATCTCAAGAACCGGAATCATGTTCATAACATCATTAAAGAATATATTTCTTCGACTTCTTCTCATCCTGTTGTTGTAACCGATCTCCGTGAACTTCTTAAACAAAAGTGGAAGATCACAAATCCGTCTCATCCATCTGTAATGCAGTTCCAAGAACATTACTGTAATCATCACCATGAGGTAGTTATCAAATGTTGTTGTCAATCTGCTAAACGGTCTGTCTTCGACCGTCTGAACTACTCTCAAGTTCCTCAATCAATGATAGTGGATGACGATGAATTGTTGTACGCCTCTGTCAACATGAAGTCTCGAAGCACTGGGGGTGGAAAGCGTCCGAGATGCAATGCATCTCACAATCCCAGTCAACAGTACTTGGATCGGATTCGTGAATCCGGCGGAGGAGTATACCAATATACCAGATCAAGAAGGCGAGACACAATCGGTTAAAGGAATCTTCCTTCCGACCAAGAAATAATCGGTCAAAGGAATCTTCTTTCCGACCAAGAAATAATCGGTTAAAGGAATCTTCTTTCCTATCAAGAAATAATTGGTCAAAGGAATCTTCCTTCCAACCAAAAAATAATCGGTCAAAGGAATCTTCCTGATTCCAACCAAGATGCCTTCAGTCAAAAGGATATCCCTATCACTTATCCTGGGGGTAGTTCCTTATATGACTTTGATGCCGATAGTGAAAGTTCTGAACAGACCATCTTTTCTACTAGATCGTCTTCGATACCTAGAGAAGTGACTGTTTACGTCGTCACAGAAGATCAAGATACTTCCAGTTCTAACAGTCAAGAGCAGAGAATTGCTGCTTTGGAGGCTAGTTTGAAGAGCATAGTTGAGATGATGACATGCATGCATGCTATGATTATGACACAATATACGGTTCCACCAGTTGTGAATCTGATTCTGACCCAAGAACCTGCAACGACATCAGCTCCCGTCAACATTGGTCTGGGGGTACAGTCTCCTTACATCGCTTTTATACCAGTGCAGGCTATTCCAAGTCAATCTGGTGCTGGCGGTGGTACTTATCATGTAGTACCTCCTCCCAACATATCAAATTAGTCCGCTGCTCTATAATTATCGGGAGATACTAATGAGGCCGTAAAATTGTTACGTACTTAATTTGAAGCCTTCAAGCAGAAAAACGACTTACAGAAGCTTGGGATCAAGCAGCCTTATTCTATAGAGTGGAAGGAAGTTCAATTTCCCCCAAATATAAACCTCCTACTATTATGTTGTTTGATGGTAGCACATCTCCAATTCAGTACCTCAATCACTTTGAGGTAATGACTGATCAACTACAGCCAAATGACGCTCTACTCACTAGAGTGTTCGTCGGATGTTTAGCAGGTGCAGCTTACGACTGGTACCGCAGTTTGCCAGATGGTTGTATAACCTCTTTCTCTATATTCAAACAAATGTTCCTGGAATAATTTTATGAGGGAACAAACGACATGACTATGTCTGCTCTCATTAAAATTAAACAGCGACACAATAAAACAACCGAACGGTTCATTGAACGATTCCGCCATGAGGCACTCAAAATGCCTCTTGAAACTCCAGATGCTTTGATTATAGACACTTGCAAATCAAACTTGTTGCCTATAATCAGTATGTGGACTGGATCGACGCAGTTCCAGGATTGGCCTTCATTCATAGTGAATGCAGCGGCAGAAGAAAGTGCTGATAAGTTCACACAATTAGGTATTCAGATGCCTAATCTTGACCAAGATGAACATGCCACATCGTCCAAGGGAAGTGATCGTCTTCTGATCAGATTCTTATAGTTGTACTTCCCCATAAATCAGTTGTACTATTGTACTCTTTTTTTAGTTTGTAATCAAACTTTTATTTTTGCAAACAGTTATAAAAAGATTTAAAATTATTTTTTTTACTTTTATTTTATAAACTACTAAAATTATCGATTTGCAATCTATCTCTCAATCTATCATACGAATAGAAGTTGCAATCTATCTCTCAATCTATCTCTCAATCTATTAAAATGCATTAACACAGAATAATTTTGTAATCATTGATTAATGTAACCATAAAATTAGCATTTGTTTACTACAGATTAATGATTATTGGCCTGCAAACATGGTTTAATTATTCTTCTGTTGTTGCAAAATGTGAGTTTTTTATGGATTATATTTGGCAAAGTACAATAGTCTTTATTCTCCTAGGTATTTATATTGAGTTTTGTTTTTACGTACTGAAAGTTCTTAAAAAAATTATTCTAGGGTTTTCTTAAAGTCGGTATTTATATTGAGTTAGGAATTCCCGAACTATCAGGAACCCAACTCCTAACCCAACCATGAATGGTTTAATAAAACATAACATTAATCCATAGTTTGTCCGATCCATTCGAACATTAAAAAATCAACAATCACCAAAATAAAATGGTGTCCAACAATACCAAATCAAAGAAAAACCCTCAAACCAAAGTCAGACTCGTAACAAAATTCAAACTTAAACCAAAAGGATAACAATCAACTTGATGACATGACTAAATGTTCAGAACTCTTCCTTCTCCACTTTTATCTTTTTGAATGGAACCTTGGTTGTTAAAAAATCACCATCCCTGCCGCTTGCCTCTCCTACACCTTCAAGATCAACAATCTTGCAGGTCTTCGAGCTAGTAGGTGTAATTAGATTGTATGAATCTCCATGGACATCTCCAGTAATGGAATCCTTCAATTAAAAAAAATTGATTAGATTTCAAATTACTAAGTATGTAACAAAAAGTCTAAAAAAAATAACAAAAACTCTAACAGACCTGTGTTACATCGATACTTTTGGTACATGTTTCAATTAAGACAGAATCAGAAGACATTTTGATGACACTATAAGTAGAGAATTCTTCCTTTAGGTTATATTCAGAATAATTTAAATTATATAAGCAATAAAACAGATTTAGATTTTGGAAAAAATTGAAATACTTACTGTCGATCTGACACATGAACAGAAACTCGTTTGATCTCCTTTCCATTAGAATTGGTGACATCAATTTCACCAACATAAGATACCTTTCCAATGATGTCTGCACAGAATATAAAATGGTTGTATCAATTATTAAATTACCTATTTAAATTTAAATCGAAATACAAATAACAAATAATTTTACCTATTAGAAATGAAGCATCAAGATTTTGAGATAAAACATCTTCGAACGGGACGAAATTAAATATCCGATTTTTAATTGGAGAAGTATCCAATTCTTTTAAGCATGTTGAATAAACAAAAGTATCTTGAATGGGTGCTTAGTAGCCTTGTATTCTCCTCCATTTTGTACTACCACAAATTTATGAATTATGTAGCATTTTTCTTCTTCCAACTCATTCATGTACTTATCTTTGAAATCAGTTCTCTCCTAAACCCTAAGGGTTTGTTCTATCCCAAACCCTAAGGTTTACAGCGCCGACATGCTGAGTTTCCCCCGCCTCCCTCTGTCCGTCATCTAAGTCGCCCTCCCTCGCCTTCTCTCATCAGTCCCCATCTCCCTCACCTCTACAATCCCCATCCATGCACGTACCCTTCCTCCTTCTAATACTAAATCATTGAAGACTACCAACCATCGGCTCTAGAAAACCCAAATCTCATATATATCTTCATACAAGGAGGTGGTGGAGAAGATTTCTTCTATATTCCATCTCTAAGGTCCCGCAGAAATCATCTCTCTATCAGAAAGAGATAGCTCGATCCCTCACCATTGGGCCTCCACTATAGCGATGAAACCCTACTCCAATCGCAAATTCACACGCACCGCGCTCGCTACCAACCTAACAAAATTGTGGAAGACCACCAAAATGGTACAGGTGTCAGAGCTGGATGTTGAGGCGGGGTCCTATCTAGTTATCCTGGATTCTACATCTGAGGTTGATCGAATCCTTCGAGAAGCCCCATGGAGCATCAATGAAGAGTTACTCGCGATCGAAAAGTGCGACCCGGCAAAACTTCCAGAAGAATATAAATTCAATATGGCCAACCTTTGGGTCCAACTCCACAAAATCCCCCCTACGTTTCTCAACCGCAACGCGGTAGCCCGCATAGCAGAGGCATTGGGTAAACCAAGATCTGTATCCACAGCAGAAGAAGGACAATGGCGTACCTTCGTGCACCTTAAAATTCTTATTGACATATCCAAACCTCTCAAGAAATCCATCGCTACAAGTCTTGAAGGATGTAATGTGAGTCAGGTGACCGTCAGATATGAGAGGCTACCCCGACTATGCTCCTTCTGTGCGAGGGTGGGACACTTGTATCAGAACTGCTCAGAGAAGGAGAGATTTACTTCCCTCATAGGGGATGACTGGTCGGAAGAGGAAATCAGCAGAATCAATGAGCTCCTCCGTCTTCGGATAAAAGAAGAGGACTACCGAGCGGAGGCCCAAAGAGTGTTCCCGCGTAGGGGAGAAATCCGGATCAAGGAGGAAGACAAGAAAGACCGAACTCCATGTATGCATCACTACCTTCCCCCACGGATCTCGTCCCTCCAACCCAAACAGAACCTCCGACCAATGAAGTGAACAACCGGACCCTTCGACAAGATCTGATAGTATTGTACAATCTACCTCAAAGGAACACTCCTCCAGGTAACAACTCATAAAAGGAACTGGACTATGAAGCTGAGGAGGTGCCGCAAGCGGCGCATTATATACAAGGCTTTTATGTAGATGATCTCAACCCCGATCCTGGGCGATCATTGAAGACTGCTGTGGAGGATGGAGAAGCTTCGGTTATGACTGCTCTGTAACCTCACGACATGATGGAAACGGATACAGGGTGCCATACAGCATTAAACACCCCCATACAAATGCACAAGGGCCTCAAGGACAAAGAAGCAGTAGTAAACCTCAAAGAACAACTGGTGAACCCTGACCACGAGAACAAAGCAGCAGCACAAGCCACACCTACAACCTCACTTGATCAGAGCTGTTCGAGTGCTATTATTCGCCAAGTGCACCCCCTAAAATTCTTATAGAAATGACTAGCTCGTAAGTCATCTCAGGAGAAGCCTCCACAGGAGAAGGACCCAACTCTCCTCAAGAAGCGCGCATTCATGTTCTTGTCACGCCCTGATCCCGTTAGGGTCGTCCGTCTTGCCTGGATCCCTGCGGGATCGTTCATCCACGCTAAGGCGTAATGCCGTGCAAGCCTAAGTTGCGCTTGCACAAGGCCATGTACCTGCACAAAACAACTAGTAAAGCAAAACACACGTACACACCCATTCATTACAGAAAACCAAGTATTAGACACAGAGATTTGAAATAGAATACTTCTTTTATTGATAAACTTGATAGGAATACAAGTACAAAGCTTTGCAAACTCAGATTGCCTTATATTGGCTACATGATTATCTTTAAAACTCTCTTTTAAAACTAGTTGCAATGCCCATACATCATATCCCTTTATTACATGATGGAAATGTAAAGACACCTTCAAATGAAAAGAAACTTGAAACTTGACTGGAATGAAAATGAAGCTTCGAGGCAATCCACAGCTCTACTGGACTAGATGGGCTTCGGTGCCTCACTTGAAATCCTTCTGTCTCCTTTTGTTTTCTGAAAAGGATGCCCACAACGTGGGTCAGCACACATCATATACTGGCGAGCGGCTTTTGGCCGAACTCGCAAATCTCTGTACTAAATCAACATGTGGAGCTAACATTTCCTAGTGATCTTTCTACTTGTCTAGGTTCTTTTTAACAATTCATAAGAACATGATAGTAGAAATATATCATAAGCAACTTACCAATGCCGGCAGTCATCCCTGCAAAAAAATATGTTAGCACAATTTGCATAACGAGTAATTCATGTTTCATTCATACAGATATTGAAGTCTGAAATTTAGATTCATGCAGGTGGACTATTCTATATGTTGGTCCATGGGTTATCCCCATGATTAGCCGCTGTGACTCTTCGGTTTAGCTCGTCGCTAAGGACTCAGATATCGACTCCTATTTTCACATGGAGGCCCTAATCTCTCCTAGGCCGAGCGGTTCCAAGTGCCCCCAGATACCACCCGAGAGACAAATATTTTCCTTGTATACAAGTTGTCCGAGACCAAATGCATGCTCTAGTCGTTCTATCAGATGAGACACATTTGGACTTATGCACAGATATACGACACGTTTATTTCGTGCCTTTATATTCCTCTCAATACGTACAAGTTCGTCTGTACATGTCTACATTTTCAAGCATACTTAGTAACCAAACAGATGATCATTCTTATGGAGCAGATAAAGTAGCAATACATATTCTTGCATTTGATTCAATTCAATTATCTTTTCTTATCTTTTGTGGATGTGGTATCGTTGATCACTGGGACAAGACAACAGAGTGAACTAGAGATCATTTTTATTAGGCGTACAGATCAATGTTTGTTCGGTTGAAGCAACTCACCGAGATGAATCTTAGTTGAGAGAAGGAGGGACTTCACGCACCGTTCATAAACATTTCACGCGTCCTACATTAGCACCAACAGTTGATTAGCATACTTCGTCTCTTTCTCTCAAGATTCAGAATGAATGTGAAATACGATGAAAGCGAACAATGAAAACCAATCATCGAAAACCAACACGAAAACGCATTCATCAAAACCAAACAGCGAAAGAAAACATCCAACAAAACTCTTGGATTCATTTCAATAGAAGCCAATCCATCAATTGGAAAGGCTTATTGCATTTCATCCGTGATCAATCGATACCGGGAAAGGTTTTCCCGAATACTCAGTTCAAGACTGAGTCAGCAAGCTGTAGGTATTACATAGTGGATCGCGAGGAGCGGGACACTACATAATAACCCACCGAGAAAAAGTTTTGTCCTTAAAACTTAAGATACAAACTCACCTCCACTAGTATTGCATTCGGGATCAAGCAAGGTGGAGAGATTATAGACGCGCGCTGTCGCGGTGTTGGTATTCCGCAACTGCTGGTTGTACGGATTATCTCGGAGCGTTGGTGGGCCTGGCAGCTGCCCACGCTCTTCAGTGTCATTACGGTTTTGAGCCGTTCTATTCTTTTTCGGACAGTTCCTGCAGAGTGACCCTGTTGGCCACAAACAAAGCAAGCGTTATTAGCGGCACGACAGTCCTCCTTGATGTGCCCACTCTTGCCACAGTAACTGCAACTCTGAACATTCACATAGCGACAGTCTTCCTTGACATGCCCTCATCGACCGTAGAAGGTGCATACTGGCTTATTGTTCTGTTCTCCGTCAGTCTTTTTCTCTCCATCATGATATCTCTTAGCGGGCTGATTCTGACCGTACTGCATTTTACTAGACGCATTCTTCAGGCAAAACTGTTCCACCTGTAGCGCCGCCTCAAAGGTCTAAGAATACGACCCATATTCTTGATTCAACACACTCAATTGAATGTCGTCATTCAGACCTCCAACGAATCGATCTATGCGAGTCTGCTCTGGGGTAGCATAACAGCAGCAAAATTTGCCAGCTTAGCAAATTCAGACTCATAGTCCTCCACGGATATATCTTCTTCTTTCAGTGTGATGAAGTCATTCTCTATTTTCTTGCTCATGGTGGAGGCAGGTATTGATCCAGAAACGCCTTCTTGAACGAGGTTTATGAGATCTTTCCATTCCTAGTCGTTGCAAGCAGCGTCGGCTTCTTTGCCTTCCACCAATCCTTTGCCCGCAGCCGTAGAAGCAGAACGACACAAACTACCTTCTTGCTACTCGGAACTCCTACGAACGTGAACAGACTCTCAATTTTATCAATCCAGTCCATCACCTTATCGGGTGATGTCCTGCCTTCAAATTTCGGAGGTTTTGCGTCTAAGAAGTCCTTTGGCCTAAAGGAAGAGTGTCTTTGCGCCGACTGGGGTTCGTCGCCATCCACGGGCTCGATCTCGGTTGTGCCCGTTGGTTTGGTCGCTGCGGTGGTATCCCGATTTGCCGCAAGTACAGTTACCAGTTGGGTCAAGCCATCCAACTGCTTCTTTTGTGCCTCCATTCGAGCCTGTTGTATCTGGTTACGTTCCTCATTGTCCTGCCTCTGTAATTCCAACAAGGTCATGATCTGTTCCACCGGATCGGTCGAGGCAGCTGGTCGAGTAGGGGCCATTTCTCTACAAAAGAGTATAACTTCTGTCAATCTCATAAAATATTATGGACTTATTGTATGGGGCATTGGTTTTCATAACTCAAAATTGGGACTCTTTTGAAAGCCATCAAAATACTTTATATACTTTTCGAAAACGATATTTGCAAGAGACCAAGGACGTAAAACCGTGCTCTGATACCACTTTGTTACTCCCCGATCCCGCTAGGGTCATCCGTCTTGCCTGGATCCCTGCAGAATCGTTCGTCCTCGCTAAGGCGTAATGCCGTGCAAGCCTAAGTTGCGCTTGCACAAGGCCATGTACCTGCACAAAACAACTAGTCAAGCAAAACACACGCACGCACCCACTAGTTAAGCAAAACACACGCACGCACCCATTCATTACAGAAAACCAAATATTGGACACAGAGATTTGAAATGGAATACTTCTTTTATTGATAAATTTGATAGGAATACAAGTACAAAGCTTTGGAAACTCAGATTGCCTTATATTGGCTACATGATTCTCTTTAGAACTCTTTTTTAAAAATAGTCGCAATGCCCATACATCATATCCCTTTATTACATGCTGGAAATGAAAAGATGCCTTCAAAGGAAAAGAAACTTGAAACTTGACTGGAATGAAAATGAAGCTTCGAGGCAATCCACAGCTCTACTGGGCTAGATGGGCTTCGGTGCCTCACTTGAAATCCTTCTGTCTCTTTTTGCTTTCTGAAAAGGATGCCCACAACGTGGGTCAGCACACATCATATACTGGCGAGCGGCTCTTGGCCGAACTCGCAAATCTCTGCACTAAATCAACATGTGGAGCTAACATTTTCTAGTGATCTTTCTACTTGTCTAGGTTCTTTTTAACAATTCATAAGAACATGATAGTAAAAATATATCATAAGCAACTTACCAAACGCCGGCAGTCATCCCTGTACAAAAATATGTTAGCACAATTTGCATAACGAGTAATTCATGTTTCATTCATGCAGATATTGAAGTCTGAAATTCGGATTCATTCAGGTGGACTATTCTACATGTTGGTCCATGGGTTATCCCCATGATTACTCGATGTGACTCTCCGGTTCAGCTCGTCGCTAATGACTCAGATATCGACTCCTATTTTTATATGGAAGCCCTAATCTCTCCTAGGCCGAGCGGTTCCAGGTGCCCCCAAATACTATCCGAAAGACAAATATTTTTCTTGTATACAAGTTGTCCGAGACCAAATGCATGCTCTAGCCGTTCTATCAGATGAGACACATTTGGACTTATGCACAGATATACGACACGTTTATTTCGTGCCTTCATATTCCTCTCAACACGGACAAGTTCGTCTGTACATGTCTACATTTTCAAGTATACTTAGTAACCAAACAAATTATCATTCTTATGGAGCAGATAGAGTAGCAATACATATTCTTGCACTTGATTCAATTCAATTATCTTCTCTTATCTTTTGTGGATGTGGTATCGTTGATCATTAGGACAAGGCAACAGAGTGAACTAGAGATCATTTTTATTAGGCGTACAGATCAATGTTTATTCGGTTGAAGCAACTCACCGAGATGAATCTTAGTTTAGAGAAGGAGGGACTTCATGCGCCGTTTACGATCAGTTCACGCGTCCTATATTGGCACCAACAGTTGATTAGCATACTTCGTCTCTTTCTTTCAAGATTCGGAATGAATACGAAATGCGATAAAAACGAACAATGAAAACCAATCATCGAAAACCAATATGAAAATGTATTCATCAAAACCAAGCAGCGAAAGAAAGCATCCAACAAAACTCTTGGATTCATTTCAATAGAAGCCAATCCATCAATTGGAAAGGTTTATTGAATTTCATCCGTGATTAATCAATACCGGCAAAGGTTTCCCCGAATACTCAGTTCAAGACTGAGTCAGCAAGCCGTAGGTATTATATAGTGGACCGCGAGGAGCGGGGCACTACAGTTCTGGCTAGGCTCAGAGGAAAACAAGAAGCGGCATTCCAGTTATTCAACAAAGAACTCTCACATAAAGGTCGTGGCGGCTGACCTCAAACAGCCGCAAGGTCAATGTTAGTCCTCGCCTGGAACTGTCGAGGTACGAGAAATGTCTCGACAGTTCTAACTTTATGATCATTTCTCTCCGCCACCCGCCCCTCTATCTTTTTCCTCTCTGAGACAATGTCTTCTCTCTCCCACACCACCCTCACTCTCCCTCATCTCGGATACCCAAACTACTTCTCCGTCCCTCCTTCCGGCCGCTCAGGAGGTCTTTGGCTGGGGTGGAACTCAGCGATCAGAGCGACAGTCACATTTTCGTCACAAAATCTCATACTACTATCCATAGACGCTAGTATGGAAGGTCCAGCCTGGACTCTAATGTGCATATATGGATCCCCTAAGAAAAGCAAGCGCCCAAAACTCTGGTCACAAATTAAAGGTCTAGCTGAATCCATATCGACGCCTTGGTGTTGCATTGGAGATATGAATGCTACCCTTCATCCTGAAGAAAAGGAAAGAGGGGGAAGGTTTGATCACAAAGCAGCAATAGTGTTCAGACAAATGATACATCACTATGGGCTCATCGATCTTGCGTGCACTGGACCGGCTTATACGTGGACAAACCGAAGGGGACCAGCTTTCAATATTAGAGAGCACCTTGACAGGGCGCTTGTGAGTTCTCAGTGGTGCTGCACGTTCCTGTATTCCACAGTATCTACGCTCCTCCGGATCAATAGCGACCATGCTCCTATCCTTCTTAATACCAATAGAGGTATGATACGGAAGAAACGCCCGGAACGCTTTGAAGCCTTCTGGATGAAACATACTACGTTCGGAGACGAATTCAAATCATCTTGGCAAGAAGCTAACAACCAGGTAAACTTATCATTCTACAACAAAGTCCAGTTTACTCTGTCTAAACTGCACAGGTGAAGTCGCAAAAAATTCAGGAACATCAAAACTTGCATAAAAAGACTCCAGGACCGTCTACTAAAACTACAAGCCATGGAGGTGACGTCTCATTCACTAGCGAAAGAGAGAGAGCTCAATGCAGAAATCAACGACCTACTCGCTATCGAGGAGACTTACTGGAGTCAGCGGGCAAAGTGTCAATGGATAGGAGACGGTGACAAGAACACAAAGTTTTTCCATACGAAGGCGACGGTTCAGAAATACAAGAATGATATTCATTCCATTATTCTACCTAGGGTTAGAGGCCATGGATCACTCAAGGGTGTAAATCCAAATCAACAGAATAAAGCTCTGATACCAATTGTAGAACCCTAGAGGGGGGGTGAATAGGGTTATTAAAAATTAACTACAACAATTGATGCAATAAAGACAATTGAAAGTAAAGAGTAGAAAGATCAAACGCAAGGATGTATCCTGGTATCCTCTTTTGAGGCAATCCAGTCCCGGAACTCTCTCCAGCTTTAATCCACTATTTAACCAAATAGTACACACGAGTTTGGATCCGAAGAACTTGCCAACTTCAACACGAGTTTGGATCCGAAGACTCGCCAACTTCTACACACGAGTTTTCTTACGAAGGCTCGCCAACTTCAAACAAAAGAGAAGAAAACTTGTTGATCTTCTAACACGTGAAGATCGAAATGTACAACTCTTTAATACTCTAGTACTTTGGGAGAGGATGACAATGAAAAGCTTGGAAGAGTATTAATGGTGGAGCTCTTGGTTGTTGGAAAATTTATGGTAAGAGTTGGTGAGAGAGCTCAAGAGAGAGAGAGCTTTCTTTTATAGGAGAACCAAGATTTGGTGGCATTTAATGCTCTGAATACAGACAGACCGGCATGCCGTCGGTATGCAGCGGCATACCGTCGGTATACCGATCAAATAGTAACGGTCATATTAATGACCATTTGAGAGCATTAAATGCTGCCATTAATGCTAGTTAAGGCAATTCAAAAACCAAATATTTGAAACTCGGTATACCGCCGGTATGCCGGAGCATGCCGCCGGTATGTCGACAATTTGTCACAGCAAGTTTTGAGTTGCTAAAAAATGGTATACCTACGGTATGCCGGAGCATGCCGTCGGTATGCCGACAATTTGTCACAGCAACTTTTGGGTTGCTAAAAACGGTATACCGCCGGTATGCCGGAGCATGCCGTCGGTATGCCGACAATTTGTCACAGCAACTTTCTGGATACAAAAATCGGTATACCGTCGGTATGCCGACAATTCGTCACAGCAACTTTCTGAGCTCTAAAATCGGTATACCGTCGGTATGTCGGAGCATGCCGTCGGTATGCCGCTCTGTAAGTATTTGATTTTTGACTTGTTCTTTTTACTTGTCATCCGTCCTTAGGTGTTTACAAATATACCTAGACTTATACAGACACAGAGACTCTAAGCAGGAAGACGCCGTCTTATGCCGGGAACGCCGGTAACTGCTTCAGTCTTCAAAGTGAAAGAGATTGCACTTTAACGGAAGAACTCCATGTAGTAGATCTTCTGAGAATATTTGAATCTGAAGAACAGAAGACTAAACTACGAAGATGCTGTTAATAATCAAAATAAAATGTGCCAACAAACTCTCCCATTTTGATAATTGACAAAATAGAGAGATAGCATCTTCAGGGAGTAGCTCCCCCGTAGGTAGACAGCTCCCCCTCAATACGATTTCTTCCCCTTTGTCACTTAGTCAAAGATGGAAATAACAATAGAAAACGTGCAAAATGATAATGACAAGAGCATATAAAGAAAAGCATGTATTAATAGATTTGAAGTGAAAAGAGAATACATGCCCGACACACACATAGCATAAGGTAAATAGAAAGACTCTCCTCAACGAGAGCCGGAAACTAGAGATAACTACAGATAAAGTCCCCGAAGGACTGCAAATGACTGGTACCAACCACACACCGGTCCCCGAAGGACCACAAAAGACAACATAAAAACAAACACATAAAACTAAAACACGCATAAAACGAGACCATCATCCAAAAGCGAATCCGTCCCTACTCATCAGCCGGATCGTCGCCATCACCCTGAGCCTGCTGGAAGGCGCCAAAAGGATCAATGCTGTCAGGGTACATAAACCCATAGGCATTGGGATCAGAGAAGCGCGGAGCCTGGTACATAGGATCCTGAAGATTAAGATCCAGAAAAGCATCCCGGTCCTGAAGAGTGCGTTGAATAAAGTACCCCTGATCGTGGAAACGAGACTGGATCAGGGCGCCAAGGCCACGAGTGTGGGCCCGCATCTGCTCCTCCGCCTGGGCCATCCGCATATCAAAGTGTTGCTGAGTCAGCGGTATATAACGGCCCGAAGCGGGAGGATTAGCTGTGGGAGCAGCAGGAGAGGATGCCGGTTGCTCTTGGGAAGACGAGGCACGTGAAGTAGAGGCGCCACCAAGGGAACGGGAGACAGCAAGATAGGAGGGGACGCCATCCGAGGAGCAAAGAGATAGGTCAACTTGCCGGGCTTCCACAAGCAGAGTGATAAAGGAGCCGTAGTATAGGTTCGGCTTTCCCGCGGGCATGACACGCCGGAAGAGCAGAAGGAGAGTCTTCGGGAAGGAGAAGGGCTTCCGGGCATAGAGATAATACATGCAGACGAGGGCATCGCCGGTAATGGCGTCATAGTTCCCGCCCTTAGGAAATAGTGTATGGCACACTATCCTATGGAGCTCGTAGTAAAACGGCTCCAGCTGTGCAGAGAGAGCCGGGATGGCAGGAGGGTTGGGGCCCTTGCAGATGATACGGCAGAACTCGTCGAAGGGTGACGCCGCCGAGGAATGAAGAGCAGCCAAGGATGGCAAGGCTTCCCCTTTGTCCGGGATGCCGAGGATGTGCCCGATGTCCCGAGAAGTGAGACGGAAGTGACGGTCATTGACCATAGATTGAATGGCGGGGTGATCGTCGTCCCCGACCAAGTTGCAATAGAATAGTCGGACAGCGGCAGGGTAGACGGGTATTTGGCGCCGAAGTAGATAGGAGAGTCCGGCCTCGTCAAACAATAAGACGTGACCGGGAAAGAGATTCCAGTTTATCGCCCGTCCCTTGAAGACATTGTGATGAACGAAGTGCTGGAACCATAGCTCGGCCGCCAAAGAGTTGGAAAAGATCCGTTGGTCGTACCCGTGAGGTTGGGCCACCGGGATGAAGGGGTTGAACAAGGAGGAGGAGGAGGAGGAGCGGGGACGCTTAGGGTTTGCCATGAAGAGAGACTAGATTTTTTGAGTGGATGAAGGAGGAGTAGGGGAAGTAATGGAGGAAGGAGGTTTTTAAAGAGGAGGAGAACGATGAAGAGATGGAGTTTGAAAGGGTGGGGAGGGTGGGAATTTATGAGGGTGGAGTAAAAAGAGGAATGAAAGGGGGGATGTGAGGGAAGAGTAATAAATGAGATGGGAGGTGAAGAGATGGGTAGTTATGATAGATTGGATGGATGAGAGAGAATAAAAGTAGTTTAAAATAGAATAAAGGAAGTAGAGAAGAAAGGTGGGCCCGGACCCTGATTTGATGTCCTGTCCGCCACGAACCGGCATACCGTCGGTATGCCGGCGTATACCGACGGAATGCCGAGTTTCGAGACAGAACCAAATTCTGAAACGAAAAACGGCATGCCGCCGGTATACCGCCGTATACCGCCGGTGTGCAAATCAAAGAACAGTTTTAAGGGTCAATGGATAAAATGCCTAATTCTTGGCAAAGAAAGGAGAAGCGATCTTTCGGGAGTGGTTTGGTGAAGATATCGGCTAATTGAGAATTGGTCTCAATAAACTCAAGACGGATGTCTCCCTTTTGTTGATGGTCACGAAGAAAATGGTGTCTAATTTCAATGTGCTTCGTGCGTGAGTGACAAATCGGGTTTTTCGTGAGATTGATAGAGCTAGTGTTATCACATTTAATAGGGGTGCAAGAATGAGAAATGCCATAATCTAAAAGTGTTTGTGACATCCAAAGAATTTGTGCACAACAACAACCAGCCACAATATATTCTGCCTCAGTGGTTGAAAGAGCAACAGAATTTTGCTTCTTACTAAACCACGATACCAAGGACTTCCCGAGGAATTGACATGTGCCACTAGTGCTTTTTCGGTCAATCTTGCATCCGGCAAAATCCGCATCCGAAAAGACAAGAAGCTCAAAGGATGAGAATTTCGGATACCAAAGACTCATGTTAATGGTGCCTTTGAGATAACGAAAAATGCGCTTAACGGCACTCAAATGTGATTCCTTTGGATTGGCTTGATATAGAGCACACAAGCAAACACTAAACATGATATCAGGATGGCTAGCAGTTAAATAAAGTAAGCTACCGATCATACCTCTATACTTACGAATGTCGACCGATGTGTCCTCTTCATCATTGTCAAGCTTTGTCATTGTGGCCATAGGAGTCCTCATTGATTTGGATGAGTCGAGGTCGAAACGCTTGAGGAGGTCCTTTGTATATTTCGCTTGATTGATGAAGGTTCCTTTGGGTCCTTGTTTGATTTGTAACCCCAAGAAGAAGGAAAGTTCATCCATCATACTCATTTCAAACTCTTCCTGTATAACTTTAGCAAATTCTACACAAAGTGTGTTGTTAGTAGAACCAAAAATAATATCATCGACATAAATTTGAACCAACAAGAGAGTCCCATCATGGGATTTAATAAAAAGTGTTGTGTCAACTTTCCCCTTTGAAAAATTGTGAGAAACAAGAAAAGAGCTAAGACGCTCATACCAAGCACGGGGAGCTTGTTTGAGGCCATAAAGGGCTTTATGGAGTTTGAATACGTGATTAGGAAATTGAAAATCTTCAAAGCCGGGAGGTTGTTTAACATAAACTTCCTCTTTAATAATACCATTTAGAAAAGCACTCTTAACATCCATTTGAAATAGCTTAAAGTCATTAAAACAAGCAAAAGCACAAAGCATACGAATGGATTCAAGACGTGCAACCGGAGCATAGGTTTCGTCGTAGTCAATGCCTTCCTCTTGGTTATAGCCTTGAGCAACCAATCGGACTTTGTTACGAGTCACTAACCCATCTTCATTAAGTTTGTTACGAAACACCCATTTTGTTCCAATAATGGGATGATTGCTAGGTTTTGGGACAAGTTCCCAAATCTTGCTTCGCTCAAATTGATTAAGCTCCTCTTGCATAGCTATCATCCAAAACTCATCAAGGAAAGCATCATTAACATTTTTAGGCTCTATTTGAGAGATAAAAGTCACATTTGCACAAAGATCACGAGTGGCGGATCTTGTGCTAACACTGGAGGAAGGATCTCCAATGATAAGCTCCTTAGGATGATTGGTGACAAATCTCCATTCTTTTGGGAGATCCTTTTGAGGAGGCTCGAGAGGAGGAGACTCTTTTGATGGGGTCACAACTTCATTGTTAGATGAAGAAGGACGATCCTCAATAGAGGAGTTCTCCAACCCAAACGAGATGTCATCAATATCCTCGGAAGAGGAGAATGTAGAAGAGTTGAGTTCATTAAAAGAGACATTGATTGACTCTTCGACAACAAGACTTCTTTTGTTAAAAACACGAAAACCTTTACTATGAGTAGAGTATCCAAGGAATATTCCTTCATAGGCTTTTTCTTCAAACTTGCCTAGGTTATCCTTGGTATTCAAAATAAAACAATTGCAACCAAAAACTTTGAAATATTCAATAGAGGGAATTTTGTCAAACCAAAGCTCATAAGGAGTCTTCTTAGAAATAGGTCTAATTAAGACTCTATTTATAACATGACATGCCGTATTAACGGCTTCCGCCCAAAAATATTGGGGGAGCTTATATTGGTTTAACATAACCCGGGCCATATCGCCAAGAGTTCTATTCTTTCTCTCCACAACACCATTTTGTTGAGGAGTACGTGGGCAAGCCAAATTATGTCCAAAACCATTCTTTTCACAAAATCTTTTGAAATCGGCATTATCAAATTCCCCTCCATGATCACTCCTAATTTTGTTGATAGAAAAACCTTTCTCATTTTGAACACGTTTACAAAAAGCAACAAATTCACGAAAAGTATCACTTTTGTAAGCAAGAAAAATAATGTCACGACCCGTTACCCAAATTGTTGGGCCGGGCCGAGCCATGTCCAGCCTACGCTTAAGATAAAGCGCAGTAAGCTGTTCTAGAGATAACAAGATAAGACTAAATGTGCTAACAGTTCTATAAGTGAAGAAGAATCATAAATGCTCCAAACACAAAAGTCGTCGTATAAAGTAAAATATCCAAGTACAAGTAAACTGAAATGTAAAACTGGATACATGTCCAGTTACAAAATGATGTAGTCTAATACATGACTATACTAAGTATCCCAAGTGACTACGCAAACTAGGCGAGTCTCCCCGCAGGAACATCCTCGCATGGCAAAACCGGGTCCTCGGCAGTGACTCCATAATACGAATCACAGAGCAACTCTTCCTCAGTAAGTATACCTACAACGTTATCCTGTCAGGACGGGAGCAAGTACAACCTCTACAACTAAAGTACTGAACATATAATGAAAGAGATGTACAACAAGGATCATGGTGTGATAAGTCTATAAAACAGGAAATACTGGAAACATGTCATCATAATCTATCATGGCAAGGATACATATGTCATAGAGACAGATGTATATGTAATGTTTAAAACTGTAGCAGGTACGTGATCGGTCAAATAGATATACAATGTGCTGTGGCACATAATAAAATGTACTTCCGTACAAGTGATAGGGCGAATAGATGTACATACGCACAAATCTGCCTTGGTATAAAGCCTACGGCAAGGTATGCATATAAAATGCGACCAAGCTCGCTACTATAGGGGGGTCGTGATCACGTACAATACTATCAGTTTCCCCATAACCCATATTCTAATCATGTGAGAGATACAGCAAGACTGTTCTAAGCATGGTAGTAATGGAAAGTACAACATGTGACGTTTTAACTTGCTACCCCAAGGATCAGCATTTAACATGGTTAATACATGTTCTAGCATTAAAAGACAGTAAATGAGTTTGTAGATGTACTTGCCTCTAGCAAGACAAGCTGCGATAAAAGTGCTATGGATGTCCGGTAACTCGTCACTGTAGAAATACATACATAAACTTAGCTTTTACACTAAGCTAAAATACTAGGACACTAATTGGTGCGACACGACTTGTGACTGGGCACCTAGCCAAGATGATGACTTGGCATAGGAGACCAATGTGGGGTGACACACTATGTTAACTAACTTTCTAGGGTCTTTATACTAGTGAGGGATGGGGTTCAACACGACTAAAACTCCAAATAACACAAAAAGCTACAAGTCGTAATTAATCAGTAAATAAATCAAAAGATCATTGTGTTCTAACAATTCTTAAAGTAGACAAAAAGCCTAGTTTTGCATAAAACAAAGTACCAAAACGATCCTTGCTAACTATAGAAATTTATTATAATTTTTCTGGAATTTATTAACCAGTACAAATATTTTATAAAAATCAGTTTTCCTAAGTATACAGAAAATGAGTTTTGGTTTCATATGCCAAACTAGTGGCAAAATAGTAAATTAAATACTACAAAAATTATACTAAATTATCTAACTTAACATAGTATCTAAAAACTATTTTTCCATAATTTTAGCAATACTTTAAGTATTTTTAGAAAATCAAAAACAGCAATGCACACAATAATTAATTATCTGCGTATTTTGTCCATGTATATAATTTAAACCAAAGTTCAAATACAGGACCCAAGGCCATGAATCAAGTCCAATATGACTTGTACAGGTCTTGAATGTGTGAAAACACATTTGAGCCCAAATACCCATACTAGGCTTGGACACCAAATGGTTGCAGTAATTTAAATATACTAAAAATACAATTTGGTAATAGTACAAAAATAATATTAATATTTAAATAAAGTTCAAAATAAATATATACATACGTATGTTGAAAGTACATATATCTATGTATAGGGAAAATACTTAATTGTAAAGTATCTATATATATATATACAAATATATATATATACAAGAAAATTCTTATTTATAAAGTGTATGTATATATATATAATATATATATACACATAAAAATATATACATATATACAAACATATATACATAAAATTTACTAACTATAAAGTATATATACATATATATAAAATACTGTTAAAAATAGTATACATATATATATACATACATTAATACATATATACATATACATATATATATATAAATATATATACAAAACAAAAGGAAAAAGAAAAGAAAAAAGAAAACAGAAAAGAGAACAAAAAGGGGGGCTCGAACTCAAGCCAACAGAGCCGGGGGGGGTGTTTAATCGGGTCGGGCTGGCCAGGGGGTCAGCCCGAGCTCAGTGTTAGGGTTAGAGGTTAGGTTTGTTTTATTTAGTTTAGAATGGTTTATATATAAAAAAAAAATAATCCTGTGTCCTGACAGTTAGGGACACAGGAGTCCATGTGTCGGGTTGATTTACGACACGCACGACACGTATTTGCCGTGTCCACACTCACCAATAGAGTCTTCGGGTGCTGGCGTGTCATATACGTGAAATCGAGACACAATAGGACACAGAAGTCAAAGAGACACGTACGTGTCCAAGTCGAGCGTGCTTTCGAGGCGGCGACTGGGCGGAGGAGACGTCGTGGCGGTGGCGTGTGGGTGGCGTTGGGTTCGTCTCAGCGCGGCGAACCTATCGGTGGTGGTTGCGGGCGGTGGTGCTCGGCGTAGGGGCGGCGCCGGGGGTCTCGCCGAAGTTAGGGTTTAGGTGTAGGGAAGTGGGGAAGAAGGGGGTCGTCGGTGGCTGTAGGGAAGTTTAGGGTTAGGGTTTAGGTCGAGGGAGGAGTGGGGGATTTTATAGAGGGTTTTTGTGGCGGTCGGGCAGCCGGAAAAGGCGGAGGGGGCAGCGTCGGTCGGTCGGGGCAGTCGTCGGGGGTGGGTGAGAGGTGGAGGAGAGAGAGAGTGACGTGGGGGGGGTTTGGATAATTAGCAGTAGGGCCCCCATAGTTTAGGAATTTACATAATAGGTTTTCCTAGGGCTAAATGGAAATTAGGATTTGCATTCCTTAATTAAAACAATTAATAATTTTACAAACTAATATACTAACAATTTTAATAATTGCAAAATACTATTAAAACAATTCAGAAAATTATAAAATGCTATTAAAACATTTAAATAAATTGCAAAATGATATTTAAACAATCTAATTAATTACAAAAATCAATAAAAACATTTTAGAAAATTACAAAATGATATTTTTTGTATTTAAAACTCATTTAAAATTCATTTAAAAATTCTAGAAAATTCCTAAAATCATATTAAATTATTTTAAAACCAATAATGACATTTAATAATTAATTAACACTAGTTTAAAAAATTTTGAAAATCAGGGGCTTACAAGTCTTCCCTCCTTGAAAAATTTCGTCCTCGAATTTCACAAGGATTGGAGACCCGGCAATATTCTAACATAGCAAGCAATGCAACAAATGACTAAGGCTACGATCAAAACTAACCTCCCGAAACCTGTTCCGGCTCCGGCTCAAGGACTAGGCTATAAGTCTTCCCCTGGGGTCCCTTGGCTACTGGGCAGTCCCGAATCTGATGGATGGCAGACCCACAAGCTAAACACTGCCCTAACCTCTTCATGCAGACGACGAATTCATGCCCTGGTCTTCCGCAGAAAGAACATATGGCTCCCTTCTGCTGCTGCTGCTGATATCGGGGTCCCGGGGCTCTAACTGGCGGGATCTGATGATGTGGTGTAGGGGGACGGTAAGTCTGCTGGGGTGGCATCGGCGCTCTCTGCTGGAAAGCCTGACGCTTGGACGGACCCTCATGGTGTACAGAAGCCGGCCACTTGCTAGACAGAAGACGCTCCTCAATGCTCCGGGCCAACTCTAGGCTCTGGTAATAGTCAGTCGTACCGTTCGCCACTATAAGAATGCCAATGTCTGGAATTAGACCATGGCAAAACCTACGGGTCATCTCCTCTGGATCAGCAACCAGACTAGGAGCAAAATGGCTCAGGCGACTAAACTCTTCCGCATAGTCATCAACAGAACGGTTCCCCTGGTGGATGTTCTGGAATCGTGGCCCCATGGCTACTCTAGCAGTGGTCGAGAAGAATTTCTTCTTGAACTGGGTCTTGAACTGGTCCCAGGTGGCTCTACCTCTCGCGAACAACGGCTCATTCCTGAACCAGACTCCTGCTAAGTCTATCAGCAGAAATCCTGCTGCCTCGACCTGAAGGTCATCCGGCATCCTAACTCCCAGAAGCTTCCTCTCTACAGAATCTAGCCAGTCATCAGCTACTACTATGCCCTCAGTCCCTGAGAACTCCTTGGGATTCAGACCCATGAAGTCCTTGACCGTCCCCGCTCTCTGCCGTGGCTCTACATGTGGTGGGACCACGGGACGTCCCTCAGAACGCTCCATGCTCTGGCGGAGTAGGGTAGTCTGCTCCTGATGGGTTGTTAGGAACCCCTGGATCAGTGTGAGCAGCTGGGTCCCGTCGAGTGTGACGGAAGCCTGGGTGGGTATAGTGATAGGGGGTGGTGGAGGTATTGGGTCCTGCCGAGACTGGGATGTGGAAGGTGGTATCTGGGTCTGTGGATCTATGGAGTGGGGGAAAGTGGTAGGTGGAGATGCATCAGTCAACTGGTCAGCTGACTGGATATGGAGGACCCCATTCTCGGGGGTAACATACTGGGATGAACGAGTAAGCACCATCTAAAATAAAGGTAACAAGGACGTATAAGGGTTTGTTTAAAGTAAGTAATCATAGGCAAGAAAATCTAATTATAATAGCAAATATGTGATGCATTTCATATGTTGCAATTCTAGCATTCCTCTAGGTGTTCTAAGCGTCTTTCCAAATGTTGTCTAATTACCTTAAGTTTCTAATTGCAGGCCTGCTTGGTACAATAACGTAACCAAACAGTTTAGTCAGGACCTTGCATGGGCCGCCAAAAAAATATGTCACGACCCGTTACCCAAATTGTTGGGCCGGGCCGAGCCATGTCCAGCCTACGCTTAAGATAAAGCGCAGTAAGCTGTTCTAGAGATAACAAGATAAGACTAAATGTGCTAACAGTTCTATAAGTGAAGAAGAATCATAAATGCTCCAAACACAAAAGTCGTCGTATAAAGTAAAATATCCAAGTACAAGTAAACTAAAATGTAAAACTGGATACATGTCCAGTTACAAAATGATGTAGTCTAATACATGACTATACTAAGTATCCCAAGTGACTACGCAAACTAGGTGAGTCTCCCCGCAGGAACATCCTCGCATGGCAAAACCGGGTCCTCGGCAGTGACTCCATAATACGAATCACAGAGCAACTCTTCCTCAGTAAGTATACCTACAACGTTATCCTGTCAGGACGGGAGCAAGTACAACCTCTACAACTAAAGTACTGAACATATAATGAAAGAGATGTACAACAAGGATCATGGTATGATAAGTCTATAAAACAGGAAATACTGGAAACATGTCATCATAATCTATCATGGCAAGGATACATATGTCATAGAGACAGATGTATATGTAATGTTTAAAACTGTAGCAGGTACGTGATCGGTCAAATAGATATACAATGTGCTGTGGCACATAATAAAATGTACTTTCGTACAAGTGATAGGGCGAATAGATGTACATACGCATAAATCTGCCTTGGTATAAAGCCTACGGCAAGGTATGCATATAAAATGCGACCAAGCTCGCTACTATAGGGGGGTCGTGATCACGTACAATACTATCAGTTTCCCCATAACCCATATTCTAATCATGTGAGAGATACAGCAAGACTGTTCTGAGCATGGTAGTAATAGAAAGTACAACATGTGACGTTTTAACTTGCTACCCCAAGGATCAGCATTTAACATGGTTAATACATGTTCTAGCATTAAAAGACAGTAAATGAGTTTGTAGATGTACTTGTCTCTAGCAAAACAAGCTGCGATAAAAGTGCTATGGATGTCCGGTAACTCGTCACTGTAGAAATACATACATAAACTTAGCTTTTACACTAAGCTAAAACACTAGGACACTAATTGGTGCGACACGACTTGTGACTGGGCACCTAGCCAAGATGATGACTTGGCATAGGAGACCAATGTGGGGTGACACACTATGTTAACTAACTTTCTAGGGTCTTTATACTAGTGAGGGATGGGGTTCAACACGACTAAAACTCCAAATAACACAAAAAGCTACAAGTCGTAATTAATCAGTAAATAAATCAAAAGATCATTGTGTTCTAACAATTCTTAAAGTAGACAAAAAGCCTAGTTTTGCATAAAACAAAGTACCAAAACGATCCTTGCTAACTATAGAAATTTATTATAATTTTTCTGGAATTTATTAACCAGTACAAATATTTTATAAAAATCAGTTTTCCTAAGTATACAGAAAATGAGTTTTGGTTTCATATGCCAAACTAGTGGCAAAACAGTAAATTAAATACTACAAAAATTATACTAAATTAGCTAACTTAACATAGTATCTAAAAACTATTTTTCCATAATTTTAGCAATACTTTAAGTATTTTTAGAAAATCAAAAACAGCAATGCACACAATAATTAATTATCTGCGTATTTTGTCCATGTATATAATTTGAACCAAAGTTCAAATACAGGACCCAAGGCCATGAATCAAGTCCAATATGACTTGTACAGGTCTTGAATGTGTGAAAACACATTTGAGCCCAAATACCCATACTAGGCTTGGACACCAAATGGTTGCAGTAATTTAAATATACTAAAAATACAATTTGGTAATAGTACAAAAATAATATTAATATTTAAATAAAGTTCAAAATAAATATATACATACGTATGTTGAAAGTACATATATCTATGTATAGGGAAAATACTTAATTGTAAAGTATCTATATATATATATACAAATATATATATATACAAGAAAATTCTTATTTATAAAGTGTATGTATATATATAATATATATATATTTTTTTTAATATATACACATAAAAATATATACATATATACAAACATATATACATAAAATTTACTAACTATAAAGTATATATACATATATATAAAATACTGTTAAAAATAGTATACATATATATATATACATACATTAATACATATATACATATACATATATATATAAATATATATACAAAACAAAAGGAAAAAGAAAAGAAAAAAGAAAACAGAAAAGAGAACAAAAAGGGGGGCTCGAACTCAAGCCAACAGAGCCGGGGGGGGGTGTTTAATCGGGTCGGGCTGGCCAGGGGGTCAGCCCGAGCTCAGTGTTAGGGTTAGAGGTTAGGTTTGTTTTATTTAGTTTAGAATGGTTTATATATAAAAAAAATAATAATCCTGTGTCCTGACAGTTAGGGACACAGGAGTCCATGTGTCGGGTTGATTTACGACACGCACGACACGTATTTGCCGTGTCCACACTCACCAATAGAGTCTTCGGGTGCTGGCGTGTCATATACGTGAAATCGAGACACAATAGGACACAGAAGTCAAAGAGACACGTACGTGTCCAAGTCGAGCATGCTTTCGAGGCGGCGACTGGGCGGAGGAGACGTCGTGGCGGTGGCGCGTAGGTGGCGCTGGGTTCGTCTCAGCGCGGCGAACCTATCGGTGGTGGTTGCGGGCGGTGGTGCTCGGCGTAGGGGCGGCGCCGGGGGTCTCGCCGAAGTTAGGGTTTAGGTGTAGGGAAGTGGGGAAGAAGGGGGTCGTCGGTGGCTGTGGGGAAGTTTAGGGTTAGGGTTTAGGTCGAGGGAGGAGTGGGGGATTTTATAGAGGGTTTTTGTGGCGGTCGGGCAGCCGGGAAAGGCGGAGGGGGCAGCATCGGTCGGTCGGGGCAGTCGTCGGGGGTGGGTGAGAGGTGGAGGAGAGAGAGAGTGACGTGGGGGGGGGGTTTTGGGTAATTAGCAGTAGGGCCCCCATAGTTTAGGAATTTACATAATAGGTTTTCCTAGGGCTAAATGCAAATTAGGATTTGCATTCCTTAATTAAAACAATTAATAATTTTACAAACTAATATACTAACAATTTTAATAATTGCAAAACACTATTAAAACAATTCAAAAAATTATAAAATGCTATTAAAACATTTAAATAAATTGCAAAATGATATTTAAACAATCTAATTAATTACAAAAATCAATAAAAACATTTTAGAAAATTACAAAATGATATTTTTTGTATTTAAAACTCATTTAAAATTCATTTAAAAATTCTAGAAAATTCCTAAAATCATATTAAATTATTTTAAAACCAATAATGATATTTAATAATTAATTAACACTAGTTTAAAAAATTTTGAAAATCAGGGGCTTACAAATAACCTAAGTAAATCTCAAAAAATCATCAACTAAAACAAAAGCATAAAGCTTGCCTCCGAGGCTAGCAACTCTACTAGGCCCAAAAAGATCCTTATGGATAAGTTGAAGGGGTCTCGAAGTACTCACAAAGTTGATTGATTTGAAGGATGACTTGGTCAACTTACTTTTCTCGCATTCTTCACATACCATATCCTTTTTGAATGGGATACTTGGGAGTCCTCGTACAAGCTTCTTGGAGGCGAGGCGAGAGATGGTATCCATGTTTGCGTGTCCAAGCCTCATGTGCCAAAGCCAACTCTCATCGTTCTTTGCAACTAGGCATCTGTCATTATTAGTACCTTCAACAAGATAAAGAACATAAATATTATTTTCTCTAATGCCTTCATAAACAATAGTTCCATTAGAACTATCGGTAATGTAGCATTTGAGTTTAACAAACTTGATATCATAGCCATTATCGGTAAGATGGCTAATACTAAGGAGGTTATGCTTGAGATTAGTAATAAGACATACATTATTAATATAAGGATAAAGAGGAGAACCGATATTACCATTTCCAATAATATAACCTTTAAGATTGTTACCAAAGGAGACGTGTCCTTCCTTCTTCATCGATAGCGTTGTAAAAAGTGAAGCATCACCGGTCATGTGCCGTGAACAACCGCTATCGAGAATTCACTTGCTTCTAGCATGAGAAGGATTCGTCACCTACAACATAAGTTGAAGATGAACGATTTGGTACCCATGATTGTTTGGATCCTTGATTGTTAGTTCTAGGAACCCATTTAAGAACTTTCATGTCAACTTGTTTCCTTGTATAACAAAAATTAGAAGTATGTCCGATCAAACCACAATAATTGCACATCAAAGAAGATTTAGAAGAAGAAGAAGTGTGAGTGTTGTGCATATGTGAGTTTCTAGTGTGAGAAGTTCTACCATGAGTGTTATGAGGATGATAGTAAAATGCATGATGTGAGGTATTCTTCTTAACAAAATGTCCTTTTCTTGTGTTAGAAAAGGAGTTGTGTGTAGTGTTCATGAAAGGGGTATGCCTAGCATTGTGATGAGTGTGGGGGTGTCTTGGAGCATGCATGTGAGTGGTATTCTTATTACCTAAATTTTTACTCCGTGTAAGAAGATCATTATACTTAATAGAAGTGTCATATTCTCTTCTATTAGCATCTTGACATTTGCGCATAGCAAATTCATAAGAACTTCTCACGGATAGAATCTCATCATCCCTTTTCTTGATGGTGTCAAGAGATTCTAGATATTTGAGTCTTAAGGACTCTATCTCATCCGTGTCAGATGCGGGAGATTTTTCTTTTATATCAATAATGATATTAGAGAGTCTCTCTACTTCAAGTTGAAGGGCATCAATATCTTTTAGAGACTTCTTGTATTTATTCCTAACACCTTTGTGTTCTTCGTGTAATTCAAGGATAGCTTTTTCCAAATTATCATAAGTAAGAGTGTTTAAGAAAAGATCATCAAGTACCTCATCAGTTGCCATGAGGCAAACATTTGCATTGTGTTTGCACTCCTTGTCATTGTCGGAGTCACTGGCATCACTCTCACACCAAATGCTAGTGTTGGCGAATTTTCTAGAGGACGAGCTTCCTTTGCTTGGCTTCTCGTACTTGCTTGGATCTCTTCTTATCATCGGACAGTCCCTCTTGATATGTCCGGGTCTTCTACATTGATAGCACGCCGGATCTTCCTCATTTTCTCGTCTGGAGCGATTGGCTTTGTTGAATTTGAGGAATTTCCGGAAGTGCTTAGAGGTGAGAGCTATTTCTTCATCATCATCCGACTCATTGTCGTCGGAGCTCTCCTTGGAGTAAGACTTTGTAGCTTTGAGAGCAAGAGTCTTCTCCTTCTCTTTGGTCTTCTCCTTCTCCTTCTCTTGTGTGGAGGATTCCTCTTGATCCTTCATATCGAGCTCGTGAGTCATAAGCTTACCCATGAGGGTCTCAAGGTTCATGACTGTTAGATCGTTCCCCTCAATAATTACGGTAGCTTTAGGACTCCAAACTTTCGTCAATCCTCTAAGGATTTTTTTGATCTTTTCATGAGCCGGATATTCCTTACCAAGAGAGGAGAGGGGATTAATAATATCACCAAATCGAGTAAACATGCAAGTAATAGATTCATCATGCTTCATTTTAAAAGACTCATATTCTTGCGTGAGTCTACTAATCTTAGACTCCTTCACTTGTGAAGTTCCCTCGTGTGTGACTTCAAGTAATTTCCAAATCTCATTGGAAGTCTTGCAAGTAGAGATTCGGTTGAATTCACTACTGTCGAGAGCACAATAAAGAGCATTCATTGCCTTGGCATCTCGACTTGCAAGCTTCTTGATGTTTTCAGAGAGAGTGTCCCGAAGGGTGTCAGAAGCAATATCCTCAATAGCTCTGGAAGGAGTAGGAAGACCATTTATCACGCAATCCCATAAGTCGAAATCTATGGACTTCAGATAAATGCTCATCCTAATCTTCCAGTAGTTATAGTTGGTACCATCAAATAGGGGAGACCTATTTGTGGAGTGCCCCTCATTGTGAAACGTGTTGATACTAGGGTTAGAGGCCATGGATCACTCAAGGGTGTAAATCCAAATCAAGATAACAAAGCTCTGATACCAATTGTAGAACCCTAGAGGGGGGGTGAATAGGGTTATTAAAAATTAACTACAACAATTGATACAATAAAGACAATTGAAAGTAAAGAGTAGAAGATCAAACGCAAGGATGTATCCTGGTATCCTCTTTTGAGGCAATCCAGTCCCGGAACTCTCTCCGGCTTTAATCCACTATTTAACCAAATAGTACACACGAGTTTGGATCCGAAGAACTCGCCAACTTCAACACGAGTTTGGATCCGAAGACTCGCCAACTTCTACACACGAGTTTTCTTACGAAGGCTCGCCAACTTCAAACAAAAGAGAAGAGAACTTGTTGATCTTCTAACACGTGAAGATCGAAATGTACAACTCTTTAATACTCTAGCACTTTGGGAGAGGATGACAATGAAAAGCTTGAAAGAGTATTAATGGTGGAGCTCTTGGTTGTTGGAAAATTTATGGTAAGAGTTGGTGAGAGAGCTCAAGAGAGAGAGAGCTTTCTTTTATAGGAGAACCAAGAGTTGGTGGCATTTAATGCTCTGAATACAGACAGACCAGCATGCCGTCGGTATGCAGCGGCATACCGTCGGTATACCGGTCAAATAGTAACTGTCATATTAATGACCGTTTGAGAGCATTAAATGCTGCCATTAATGCTAGTCTGGGCAATTCAAAAACCAAATATTTGAAACTCGGTATACCGCCGGTATGCCGGAGCATGCCGCCGGTATGCCGACAATTTGTCACAGCAAGTTTTGAGTTGCTAAAAAACGGTATACCGCCGGTATGCCGGAGCATGCCATCGGTATGCCGACAATTTGTCACAGCAACTTTTGGGTTGCTAAAAACGGTATACCGCCGGTATGCCGGAGCATGCCGTCGGTATGCCGATAATTTATCACAGCAACTTTCTGGACACAAAAATCGGTATACCGCCGGTATGCCGGAGCATACCGCCGGTATGCCAATAATTCGTCACAGCAACTTTCTGAGCTCTAAAATCGGTATACCGCCGGTATGCCGGAGCATGCCGCCGGTATGCCGCTCTGTAGGTATTTGATTTTTGACTTATTCTTTTTACTTGTCATCCGTCCTTAGGTGTTTACAAATATACCTAGACTTGTACAGACACAGAGACTCTAAGCAGGAAGACGTCGTCTTATGCCGGGAACGTCGGTAACTGCTTCAGTCTTGAAAGTGAAAGAGATTGCGCTTGAACGGAAGAACTCCATGTAGTAGATCTTCTGAAAATATTTGAATCTGAAGAACAGAAGACTAAACTACTAAGATGCTGTTAATAATCAAAATAAAATGTGCCAACAGCTGTTTCCATGGATGTTGAGTTTAGTGTGACTAATAATCCCTTATCAATAGACGAGAACGGCCAGATTGGTATTCCCCTAAGTGAAGAAGAAGTCAAACAAACGGTAATGAGTATGGGCCCCTACAAGGCGCCGGGGCCAGACGGTTTTCCAGCGATCGTTTACCAAACCAATTGGGATGTGATCGGCAAAGATCTGTATGAACTTGTGAACCGATTCTTCATGGACGGTAGCTTGCCTCCAAGACTAAAACATACTTACATTGTATTAGTTCTAAAGAAGGAAATATCTGTGGAGCCAGGTGATTTCAGACCCATTGCTCTATGCAATGTGGCATATAAGGTGATTTCTAAAATCTAAACCAACAGAATTAAGCCTCTGTTACACAGATTAGTGTCCCCAGTCCAGAGTGCTTTCGTACCTGGAAGGCAGATAAATGACAATATTATAATTTAGTCATCGAAATTGTTTTTGACTTTCAAATTCACTTAATTGTTAACCTATACACTGTCATGAACCTGAATTCTGAGAACCACATTGAATGATTCATCTCACACTACAAATTCTGAACCCTGTGATTGAACACCAGTTTACACATTACATTGCCCCTCTATCTTCTTCCTCTCTGAGACAATGTCTTCTCCCTCCCACACCACCCTCACTCTTCCTCATCTCGGATACCCAAGCTACTTCTCCGTCCCTCCTTCCGGCCGCTCAGGAGGTCTCTGGATGGGGTGGAACTCAGCGATCAGAGCGACGGTCACTTTTTCGTCACAAAATCGCATACTACTATCCATAGATGCTAGTATGGAAGGTCCAGCATGGACTCTAATGTGCATATATGGATCCCCTAAGAAAAGCGAGCGCCCAAAACTCTGGTCACAAATTGAAGGTCTAGCTGAATCCATATCGACGCCTTGGTGTTGCATTGGAGATATGAATGCTACCCTTCATCCTGAAGAAAAGAAAAGAGGGGGAAGGTTTGATCACAAAGCAGCAACAGCGTTCAGACAAATGATACATCACTGTGGGCTCATCGATCTTGGGTGCACTGTACCGGCTTATACGTGGACAAACCGAAGAGGACCAGCTTTCAATATTAGAGAGCACCTTGTCAGGGCGCTTGCGAGTTCTCAGTGGTGCTGCACGTTCCCGCATTCCACAGTATCTACGCTCCCCCGGATCAATAGCGACCATGCTCCTATCCTTCTTAATACTAATAGAGGTATGATACGGAAGAAACGCCTGGAATGCTTTGAAGCCTTCTGGATGAAACACACTACGTTCGAAGACGAATTCAAATCATCTTGGCAAGAAGCTAACAACCAGGTAAACTTCTCATTCTGCAACAAAGTCCAGTTTACTCTCTCTAAACTGCACAGGTGGAGTCGCAAAAAATTCGAGAACATCAAAACTTGCATAAACAGACTCCAGGACCGTCTACTAAAACTACAAGCCATGGAGGTGATGTCTCATTCACTAGCGGAATAGAGAGAGAGCTCAATACAGAAATCAACGACCTACTCGCTATCGAGGAGACTTACTGGAGTCAGCGGGCAAAGTGTCAATGGATACGAGACGGTGACAAGAACACAAAGTATTTCCACGCGAAGGCGACGGTTCAGAAATGCAAGAATGATATTCATTCCATTATTCTTCCTAATGGCAACTGGACTTCAGGAAAAAGAAAACATATCAGAAGCTTTCCTTAATCACTTCTCATCTATATATTGCACAGATGATGTTGTTCCTATGGATGTTGAGTTTAGTGTGACTAATAATCCCTTATCAATAGACAAGAACGGCTAGATTTGTATTCCCCTAAGCGAAGAAGAAGTCAAACAAACGGTAATGAGTATGGGCCCCTACAAGGCGCCGGGGCCAGACGGTTTTCCGACAATCGTTTACCAAACCAATTGGGATGTGATCGGCAAAGATCTGTATGAACTTGTGAACCGATTCTTCATGGATGGTAGCTTGCCTCCAAGACTAAACCATACTTACATTGTGTTAGTTCCAAAGAAGGAAATATCAGTGGAGCCAGGTGACTTTAGACCCATTGCTCTATGCAATGTGGCATATAAGGTGATTTCCAAAATCTTAACCAACAGAATTAAGCCTCTGTTACACAGATTAGTGTCCCCAGTCCAGAGTGCTTTCGTACCTGGAAGGCAGATAAATGACAATATTATAATTTAGTCATCGAAATTGTTTTTGACTTTCAAATTTACTTAACTGTTAACCTATACACTGTCATGAACCTGAATTCTGAGAACCACATTGAATGATTCATCTCACACTACAAATTCTGAACCCTGTGATTGAACACCAGTTTACACATTACATTGTTCCTCACAATGATTCATAGGTTCACACTAATTTGAAACTGTTATGCACACACACACTACTCTGTTTTGAAATTCCTGAGAACAAGTTCACCCTTCACATGTTCAATATCTGTACACCTATGTAAACTGAACACTATACACAACCCTATATGCAAACTAAAAACATGATTTGTTCCCCCCATATACACACATATGTACACACTAGCTTACTTACACAAAATCTGAGATTCAATCTGAAATCTGAGAATGGCTTGACACTATGCAAAACTGAATTCATTTGCCTAACATTCCTAAACTCTAAACTGAAATGTATTGCCTATCATTCATTAACTGTAAACTGAAACCTTCATTCATTGTTGTATGATAAATCCTTTTTACTTCTAAACTGAAATTGCATTCCTGTGCATTGATACTTGTTTAACCCTTGTCTATGTACACATTAACCCTGTCCACACTCATATATGACACCACACACCACCTCACCCCCTATCACTCTCTATATATATAGTGATATATATAATGTTGGATGTAGTATCTAAATATATATTGACTTATGTATATATGCATGTATGTATAAACTTGACTTGAGTAGATTCCTATATATTTTGCCTATGAGTGATTTCACATGTAACATAAGCTATGTGAGTTGATCAATATACATATTTATATGGAATTTGGGTGTTTGTTGGCTTGTATGGCCTTGTGGTGGGATGTGAATGCTAGGATAGACATGGTTAGGCCTAGTAAGACTTGATTAGGTCTAGGTTGACCTAGTTGACCTAGCATTGACTAGTTAGTTGACTAATGTTGACCAGGGTTGACTTTAGTCTAGAATTGACCCAACATCATGTAGAATGCATTGTAATGTTACATTTTACCATTCTGGTCATGTTGTGACTTGTGTTGCTCTGATTAGGAGACAGACACCACTTCTTAGACAGTATTTCACCTTGGGCTTTCAGATATCAGGCGAGTACATTCTTTGACCGTTTCATACTTACTAGGACTATTTTCTTGCTCTAGATTATTTTACTTGAGGTTGACACGATGGAAACACGGATTAGTACTATATAGATCTTTTCATACGATGTTATCCCCCTCGGGAGCATCAGATACATCATGTCATGTGCGTTTCACTTTTATCATGTATTCTTGTGCTTTCACCATTCATGTGCACTCTCGTGATTCATGTACTCTCATGTTCACGGAGCTCCCATGTTTATATTCATGTGCACCCATTTATGGGCCCCCATATGAAATCATGTACAATAACATAACTTAAATGGATCCTTGTGTATTGATTGGGGTACGGAGGAGTATAAATAGTCATGTGGACAATTTCCAAAGTAGTGTAGCCATGTACAACCTCTCATGTTTATTATCAAGTCGTTCACATGTCTAGCTTGTTCTCTAAATCACTAGTTCACTGTAGCTCCTTACTGTTTTCCATAAAGAAATTCTCTTTATTTGTTGTGTTTCTGGGAAAATTACAACTGTAGGAATCCGATCTAGAAGACGATCGCTTTATCCCTTGGACTATGCGAAGAAGAAAAGCTCTCAAAATTTTGACAGTAGATATCAATGTATCTGTACAATGAATGAGAAAAAGAACTCTATTTATAGAGTCGAAAATAAAACTGAAAAGATAACTGTCTTCACAGCCTGTGCTTAGTTGAAAATCACGCAGGATTTAACATACACAAGGCTGTGAGCAGTTACTGGACGTGGCCTGTAACTGTTGGACACATGGCGATCATGCATGAGTCGTATGCAAGTTACAGGACACGCAGTCGAGAGATCAGTGGCATGGCTGTCACGTACTCCAATTTGATGAAATCCACGCAGACTTGTTGAAGACGAAATCCACGCGAACTCGGTGTAGAAAGCTTCAAAATCCACGCAAACTTGGGGCAGGAAGCTTCAGGATCCACACAGACTTCGAGGCAAAGAACTTCAAAATCCACGTAAACTTGAGGAAGAAAACTTCAGAATCCACGCAAACTTGAGATAAAGATCACAAATACACGCAGACTTGAGATAGAACTGCCAGCTGTCTTGATTCGGCGTGTCTCGACTGACACAAAATCTCTGACAGTGATTGCTTTGTCAGTCACATTAAATGACAAGAAACCCTTTTGGTACTCCAACTCGACGAAGGCTGAGTCTTGCTGAAGAAGATTTCGAAAATCACGCGATAGACGGCGATGATCTCTCAAATTCTGTGTATACGTGGCATACGAAGAGATATTCTTCGACTGTCGTGTTGTCAGTCATAATTACTCTTTGGCAAATGATGAGCTGTCTCCCAGCGTGATTTGTTTATATTTGTCTGGATCAACTGAGCGTGACTTTTGACTCTGTTTTGATCAACTCAGCGTGACTTTCATTTTTGAGGCCTACAAAACCCCCTTCAAAGTTTTCGAAAAATGATAAATTATTTCGAAATACTTTGAAAATAGAGATGATAAAATGGATTTAGTCACGCTGAGATGACTTCAAAAATTTTCGGAAGTCGAAAAGACTTCGAAGTTCTTTAAATGTCATGATGACTCTTCATTTTTCGAGACTGATTGCATCCAATTTATGGTGGAATATGAACCGCCGGCAAACTCTGTTATATAAGCAGGAAGAAGATTCATTTTTAATCTTCATCTTACGTCAACATGACACCAAAGGAGAAAGCTGAGGAAGAAGCACGCAAGTTGGGCTTTTGTTCTCATGGTGACCCCACTTTTGGGGGTGAAGAGCCAGAGCCTCTTGTCTTCGAGCTCAAAGATAATCCCTTGCAACTAGCCAAGAATTTCTTGAGCTATTTTGGCTTGGATGGCTCGTCCTCTTCTGATGGGCGCAGCCTCATAGAGCAGCGTAAAATATTTAAAGCTCTGTTGCACTGTCTGAGAGTTAGGAGCGTAGAAGAACTAGGCACCAAGCTCAGTCGCTCTGGAAAATAGAGCGTGACTTTTATGCTTTTGTTGCACTTTTTGTTTTGTCTTTTGTAAGGCCATCAGTGCCTGTTTTGAAGAATGTAGTACAACTTTTGTGTTTGATCTGCGTGCCTTAATGAGAAATATCAATCAGCAGTCTTTGATTGTTTCCAATGTTGCTCTGTCTTCCAAAGCACACGTGACACTCATTCCACAGTTTACGAGCGCTATTTATGCGGATCTTTTTCAAGAATTGACTTGTACTTTGCCCTTTAAATAGATGGAATAGTTTCGCAGATACTCATCTCCCATTCCTCTTCTTCTTCTCTGAGAATGAAATTTTTGGGAGATTTCACTCTCAAACAGGAAAGCAATGTTTTCTAATGTTCGACTTCTGTGCACTATATCAAACATGAGTTTGCCAATCCTTAGCACCAAACTTGAAGGTAAATCAGTGTAATACGTGCACGTATTTCTGCTGTTGAAGATAGGCTTTCTGTTTCTTGTTTCTGATTTGAACAATACACGCCTGTCTCTGTTTGATAAATGCATACTGAATGATTTCTGTTGATACTTTCTGCAGAAACTTGGCTGAAAATTTTCTTCAGAACTGGCATTGGGGATGTAGATGCTGTGGAGAATATCCTGCTGACATCTACATCAGGGAGCTCATACGCTTTTGACGCATAAATCAGACAACTCAGAACTCTTCGTGGGATAGAAGGGTCTTCCTTAGATGGTAGGAAGAGCCTTTATACACGAGAGTTGGATGGTGGAGTCAACTCTACTACCGAGAAATCGGGTAGTAGAGTTCCTTTCGCGGGAGAACTAGGAATTGTATCCCAAGGTTTGGATACATTCCTGTCTTCCTTGAAAGGCCGCTCCCAATCCATCAATTGTATTGGCAGCACCACGACTTCGGGCTACCATACTCTGTGGTTCTTCTCTCGTCTGAGAGAGAAGACCAGAGTTTGATTCCTGCTGATCTGGTCGTGACTGGGACCCAGACAGTCAGGAACTGCCACCAACAACGAACCTGACGGAGAAGGTCCGACGGAGAAGATCCAAAGAAGAAGATAGATCTCTATTAGGTTATTGTTGTGGTGTAGAATGAAAATCCAAGATTTGTAATAGATTTCCATTATGATTTGTAAGAAAGTCTAAGAAAATGTAATAGACTTTTTTGTGGTGAAATGAGAATGGAAATGACAATTCTTCTATGCTCAATGATTTGTATTTGTGGATGAATTGTGGACATGATAGATAATGAAATCTTTTTTTCTATTTTAGAGTATATGATATTATCAGAGGTATTATGGACGTGATAATATATAGGAACTCAAAAGAAAATAGATTGATTTTCTATGCAGAGGTCAAAACATGACAAATAAGTAAGTAGATTCGGAATTGATTCAGAGGTTATGAAAACATGATAAATAACGAATCCCCACTTAATAAATTGATAGAAGATTATGAACGGATGAACCGTTAGGAAATGATGAACAGATGAACTGTCGAGTGAATGTAATAAATGAACGGATGAACCGTCAAGTATTAATGAACAGGCGAACCGTCTGATGAATGTGAGAAATGAATGGATGAATGAGGAGAAATGAATGGATGAACCGTTAAGCATTAATGAATATGTGAAACGTCGGATGAATGAGGAACTTCGGCCTATAAATATAGCAGAAATCTGGCGAGAACGAATACGTCCACTCCTCAACATAAAAATGTCATCTGGAGAAGCATCCAAGAAGACTGAGATAGCCTCAAAGGTTCAGAAAGGCACTGAAGAACGCCCTGCTGGTCCAGTCAAAACGAAGAAGACGGAAGCAGGCGAAGGTTCGTCTGCACCCAAGCCACCAAGGGACATTCTGGATTTTCTGTTCGAACCAGGAAGGACTGAAGAAGAGGAAGCCATGAGGATGGCCGCTTACAAATTCCTCGTGGGTTCTAGCAAGGAGGTTCTCGGCTCTTTTGCTGATCACATCTTCGAGAAGGACGGTAGTGGCCCACGTCCAAAAGTAGAGAAGGATGATAGTGATCTTCCTTAATATCATGTATCATCATTCATGAAAATAAAATAAAAATTTTATTTTTAAACATGAATTTGTCTGATGATTACAAGTATTTATACATAGTACTTTTTAAGGAATTTGCCATTAATAGGCATCAAAACTTTTCGACCATCCAATTCTGAGAGTTGATAAGCTCTATTTGAGAAAACTTTGCTCACAATATAGGGACCTTCCCACTTTGCGTCAAATTTGCCCTTACTCATATGAGTCATAGTCATAGGACGTCTGACTGTTAGAACAAGTTCTCCTTTTTGATATGATCGAACTCTGACTTTTTTATTAAAAGCTCTTGAAATTCTAGCTTGATAGAATTCAATATTCTGTTGAGCAGATAATCGCTTTTCATCCAGAGCTTCTAATTCCTGAAGTCGAAGACGATCGTTATTTTCAGCAGTGAGTTCATTAGCGATTGCTATCCTTAAAGAAGGAATTTGAATCTCTAATGGAAGAACAGCTTCGCAACCATACACCAGAGAGAAAGGTGTACATTTGGTAGCATTACGAACTGTAGTGCGATAAGCCCACAAACATTCCCCGAGCTTGTCACTCCAATTACGTTTGTTAGTGGAGACAAACTTCTTTAGGAGTTTGATGATAGTCTTGTTGAAAGCTTCTGCTAATCAGTTAGCTGCTGGATTATATGCGGTAGAAGCCACATTATTGATCCGGTGATCGTCACAGAATCGAGTAAATTTCTGGCTGACGAACTGTGGTCCGTTATCATGAACAATGCGTCGAGGAACATCAAATCTGTAGATGACGTGGTGCTTAATAAAGCTGATGACATTAGACGTCTTAACTTCAGATAAAGGAATGGCTTCGGCCCATTTGGAGAAGTAATCGGTTATTGCGAGAATGAACCGATGACCTTTAGATGACGGTGGATTGATCGGGCCGACAATGTCCATGCCCCAAGCTTCGAAGGGCCATGATGCTGCCGTCGGATGTAGAAATTCCGAGGGTTGATGAATAAAATCCGCATGGATTTGACAAGCTTTACACTTCTTTGCATATTCGATGGCATCAGATACCATGGTGGGCCAATAATAACCCATACGTCGAATACGGTCTTGAAGTTTTGGTCCTGGCTGATGTGCTCCACAAATTCCATTATGTGCTTCGCGAATGATTTGTTGAGCCTCGTCACCGGCAACACATCGAAGGAGTAAACCATCATAAGCTCGACGATATAAGGTCTTTGTTGTATGATTGTAGTAGAATCTGAGTGATCGTCGTCTGATAGATGCTGCCTCACTCGGATCATCCGGAAGAATATCATATAATACGAGATCTAAGAAAGGAAGTCTCCAATCTTTATCCATATTCTGATTCTCAGTCAAGTTACTGAAGATGAATTCCATGCTGGAATCGGATGAAGATGACATCGATTTACGACTGAATCCAAATCCTCTTATTGTGTTGACGTCATGAGATGTTGATTCTTCAATGTCAACTGGAAGTCCTAGAGTCAAGTTATTTTTAAGATGAAATAATTCTCGATTACGAACAACGATCATTTGTTGCCGTCTGATTGGAATAGCCAGCACCGCTGCAAGATTAGCAAGGGCATCAGCTTCTGTGTTACATGCTCACCTAACATGTTCAATGAAGAATTCTTCAAACGAAGAAGCCATAGATATAGCTGTTTTATGATAAGGAACCAGATCTTGATGGCGAACTTCATAAGTACCCCTGATCTGATTGACAATGAGTTTAGAGTCTCCGTACGCCTCCAAATGTTGAATATTCAGATGTTTAGCGAGTTGAAGACCAATAAGTAATGCGTTGTACTCAGCTACATTGTTTGAACACGGCTGATCGAGAGAATAAGCTCTTTGGATAGAAAGACCTTCTGGCGATACAAGAACGATTCCAACTCCAGCGACAATATCACCATTAGGACCAATTCTTGATGCTCCATCAAAGAATAAATGCCAAGTAGGATCTTCTTCAGCAATTTGATTTGAATCTAGGACTTCATCTGGGATTTCATCATAGAGTTTTGAATTTTTTTGGAATTGAGTAAGCAGCCAGAAAATCAGCTAAAGCTTGTCCTTTGACTGATTTCTGAGGAATATAGTGCATGTCATACTGAGCAAGTAGGATTTCCCAGTTAGCCAATCGAGAATTCAAAACACTGGGTTTCTTCATCATGATCCGTATAGGATTGATCCTGGAGATGACATGAATAGTCTGGCCAATGATATAATGACGTATCTTTTGGACAGCAAACATCAAGGCTAGACATTCTTTTTCAACCGGTGAATATTGAGATTCAGCTCCGGTCATAGTGCGGCTGAGATAATAAATGGCTTGTTCATAGCCATTTTGATTCTTTTGAGCGAGTAATGCACCCAATGAATGACTTATTGCTCGAGTATAGAGGAGGAACGGTATTCCTGCGACGGGAGGTACCAATACTGGAGGGCTTATTAGATATTGTTTTATATCATCGAATGCTTTCTGACATTCATCATTCCAGATAAAAGAGACACCTTTCTTCATAAGTTTGTTGAATGGTCTGCAGCGTCCTGATAAATTAGAGATGAATCTCCTGATATAAGCGATTCTTCCTTGAAATCCTCATTGCTCTTTTAAGGTGCGTGGAGGACGCATCTCTTGGATGGCTTTGATCTTCTCGGGATCCACGTGTATACCTTTAGAGGTAATGACGAAGCCGAGAAATTTACCACTAGAGACGCCTAAGAAGGACTTAGTAGGGTTTATCTTTAATTGATGCTTACGCATTAGATCAAATATAGTCTTCAAATCTTGGATATGATCCTCCTTTTGTCGACTTTTGACTGCAATATCATCAACATAGCATTCGACTATTTTCCGTAAATGTTCACGGAATATAGTGCTCATAGCTCGTTAATAAGTTGCTCCTGCATTCTTAAGACCGAATGGCATAACTGTATAACAGTATGTACCAATCGGCGTTCTGAAAGAAGTGTGCTTCTCGTCCTCTGGAAACATATTGATCTGATTGTACCCAGAATACCCGTCCATGAATGACATTCGTTTAAATCTACAGGTATTATCAACCATGACATCAGTGATTGGTAGAGGGAATTCGTCTTTAGGACATGCCGCATTAAGATCGCGGAAGTCTATGCATACTCTGATCTTGCCAGTCTTTTTAAGAACATGAACAATATTAGCCACCCAATCGGGATGTTGTTCCTCTCTAATAAACCCAGAGGTAATGAGTTTATTGACTTCAGCTTCAATTGCATCCATAATGTCTGGACGAAATCGTCGTTGTTGTTGTTTGACCGGTTTAGCATTCGGCAAGATATTGAGCTTGTGAGTTGCAATTTGAGGATCAAGCCCTGGCATATCTTCATAACTCCAAGCAAAGACATCGATGTAATCACGAATGAGTTTGATCATGTCTTTCTTATCAGTTTTTGAAAGACTTTTACTGATGAATATTGGTTTGGGAGATCCCTCTTCACCAACATCTATTTGAACAAGTTTATCTTCAGTCGAAGGTTCTTTTTGCTCGAAACGGAACTCCTATTGATTATCTAATCTTTGGGCCCACTGTTCCGATTCAGGTGAGATTTCAAACTCTTCTTCGTCTTCATCACTTTTTTCAGAATGGTCAATGGAAACCATGTTGGAAGACAGAATGTTGCAGTAGAAGTCCCCGATACTTGTATCGGAATCCCAAGAAGTGGTACTAGAAGAATCAGATCTCTTATCTTCGTCAGACTCGGGATCTTCATGGATAATATTGATAAAAGAAGTAGGAGCTATATAGCCCAATCCGCATTTCGTCCTTCCATATTTCAGAGGAGGAATACGAACAGGTATTTTTCTTCCTTTTCCACTATTGAGGCCAGTCCTGAAGTCATAGCCCATATTTTTGATGATGTCTTTAGATTGCTGACTATAACGACGTAGTTGTAATCTTCCAGTATCATCATTTTTGTCATCATCTTCAAGATCAGAAGGATATTGAGGCCCTTTGTAGAAGAATATTGGAATGTCTCATGGCTTTCTGCTGGGAACTAGAAAGTATGAAGATTGTACAGGTTCTAAGGATACATCTGTATGAACAGTCTGTACAAATCCTATGGTTATTGTGTTCAAGTCATCTAACAGATGTAAATAACTATGAACATAATTACACACATCAGCGTACTGCAAAGGTGGAGACTTTTCATTAAATGTAAATGTAGCAGTATTTACATTGGGAGAAGGCAAAGCCTTAGAGATTTTAGCCAAGTCAATGACTAAAGGGGGAGAAGAAGAAGAAGCTTTGTTTCGATTAAGATCGATAACAAATGGCTCAGAAGAGGTGAGCTTTCTTGAAGTTTGAGTAGGAAGAGTAGTCCGCCCTCCAACTGGAATTAGCAGAGTATCTTGTGAAGATACAGGAACTGTAGTACGCCCACTGACAGAAATGATCAGTGTATTTTGAATAGATGACTGAGGTAACGGAGAGATCCGTCCACTCACTGGAATGATGAAAGAATCTTCTCCAGAGGGTTTAGGAGATTGTTGCTGAGTAGTTCGACCTTTAACAGGGATTATTAAAGTCTCACTTTGTGCATCTTCTTTCTCCATAGCATGTATGATCCTTGTATACTCTTCTTTGTACATTCGAGAATCGTTGAAATAAGCTTCAACCCCATGGAAGGGATTTATATCAGCAACTTCTTTTTGTACTCTTCCATTGCTATCAATGTATTTAAAACATTGATGAAGAGTAGAGGGCACCACATTATTTTCATGAAGAAAGGGCCTCCCCAGAAGAAGATTATAGGATCCCGCGATCTCGATCACATAGAAAGTGACTTTAGATCTGAAATTGCCTATCTGAAGCTTCAGATGAATCTTTCCCAAAGGCTCACTTCGGCTTTGATTGAATCCCAAGATAGTAGTAACCGTCTTGGAGAGCTTGTGGAGAGGGATTTTTAGTTCATCCAACAGACTCTTTGGCATTATGCTTATAGCAGACCCTGGATCAATGAGGATACGATCTATCTTCATTGTGTCGATATAACCGGTGTAGTAGAGAGACCGATCATGTCGATTATCCTCCAATAGCATGTCGTCTTATGTAAAGGTGATATTTGGAATAATCTCCAGTACACTGTTGCAATGTAAGCAAGTGGCAGGTTCTGCATCTGGCTTCTTCAATTGTGCAAGACAAGAGTCAGCTTGTAGAAGTGCTTCACTTAATGTCTCCCGAGTCTCTTTGGAAAGACGTAGAAGTTCAAAGAGGGACATTCTAGCTGGAGTATTAGCAAGTTGAGCCAAAATGTCGAAGTTGTAAGGCTTCTGAAGTCCAAGAGGAGAGGACTTCTTGATTGGCTTATCAAACCGAGCCTGTTGTTTGCCTTTCTCCAGAGCTGTAGGCTTGGGAAGAACGGGTTCAACTGGTGTAGTTGAAGGAACAGGTGCAGTAGATGATTCTTCTTCAGAAGGAACATTAGAAGCATCTTTATCAGCTGGAGGGATATCAAGAGGATCCTCAGGACTTTTGGAATAATCCTTTAGATAAGGTTTCCCCGTTCGAGTAGCACTAACAAGTGCTTCTTCTTTCTCTTTTGGCTCTGTGTCAGGAATAGATCCAAGAGAAGTCATATGACATGATTTAATCTTTCCAGCCTTCTTGGACTTTCGAGAAGAAATCTTTTGAGGAAAAGGAGATTCAAAATCTGCCACTAGATCAGGATGGATCCACATGATTTCTCCAGTCTCCAAAGTGATTGGCACTAATCCTTCAGACCGTGGAGGAGGAAGATTCACTATGTCAAGAGTTGCCTTGGGAATAGGAACGATCCCACCTTCAAGGAGTTGAGGAGGGAAATCTCCGAATTGCATAGAGACGACGTTGGAGGTGACGGTCTTCTCTTTTGGAGTAAGAGAGATAGCTCCAGATTTAATCATTTCTTAGATCTTTCCTTTCAGTACATAACATGTACGAATTGTATGACCCAGCATTCTGTGATATAGGCAGTATTTGGGATGATCTGTTTTACCAGCTTCATCAGGTTTCTTGATCTCAGGTAATTGTATTTTATTACCTTTCAGCAGACATTCAAAGATACCAAGGACATCGTCGTCATCAAAAGAATATTCTTCTTTGGGGCGAAGTAACATTTGATGCATCTTTGCTCTGAAGATTAACTTCAAGAGTTTCTTTTCCCTTGCGAGCATTATTTTTATTGTTAGCACCTTGTCCTGTTTCTTTAGGAGTCATCTGCACTCCTAAACCTTTGAAGGTTTCAGCACTGATTTCTGCAGCTTTGGCACTGACTATGAAGGAAGGCCAATCTTGAAATTGAGTGGACCCTGTCCACATACTGATGATTGGCAACAAGTTTGATTTGCACGTGTCAATGGTGACAGCATCAGGAGTTCCAAGAGGCATCTTCAGAGCTTCTCTTCGAAACCGTTCAATGTATTCCTCTGTAGATTCATTATTTTTCTGCTTGATTCTAATAAGAGCAGACATAGTCATGTCATTAAGCCCTTCATAGAACCTTTCAAGAAACATCTGTTTGAAACCAGTAAATAAGGTAATGCTCCCATCTGGGAGACTCCTATACCATTCATAAGCCGTTCCCTTGAGACATCCAATAAATACCCGAGTAAGGAGGGCATCACTTGGTTGCAGTTGATCAGTCATCACTTTAAAGTGATTAATAAACTGACTTGGAGAAGTGGTTCCATCACAGAATGAGATAGTAGGAGGCTTGTATTTAGGAGGATATGATACTTGCTTCCAATCTATCGGATAAGGCTGCTTGATGCCTAACCTTTGTAAACCATCCTTCTGTTTAAATGCCTCGAATTGAGTTTTGAGATTCTTCAATTCTTCAGAGACAACTCCCGAAGATTGTGGAGTTGTGGCTTGTAGAGAATAGTTGGGAGGAGGAACAACATTGTAAGCACTACCCCCAGCTCCAGAGAGACTAGGATTTGGTTGAGCTGGTCCAGGAGTATTAGATTGTACTGCTAGAGGAACTTGTACTGGACTCATATCAGTGTCAGTTGGTATGGCATCTGGTACAGTCTGTCGATTTTGCATCTGTGTTGCCATGAGTTCATACATCGACTTTATAGTATCAGCCATAGACTTCATTTGTTGTTCCAAAGAAGCAATTCTTTGATCTTGAGGAGTCAAGGAAGATGAAGGTTCATCAGTATTCCTATCAACCATATAAGTTGTGACTGTACGAGGAATTATTGATGAACTGGTAGATATTGTATGCTCTGAATCATTGCTTCGTGCATCAAAGTCAATTATAGGAGAACTACCCCCAGTAGGAAGAGGTGGGAAGTTAGATTCTCCAAGGAATTCAGAATCAATTTCAGGGATCAAATTTCTTTGACTAGAAGCCAGGACTCTTGCTCTGGTGTTTCTATATACTCCATCTGGACTATCAACTCTACCCCCGGTGTCCCGAGAAGTCATGTTGACAGAGGCAAACAAAGGCTCATCTTCATCAGGCATAGGTTCATACTGAATCCTATTGAAGACAGACTGTCGTTTAGTTTGACATCTGCATTGCATTGTGGCTCTTAGCTGGAAGTCACATTCATGATCACCATGGTCTTGAACCGTTGATTGACATCTGCACTGAATTATGACTCTTGGATAGAAGTCACATTCAGCATGTTCCTTTGACATAGAATTACTCCTTCTCTTCTGTTGAAGATATTCCTGTAAATCTGTTTGTGAAAAATGAGGAGTATACTTCCTGTTCTTGGGTCTTAATGGCTCTTGATTATACAAAGAGTGATTAATGTGAGCCACATAATTTCTTGCATACTCTGAATCTGGATCTTTTATCTTCATATCCAATTGGTATGGTTTCTTAACACCAGAAGTGCTGAGTTTTGTTCTTAAATCAGTGGAAGGTAACACATTAATTTTGGAAACATAGAGTTTTCCCTCCATTGATCTGGATATTTGCAGAGAAGGAAGAGTTGAACCACTCCTTTGATTAGGAGTTGGTAACAGACCCTCTTTAATGGACAGATTTTGTGCCCAATTTGAAGAAGTCATAGGAGAAGATATTAAGGAATATTTCTTCTTAGACTCAATCAGATTTTGAGACATAGAATGTCCAGAAGGAAGAGTAGTCAAAAGACCATCTCCTTTCCTTTGACTAACAAAAGTATCAGTCAAAGCTGTTCCTGAAGTAAAAACTACAGGAGCAGAAGAAACAACTAAAGAGTTATTCCTTTTCGAAGGGACTTTGTGTGGAAGACCACCCCCAGTTCTAGTAGAACTCGGTAAAGAAAAAGAGATAACTAAGGAGTTATTCTTCTCTGATGAAATACACGCTGAAACAGATTTGGCTAAGGAACCAGTACTGTTAGCGTGACTTTTAATTTTAGAATTACACGCTGGAACAGATTTGGCTAAGGAGCCAGTACTGTCAGCGTGACTTTTAGGGTTGAATTCGCACGCTGGAACAGATTTGGCTAAGAAGCCAGTACTGTCAGCGTGACTTTTAGGGTTGAATTTGCACGCTGGAACAGATTTGGCTAAGGAGCCAGTACTGTCAGCGTGACTTTTAGGGTTGAATTTGTACGCTGGAACAGATTTGGCTAAGGAGCCAGTACTGTCAGCGTGACTTTTGGGGTTGAATTTGCACGCTGGAACAGATTTGGCTAAGGAGCCAGTACTGTCAATGTGACTTTTGATTACTGTCATCTTCGAGCGCACAAGAGTGTGCGTGCTTGCAGTGGAGTTCTTGCCAGAGGTAGGAGTAGACACTGTGGCAGAGACTTCACCATTGACTGCCAACCGATTCTTAGGGACATAGACAGAGTGTTCCTTTGACTTGGCAGTGATAATGGAGGCTGGAGTGGGCTTGCCACCCTTAGCCCGCTGCATTTCTTCATAGGCGAGTTGATCGAATTTGATCGTCATCACCTTCTTCGTCGAGCCGATTGACGAAGTGTCGTATTGAGTTGTTACCATCTCAAAAGAGGAGATGGTTTTCACCGGCAGAGTCGCCAATTTATTTTCTATAAAAAAATTCTCTTTATTTGTTGTGTTTCTGGGAAAATTACAACTGTAGGAATCCGGTCTAGAAGACGATCGCTTTATCCCTTGGTCTATGCGAAGAAGAAAAGCTCTCAAAATTTTGACAGTAGATATCAATGTATCTGTACAATGAATGAGAAAAATAACTCTATTTATAGAGTCGAAAATAAAACTGAAAAGATAACTGTCTTCACAGCCTGTGCTTAGTTAAAAATTACGCAGGATTTAACATACACAAGGCTGTGAGCAGTTACTGGACGTGGCCTGTAACTGTTGGACACATGGCGATCATGCATGAGTCGTGTGCAAGTTACAGGACACGCAGGCGAGAGATCAGTGGCATGGCTGCCACGTACTCCAATTTGATGAAATCCACGCAGACTTGTTGAAGACGAAATCCACGCGAACTCGGTGTAGAAAGCTTCAAAATCCATGCAAACTTGGGGCAGGAAGCTTCAGGATCCACGCAGACTTCGAGGCAAAGAACTTCAAAATCCACGCAAACTTGAGGAAGAAAACTTCAGAATCCACGCAAACTTGAGATAAAGATCACAAATACACGCAGACTTGAGATAGAACTGCCAGCTGTCTTGATTCGGCGTGTCTCGACTGACACAAAATCTCTGACAGTGATTGCTTTGTCAGTCGCATTAAATGACAAGAAACCCTTTTGGTACGCCAACTCGACGAAGGCTGAGTCTTGCTGAAGAAGATTTCGAAAATCACGCGATAGACGGCGATGATCTCTCGAATTCTGTGTATACGTGGCATACGAAGAGATATTCTTCGACTGTCGTGTTGTCAGTCATAATTACTCTTTGGAAAATGATGAGCTGTCTCCCAGCGTGATTTGTTTATATTTGTTTGGATCAACTGAGCGTGACTTTTGACTCTGTCTTGATCAACTCAGCGTGACTTTCATTTTTGAGGCCTACACTTACTTATAGTAGATATTTCATTACAGTCTTCTCTTTTACTCATGTATAATCTTCAGCGTTTCATGTATCTTACTTTATTGTATGTATTATATTTCTGTCATGATATGAACTGCGTGAGATGTACTGTGCTCGCTCCAGTCCTGACTGGACCTGTTGAAATATTACAGATGACTTTGAGGAGCTGTGTCCCACTTATTACGGAGCAGGCCTAGATGACACATACGAGCTGGACCCTCAGGAGGACCCAGCACTTGCAGATGATATTACCCCTTTAGACTAGGCTAGTTAGCTAGACTAGTTTCTATTATCATTCTGTCTTGGGATATACTTGTATTTATTTGGAGATTGTATTCTGGATTGTGGAGTTGTTTATCTTAGACTTTTAGCACTCTCTTATCTGTATTATCACCTATGGATTTTGTGTTATCATCTATTCTATCTTATCGTACTTTCTTCCTTAGTTGTGATTGAGTTGTACTTTATTATGTCACCTCCATTCGGAGTGTATATATATACAGGTACCTTATAACTGTTAGATGTATGTGACCTAGGACAGCGTTCTACCGTCGACACTACGGCGTAGGCTGGACGTAACCACTTCTCGTGCCCCTACACTGGGTGCGGGTCGTGACAGGTGCCATGCGGCATTAAACACCCCCATGCAAATGCACAAGGGCCTTAAGAACAAAGAAGAAGTAGTAAACCTCAAAGAACAACTGGTGAACCCTGACCACGAGAACAAAGCAGCAGCACAAGCCACACATGCAACCTCACTTGATCATAGCTGTTCGGGTGCTATTATTCGCCAAGCGCACCCCCTAAAATTCTCATGGAAACGACTAGCTCGTAAGTCATCTCAAGAGAAGCCTCCACAGGAGAAGGACCCAACTCTCCTCAAGAAGCACTCATCCCCGTTCTGGCTAGACTCAGAGGAAAACAAGAAGCGGCATTCCAGTTATTCAACAAAGAACCCTCATATAAAGGTCGTGGTGGCTGACCTCAAACAGCCGCAAGGTCAGTGTTAGTCCTCGCCTGGAACTGTCGAGGTGCGAGAAATGTCTCGACAGTTCTAACTTTACGATTATTTCTCTCCGCCACCCGCCCCTCTATCTTCTTTCTCTCTGAGACAATGTATTCTCCCTCCCACACCACCCTTACTCTCCCTTATCTCGGATACCCAAACTACTTCTCCGTCCCTCCTTCCGGCCGCTCAGGAGATCTTTGGCTGGTGTGGAACTCAGCGATCAGAGCGACAGTCACTTTTTCGTCACAAAATCTCATACTACTATCCATAGACGCTAGTATGGAAGGTCCAGCCTGGACTCTAATATGCATATATGGATCCCCTAAGAAAAGCGAGCGCCCAAAACTCTGGTCACAAATTGAAGGTCTAGCTGAATCCATATCGACGCCTTGGTGTTGCATTGGAGAAATGAATGCTACCCTTCATCCTGAAGAAAAGCAAGGAGGAAGAAGGTTTGATCACAAAGCAGCAACAGCGTTCAGACAAATGATACATCACTGTGGGCTCATCGATCTTGGGTGCACTGGACCGGCTTATACGTGGACAAACCAAAGAGGACCAGCTTTCAATATTAGAGAGTGCCTTGACAGGGCGCTTGCGAGTTCTCAGTGGTGCTGCACGTTCCCGCATTCCACAGTATCTACGCTCCCCCGGATCAATAGCGACCATGCTCCTATCCTTCTTAATACCAATAGAGGTATGATACGGAAGAAACGCCTGGAACGCTTTGAAGCCTTCTAGATGAAACACACTACGTTCGGCGACGAATTCAAATCATCTTGGCAAGAAGCTAACAACCAGGTAAACTTCTCATTCTGCAACAAAGTCCAGTTTACTCTGTCTAAACTGCACAGGTGGAGCCGCAAAAAATTTAGGAACATCAAAACTTGCATAAAAAGACTCCAGGACCGTCTACTAAAACTACAAGCCATGGAGGTGACGTCTCATTCACTAGCGGAAGAGAGAGATCTCAATACAGAAATCAACGACCTACTCGCTATCGAGGAGACTTACTGGAGTCAGCGGGCAAAGTGTCAATGGATACGAGACGGTGACAAGAACACAAAGTATTTCCATGCGAAGGCGACGGTTCAGAAACGCAAGAATGATATTCATTCCATTATTCTACCTAATGGCAACTGGAAAACATATCAGAAGCTTTCCTTAATCACTTCTCATCTATATATTGTACGGATGATGCTGTTCCTATGGATGCTGAGTTTAGTGTGGCTAATAATCCCTTATCAATAGACGAGAACGGCCAGATTGGTATTCCCCTAAGCGAAGAAGAATTCAAACAAACGGTGATGAGTATGGACCCCTACAAGGCACCGGGGCCAGACGATTTTTCGACGATCGTTTACCAAACCAATTGGGATGTGGTCGGCAAAGATCTGTATGAACTTGTGAACCGATTCTTTATGGACGGTAGCTTGCCTCCAAGACTAAACCATACTTACATTGTGTTAGTTCCAAAGAAGGAAATATCAGTGGAGCCAGGTGACTTTAGACCCATTGCTCTATGCAATGTGGCATATAAGGTGATTCCTAAAATCTTAACCAACAGAATTAAGCCTCTGTTACACAGATTAGTGTCTCCAGTCCAGAGTGCTTTCGTACCTGGAAGGCAGATAAACGACAACATTATAATTGCACACAAAATCTTTCATGCTATGAAGTGCCTCCCGCCAAAGAAGAACGCTCTCGCCCTCAAGATCGATATGTCCAAAGCGTATGATCGACTCTCATGGTCGTTCATCCAACAAGTTCTATACAGTATGGGAATCAGGGGACACTCGAACAAGCTAATCATGGAGTGTATCACTACCCCCTCCTTTTCCATATTAGTAAATGGAACACCTAAAGGGTTTATAGTGCCAAAGAGAGGAATTCGGCAAGGCTGTCCGTTATCACCATTTATCTTCGTTCTCTGCTCTGAAGTTCTATCTAGAAGTTTTGCTAAGTTCGAACAAGACAGGCTATATCAAGGCATCAGAATTAGCAGGTACACCCTACCTATTTCACATATATTGTTTGCCGATGACATTCTAATATTTGGACAGGCCTCGCTTGCTTCGATTCACACAATCCATGATATATTACATATGTACTCTTCATGGTCGGGCCAGAAGGTGAACTATGAGAAATCTAGTATCCACTTTAGCAAAAGGGTTACTACTAGCGAACAAGAAATGATAGCAGCTGCTCTCAACTTCAAGATGATGACAGACAAAGACAGATATCTAGGATACCCCATGTTGAAGCCTAAACATAAAGCCTCCACTTATGATTCCCTGGTAGCTCAATGTGAGGCTCGGTTGCAAGGGTGGAAGGCCAAGCTTGTGTCTCATGCCGGTCGAACAACTCTAATCAAAGCCACACTTGGTTCGATCCCCGTTTATCACCTGTCGTCATACCTAGTGCCTAAGTAGGTACTCAATAAGCTGACCAGGCAACAACGATCTTTTGGTGGGGGCATGCTACCACGGAGAAGAAGATGCACTTCCTTAACTGGAAGAATATCACCCAACCCAAAGGTGAAGGGGGTCTCGGAGTTAGACGGCTAGACTGGGTGAACAAATCGCTAGTAGGAGATTGCTATGGCGATTTCTGACCAACCCAGATCAATTATGGGCCCGCTTACTCAGGGGGAAGTATCTACAAAACAAAACAATATGGTCGGTGAGTAAGACGAAAAAGGCCTCGGCTACATGGGCGAGTCTCCTGGAAGTGAGAAACCAACTGGAGGACAATATACTCTGGCGAATCAAAGGAGGAAGGGTGAAAATCTATGGAGAACCTTGGATACCTTCGCTCCCACGCTTTCGCGTCTCAGACAGTGATCCCATGCCCAACAGCCCAGTATTTGTTAGGGAACTTATGGACCCTAACATGAGAACCTGGAATATAGAGCTCATTCAGTCCTTATTTTCCGAAAGAGAAGCATCGGCCATTACTAGCATTTCTCTGCAAGAAGGAGACGGGAAAGACGAACTTGTCTGGGTTAAGACAAGGTATGGAAAGTTTAGCTCGAAGTCACTCTATGAAACACTACGGAGAGAGGCCCCTAGTAGTTCGTCAAACTCATCGGAGACCAATGTTTGGAGTAACCTGTGGCGGATGAAGGATATATCTCCGAGAATTCAAACATTCATATGGAGACTCCTCCATAAAGCACTCCATCTATTTGACACCTTAAGCAAGCGGATCACCAATATGAACAAGGATTGTCCTTTCTGTCTGGCCCACGTGAAAGACACAAATCATCTCTTCCTCCAATGCAATGTCTCGAGAGCAGTATGGTTCACGTGCTCGCTGGGTCTAAGAGTCGATCAGCATGGGGACGTATTTAAACTCCTCGAAGAATGGCTGTCGGATAAGCAAGACGGGTACAGATTCCTTATGGGGGCGGCTATCATGTGGGCTTTATGGAAAGCTCGCTGTACATGTATCTTCATACATAAAGCTCCAAGCATCCATAACATTATACAACAGGCGAATCACATGTACTATACGTACTCTGAAGGAAGAACGGAGAGGATGGAGTATATCAAAAATCTTCGTGAAGCCACAGAAGTCATGAATTGGAAGCTGCCCTCCTTGGGGATTATCAAAGTCAATGTAGATGGAGCGGTATCATCGTGCTCTTTAGCTGTCGCGGCCGTTGCGAGAGATGAGGAGAGGAACTTTGTGGTAGGCAAAGCTCGGATAACATCGACAGCACTCATAGCCGAGGAAGACAGAAGTCTAGCTTCGGAACTAATGGCTATTCGAGTGGGAGTGCAACTGGCCAGATCACTTGATAATAGAGATTTCACGATCGAGGGAGACTCGCTCATCGCTCACCGTATAATCATGGGAGAAAATGGCCTCATTCCATGGAGATTATATAATCTAGTCCAAGACATCAAAGAGGATTATGCTGGGCGGGAAAGAACTTCGAATTCACATTTATCAGAAGGGAAGGAAATGAAGTAGCTCACCTAGTGGCTACTAATATCCTACAGAATGAATCAGGTGCTAATGATTTTCAATTGAGCTCTCCTCTGCTTTGTATTCTACAACTTCTTGCAAAAGAAGCTAGAAATCATGTATCTTCTGGAATTTAGATATGAATAAAATTACAGTTTTGACTAAAAAAAAAAAAAACTCATTCATGTACTTCAGCAGTAAGGAATGCTTCACCATTGCTTGAATGTTGTATCCTGATAGATGTAAGAATATAAGATGATGTTTTACAATAAATAATATTAAAACATAAATACCTTTATAAAAAATTACATTCTCATCTAATAGCACCATCTCAATACATTTGTATTAATCTCTCTGATTATACACAGGAACCCGCTAAAGACGAATAACTCTAATTTGATTCTCCATATCTCTTTCTTGGGGTTAACATCACTAAGAAAGTCGTACCTTCTTGCCATCTAATAAAAAAATCGCATAGAAACAATAAAAATTAGGAGTGAAATAGAGATACTTTGAAATAAATAAATAAATAACCAAAGTAATTCATTTACAAATAGTATTACATATAGCTAAATAAACACTTTTAAGTTGAATCATTGCACAATAAACAAAAACTTATATATAATTAAACAAATATTATACTGGATGAACCAAAGGTGCTTACTATAATTAAATAATGTACTGGATGAAACACTTACGGTTAATGAAGTGAAGTAGGACTGAAAAGTATTTACATGAAAAAAAAAACTTTGACAAAGCACAAATGCATTCCTATAACTGATGTTGTGTATATATATATCAATTCAAAAGGTACGAATTAATAATCCAATTAAAGATATTTATTGTTATCACAATTATACATGCTAACGTTTGAGATTTCTATGTTATTATGGGATCATTTGGTATTTGCTTACTTGGCTGCCTGATTTGCTTTGAAAAAGTTGGAAAGTAGTAATGAAAATGTGTGTTATTGTGTGGTGGTGAACCTGGCACTTGATATGGTATGAAAAAGTTCGAAACTTAATTTGGGAAGGTGTATTGTTGTGTGATGGTGTTAATAATTAAAATTAATTTGTCTTGAAAAATTGAAAGAAGTAATATGTGATTGTTGCTTTGGAAAATTGAAAAAATAAATTTTCAAGTAATGGTGGCTGTTTTGAAAAATTGAAAAAAGTTTCCAAGTAATGTTGGTTGCTTTGAAAAATTGGAAAGAATTTATGTGTGGGTGTAAATACACTGGCACTTGGTATGGTATTAATTTGTTTTCGAAATTTGAAAAAGTGTGTTGTGTGATGGTGTTAATAATTGAAATTAATTTGCCTTAAAAAATTAGAAAGGATTAATATGTGATAGCTGCTTTGAAAAATTAAAAAAAAAAATTGAAAAAACACTCAAAAAAAGGAGAAAAACACATAAACAATAATTAATACAAACAATTGCTCTAGCGGTTACTGTTATATATATATATATATATATATATATATATATATATATATATATATATATATATATATATATATATATACTAGCATATGTGCACGTGCCTTGCACGGATTTTAACATTTCTTAATTAGTTTAGGAAGACCAAAGGGTAGTCTTCCTAATTACTAAGTTGTCCTTATTAAAATTAATGAACTATTTTTAATTAGTATAAGTATGTAAGGGTATTTTTGGAATTCAAAAGTTTCACCATCTAAGTTTTCCTATTATATAGTAGAATATATATATATATATATATATATATATATATATATATAAAATATATATATATATATATATATATATATATATATATATATATATATATATATTTTATTTTGAAAGAAGGTAATTGTGGCGAACGCTCCTACTGGGAATCGATCTCCTGACCACTCGGGCCGCATGCATCTCTCTTAACCACTAGGCTAGAGATCATTTATATATATATATATATATATATATATATATATATATATATATATATATATATGGCAAAATTATCTACTGGTAATTGTCAAAAAGCATGATTCTCACAAAATGATTGCTAGATGATTTACCCATACAAGAACATAGTTGCCAGCTTCTGTGCAGCAAATTTTTTGTTCACCTGCCATAATTTCAATAATATATAGATAACTAAGTAAATACTGCAGCCAATATAAAAAAGTCTATAAAATTTGAGAATATGACAAGACACCAGCAACTCCCTGCCATGAGAGAGAGAGAGGGCACCATCCACCGCTTCATGATTGCTCCTTTGTACAAAACATCCTTCACAAAAATCTTCACGCAAAACACATTCTCTGCCATGTTGCTTTCTGAAAGGAAGTAAGCATGATAAACAACATATGTTAGAGATATCCAACCCTACTGTGAGTTTAAAAAAAAATAGTTGCCACATAAGAATGACAAGCTTTCATTTCAAAAAAAATTCTCCAACACAAATGTAGAATAAATCATGAAGTTGACATGACAATAACATGACAAGGACAATGTGAAGTTGGTTGTTAGATCTAGACAATGCAATTCACAATGTCTTTGTCTCCACATCATCAATTATGAATAGAAATATTTACAAAAAAAAATTGAGAAGTTGTCTTGGAAGTTGGAAAAAATATTTTTTATTGTCTTCTCAATACTTTTGCATTGGAGAACATTTTTTTTATCTCATTGTCTTGTGTGAATATCATCTTGTCATATAAGAAAGACATTGTCTTGTGTCTCACGCCACATAGGAATCATAACACAAAACCAAACAATAGGGTTGGAGATGCTCTTAACCAAATTTCTTGGGTCAAACGAAATACCGATCAACTTTACAATTACAAAAATGAATAATCATCATACGACAATGCTACAATGACAACCATATCAAAATTCAAAAGCATCACCAAATGTGTAGCTTATCTAACCATTGGACATTCTATCCATCATAACGTTTTAAGGGTAAAAAAAATCACGAGGATGCATATGAAAAATTAATTTCAACCAACTCCAATCAAGATAGAAAACATGAGGATGCATATAAAAATTAACTTCTGCTTCGATCTAGTTCAAGAGTTAAAACACTAGATTGTAGAAGAACATAAGCTTCTTCATCAAATCCACCACCACCCAGCAAAAACAAGCTTATGCGAATAATCGAATCGACAAGAATATAGAGATATTCCGTTCGATATCCCCGTTGGTTCACAAATTAAATCCATTAGCCAAATCTACAATCTTTAATGTCCCAGATGGTTCATAACACATCAAAAGGCAATATAAAGGAAAGTATCAGCTCAATAAGATGGAATCCCTGAAAAAACTACAGGAAGTAGTTTAGGCACACAGGTAGTATACTAGAGGAACACAGGTAGCACCTGGACGCTACATCAAAACAAATTTAACCACTATCAAATTGACTTGATATCAAGAATAGCACACTATAGATCAACAGAGCTGAGTTAGGATAAGCCAGCAACACAGAAAGTATCAGATATGGTTTATCAGAAACCAAACCCAAAGACAGCCTAGTATCAGAAGTTCAGAACCAAACCCAAAGACAGCATAGTATCAGAACCAAATCCAAAGAGAGCATAGTATCAGAACCAAACCTGAAGACAACATAGTATCAGAACCAAATCCAAAGCAGCAACACAGAAAGCGGGCTCTTTTTTGTTCAACATATAAGTGTACTCTACAACATTTCAAAACCCCCAAGACAACAGCAAACCCATAGAGTGAAATATCAACAAAAACTCACAAAGAGTTATACTTCCTTCTCATAATCATCGTCTAAAATATAGCTACTGGTTGGCTACTTCCAGCCATTTCAAAATGAAAGGGTAAGCCATCAACCCTAGCAGGTACTAATACTCATCATCGTAGAACTGGATTGGCTAAATGAGCACAACCAGACAAATTGATGCCGGTCAATACATATTGATAAATAGAGATCAATACTACAAGCCAAATCTTGCTAATGAGTTCCATAAGTCATCTTGCATCAAATGGCACCACATTTTCAGACCACCATTGGAAATTTGATAGGCTTTGGGCTAGAAGTTAGAACTCATTGACCCAGGCTAGGCTGCATAGATACGAACATCGAATAAAAATATTGATACAACAAAGAATCAGAATACAACATTTTTCGGAAAACCTATGATAAGTATACACATGAATAAATATCTTGAATCAAATAATATTTATGTATGTGCTAGATAGTAACTAGGTTTTGAAGACGTGCCCGTGCAGAAGAGTTTATCCTTCAAATGTCAAGCCTCCAACCAAATCACATCTAGCGAAATAGTTTATCCCTCCATAACATAGGCACTTGCAATTGCCATATAAAGCTTGTTGTCTTCCAGAAAAGTTTTAAGGGGTGTATCTCCAAATTATGCTCTTGTACCAAAACTTGGTCCCTAGAAATTACTTTTGGTTAAAGGGTTAAATTTTCAGAAAACAACATCTAGAGATTCTAGAGACAAAAGGTTTGCAAAACAAGGATTATCAACCGATAGGTAATGGCAAGCGATAGGCTGCAAGACAACTCCCCACAGCATTTGTAACCATTTTAATGTTCGGTTTCGATGTAAGTAAATTTTGAAGTTTGTGTGACAACTCTTCCAAATACCACAAAAAAAATTTTGCGGACAAAATGAATGCAACACCACATAGAACAATATTTTTTTAGACCATTTCTTCACATTCTTGCATCATTCAATGCCATATAGAGTCACAACCAAACAACTAACTGTTCTGCATTCACAACATTGCAACCAAACTGTCCATTTACATCGTTCGGCATAGTCTATTTTAAATTTGACAAAATTATTTACCATGCATTTGGAAAAGGGTAATGCATAAACTTGAATCTAGCAAACAAACAGCTGCTGATGCAACCAATTTATGAATTGCAGGGAAGCGTCAGTATTGAGTCAAAGAAGCAAAAGAATGTAACCACTGCAAAGTGGTAGAATTACAGAGCAATACATTACCAGGAAAGACAGATTCATGTGCAGTTTCCTTTATTCTAAATATCACTGCAAGCATAACAAGTCAATAAAGAAAAGTTATATAGAAGAACTTAAAAATTCCATGATACTCCTTCATAATGAGACAGTATAATGCTTAAGAAATTTTCTCCTTATACAAAGTTCTTTAATTTGCCCAAATTAATTTGGCCAAAAAATTCCATGCCCCGAGCTCCTTTAATTTGCCCAAAATTCCTTCAGAAGATAGTTCTACATACTAGATCTGAAGTAGATCTGTCGTTCATCCACACTAAATTTCTAGATCAAGACAGGATTTGAAGAGAAATAATAGGGTTTTCGAAAGAATAGTGAAGTCCCTATTTTTAGGACGATTTCATCTCGAAATCCAATCCAAATCCAACATAAAATATATTATACACCCTTTTCTTCAACCAATATTGAAGGTCTATGAAGAATCATTCAAATTCAAGTCAAAATTAACCAAAATCGCAAGAAATCTCCCAAAAAAATGCCGAAACCCTCAAAATTTTCAGTTGTGAAGGGGGTGACAGTAGAGGCACCGTAATTCAAGCCACTTTCGCGTGGATCTGTGGAGGAATGGTGAACTCCTTCTTCCAAATCCTCCCAAACCCGAGTGAAAACTCGGATGTGAAAATGGGGAATTATCGGCAGACACGAAGTACTGTAGAGGGCACTTCGTGTGACTTCTTACTTCCTTGCAAGACACAACCAAACGCTTGAAGTAGAGGCCTTTGGCTTCAAATCCGAATTTCAACCCACTTGAGAGCACAAATCCAACAACCAAACAGGCCCTTTGGGCGTACATTGAGGATTCCTTCCCATTGGATCTTAGTTGCTTCTACTTCACATTGTATAGTTAACGTTATCCACTCTCACCTTACAACTTGGTTACGATGTAGCCAATTCAATCAACGAGAATTTGACCATATTAAGAGATTTGGACTTGCTCAGGGAGAAAGGTCGAAGCTCCTAAGGTTATCACAATATGTTCGTGGATAATTACGGGAGAGAGTTAAGGTTGGACATCTATAGATTCAAGGCAATATGTTTGTGGATAATTACGGGAGAGAGTTAAGGTTGGAACATCTATAGATTCAAGATGAAGGGGTAATAACTAAGAACCGAAACAAATGAACTAAAATTAAAAGCTAGTACCTGGAGCTTGCTTTGACGGCAAAAAAACATGCCTCCAGTTGCCACAACTCCTACCCCAAATTGAGTACATACAACACATGCCATTTCCGACCCCTGGGCAACAAATCATGCTAATAATATGTAGGCAACAAGATGGATCCCGGAAACGCAGCAGATCCATTGTTCGGAGCCCCCTTCAGACCAAGAATGGCAGCAATCACATTGTAGATCTCGACATTCTCGAAAGACGGCACCTGCCATCCCTTCCGGAAGGGAGGCCCGTGCGCTACGAAGATGGTCCTCATGGAGAAGAAGGCATTATCGTAGCCGTGGCCGCCTCCGCAACTGCTCCACTTGGGCCTCCTCAGCAGCACCTGGTAACCTTCGTCCGGCAGTCCGATGACCGGAGGGATCCTTTCACTGGCCGAGTAATGCAGCCTCTCCGGCAGGTCTTCCTTCAGGAACACTCTCAAGCTCTTCCCGTTCTCGACCTTCCCGGAGCTCAGCCCTAGGTTCATCTTGTCGACCACTTCGGCCGGGGACACCCCGGCCGGGGGCCAGATCGACAGGAGCGCGGAGGACGAGTCCACCCAGTCGTCCCCGATGTCGATCCACGGGGAGAGGTCTTCGAGAATGATCTGCTTCTTCTCGCAGGTGCCGACCATTCCGTGGTCGCCTAGCAGTATGAGGGTCACGTCGTCGAAGACCCCCCTCTCTTCGAGTCCCCGGATGAGCCTCCCGACCATGTCGTCGATCCGGACGACGGCGTCGGTGATCTCCCTGTCGTCGGGGCCGAACAGGTGGCCCTGGTGGTCCGGGTCCTCGAAGTAGAGCGTCACGAAGGAAGGGACGGTGTCGTGGTGGTCGAAGTAGGCGAGGACGGTGTCGACCCGGTCCTCGAAGGGGACGGAGCCGTTGTAGTGCTGGCAGAACTTGGGGGGGCAGTGCCAGGAGCCCTTGGGGACCTCGGAGCCGGGCCAGAAGTAGGTGGCGGCGGTGAGGTTGTGGTTGGCGACGGTCTCCCAGAGGGGCTCCCCGAGCCACCAGCGGGGGTCGTGGCTGGACATGGAGAAGCGGGAGCCGGAGGCGGGGTCGAGGAAGTGGTTGTTGACGACGCCGTGGGAGGAGGGGTAGAGGCCGGTGACGATGGAGTAGTGGTTGGGGAAGGTGAGGGTGGGGAAGACCGGGACGAGGCCGAGGTCGGCGGAGGTGCCGTTGGCGATGAGGCGGCGGATGCTGGGGAGGGGGGCCTTGTGCTGGTAGCCGAAGCGGAAGCCGTCCGCGGAGATCAGGATGACGGTGGGACGGGGGAGGGTTGAGAGGGGGCGGGAGAAGACGGTGGGAGGAGAGGGATGGGGTTTGGAAGAGAAGTAGAGGACGGCGGAGGCGAAGGAGAGGAAGGTGGCGAGCAGGAGGAGGAGGGGAGTTAGAGATTTCTTGGTGGTGGTGGTGGTGGTGGTGGTGGTGGAAGGATTGGGGAGGAGAGAGGTGGTTGGGGCGGGGTGGAGTTCTTCTGGGCTGGCCATAACGGTAGGGGAGGGAGATGATATGGAAAAGGAAGCAGTAGCAGGAACCATTTAAAAGAGGAAAATGTGATGAGGAATCTCTGCCATATACATTGATTCTCTCATATAACTCATCTTGAGATCTATGAATAATTAATTAGTCTTACAAAGAGAGAAAGTAATTAGTCTAACAAAGAGAGGTATCATTATGTTCATACAGAAACAAGCACTTGGAAAATTATAAACGATAAAACTATGAAGACGACAACCCAAGTTGTTATAAGTTGGGACAGAAATAAATTAAAAAAACTTGCTGGGACCATGAGAATTAACGTTACTCAAAGTGAGGACTTAATTTTTTTTCGTTCAACCACTCTAACCAACAAGTTCAGAAAATAAGCTACTAGAATGCTCATTTACCACCTTCTGGATGATGAAACAGAACTGGGACAGCCTCGTTGCTGCTACAAACTATTCCCTCCTTGCACTTACGCCTGTTTGGTTCACAGATTTAAGGAACCAGCAAAAAAAAAATTATTTTTTTTCTCTGTTTGATAGCCACAAACTTCAAAATCAATTTTCTAACAAGAGGAAAAATGGAAGGGAGTATGGTTCCACTCATGACCCATGGGATTGATTTTTCCTCCTCCTTTTCCAACATTTATTACAAAAAATTATGACAAAACTAACAATATGTTATTGCTTATTTTACTATTAACTCCTCGTATATTGTGTCCCTTTGTATTTTCATAATGTCATTTTTATTTTAAAAGGTAAGGATATTATTGGAACATTGATATATTTTTGCTTTCCTTTCATGCACCAACCAAACACTGGAAAGAAAATCAAATGGTCTTTCCTAGGTGGTTTCCTTGTTTTACCAAACAACGGAAAGCAAATATGACAGGAATTTTAGTTTTCCATTGCCATGGAAAGTACAAGGGAATCAATTTTCCTTCCGTGAAACAAACGAAAGAGGGAGAAAAGGGAGTTGCCGTCATCTTGTCAGCAAAAGACATACAAGACATACTCAACAATGAAGACATGGAGGCTGGCATACTCAACCTAATAATAAAGAAGATGAACACAATTCAAAACTTGGCAAGAACGTACATCCAGCCAAGTTCACAAGACGTGCAATATAAGTGGTCTACATTCATGTCGCCCAACACAATCGTAAGAATCAAAACTGAAAAATTCTTATTCATGTGTACACCGATGAAAAATGACGTAAAAACTTACTCATGATATTTTGTTTTGTTTTTGGGAAACAGACCACCGTGGAGCTTGCCATTCAACCAGAAGCAACATCTGGCGCCCGTGAAAATTTTAAACAAGATGTAGAAGACCTCATCATGGGTTTAGAGGACGACATAGAGTGGTTATTCATTCTACTCTTTAATACAACCTCCAAACATTATACGCTGCTCACATTCAACTTCAGCTCCTACGATTGGACACACTACAACTCCTTAATGCAAAACACGTACAAAAAGAGCAATGATGTAACACCCAGTTTTTCAGATGAGGGTAATTTTGAAATTTTAAAATTATAATTATTATTTATTGATATTTATTTCATATTATGATTTTTGGTGATTTTTAATTAATTTTAAATTATTTAAAATCATGACTTGTGATTTTGGTGTTTTGCTAGTGAAACCGTAGAGACTGTCTACCCTAGAGCCTAGCCATGTGATTAGGGTATTTTATTTATCATTTTTTTAGTTTAAGGGTATTTTGTCAATTTGAAATATTTGAATTTAATATATATTATTTGGAATTTAAAATGATTATTTAGAATGGTGTAATTTAAATATTATTTAATCAATTGTCTTGTGTTATGTTTAGCCCTAACCTAGATTAGTCATACCTAGTCTAGTTAGCCATGGTTAGTAATAGTTAGTATTGGGTTAGTTGAGTTAAGTCATGATTAGCTAAAATGAAATAGGTTGCATTAAGTCTAGTATGAAGCCTAGGTTGTAGGCCCTTGATTAGACTTGATGGATTGATAGCCATTGGATTCACCCCAAAAAAACCCTAACCCTAACTTGGTGACCAGCCTAGGGATCCCCCCCTTGCTATAAAGCCTCTCTCAAAGTTTGTGCCTCCTCTTTATTCATTCCCCCCATTTTCTAAGGAAAGGTTTGTTCTCCATTGAAAATTCTTCATAGTTTATTCAATATTAGTTCATTTTCATTGAAACTTCTTCCATTGTAACCTAATTAGTGTCCCCCTACTGTTGGTGGAGGCTATTCTCAGGTTTGATACAATTTGGAGCCATTGGCTAGCTTGAGGAGATCTCACTTTTGGAGCTTTTCTTTGTGAAGGAACACACATAGGTAACTTTCTATTCCCTCCACCAAATTTCGATTTCTTTGCATCGTTAGGAAGCCCTAGGTGTCCTCTCTCTGTAGGAATAGGTTTTGCTAGATTTCGTGTCCTTTACGTGTCCGTATCGGACACGTACCAGTCAGCAGTCGCAGGTGTTCGACGAAATGCCACAGTGGGCATTTCGTTCATATTTTCTATTTCTGTTTGAATAGGAAATTAGGTTTAAGGGTCGCTTATGGATTTCTTATGGTTTGGACACATTTCGTGTCGTGTCGGGGTCGTACAGGACCCTTGGACACGCCTGCGCGCGTGTGTACTGCGCTGCCCTGCTTCCAGCAGACTCGTGCGAGCTACCTAGGGCACGTGGGCACGTGTCCTTTGGACTGGAGCTCGGGACAGTATCTGACACGACACTCCCCAAGTCTCGTGTCCCCTGGTTTTGTGTCGAGTGAGGTTTCTGACCCGCACTGGACACGAGTGCACAGTCGACTGAACCCAGTTCAGTATTTTTGAGTTTGTGTGGTTTGGACACTTGTGTCTGGTATTTTGGGACACGATACAATACAATTAGCACGAGCACATATTGATTGTTCATTACCAACCATAATCCCATTGATTAATTGTCATTTTAATGTTGGAATGGGAATTTCCCCATTCGACTGATACTGTGAGTATCAGTGAGCATTGTGTGCTGTTCTCCCTTTTAAATTACATCTTAATGTTATGTATATCATGAAATTTAGTTAGGGCTTAATGTATGACATTTAAATAACATGTTAGGCTTGTAGGGGATTCATTTTGTGTTGAATTGTCGAATGGGAGTTCGAATTTGATGGGGATTTCAATGTCACTGATACACTGTTTTCTTGCATCTAAAATTCTGAGAAAAGGAACTGTCATATGAGATTATTACATATAACTGAGTTAAATGCTTCATTAAAACTGAAACCTATTTTCCTGTTTAAGTTCAGTTCATATTGCTCACTGTGGTTCATTTCGAATTACATTAGGTGTTGATGGCATGTTAAATTAATGTAGCTTAATTGCTACACATTTCCTGTACACAGACAGCTTACACACACATGAAATGGTTCTCCATTTTGAACACTGTTTGAATTCCTTAATCCTGAGACCCATGACACTGTCACAAGGTATCACTGTCATTAGCTAAAACCTGGGATTCATTCCTGAAAACCATTCATGTGAAGTTGTATACATGTAGCACTTAAACATTGTTTTGAATGATTAGTTCGTTTTTAAGTTTTGAAATACAATGTTGAACTGTACACAAGGCTGGGTAACGGAGTTTATGTTAGGATTCATCTCTTACATGTTAGGTGAATTCAATTCCTGAGAACATTGACACTCTCACGCAGGTTCTAAAGTACACACACAAAGCAAATCTGAGACATCTGAACACTGAGAATTGATTCCTGCACTGTTTGTAATTTCTGCCACACAACTTCTTAATTCCTGCCACTTGTAATGAATTGAGACACTAAACTCTCACACACACAATCACACACCTTGTTATTCTCCTGTACACAGGAATAGACACTGTCACTTGTATGAAATCTGAGATTTATGCTCTATTCCCACACATGTTTACACACATTGATTGTTATACTAAATATGAGAACCTAGACACTCACCACTGAACCTACAGCCTCCTGTATACACACAGCCCCAACTGTCCCATATGGCTGTCCCCAAGTGCCCCTAAACCTGCCAATAGCTGCCCACAATCCAGTCCCAAACAGCCCTCTTGACACACTTGACAGTCCCAAAACCTGTCCCTATATCAGTCCATGTATAGCCTACATACCCAGTCTCAATTCAGCCATGTTTCAGCCCACATTTGGCCTTGGGATTCAGCCTATATCTAACCAACATACTAGCCTTAGAGTCCAGCCATTTGGCCCCCATTCCAGCCTACATAACAGCCTATATTAGCCCCTTATTAACCCAATGTGACAGCCATAAAACAGTCCCCATGTTTAGCTATTAGGACACCCATTTGACAGCCTATATTCAGTCCTTAAACCCCATGTACCAGTTCATATTTGGACAGCCCCTTGGCACCCTTTTGCCTAATTCACTGATAAGCTATCTAAATGACTTTGACACTCTCATTCACCAATGACAGGACACTTATGACACACACACACAGCCACAAAATCTCACAACACACAAGCATTCACACCAGCTGTCCAGAAATGGACTGTCCCTCATATCACTCTATGTACACACATGTTTAAGTCTCTCTTGACACTCTACACTTGAACACACATGTCTCTAATCTAACACACACACCCAATTTCCATGATACACACTCACACATACACATGCTTTTCTCTACCTCTCTCTCAATATATATATGTATATAATATATATGGCTAATGTGTTAATATGATAAATAGAGATTCCCTATAGTTGTATACGTATATGTGGGTATAAGATATATGGCCTAGTGTTGATTTCTCTTTTCACGTACACATCCATGTGTCACACACACACATAGCTTACATGTTAGTTCCTTCCTCTTTTTATATATATAATGTTGAAAATGCATGAATAGGATGTGCCTTGATATGTGCATGTGTTTGGCTTGTATAGCCTTGTGATTGGTGTGTGATTGTTAGCCTAGGCTTGGTTAGGCCTAGTGAGACTTATTAGACTTGTCTGGGTTAGGTTGACCTAGTTTGACTAGTGTGGTTGACTATAGTTGACCAAGTGTTGACTTTAGTTTAGTTTGACCTAGACAGCATGCAGATGCATAGTAGATTACATTTATCACCCCATGTATACATCTTGACTTGTGTTGCTCTAAATAGGAGTCAGGTACCTCATCTCGGACGGTACATTTACTTCAGACATTCAGATACGAGGCGAGTACATTCTCTGATCATTTTATATCCTGTTTAGAATTATTTTCCTGCTTTAAATTACTTTACTTGATACTGTCACGTTGGTCACACGGATTGGTACTATATGGATCTTTTCATGAGATGTTATCCCCCTCGGGAGCATCGGATACTGTATGTTTTGTGCGTTTCACGAATCATCACGTATCTCTATGCTTCCTCTGATTCACGAATCGCTTGTAACACATGGACTCTCATGTTCACAGAGCCATCATGAATCACCTTCACGTATCACTCATTTTATGAGCCATGTGAAGTTTCACAAATCTTAACATAACTTGAACAGATCCTTGTGTATTGATTGGGGATGGGGGAGTAGAAATAGACATGTGAATATTATCTAAGTAGCTGTAGTCATGAATCACTCTCTTAGCTGTAGTCATGAATCTCCTATGCCATTCACATGTTTATATTTTACTCTGACTCACTAGTCACTATTAGCTCTCTACTTATAGTAGATATTTCTATTACAGTTCTCTCTCTGTTTACATACTGCATTTCCTTCAGTATCTATATCTTACTTTACTGCATGATTATATTTTCTAACCTGCTATGAACTGTTGAGATGTATTGTGCTCGCTCCCGTCCTGACTGGACCTGTTGAAAATTTTACAGAGGATGATGAGGAACCCTGCACCCCTTACTTTGGAGCTTGCCTAGATGACACTCGCGACCTGGACCCCTGGGGAGGTTCAGGCAGCTGCTGAGGATGATACCCTAGCTTAGTGTAGACAGCTTAGACTGTTTCTTTTCATGTTTAGTTGTTGTCCTGGATTCCAGAGTTGTATATATTTTAGAGATGTTGAGACTTGTATTTCATTTCTGTTGTACCTCAGTTGAGGATTCTCTTATCTATTTCATCGTGCCATATTCTATCTCTAGATTGTGATTGAGTTGTACCTCTGTGTTGGCCTCCTTATGGAGAGTATTCATATTATGTTAGTTATAGTCCATGACCTAGAACAGCGTTCTACCGCCGACACTGCGGCGTAGGCTAGGCGTTGTTACGCTCTCGTACCCTCACAGTGGGTGCGGGTCGTGACAAAGGATGATGCAGAATTAATGAAAAAGACCTTAGAGCCTATCGTTAGGAGGAAAGTTTTGATGATGAGGGAAAAAAGCCCAGTGATGATGGAGTATGAGAGCACAGAGCTGAAATGTTCTCCACGATGCCCACAACAACTAGGACCCAACTGCCTCTTGTACACGGCATTTTATATGAAGTGCTTGTGAATAATCCCTTCGAAATCTCGAGAGAAAAAGACGATATCATTCACTAGAAGAATACAAAGACAAGGTTGAGATGGGCTAAGAAGTTGCTTTCAAGTGAACATGTAATACCATATGTACCAACCTGGCAATGACATTGTAAACAACAATGTAAATGTAATTCAAAAATGATATATATAAAACAGTTTAGAGCAAATTTATCTTTATTTTTTTTATCCAAGAATGACCATTTCCCGTGTAAATCTCACAGAGAATGACCATTCCCCGTCTTAAAATGCAGGAGAATGTCCATTCGTCGTCCTAAAATTACGGGGAATGACCATTCCCCGTCTTAAAATGCAGGAGAATGGCCATTTTCCGTTATAAAATGCAGGAGAATGGCCATTTTTCGTCTCAAAAATCACAGAGAATGATCATTCTCCGTGTTAAAATGCAAGAGAATGACCATTCTCCGTGTTAAAATCATAGAAAATGGTCATTCCCCATGTTAAAATGCAGGAGAGTGTCCATTTTTCGTATTCAAATGCAGGAGAATGGTCATTCCCCGTGTAAGGCTCACGGAGAATGGTCATTCTCCGTGTTAAAATGCAGGAGAATGGTCATTCCTCGTGTAATGCTCACGGCGAATGATCATTCGCCATGTTAAAGTGCCGGAGAATGTCCAGTCTCCGGGTTAAAATGCCGAAAAATGGTCATTCTCCGTGTAAATCTCATGAAGAATGGCCTTTATGCAGTCAAAAAATGTGAAACAGTAGATATACAGACTTCAAAATAGCATCATTGATATCCAAAAATGTAAGAAATGTATTAAAAAAACAATTATATAAAAGAAAGAATATATTTATATGTATTAACGAGGGGGTGTTGTGTCACGTCCTACTCCCACAGGAGCGATCGTCCTCGCTAAGGCGTGATGCCGCACGAGCCTAGATTGCGCTCGTAAAAGGCGGGTTCCATAATGGCCGATTACAGCGGCTGCGACGGGGTTGTCGCACAGAAGTCCCAAACAGAGACATTGAATAATAGCAGCGAAAAATTAGTAGCAAAACACAAGTTGTTCAAAAGATGCATTTTATTGATATTGGAACACGATTACAACAGGGCGCAAGGCCAAGATTACAAGTCACTCAAGCTCACTCTTCTCACATTACAATTCACTCAGCTCTCTCTCATCTCTCAAATACAAGTATTGAGCCAGCGGATGCTTCAGAAGGCGACGTCCATTGTCACGCCCCAGAACCAGAATACTGGAGAGCGGGGGAGTGACTCAGCCAGCTACGTATTACGGGTAGAAGAATACCGTATAATACGATCAATGCTGTCTAACCAGACGAGGGGGTGCATACTACATAAAAGTCTTACTATGGTCATTACACATCTATTGTCTCAATCATTCAAACAAGAAACAGAAATATAGAACATGTAAGGTAAAGCAGTAAGGCATCCCAAACGCTCAGTCAAAATGTTCTTGAGATCTGGCTTTACAAAATACAGCCAGATGATGTAGTAAGTATACACAATTGTTATCAGCTGCAGTCTGACTTAATTACAATTATGCAATAGTAAGTACAAGACAATCCGACTAACATGTCGGTGCCAAACGGCAAGGTATAAAGTAGATAACAAAACGAGTGGTGAAGTTAAGGAACCCACTCGAGGCCTCCTGCGATCATTCCTCTAGTATTGATCATCCTGGAGGTGGAAGTACGCTGAGTCCTCGGGAACTGGCTCTAAATCTGGCCATGCAAAACCAGAGAGGTTAGACCTCTAATAGCAAGTACCACAAGGGAGCACGACATGAGAACTAAAACCAGTAAGTAAGAGAATATAATAATAGATCTCTGCTTGCTACTAGAACTCATATCACATCAAGACACTTCGAACCAACCTTCCAACCAAACAAGGATAGAAGTTGGCCCGTCATGTCCTGACATTCTGATCATCCCAGTTAGGTAACAGAGTTCAGTGCACAAACAAATCATCTTGAACGGCCAATCAACTCCTACGGCTTGCTATTATGAGTCCCAAGTTATCCTGGAATAATGCAATTAGGGATTCCTCAGTTCTTACTATGTGCAAGCAAGGCTAGTCTATCCAGTCGATCAATTGGCCCATGCATGAATTAGACGAGTCCTAGCAGGACGCCCGTCAATATACAATATACAATAATAATAAAAGCAGATACTGTTCCCTGTCCGTGTGGCAGATTTACAGTATCTGTGGGAACCAGCCGGCCCGTCGGGTACTACTCGTCCCAAGGGGGCTGCCATGTAAGAATTCGGGAATCCATTCTCTCCATGCAATCATTATTTTATTTAACTTAATAGTCTCTACGTTGAGTGAAATCCCATGCCGTGGATCATGGTCATTCAAATGAGTACTTTCGTACGGGGTACGATATGCACAACTCTATAACGATACCAGTGCGGTTAGGTTGCAGGTCTTACATAGCGTAATGCAACAATCAAATCTATCCACGGTAATCATGCCTTGACCATAAAGTACACATGCTTCTTTTGTAGAAAAATAACTAAATAAATAAATAGAATGAAGCCTGCATGTGCATGTATGTTAATATTCGGGATCAGCCAGTCGAGTACAATAGTTCATAACATGAACGTGTCTCATTCATTTCATTCAATAAGACGACTAGCCAGTCTCTTGGTTCCAATTAGGAACGCATGATCAATTTAGTCAAGATCACAATCATTATCAATGGTGGCAAGGCATGAAAGTCAACTAGCATTCAGTGGGGTTGAGTCTACAACTCTCAGGGTTTAATTCTAGTCAATCCGGGTATCTATAACTCAATTCATGACACATGATACATCCTACGTAACAATCTATAATGAACAGAAATATCAACATATCATGATTATATCAAGTTTATGCAAAAAGACGTAAGGATATAAAATGGACGTTAAACATCTAATAAGATATCAATATACAGGGCTATAGAAGATCCAGGGTAAGCAGGCTACTCTCATGTCAGCCTACGCTTATGCCAGCGTACGCTCAGGTCAAGCTACGCTCAAGCCAGCGTACGCCCAGGTCAAGCTACGCTCAAGCCAAGCTAGCGTATGGGAGTCATACGCTTCCAAAAGGCAGCGTATGAACTACATACGACTCCTTACCATCCAAGTCAGCGTATGCAAGTCATACGCTCCCAAAAGGTAGCGTATGAACTCCATACGACTCCTGACCATCTAAGTCAGCGTATGCAAGTCATACGCTCCCAAAAGGTAGCGTATGAACTCCATACGATTCCTGACCATCCAAGTCAGCGTATGCAAGTCATACGCTCCCAAAAGGTAGCGTATGAACTCCATACGACTCCTGACCATCTAAGTCAGCGTATGCAAGTCATATGCTCCCAAAAGGTAGCGTATGAACTCCATACGACTCCTGACCATCCAAGTCAGCGTATGCAAGTCATACGCTCCCAAAAGGTAGCGTATGAACTCCATACGACATACGCTTCCAAAAGGTAGCGTATGCAAGACACACGCTTCCTAAAAAGGCAGCGTATGGACTCCATACTGCGCTGCGCTAAAGAGCGCGCACAGCTCAGTGACGCAAGCTAAAAAGCTAGCGTACACTGCTCACTGTCTTCTCCAAACAGCAAGAACTCCATGGTTGTACCCTAAAGCTTCAAAAGTCCATAACTTGGTCAAAATAAGTACGAATCCAACTTTCCAAAGGTCAAAATTGGGTAGGATGAACTGCTCTACGACATGGAACCATCAAATCTTGAGAACAAAGGAGTTTGCTAGATCAAAACCCATAGACAACCGAAAATATAATAACTTAGATCTACAAGAAATGAACCAATGAAATCAAAAATACTAAGCACTAAACTCTCTTAGAATCATGAGAGGAAGAATATTGAACCATAAAATATGGTCCTCATGTAGAGCAAGATGTACTTGCCTAGTTGGTAGGTGGAGAGAGTAATGAAAGGAAGAAGAAGTAATGGTGAAGAAGGAGTGAATGAGGAGAGAGAAGGGAGAGGGTAGCTTTAAGTAGCAAAGGGGTGGTAGGTGGGAGTTGGGCCGGGTTCTTAATGGGTCGGGTTTAAGGGGCTCATCCAACCGAAAATAAAACTAAAGCAGAGAAGTAAATTGCAGGAAATAAAATACAGAAATAAATTACGGAAAATTAATTGCAGGAAATAAATTAACATAAGAATTAAAGAGCAGATAATTAATTAACAGAAACATAATTAACATGAATTAAAGGAATTTAAATCAGGGTAATACATGATAAATACTAAAATAAATACACATGAGTTGTACATGAATAAGACTACGCATTCTGGGAACGGGGAGTGACATCTCTACCCACCTTAGAAAAATTCCGTCCTCGGAATTTGAAATCCAAGCAGGATAGAAACATCGGGGCTAAACTAATCTAAGTACAAGCAATTCAATCAAGCAATCATTTTACAATGTCCATAGCAAGTAACATATCCATATTTAACAATCTACGTTATCTAGCAATTCTACCCATAAGGGGTTAAGCATGAGGAATCAAGACAATCAAGGTACACAGAAAAAGATATACCTTGTGAGTCAAACAGATGTGGATACCGTGATCGAATATCATCCTCACGTTCCCACGTTGACTCTCCCAAAGAGTGATGACCCCAAGCAACCCGGACAAGGTTAATTGTTCGGTTCTTGAGTACCTTCTCTCTTCGGTCCAAGATGGACACAGACTGCTCCTCGTAAGACAGGTTGGTACCAACAACCAGCTCAGAATGATCGAGGATATGGCTTGGGTCCGATACATACCTCCGTAATTGAGATACATGAAACACGTCATGCACCTCTCGTAACGAAGGTGGAAGGGACAAACGATAAGCAACATCGCCTATCCTATCAAGAATAACAAATGAGCCTACGTATCGCGGACTCAGCTTTTCGCGAACGCCAAATCTAATGACCCCACGGGTAGGTGAGATCTGCAAGAACACGTGGTCCCCAACAGAAAACTCTAGCGGCCTACGATGCTGGTCTGCCCAATGACGATGCCGATCCTGCGCAACACGAAGTCGCTCTCTAATTCCCTTAATCACTTCAACCGTCTGAACAATCATTTCTGGGCCTAGCATCTTCCTTTCCCCGATATCATCCCATGCTAGTGGCGATCTACACTTCTTACCATATAGTGCTTCAAATGGCGCCATCTGGATACTGGCTTGATAACTGTTGTTGTATGAGAACTCAACTAAGTGCAGGTGGCTTTCCCAAGATCCTCCAAAATCCAGAGTGCAAGCTCGCAACATATCTTCTAAAGTTTGGATTGTCCTTTCTGATTGCCCGTCCGTCTGCTGATGGTAAGCCGTGCTAAATCTCAACTTGGTACCCAGACTATAATGCAAGCTCTTCCAGAAATGTGATATGAAACGGGTATCTCGATCTGACACAATACTGACAGGGACTCCATGCTGCCTGACTATCTGTTGCATATACAACTCTGCCAACTTTTCTGTAGATTGCCCTACTCTGAAAGGAAGAAAATGCGCCACCTTCGTAAGCCGATCTACTATCACCCAAATGGCATCCTTACCACTTGGCGATCTCGGTAAACCGGTCACAAAGTCCATCGTGATATGCTCCCACTTCCATTCCGGGATAGGAAGCGGTTGCAATAATCCAGCTGGCCTCTGATGTTCTGCCTTTACTTGCTGACATATCAAGCAACGGGAAACAAACCTAGCTATCTCCCTCTTCATCCCGTTCCACCAGAAGTGCTGCTTGATATCTTGGTACATCTTGGTCCCTCCAGGATGTATAGAATACTGGAAACTGTGAGCTTCTGCCATAACTTCCTGTCTGATATCTCCACTAGGTACACATAGACGTGATCCAAACCTAAGCGTACCATCTTCATGAATTTGCATCTCCTTTCTGAGTCCTGACTCACATTCTGCCCTAAGCTTCTGAATCCTTGGGTCTTGTGCCTGAGCTGCCTTGATCCTGCCTATCAAGTCGGATTGAACTTGTAGACTAGTTAGAACTCCTACATCACTAGGAAATATAACTTCGATGCCCATCTCCTGAAGGTCTTCTAAGATATGCCTCTGTGTTGTTAACATAAATGTGCCGCCTCTTCTGCTAAGAGCGTCTACTACCACATTAGCCTTGCCTGGATGATACTGAAGCTCCACATCATAATCCTTGATCAACTCCAACCATCTTCTCTGCCTCATGTTCAGTTCCTTCTGAGTAAAGATGTACTTCAGACTTTTGTGGTCTGTGTACATTTCCACTCGGTCACCATATAAGTAATGTCTCCATAGCTTCAGAGCAAATACTACTGCCGCTAACTCCAAATCATGAGTTGGGTAATTCTTCTCGTGGTCCCGAAGCTGCCTAGATGCATATGCTATCACCTTCCCATGTTGCATAAGGACACATCCAAGTCCTTTACCTGACGCATCACAATATACTGTAAAACCTCCGGGTCCAACTGGCAATGTAAGAATAGGCGCTGATATCAACTTCTGCTTCAAAGTCTCGAATGATGCCTGTCATTCTGCCGACCAAACGAATGGTACATCCTTCCGGGTCAAGCGGGTCATGGGTGCTGAAAGCCTTGCAAAGTCTGACACAAACCTTCTGTAATATCCTGCCAATCCTAAGAAACTTCGTACATCAGCTACGGTCTTGGGTACTGGCCAACTCTCTACTGCTTCTACCTTCTTGGGATCCACTGCTACTCCAGCTCCTGATACAATATGACCCAAAAATGAAATGTGATCCGTCCAGAACTCATACTTGCTGAGCTTGGCATACAACTGGTTCTCTCTTAGAACCTGCAACACTTTCCTGAGGTGGTCTTCATGCTCCTTTTCACTAGCAGAGTATACTAGAATGTCGTCAAGAAACACAACGACAAACTGGTCTAAGTATGGCATAAAGATGCGATTCATCAAATCCATGAATATTGCTGGAGCATTGGTCAAACCAAACGGCATTACTAAGAACTCATAATGCCCATACTTCGACCTGAATGCTGTCTTGGGAATATCCTCCTTCCAAACCCTCACCTGATGATACCCTGAACGAAGATCTATCTTGGAGAAAACTCTAGCCTTGCTCAACTGATCAAATAAGTCGTCGATCCTGGATAATGGGTACTTGTTCTTTACTGTTGCCGCGTTAAGCTTCCTGTAATTGATGCATAATCTGGATGATCCATCATTCTTTCCCACAAGTACCACTGGTGCTGCCCATGGCGATATGCTAGCTTGGATAAACTTCTTCTCCTTCAATTCCTCTATGTGCTGATACACCTTGGCCTGCTCTGAATCCGCCATTCTGTAAACCCGATCTGAGATTGGTTTAGTTCCAGGTGCCAATTCTATGCTGAACTCAATATCTCTAACCGGTGGTAGACCTGGAAGTTCTTCGGGAAATACGTCTAGAAATTCTTCAACTACCTTCGGAATCTGAACTTCTTCCATTGCTGTTACTACTCCCTGCTCTTGCTGAGTTGCCTCTGACCTGACTAAGGTGAACCTCTCCATGCCTGGAATATCAAAAGATACACTTCCACTACGATAATCTATTGTCGCATGACTGTCTTTCAGCCAGTCCATGCCTAAGATAACGTCGAAATTTCCAACAGGAAATTCTATCAACCGGGCGGGTAAAGGATGCCCGCACACTACAACACTACATGCTAAACTAACTCTACTAACTCCCACGAGCCCATTACCAGTGAGTATATTCAACCTCCCTGGAAATGCCTCGAACTCCACTCCTAGTCGTGTCGCAAATTGTGCAGATATAAATGAATGGGATGCTCCCGAATCAAACAATGCTACTGCGGGATATGAGGCGACGAGAATGTTACCTGCCACAACATCTTCCGATGCCAATGCCTCTTCCAAGGACAGTGTGAATGCTTGCCCTCGACCTCCTTGCTAGTTCCCATGTTGTGGCCTAGCCTGGTGCTGCTGCTGGCCCCTTCCTTGATGATGCTGGGGTGGTCTATGCTGGTGTTGCTGCATCGGTGGTCCCTGCTGTCGATACATCTGAGCCTGCGGTACTAACGGACGCTGTGCCAACGGCCTCACTGCTACCGCTGGTCCTCGGTACTGCCCTGCCCCTGGTGCTGGCAGAGCAGGAAACTGCTGCCCTGGTCCTCCTGACCTCGAATTCATGGGACATGTGGTAACCCGATGATCTGGGTTTCCACATATCAGACACAGTCCATTCAATGTCCGACACACATCTCTAGTGTGCCCCATCTTCCCACAATAAGTGCAGCCCGCCGGGGGTTGCTGGTTCTTCCTCTGTTGCTGTTGCTGCTGCCTGGGTGGTGGTGCTGGCCCTCGCATCGCCACATCGTGGATACGAATGCCAGGGGATGGTGCTGTTGTTCGGGGCGCTGCTCCCCCTCCTCCTTCAATCTGACTGTGGGATCTCTTCTGACCCCCAGTCCTTACTGCAAGCCTCTGAATGGTGATCTCATGCCTTCGAGTCGCCGTCAATATCTCATCGAAAGTCTGGTAATTGTGCCCTTCTATCAATTGTAAGAGCTCAAGATGAAACCCTTGCTGAAACCTCATAGCCCTCTGGCGCTCCGTCGCTACCATCTCTGGGGCAAATCTACTCAATCTGCAGAACTCCGCTGCATAAGCATCTACAGTCTTGCCAGCCAGCCTGAGGCTGATAAATTTCTGTTGTAGCTCAAACTGCGCCACAACTCCATAATACTTCGTCTTGAATCTTGCTGTGAAATCGTCCCAAGCAACGGGACGTCTGATGCCTACTTCCTCTGCTTCCCACCAATCACGTGCGAGATCCTGAAGTAACAACTTCACTAGATCCACACGTTCTTCTGCCAGCACCTTAGCTGCTGTCAGAATAGCCTCAATATCCTTAAGCCATGCATCTGCTGAGATAGCATCCTTCGTGCCCTCGAAACGGCGGGGGTTGTACTTGCAAAACCTGGCTGACGCTCCTGAATCAGTCCTCACTCCTCTTTCCAAAGCCGTCTGCAATCCTTGGTTGAGCAACACATTCTACTCTTGTAGCTGAGTGTGCATGCGCTGCTGGGCCAACATCTGATGTTGCTGAGTAGCCATCATCCCTCTCATGATCTCCAGAAGGGCTGGTGTGTCCATCTCCGCAGGGGTAGGTGGAACTGTTGGTGGTGGTGGAACATCCGGATACTGCGATCCAGCTGCTGCTTCTACTATCACTTCTTCCTGGGTAGCCTCCTGAGGTGAGACTGGCCTTGTTGCTGACCAATAGGGTCAGGTTGTCCATGTTGCTGTCCATGTTGTTGCTGTCCAGCTCTGACAGATGCGGACGAGGTGCCCCTAAGAAAAGGGACAAGAGAACAATCAAACGACCGGACATGACGGATCAATGAAGTCAAAGGATACCGGAATGTTAAGCAAGGGTTGAGAACAACGAATCATGAGATCAAGGGGGAATACATGTGATTGAGACATCCTATAAATCAAAACACCCCACAAGTCTGAAATCAGACCTGCATGGGCCACCACTAAAACCTTGTCACGCCCCAGAACCAGAATACTGGAGAGCGGGGGAGTGACTCAGCCAGCTACGTATTACGGGTAGAAGAATACCGTATAATACGATCAATGCTGTCTAACCAGACGAGGGGGTGCATACTACATAAAAGTCTTACTATGGTCATTACACATCTATTGTCTCAATCATTCAAACAAGAAACAGAAATATAGAACATGTAAGGTAAAACAGTAAGGCATCCCAAACGCTCAGTCAAAATGTTCTTGAGATCTGGCTTTACAAAATACAGCCAGATGATGTAGTAAGTATACACAATTGTTATCAGCTGCAGTCTGACTTAATTACAATTATGCAAAAGTAAGTACAAGATAATCCGACTAACATGTCGGTGCCAAACGGCAAGGTATAAAGTAGATAACAAAACGAGTGGTGAAGTTAAGGAACCCACTCGAGGCCTCCTGCGATCATTCCTCTAGTATTGACCATCCTGGAGGTGGAAGTACGCTGAGTCCTCGGGAACTGGCTCTAAATCTGGCCATGCAAAACCAGAGAGGTTAGACCTCTAATAGCAAGTACCACAAGGGAGCACGACATGAGAACTAAAACCAGTAAGTAAGAGAATATAATAATAGATCTCTGCTTGCTACTAGAACTCACATCACATCAAGACACTTCGAACCAACCTCTCAACCAACCAAGGACAGAAGTTGGCCCGTCATGTCCTGACATTCTGATCATCTCAGTTAGGTAACAGAGTTCAGTGCACAAACAAATCATCTTGAACGGCCAATGAACTCCTACGGCTTGCTATTATGAGTCCCAAGTTATCCTGGAATAATACAATTAGGGATTCCTCAGTTCTTACTATGTGCAAGCAAGGCTAGTCTATCCAGTCGATCAATTGGCCCATGCATGAATTAGACGAGTCCTAGCAGGACGCCCGTCAATATACAATATACAATAATAATAAAAACAGATACTGTTCCCTGCCCGTGTGGCAGATTTACAGTATCTGTGGGAACCAACCGGCCCGTCGGGTACTACTCGTCCCAAGGGGGCTGCCATGTAAGAATTCGAAAATCCATTCTCTCTATGCAATCATTATTTTATTTAACTTAATAGTCTCTACGTTGAGTGAAATCCCATGCCGTGGATCATGGTCATTCAAATGAGTACTTTCGTACGGGGTACGATATGCACAACTCTACAACGATACCAATGCGGTTAGGTTGCAGGTCTTACATAGCGTAATGCAACAATCAAATCTATCCACGATAATCATGCCTTGAGCATAAAGTACACATGCTTCTTTTGTAGAAAAATAACTAAATAAATAAATAAATAGAATGAAGCCTGCATGTGCATGTATGTTAATATTCGGGATCAGCCAGTCGAGTACAATAGTTCATAACATGAACGTGTCTCATTCATTTCATTCAATAAGACGACTAGCCAGTCTCTTGGTTCCAATTAGGAACGCATGATCAATTTAGTCAAGATCACAATCATTATCAATGGTGGCAAGGCATGAAAGTCAACTAGCATTCAGTGGGGTTGAGTCTACAACTCTCAGGGTTTAATTCTAGTCAATCCGGGTATCTATAACTCAATTCATGACACATGATACATCCTACGTAACAATCTATAATTAACAGAAATATCAACATATCATGATTATATCAAGTTTATGCAAAAAGGCGTAAGGATATAAAATGGACGTTAAACATCTAATAAGATATCAATATACAGGGCTATAGAAGATCCAGGGTAAGCAGGCTACTCTCATGTCAGCCTACGCTTATGCCAGCGTATGCTCAGGTCAAGCTACGCTCAAGCCAGCGTACGCCCAGGTCAAGCTACGCTCAAGCCAAGCTAGCGTATGGGAGTCATACGCTTCCAAAAGGCAGCGTATGAACTCCATACGACTCCTTACCATCCAAGTCAGCGTATGCAAGTCATACGCTCCCAAAAGGTAGCGTATGAACTCCATACGACTCCTGACCATCCAAGTCAGCGTATGCAAGTCATACGCTCCCAAAAGGTAGCGTATGAACTCCATACGACTCCTGACCATCCAAGTCAGCGTATGCAAGTCATACGCTCCCAAAAGGTAGCGTATGAACTCCATACGACATACGCTTCCAAAAGGTAGCGTATGCAAGACACACGCTTCCTAAAAAGACAGCATATGGACTCCTTACTGCGCTGCGCTAAAGAGCGCGCACAGCTCAGTGACGCAAGCTAAAAAGCTAGCGTACACTGCTCACTGTCTTCTCCAAACAGCAAGAACTCCATGGTTGCACCCCAAAGCTTCAAAAGTCCATAACTTGGTCAAAATAAGTCCGAATCCAACTTTCCAAAGGTCAAAATTGGGTAGGATGAACTGCTCTACGACATGGAACCATCAAATCTTGAGAACAAAGGAGTTTGCTAGATCAAAACCCATAGACAACCGAAAATACAATAACTTAGATCTACAAGAAATGAACCAATGAAATCAAAAATACTAAGCACTAAACTCTCTTAGAATCATGAGAGGAAGAATATTGAACCATAAAATATGGTCCTCATGTAGAGCAAGATGTACTTACCTAGTTGGTAGGTGGAGAGAGTAATGAAAGGAAGAAGAAGAAGTAATGGTGAAGAAGGAGTGAATGAGGAGAGAGAAGGGAGAGGGTAGCTTTAAGTAGCAAATGGGTGGTAGGTGGGAGTTGGGCCGGGTTCTTAATGGGTCGGGTTTAAGGGGCTCATCCAACCGAAAATAAAACTAAAGCAGAGAAGTAAATTGCAGGAAATAAAATGCAGAAATAAATTACGGAAAATTAATTGCAGGAAATAAATTAACATAAGAATTAAAGAGCAGATAATTAATTAACAGAAACTTAATTAACATGAATTAAAGGAATTTAAATACAGGGTAATACATGATAAATACTAAAATAAATACACATGAGTTGTACATGAATAAGACTACGCATTCTGGGAACGGGGAGTGACATCCATACATTATGTCCCGTATAAGTCTTGACTCCGTGTGGCCACACGCTTCAAATCGCCAAGAAACTCTGTGCCTCGACGCATCCAAGCGAGCTCCGCACCACGAGCTTCTACCTGTGCCTGCACATGAAAACTATGCGGGTGTCAGTACTCAACTGTACTGGTGGAATGAGATCCTCGCCCACCCATACAAAACAAACACTTTTGATTTACTTTGTGCAACATGGTCCCTTTTGTATTGTCTTTCTACTCTTGCCTTAGGATCAGTTTTAGGATAGACACCTTGGCCTATTATGTGTCTCTAGACCATCCCGTGCTTGCAACAACAATGTTACTCATACTTTTGCCTCTAGACTCCTCCTCGTGCCAACAACGTTAACCTATCAAGTCGTGCTTTGCCTTACGGCCCAAAATCAGAGACGCAACTACACGATAGACTCCATTTCCATGTGACCGTGCTTATGGACCCATATTGAGGTCGTGCCTCGTATTTCAGTGGGACTAAACCACATCGCCGCCTCGCGGCCCTTGTTACTTTGGTCACCAACTGACCCAATTGAGACTTGTGGACATAGTGTCACTCAATCAACTTTGCCTTGCGACGATTTTCTGACTTAAACTCCAACGACTCAAACCAACTTATGCAACTCTATGCCGACAACTTAAGACTCGACACCACAACTCATGTCGAAGCAAGTCGCCTATGTCGAAGCCAAATCTTAGGCCCAAACATTGTCTTCTAACTGCATACACATTTGTCACCCCCAGTTTTCAAATTAGAGGTATTTTTATCATTTTCAAGTTTTAAAATATTTTAGGAATTTTATTTGATTTTATATGATTTTTAGGAATTTATTTGGGTTGGTTTGGATTTAATCCAATTCAGACTCAATTTGGAGACCCGGGTAGCCTGGACCCTAGTGGGACCCCCATACTAGCTGGACTTAGCCCATGTACCATCATAATTAGGCTAGAAATTATTAACCTAATTTCCATGACTTAATTAGTCATTTTAGAGGCTAAATTTGTATTTAGAATCAAACCGAATCAACCGAACCAACCCGAATTCAAATAAAACCAAACTAGGGTTAATGGGTTGTGGGCTATTGGATCCCAACCCAATAGCCCATGGGGTGGCCGGCCATGAAAGTCCTCCCCCCCCCCCCCCCCCCTTTGTCTTCTCCACAAAGTAACCTCTTTCTCTCTCTTTCTCAAATTCTTTCTCTCCAAGCTCTCTCTCTCCAAACAACATTTAGGTTTGTCATCAATCCCTCATTAATAACTCCTTTTCATTTATGTTCTTTACATTAAGTGTAGAGAATTCAATTCTCTACACTTTGCCCTCTATTTTGTAGGTTCTCCCTAAAAATTTGGTTAGTGTTAATTAGGGGTTTTTATATGTTAATGGTATATATATATATATATATATATATATATATATATATATATATATATATATATATATATATATATATGTGTGTGTGTGTGTATGTATAGATATATATAGGAATATATATGTATGTATTTGTGTGTGTGTGTGTAGAGAGTGGTGGGATGAGAATGAGAGTGGTGGTGTGGTTGTGTGTGTGGTTGTGGAGACATATATATAGATGTATATGTGTATTTATATATATGTGTGTGTGTGTGTGTATATATGTAGAGATGTGTATGTGTGTATATACGTAGAGATGTGTGTGTGTGTATATATGTAGAGATGTATGTGTATATATATATATATATATATATATGGGAGGTTAGAGGATTAGATATTGGTTATATATATATAGAAATAGATATATAGATATATAGATAGATAGGTATATATGTATTGATATATATATAAAGAGAGGAGAGGGAGGAGTGAAGGAGGAGAAGTAGGAGAAGAAGGGAAGAGCAGCAGCAGCTGCAGGAGCTGCAGCAGCAGCTCAAAGCAGCAGCAGCAGCAGAGCATAAGCAGCAGCAGCTGCAGTAGCAAATGCAGCAGTAGCAACAGCAGCAGGAGCTGCCTTGGCAGCTCCTTCCCCCCCTCCCCCCCATACACCCCCTGTACACCCAATTAAACCCCCCCTAGTACCTATATATATGTATATATGTAGGTAGATATATATGTATATATATATATATATGTATAGATAGATAATTAGATGGTTAGATAGAAGAAAGTTTAGAAGTTAGAAATAAGAAGGTTTAGGAATTAGAGAGAAGAGGAAAGGAGAAAAAGGAAAGAATTAGAAATTAGGAAAGAAAAGTTAGAATAGGAAGTTGAGAAGGAAAAGAGAAGAAGAAGATTAGAAGAAGAAGATTAGAGAAGTTAAGAAGAAGAAGAACTAGAAATGAGAGTCAAAGAAGAGGATGGAGGGAAGGCCAAAAAGAGGGGTTTTTAGTAGAAGTCGAGTTAGAGGGCGAAATTGAGCCCGGAGCATCGGATCGCGATGAAACTTGACGTAGGCCTAGGATACGTGATTTAGATTTTGCGGGTAAGCTTCCGAGTGGAAATCGGAGTCGTAGGGCGCCGGTATCGCGCCGTGTCAGCGCGTATCTTGAAATATCCAAGATATCTGCAACGGGCCATAAGGTGGACTAGACGTCCATTTTATCAAGGTATTTTGGTAGATAACGAACCTATAGGATAGTACCCTACTACCCTAGGGAGCACGGGTCAAAATATCAAGCGTAGGTAGGCTATCTAGATAATCGCCGAGGGTAGAATTTTACCCTTAAAAAGGGTAAAATAGGGATTTGGCCCACGGCCAAGATTCGAGTTTCCAAGTCCAAGATGGACTTGGATATGGGTTGTATAGGTTGGTAATGAGTAGGATTAGCTGTCTAAACCTAGTCTTGGACCCGGTTGACCACGGTTGACTTTTTGGACTAAAAGTCAACTATGGGTCAACACTTTACCCAATTTAGTTTCAAATTCCATTTAACTTGGACAGTTGACTAAAAGTCAACTATTAGTCACCAGTGACCTAGGGTTGACCTAGAGTTGATCTAGAGTTGACTAGAGTTGACCCGTTGACCAAAAGTCAACGGTAAGCCAGTTTTCGACCTAGATTGATCTGGATTAACTTCTAATGTTCTCCAATGGCCAAGATTGACCCGACTAGACATGTCTTGACCTAGAATGACTAAATAGGGTTTATTTTGATTTAACTTTACTTCCTAAACATAGTATTGATACGTCTTGTTCTCTATAGGTCCTCGAGATACTGTAGTTGATCCAGTCGACGTATATTATCATCTTACAGGCGAGTACATTCTCTGATACTTATTCCCAATTTATGATAACTGTTATGATTCATGTACTTATTGTTGATATGCTTATTCCCGACACATGGTTCTCACGGATTGGTATTCTTGGATCCCGACGAGAGATGTTTTCTCCTTTTTAGGTTGGAATGTATTGTGCAAGCACCCTTGTAGCTCTTGCTCAATATATGGTCACTGATTCTAGAGAAGGCTAGCTACCTTCTCATTAGAATCCCGTGCAGTGACGTGTCCTGTTTGGATCCATTCTACCAGTTGGGGTAGGGGGAGTAGTAGCGTATGCCTGTGATCAGATCCATCCCGCATTCCCGAACAGTGTGAGTCATATACCGCACATATGACTTGCCAGGTACCCAAGCCGATCACAAGCTGAAACTACTACTCACACACATTGGATATATAGCTTACCTTGATTTGTGTACATGCCATGATCCTGTTCTATTTTCTTGTTCTAGCTCTAGCTTTACAGCTTACCATGCCATGATACATACATGTACACTCCATGGTTCATTGTATATGCTCTATTTATAGTCTTATAGCTTTTATTCTATCTTGAGATCTTTTATGAGATATATGTACTCGTTCCATCCTGACTGGACTGTTGATAAAATATTACAGATATCGACGAGGGAGATTGCAGTACCTACTACGGTCCGGACGACGTAGTGGGCCTAGACTTGGTCCCGCAGGGCGTAGCTCCGCCTGACGAGACCATACCTCTTGTTTAGTTAGAGTAGGTCTTTGTACTGGACTTAGTTTCCATTTACTTTTGAGACTGTATTATATTTTGGACTGTATTAGAGACTGGACTTGTATATTATTTGTATCTGGACTTGACAGGTTATATTTTATCGTCTTGTTGTCTTTATCTTTCAGTCTTTACTTATCGTCTTAGAGTTGTGATTGAGTACTTATATATATTCATTGCTTGTCCTCCGTTTGGAGTTGACTATATTCTCGACAGGTTTTGTTATATATATAAACTGTTGTCATACTAGAAAATCCACAGCGTTCTACGCCGTTTTTCCGGTGAGGGCTGGGCGTTGTCGCATCACGTACCCTTTTAGCGGGTGCGGGTCGTGACACGTTTTAGTGGTGGCCCATGCAGGTCCTGAAGTCGCAATTAGTACGATGTCGTAGCGGCACTCGTCTTAGAGTGTTGACTACGAGCCCGTGTTACCCATAGGAAGTAGTAGGCTAAGGGTGCTCAATCACAGTAGGATCTTTCCTTGCTTATCTTGCTTACCGTCTTTGATATTGATTTACTGCTTTCTAGCTGTCCTCCTTTGATATTGCCTTCATGTGCCATATTGATATCTTCTTCTAAATTTGTCTCCAGGATATTGATGACTCATTCTCCTGGCGAGGAGCACGGGGAGACGGAGAGGTCTGCCACCTCTGGCGGACAGGCTCCGGTCACTTCCCCGGCTGATGGGACTTCTGTTGGGGCTCTTGGAGGTACTCCTCCAGCTACCTCGATGACCGTCCCTGGGGCCATTGCGGGTGCTCTTCCCGTAGTGCCAGGGGCTACAGCGGGAGCTGCCGGGGGTATTCTTCCTCCTCAGCAGGGGACTCCTCCGGTGATGATGGGAGCTATTCCTCCATTGCCTCCTCTGCCCACAGACATGGGGCAGATGCTAGCGTTCTTTCACCAGGTGCTTGAGTCCCAGCGGGCTCAGCACGAGGCTCAGTTGAGGCAGACAGAGGCCATGCGCCAGGGCATGGAGGATGCACACAGGTTGGCTATGGCGGCAGTGGAGCGTGGGGCTCCACAGAGGGAGGTTCAGCAGCAGCAGCAGCCGAAGATCGGGGATATCCAGGCTTTCAAGAAGCTTGGTCCGAGGGATTTCAAGGGGACAGGGGGCATTATTTATGCTGATGACTGGCTCGAGGATATTGAGCGCCAGATGGGGGCCTGCCGCCTGGCAGCCGACCTGAGGGTCGAGGCGGTTGGGTTGCAGTTGTTAGATATTGCCCGGACATGGTTCCGGAACGAGCCGGCTCTTGCAGGAGAGGGCCATACTTGGGCTGAGTTTCGGGCCTTGTTCAGAGAGAAGTTATTTTTCCCTACGGACAAGATTGGCCTGGTACGGCAGTTCCAGAACCTGCAGCAGGGCAGTATGACCGCAGAGGAGTATGCGGCGGAGTTCGGCCGGCTGAGCCGATACGCCGAGTACATGGTGAGTGACCCGGTGATCCGAGCGGAGCACTTCCGGGAGGGATTGGCATGGGATATCAAGATCCTGATCCCTTCCTTCTATGCGACATATGCGGAGGTCTACGCAGAGGCTCGGAAGGTGGAGAGGGAGTTGGGCTTGAAGCCGAAGAGGATCGAGATTTGTTTTCAGGGGCCAGTAGCAGCGCAGGGCCTGCTAAGCGCCCTCAGCTTCGGCATCAGTCGTTCCAGCATCACCAGCAGCAGGGGCGGGCCAGAGCGTCTGTCCAGAGGAGTCAGCAGGGTCCGGGGCAGGATGATCCACCGTGCCACTTCTGCAAGAAGCCCGGTCATCTCTTCGAGTTCTGTAGGAGGAGATTGGGGCTGTGTCTCTTTTGCGGTGCCGCTGGGCATCAGATGCGGGAGTGTCCCAAGAACCCCCGTGTTACTGGAGCTGCTCAGAGGGCACCCGTTCAGAGGGCACCAGCTAGTGTGCCGGTAGTTCAGCAGCGATGTCCGCTTCCGACTCAGCAGCAGCAGTTTGTTCAGCACCGCCAGCAGAGGGGTGGTCAGGGTAGAGCCTTTACTCTTGCAGCCGAGGAGATGGAGCCTATTGCGGATGTTGTCGCAGGTTCTATTCTGCTCGATTCTTTTCTAGCTTTGGCCTTATTTGATTCTGGTGCTACGCACAGTTTTGTGTCTGTTTCTTTTGCTCTTAGGCACAATATTATTGCTGAATATCTGGGTAGGACTTGCAAGATTATGACTGGGAATGGCATCATCCTAGTTAATAATGTTTGCAAGGGGCGGAGAGTTTCTTTGAGAGGCCGGGAGCTGAGTGCGTGTCTGCTCGTAATGCCACTTCCGAGTTACGATGTGGTACTCGGTATGGATTGGTTGAGCACGTACCACGCTAGCATCGACTGCAGAGGGGGCAGGATTCTATTTAGGCCGCCGGGAGAGCCGGAGTATGAGTTCACCAGGGGTGCAGTGGAGCAGGGAGATGGATTCTGCGGAGCGTTGTTGGCGGGGCCGGTGTTGCCACATCGACTCATTGCTGAGTTCTTGGATGTTTTTCCCGAGGAGCTGCCCGGGATGCCGCCAGATCGTGATATTGAGTTTTCTATAGATCTAGTGCCGGGTGCTGAGCCTATCTCCCAGCACGTCTATAGAATCAACAACAGTGAGTTAGCGGAGCTGAAGAAGCAGGTCGACGAGCTGGAGGACAAGGGCTTTATTCGATCTAGTTCTTCACCTTGGGGCGCGCCAGTTCTTTTCGTCCCCAAGAAGGATGGTTCGGTACGTCTGTGTATTGATTACAGGGCGCTCAACAACCTTACCATCAAGAACAAGTATCCTCTGCCGAGGATTGATGACTTGTTCGACCAGTTGAGCGGCGCGAGGGTGTTCTCGAAGATCGACTTGCGTACCGGGTACCATCAGTTGAAGGTGAAGCGGGATGACATTCCGAAGACTGCCTTTCGGACCCGCTATGGCCAGTATGAGTATACCGTCATGCCGTTTGGGTTGACCAACGCCCCGACGGTATTCATGAACTTGATGAACAAGGTATTTCACCAGTACCTTGACAAGTTCGTGGTGGTCTTCATTGATGACATTCTCATCTACTCGAAGACACCAGAGGAGCACGAGGAGCACCTGAGGATTGTGTTGGACACTCTCAGGAGGGAGCAGCTGTATGGGAAGCTGTCCAAGTGCGAGTTCTTCTTGGATCGCGTGGAGTTCCTAGGCCATGTTGTCTCTGGCGAGGGAATTTCAGTAGATCCGAAGAAGATTTCTGCAGTAGAGTCCTGGTCGACGTCGAGCTCAGTAGCAGAGGTTCGGAGTTTTCTGGGTCTGGCAGGTTACTACCGGAGGTTCGTGCAAGACTTTTCCAGGATTGCCCAGCCGATGACCCGCCTTACCAGGAAGGACGAGGAGTTTGTTTGGTCCGACGAGTGCCAGGCCGCCTTCAAGGAGTTGAAGGCGAGGTTGACTACAGCTCCTATCTTGACGCTGCCATCAGGATCTGGTGGTTATACGATCTACAGTGATGCTTCAGGACGGGGTTTGTGTTGTGTGCTTCAGCAGCACGGGAAGGTAATTGCCTATGCATCTAGGCAGTTACGTCCTTATGAGAGGAATTACCCTACCCACGATCTGGAGCTGGCAGCGGTCATCTTTGCTTTGAAGCTGTGGAAACACTATCTGTACGGAGAGCGAGTTGAGATCTATACAGATCACAAGAGCTTGAAGTACGTGTTTACCCAGAAGGAGCTGAATATGAGGCAGAGGCGATGGTTAGAGCTGATGAAGGATTTTGATATATCCTTGCAGTACCATCCGGGGAAGGCCAACGTGGTCGCGGATGCTTTGAGCAGGTATCCCGTGGCTATGTATTTGACGATGGATCGTCACCTTCTAGCAGATCTGGAGAGCTTGGACATAGAGGTGATAGTTCCTGGGTTCGAGGCACAGATGTGGGGTCTGCAGGTGCAGTCGGAGCTGATGGAGAGGGTCAGGGCAGCTCAGTTTGAGGATGAGGCTCTGAGAGTCATCAGGGAGCAGGTCCAGATAGGACTGTTGGATGAGTTCTCTTTAGCAGGGGATGGGTCGTTGAGGCATGGTACCAGATTGTGCGTGTCGAGCGGAGGACTTCGGGAGGAGGTTCTTCATAAGGCGCACCGTTCTCAGTACTCTATGCATCCAGGAGCCAACAAGATGTATAGAGACTTGAGACAGCATGTTTGGTGGTATGGCATGAAACGAGAGGTGGCTCAGTTCGTGTCGAGATGTTTAGTGTGCCAGCAGGTGAAGACTGGGAGGCAGAGACCCGGTGGATTGCTCCAGCCACTCCCCATTCCTGAGTGGAAGTGGGAGCATATCACTATGGACTTTGTATCTGGGCTTCCGTGCTCTCCATGAGGGAAGGATGCGATTTGGGTCATTGTTGATCGATTGACCAAATTGGCCCACTTTTTGCCTTTCAAAGTGGGTTTGTCGACGGAGAGGTTGGCCGAGATGTACATGCGACAGATAGTCCGATTACACGGGGTGCCAGTGAGTATAGTCTCGGATCGGGACAGCCGATTCACTTCCCACTTCTGGCGGAGTTTGCAGCTTAGTTTGGGCACATCGCTCAAATTCAGTACAGCATATCACCCCCAGACAGACGGGCAGTCGGAGAGGACGATTCAGACCCTTGAGGATATGCTGCGTACCTGTGTCTTGGACTTCGGAGGATCTTGGGAGGACCACCTTCACTTGGTAGAGTTTGCTTACAACAACAGCTACCAAGCCAGTATAGAGATGTCACCTTTCGAGGCTCTATACGGACGGAGGTGCCGTACTCCCTTGTCTTGGGATGATATCGGTGAGAGGGTTTTGCTTGGCCCTGAGATGGTAGTGGATGCTGCAGAGAAGGTCAGGGTTATCAGAGATAGACTTCGGGTGGCGCAGGATAGGCAGCGGCATTGGGCCGATAGCCACCGGATGCCATTGGAGTTTGAGGTATAATTTAGATTTTTCTAGTATTTGAGTCTGATTGTGATTGTTTTAGATCAAGCTCTAAGCCTTGTGTTTTGTTCTAGGCTGATGATCTTGTCTTTCTGCGGATTTCTCCGACGCGTGGCACGATTCGTTTTGGTGGCGGCGGGAAGCTTATTCCACGATACATCGGACCATTCCGTATCCTGGGCAGGGTCGGTGCAGTGGCTTACCGACTGGAGTTACCGCCTGCACTAGAGGGAGTGCACAGTGTGTTCCACGTGTCGCAGCTGAGACGGTATGTGGCAGATCCCAGTCACGTCTTAGACCACTCCGAGATTGAGGTGGGACCGACACTCAGTTACCCAGAGAAGCCGATCGAGATCTTGGACCGAAGAGAGAAGGTGCCCCGGAACCAGGTCATTCCCTTGGTTCGAGTTGCATGGAGACACCACTCTCCAGGTGAATCCACCTGGGAGAGGGAGGACGACATGCGGGAGCGATTCCCATATCTCTTCGAGCCTTGAGGTAAAATTCTTTCTTTTTCTTCCTTGTTCTGTTCATGATTGCTATGTTAGTTCTCATTCAATTTCGAGGACAAAATTTTTTAAGGAGGGTAGATTTGTCACCCCCAGTTTTCAAATTAGAAGTATTTTTGTCATTTTCAAGTTTTAAAATATTTTAGGAATTTTATTTGATTTTATATGATTTTTAGGAATTTATTTGGGTTGGTTTGGATTTAATCCAATTCGGACTCAATTTGGAGACCCGGGTAGCCTGGACCCTAGTGGGACCCCCATACTAGCTGGGCTTAGCCCATGTACCATCATAATTAGGCTAGAAATTATTAACCTAATTTCTATGACTTAATTAGTCATTTTAGAGGCTAAATTTGTATTTAGAATCAAACCGAATCAAACCGAACCAACCCGAATTCAAATAAAACCAAACTAGGGTTAATGGGTTGTGGGCTATTGGATCCCAACCCAATAGCCCATGGGGTGGCCGGCCATGAAAGTCCTCCCCCCCCCCCTTTGTCTTCTCCACAAAGTAACCTCTTTCTCTCTCTTTCTCAAATTCTTTCTCTCCAAGCTCTCTCTCTCCAAACAACATTTAGGTTTGTCATCAATCCCTCATTAATAACTCCTTTTCATTTATGTTCTTTACATTAAGTGTAGAGAATTCAATTCTCTACACTTTGCCCTCTATTTTGTAGGTTCTCCCTAGAAATTTGGTTAGTGTTAATTAGGGTTTTATATATATAGGGTTTTATATATATATATATATATATATATATATATATATATATATGTATGTATGTATTTGTGTGTGTGTGTGTGTGTAGAGAGTGGTGGGATGAGAATGAGAGTGGTGGTGTGGTTGTGTGTGTGGTTGTGAAGATATATATAGATGTATATGTGTATTTATATATATATATATATGTATGTATATATAATATGTATATGTGTGTGTGTGTGTGTATATACGTAGAGATGTGTGTGTGTGTATATATGTAGAGATGTATGTGTGTATATATATATATATAGATGGGAGGTTAGAGGATTAGATATTGGTTATATATATATATAGAAATAGATATATAGATATATAGATAGATAGGTATATATGTATTGATATATATATAAAGAGAGGAGAGGGAGGAGTGAAGGAGGAGAAGAAGGGAAGAGCAGCAGCAGCTGCAGGAGCTGCAGCAGCAGCTCAAAGCAGCAGCAGAGCATAAGCAGCAGCAGCTGCAGTAGCAAATGCAGCAGTAGCAACAGCAGCAGGAGCTGCCTTGGCAGCTCCTTCCCCCCCCCCCCCCCCCCCCCCCTCATACACCCCCTGTACACCCAATTAAACCCCCCCTAGTACCTATATATATGTATATATATATATATATATATATATATATATATATATATATATATATATATAATTAGATGGTTAGATAGAAGAAAGTTTAGAAGTTAGAAATAAGAAGGTTTAGGAATTAGAGAGAAGAGGAAAGGAGAAAAAGGAAAGAATTAGAAATTAGGCAAGAAAAGTTAGAATAGGAAGTTGAGAAGGAAAAGAGAAGAAGAAGATTAGAAGAAGAAGATTAGAGAAGTTAAGAAGAAGAAGAACTAGAAATGAGAGTCAAAGAAGAGGATGGAGGGAAGGCCAAAAAGAGGGGTTTTTAGTAGAAGTCGAGTTAGAGGGCGAAATTGAGCCCGGAGCATCGGATCGCGATGAAACTTGACGTAGGCCTAGGATACGTGATTTAGATTTTGCGGGTAAGCTTCCGAGTGAAAATCGGAGTCGTAGGGCACCGGTATCGCGTCGTGTCAGCGCGTATCTTGAAATATCCAAGATATCTGCAACGGGCCGTAAGGTGGACTAGACGTCCATTTTATCTAGGTATTTTGGTAGATAACGAACCTATAGGATAGTACCCTACTACCCTAGGGAGCACGGGTCTAAATATCAAGCGTAGGTAGGCTATCTAGATAATCGCCGAGGGTAGAATTTTACCCTTAAAAAGGGTAAAATAGGGATTTGGCCCACGGCCAAGATTCGAGTTTCCAAGTCCAAGATGGACTTGGATATGGGTTGTATAGGTTGGTAATGAGTAGGATTAGCTGTCTAAACCTAGTCTTGGACCCGGTTGACCACGGTTGACTTTTTGGACTAAAAGTCAACTATGGGTCAACACTTTACCCAATTTAGTTCCAAATTCCATTTAACTTGGACAGTTGACTAAAAGTCAACTATTAGTCACCAGTGACCTAGGGTTGACCTAGAGTTGACCTAGAGTTGACTAGAGTTGACCCGTTGACCAAAAATCAACGGTAAGCCAGTTTTCGACCTAGATTGATCTGGATTAACTTCTAATGTTCTCCAATGACCAAGATTGACCCGACTAGACATGTCTTGACCTAGAATGACTAAATAGGGTTTATTTTGATTTAACTTTACTTCCTAAACATAGTATTGATATGTCTTGTTCTCTATAGGTCCTCGAGATACTGCAGTTGATCCAGTCGACGTATATTATCATCTTACAGGCGAGTACATTCTCTGATACTTATTCCCAATTTATGATAACTGTTATGATTCATGTACTTATTGTTGATATGCTTATTCCCGACACATGGTTCTCACGGATTGGTATTCTTGGATCCCGACGAGAGATGTTTTCTCCTTCTTAGGTTGGGATGTATTGTGCAAGCACCCTTGTAGCTCTTGCTCAATATATGGTCACTGATTCTAGAGAAGGCTAGCTACCTTCTCATTAGAATCCCGTGCAGTGACGTGTCCTGTTTGGATCCATTCTACCAGTTGGGGTAGGGGGAGTAGTAGCGTATGCCTGTGATCAGATCCATCCCGCATTCCCGAACAGTGTGAGTCATATACCGCACATATGACTTGCCAGGCCGATTCTTGACAGGTACCCAAGCCGATCACAAGCTGAAACTACTACTCACACACATTGGATATATAGCTTACCTTGATTTGTGTACATGCCATGATCCCGTTCTATTTTCTTGTTCTAGCTCTAGCTTTACAGCTTACCATGCCATGATACAAACATGTACACTCCATGATTCATTGTATATGCTCTATTTACAGTCTTATAGCTTTTATTCTATCTTGAGATCTGTTATGAGATATATGTACTCGTTCCATCCTGACAGGACTGTTGATAAAATATTACAGATATCGACGAGGGAGATTGCAGTACCTACTACGGTCCGGGCGACGTAGTGGGCCTAGACTTGGTCCCGCAGGGCGTAGCTCCGCCTGACGAGACCATACCTCTTGTTTAGTTAGAGTAGGTCTTTTTACTGGACTTAGTTTCCATTTACTTTTGAGACTGTATTATATTTTGGACTGTATTAGAGACTGGACTTGTATATTATTTGTATCTGGACTTGACAGGTTATATTTTATCGTCTTGTTGTCTTTATCTTTCAGTCTTTACTTATCGTCTTAGAGTTGTGATTGAGTACTTATATATATTCATTGCTTGTCCTCCGTTCGGAGTTGACTATATTCTCGACAGGTTTTGTTATATATATAAACTGTTGTCAGACTAGAAAATCCACAGCGTTCCACACCGTTTTTCCGGTGAGGGCTGGGCGTTGTCGCGTCACGTACCCTTTTAGTGGGTGCGGGTCGTGACAACATTCAACCCAACTCAATCCAAAGGCACACACGCGGATTGTCGCCCGTGCCGACACATCTATATGAGGTCACTAGCACCACAAGCTATTCCTGAACTTATAGCTTTGTTATTCGGGATACCTTTCAGCGCAAATAGCGATCCCCGCTGAAAGCCCCCGACTAACCTGAGCGGTACTCCCAGCTCGGCTATACCCCTGTTTCCTCCTAGGCCGAGTCGGTCCCGTGGCCCCGGGTTGTCGCTCGAGGAAATCTTCGCCCTTGTCGACAAGTTGTCCAATGACCATGCAAGACTCGACTCAAAATGACGTCTCACACAGTCATTCTTCTTCCGGTGTTACCATCTCTTTCAAAACCAATATCAAGACTACTATCTTTTGAGACCGTCTCGACGACCCACGGTCGCGAGCATTCTTTCCATGTTACCATATCATTTCATTCAACTCATGAATGTCTATTTGATAGTCCTTTATCCAAAACTCACTTGAATTAATTGTAGTCCTTGCCTTAAACACTAAGTCCGTGCATCGTGCCTTAATCCGTCTTAACTCTATGCGACACCACCGCCCAAGTCATACTCTATATGACGGGCCTTGAGACCGTAAGACTATGTGGTTATACCCAGCCGTAGAACTCGTAGGACCGTGCTTTCTACTACTCTGATAGCCTAACATAACTTGCCTGACTTAACTTTGCAACAACTTGACGAGCAAAGGCTGCGTCAAGCTTTGCCTTGATGGATCGTGTCGTGCATGTGTTCAACTTTGAATGACCAAGTCATTTGGGCGCCTAGACTTACGCCAGCAGCCGTGCGACGCAACTTAACTCATGGGACGGGTCAAGGCTATGCCAAGCCTTGGACGATGGGACCGTGCATGCTTTATGAAGCCTTTATGTGGGCGACGCCTATGACTTAGGTGTAATGACCCGCTCCGCCCTAGCGGAACGCCGATTCAAACGGCAAGTGTAACGACTCAAACGAGCCGTCGACTCGAAGAGTTGCGTCGATCCGATGAAGTATCGATGCGAATCGATGCAAGACTTACAATGGCCCGTCAAGATGAATCCAGACTTAGACTATCAAAGGCGCGCTCGGAGTATCGCTCGGCCGATGCAAACATCGCTAAGGTGGGTGGCTCCGATGAACCCGTCTGTGCTTAGCCTAGACACATAACAATACGGACACTATCACGAGAACCGCTAGGCGATAACCCTGTGCATGCTAATAAAGGACTCAACGCACCTAGCTAAGGGAATAATCCCATCTTGTATGCTTGTATAGAATATAGAAAAGAACATGGAAAATGTGAGATCTCTCGCACCGCGCTCTACGCTCGTGCTAAGGCACAAGCTTACGTTTATGTTCCTTATGCGTTCAACAATGAAACAATGAATGAGTTAAAACAATGAAATGGGAAGACTATCAATATAGTCGTTCCGAGTAGAGTATAGTAACATTGAAAGACTATGGGACCGATGGGTCGCCAAGGCGACTCCCGCACAGGGAGTTGCAAAATGTATAAATGAATGAATGAATCAATGAAAGAATGAATACATGAATGAATCGATGAACGAACGATCAAATGAAAGAAAGAAAGAAAGGAATGAATGAATGAAAGATAAGAAAGAAAAGAATGGTTAGCGATAGGTGTGACGGGCACGTGCAACGGGGCTCGCTACCCGCACTGCACGGACGCCAACCTGGTCGATAACGCATTGTGGCTAAGGGTTAGCCTACGGCTCGGAGACAGTCGTTAAGTTAAAATGATAATAAAATACGAAATGGTCGTGGACGGCTCGTGCACGAGCGAAAAGGGATTCCAAGGGCAGCGAACGACGATTTCGTAGCCGGCCTAGGCGGAATCATGGCCTACGGGCGGACAGAATGTGCGGGCTTGGGCACATAACCAAACGTAGGGCCGGTTATTCAATAGTCTATCAAGGTGTACCAGCCATCACGCTTGATAGATGAGAATGCCACAGGAGAAAATGTCCAAAATGGCTGACATGCCAGCGACCGGTGCATATAGATTTAAGTGGGCTTTGCTGGTGGCAATCCACGTGCAAGTCCTTGCATTGAAATCAAAGTAGTCTAAGTTAACTGAATGAAGCGCCCTCTAAACAGACATTGACTGTAACATATAAATGATCAAAAGTATTTCGTGCAAGTGAGTTAGAAAACACGCCTACGACGCGCTAGAAACTGAGGCAGGAACACGCCCTTGATATTGAATGTTCCCAAGAATCACGTTATGATATTACACATGAATTGTTGACTAACTTGGTTTACATTGAACAGGGAAGGCCGAACGGTAAGTATGGATAAGTTATGCATGTATTTCCATGCGACACTTGTGTTCGACAACACGAGATAGGCTATGAAATATGCCATGAAACTGATTCTAAGGCAAGATTAGAAAGACAATGAATGATAGAGATGCACAAAAGTAAATGAAACGTGTTTGGTAATGATAGCATTGTGGGCGAGCTAGCCTCCCCACCAGTGCATAACAATGTACTGATAACCCCACAGTCTGCTTGCAGGAAGCAGAAAACGTCGGCGGTGCAGAGCTTCCCTCGAACGTGCTAAGGCGCAGAGCTATCTCTCGAGCCTTGGAGCGTTGCAAGGAGCTGGAGCACCATATACAGGACATAATGTATTGGAACATCGCCATGAATCATTCCATCTTGTAAGCCACTTGGCACGCCTTTTATGTTTCAGGGAGAGAGAGCTTGAGCGATTTGTAATATCGGCCTAGCGCCGCTTGTAAACTTCTTGAAAATCAATAAAGTGTTTGAATTCGTTTCAACTTGTGTTCATTTACTTTCCGCTACAAATGGGGACACTCTGTGCGACTCTATGGCCTAGCTCAAATCGGCCGTTTCTGGACATAGCCTTGCACGGGCGCAACCTAGGCCCGTGCGGCATCACGCCTTAGCGAGGACGATCGCTCCTACGGGAGCGGGGCGTGACAGATTGGTATCAGAGCACGGCTTCACGTCCTTGGACTTCATTTCGATTCTCTCAGTTTTGAAAGCTCGTTTGGAAATAAAAGAAGTGTACGCTCTCTCTCGTTGTACCTTGGGATGTTCCATACAATAAGTCTAATATTTTCAAAAGCTCGTACAAGTACTCGGTTGGACGGGATCGATAGGCGAAGGCCTTTGTGCCGAACGGTGTCAACTTGTCTTGAATGAAAACACGTGCTGAAAGTTAACATGTCGCGTGCATGCCTAACTAGTCCTACGATGACCCTAGCAATTGAGCGTGCAAACTCGGAATGTAGTCCGCACGAGATGGTTATGCGGCATAACTTAGTCCGCGTGTCGCGCACCTCGACTTTTGGGTGCAATCGGGTTGCGAGCGATATCAAGTATCGCTCGATCGAGAACGGAGATACACTTTGAGTGTCTATCGATAGGAACGCTATCGAGTTAACGCTTAGGCGTACCCAAAAAGATTGGCTTGGATTTTGAGGATTAGTGCGAACGACTTAGTACGTCGAGACGACGTGAGCGATTACGCTAGAGATTCGTCGAACGAATCTGAAGGATGTCTTAGCGCATGACGCGAACGTGATTGAGGACTAGATCGTATGGCTTGAATCCGAGTGGTGTATGTGATAGGTTCGGAGAAGAATAAGAATGAGTGTCGACGACTAGTCGAGTGGCTCGAACCCTGAGTGGTGTATGGATGTCATAGAAATTGTTCGAGCGAGACTAAAGGATTTACGGATCGTACGAGTATGTCGGCAAGCGATGCGATTGCGCAAAGTCTTAGAACGTGTCACGCTTAGTTGGCCGTGACTTCAAAAGTCCCGAACGAGATGTCGCTGGACAACTTGTCAATGGGTAACGCGAGTTAGAAAACGATTCAGAACGATGAATGAAAGTGAATGGTCTTGATCGAGAAAACTTAGAGGATCGTGCGTACGATTTGGGATTGATTCAAATGAAATGTGACTTGAGTTTTGAACAACGATCTTGAAACGAGCTTGAGGAATAGCGATCGAACTTGATCTTGAATATTGAGGAAATTGTGGATTATCCAACTCGGACAATAGCATCAGCCGTACGACTTGAAATTGGTTGCAAAGGAAGATCGTCAGGTTACGCATATCGTCGATGGTATTGAGGCGTATCAAAGATCGATATGCGATAACTCGTGGGCACTCTGACTCGGCGAATGACGGTCGTGCAAATGTCATTGTTCCGTTGGACGCTATACTTGAAATGTTAAAAATGTGTCGAGGAAAAGATAGATTTGGCTCGAGGATTTTCTAGTTGAACGAAATATAAATGGACTATCGATCTTGGCTTGGATAGAAAATGAAATGTTTGGATTACTTCGACAAAAACCCCAACGTCGACATTCTTGTCTTATGCGAGCGCAACTCCAGCCTCGTACATGCGTCGTGCCGATTAGGGCGATCACTCCGCGTGAGCGCTGGTATGGTGATTCATACAGCGGGGGTGATTGAACTAGCATGGCGTGGCAATTTGTGTGCTTCGACTTGTGGTTTGATGCGAAGGTGACTTGAGTATGACTCGGTGTGCTTGATGATTAAGTTTGAGGATTTAGTAGGTCCAATCCGCGTATCGAGAATGAATCAGTCTAGACACAAGCAAGAGTTACGCCCCGATGAGAATGATTATTCCGCGGGAGCGTTGCATGGTGATTCATGAACCACCGTGGATAATCGGACTCACGTGAGATTGGGGCACAACATATTGTCAAAGCTAGATGACCTCGTGATCGAATACATGAATTGGTTAGAGTTGGTGATTTGAATGGATTCAAATACGCACAACGAATGCATTGATGCGAATAGGTGATCGTGCTCGATGTTTAGAAATCTGAGTGACGCAAGCTTGGGTAGAAACACCCGTACAAACGAACAAATGGTTTGACCATAGGATTTAGGGCGAGCGTCGTGCAACGACCTTGCACGATGAGCCACGGACTTGACTTATAACTATAACCATGTGAGCTGACCTAGCGGATAGGCGGACGACCCTATGCCGAATGATTGAACCTGTGCGATTGACATTACAATATCGTCTGGACGGACGATAGACTTGTGGCAACAAGACTTAGAGTAGGACGGAGAACTGGGAGTGTGCGTGAACGACGACGAGATTGGCCCCAAACAAAGGGAATGATAGGGATGGATGATGCGCAAGTAAAGTTGGGATAATGAATTGAATCGTTGATCGGAAGACGTACTCGACGATAGTGCAATACTTGGTCTTGAATCGGACTGAAATTACTTAGACTTGGTCGACCCCGCTAAGAAGAAATCGTATTGATTTCATTGTCAAGAGCGCTTGAGAAGCGAATCGGATAATCTCGAGGACCGAGATAAACGATATGTGATACACACATGAGTTCGGTTTTAAATCGAAGTTAGCAAAACGATCGGCAAATCGAAACTATCACGAGTAGCTTGTCCGACTTCGCTAGTCGCTAAGCTTGGTTGAAATGTACGTATTTGGGGGACACCTTGAATACGTGCACGATCCAAACTCAGCGATATGATGAACTCGAATGCAGCTGCAAGTGGGTGTTGAGATGCGCATGAACGAATAAGTGAGTTTGCCTCAGCCTACGACTTCATATTTGACGAATTACAACGCACCTCGTGCGACCGTTTCAGTCCCATGATACGTCGAAAAAGCAACCGAGTCGGAGAACACTTGAATTGAATAAGTGCCATCAACTCTAAAATGAATGAAAAGTTATCCAATAAAAATCGACCAAACGTATGCGACACGGAACTTGGAAAGGTACCGAGCATTGTTCGATGCCATCGAACGATAGAGCCGTTCGATAGAATTGTCTATAAAACACGATGACACGAGTTAAGGAATGGTAGGATGACCTGCACTCAGGAAGTCTCGAGGACGAGACTTGTTTTGAGTGGTGTATTATGTAATGACCCGCTCCGCCCTAGCGGAACGCCGATTCAAACGGCAAGTGTAACGACTCAAACGAGCCGTCGACTCGAAGAGTTGCGTCGACCCGATGAAGTATCGATGCGAATCGATGCAAGACTTACAATGGCCCGTCAAGATGAATCCAGACTTAGACTATCAAAGGCGCGCTCGAAGTGTCGCTCGGCCGATGCAAACATCGCTAAGGTGGGTGGCTCCGATGAACCCGTCTGTGCTTAGCCTAGACACATAACAATACGGACACTATCACGAGAACCGCTAGGCGATAACCCTGTGCATGCTAATAAAGGACTCAACACACCTAGCTAAGGGAATAATCCCATCTTGTATGCTTGTATAGAATATGGAAAAGAACATAGAAAATGTGAGATCTCTCGCACCGCGCTCTACGCTCGTGCTAAGGCACAAGCTTACGTTTATGTTCCTTATGCGTTCAACAATGAAACAATGAATGGGTTACAACAATGAAATGGGAAGACTATCAATATAGTCGTTCCGAGTAGAGTATAGTAACATTGAAAGACTATGGGACCGATGGGTCGCCAAGGCGACTCCCGCACAGGGAGTTGCAAAATGTATAAATGAATGAATGAATCAATGAAAGAATGAATATGTGAATGAATCGATGAACGAACGATCAAATGAAAGAAAGAAAGAAAGGAATGAATAAATGAAAGATAAGAAAGAAAAGAATGGTTAGCGACAGGTGTGACGGGCACGTGCAACGGGGCTCGCTACCCGCGCTGCACGGACGCCAACCTGGTCGATAACGCATTGTGGCTAAGGGTTAGCCTACGGCTCGGAGACAGTCGTTAAGTTAAAATGACAATAAAATACGAAATGGTCGTGGACGGCTCGTGCACGAGCGAAAAGGGATTCCAAGGGCAGCGAACGACGATTTCGTGGCCGGCCTAGGCGGAATCATGGCCTACGGGCGGACAGAATGTGCGGGCTTGGGTACATAACCAAACGTAGGGCCGGTTATTCAATAGTCTATCAAGGTGTACCAGCCATCACGCTTGATAGATGAGAATGCCACAGGGGAAAATGTCCAAAATGGCTGACATGCCAGCGACCGGTGCATATAGATTTAAGTGGGCTTTGCTGGTGGCAATCCACGTGCAAGTCCTTGCATTGAAATCAAAGTAGTCTAAGTTAACTGAATGAAGCGCCCTCTGAACAGACATTGACTGTAACATATAAATGATCAAAAGTATTTCGTGCAAGTGAGTTAGAAAACACGCCTACGACGCGCTAGAAACTGAGGCAGGGACACGCCCTTGATATTGAATGTTCCCAAGAATCACGTTATGATATTACACATGAATTATTGACTAACTTGGTTTACATTGAACAGGGAAGGCCGGACGGTAAGTATGGGTAAGTTATGCATGTATTTCCATGCGACACTTGTGTTCGACAACACGAGATAGGCTATAAAATATGCCATGAAACTGATCCTAACGCAAGATTAGAAAGACAATGAATGATAGAGATGCACAAAAGTAAATGGAACGTGTTTGGTAATGATAGCATTGTGGGCGAGCTAGCCTCCCCACCAGTGCATAATAATGTACTGATAACCCCACAGTCTGCTTGCAGGAAGCAGGAAACGTCGGCGGTGCGGAGCTTCCCTCGAACGTGCTAAGGCGCAGAGCTATCTCTCGAGCCTTGGAGCATCGCAAGGAGCTGGAGCACCATATACAGGACATAATGTATTGGAACATCGCCATGAATCATTCCATCTTGTAAGCCACTTGGCACGCCTTTTATGTTTCAGGGAGAGAGAGCTTGAGCGATTTGTAATATCGGCCTAGCGCCGCTTGTAAACTTCTTGAAAATCAATAAAGTGTTTGAATTCGCTTCAACTTGTGTTCATTTATTTTCCGCTGCAAATGGGGACACTCTGTGCGACTCTATGGCCTAGCTCAAATCGGCTGTTTCTGGACATAGCCTTGCACGGGCGCAACCTAGGCCCGTGTGGCATCACGCCTTAGCGAGGACGATCGCTCCTACGGGAGCGGGGCGTGACATTAGGCTAACTCTTAATTTTGTGGCGAAAACCAACTTTTCCTTCTCCCAAGCCACGGGACGAAGGACCGAGAGCCATTTTCAAAGCACGCCGTGCACCAAATCTAAGCCGACCGTTGGACCTTTCCATATTCTAACTCAATTCGACCCGTCGGGATTATTCCATTATCTATGTGGATTCATCTCTTTTATTAACAAGCCCATTTGTGCAAGTTGAAAACATGCGATTTATTATGTGAAGGCTAAGATGAGGCAAGTTCACCGAAACTACCCCACCTGAGCGAGGAATCTCCTCGACCGAGCGAGTCTTCAAGCAGCCATTGCAAGGCTAAGTTCGAACGCCGTCGGCGTTTTCGATTCCTCCGATTGACTGAGCGGGATGGGGCACTACATCATACACCACTCAGAAAAAGTTCCGTCCTCGAAACTAACTGAGTACACTTATCGACTTATCACTTTACTCAACATTCAAGGACTCACGCACACACTACTCCTACGCGTTCCCTCAATCAGAGCCACGCTCGTGCTACCCACAATCTTTTCTTCAAAACTTACGATCTCAAGATCCTCGACACTTCACCGTTACTCAAGTCTCACTTGATTCAATGTATCACTTGTTTGGATCGTGCACATATTCCAGGCGTTCCCAAAATATATGTATTTCAGCCAAGCCTCGTGATAGAGAATCCGCCATCACCACTCGAGTCGAATCGTGCACATATTCGGGCTTCCCTGATATACGTACATGTCAACCGAGCCTCGTGAGTGGTGCCTCCACAATTCCTATCGTATCAAACCAACAAGTCGAGACAATCAAAGTTGTCGCGTCCTAATTTTTCGAGTTCGATCATTCCCGCGACATGAATCACCATGTCAATGCTCATGCGGAACGACCGCCCCGAATCCGAAGCGACGCATGTGCGAGGCTAGAGTTGCGCTCGCGCAAGACAAGAATGTCGACGCTGTGGTTATCCGCGTAACCCTCAAGACACAATCATTTTTATCCAACATTCATCTCAATCAAAATCCTAAGTATAGCATCCAACCGAACAATAACACTTGCACGATCGTCATTCGCCGAGTCAGAGTACCCCCGAGTTATCGCATACCGATCTTTGATACGCCTCAATACCATCGACGATATGTGTAACCTGACGATCTTCCTTTGCAACCAATTTCGAGTCGTACGAATGATGCTATCATCCGACTGGATAATCTCCTCGACATTCAAATTCAAGTGTAATGACCAGAGTTCGTATTACGTATTTTGGTATACGTGTACGTATTTTGTCTCGTATTGCATGTCTCCTTACTTGGTTTATTTGGCATTTTCATTTGCTTAGGTTTATCTTGGTTTGGTTCGCCTTGGCTTGGTTTGCTTTTGGGTTCATCAGGAACCAAAAGAAAACCCCCTACCTACCACCACCCTCATCATTTATTAACCCATCCCCTTTTCTCTCTCCTCATTACTTCTCATTTACTCTTCTTCTTCCTCACCATTTACTTTTCACCTACCTGAGATAGAGAGGGAGAGCTTAGGCAAGTGCATCTTGCTTCATGGAGGAACTCAGTTTTTATTGTTCCATCCTCTTCCTTACAACATCCTGAGACACATTAGTACTTAGCATTTTTAATTTCTATGGCTAAATTCATGTAGATCTAAGTTTATTTCATTTTCGGATTTTTTGGGTTTTGATCTATTTAACCTTGTTATTTTCAAGTTCTGATGGTTTCATGTTGTAGAGAATTTTATTCTGTCCCATTTTGACCTATGGAAGTTCAGATTTTGACCTCGGATGAAGGATTTATGGAGCTTGGAAACATGGCCTCATGGTTCTTCTTCTCAGAAATTTGGGGAAGAAGAACAGTGCTTGACCGCATGGCTCTTCATGCGACAAGTCTTCCTAGCCGCATAGGCGTGTAGTCTACATGCGGTTCTGGGCGCATGGTTCTCAGCCGCATGGGACTCGGCCGCATAGATCTGCTATTCCCCAGCCGCATGAACTTCCCTACCGCATGAAATTCCCTGCCGCATGAATATTTCCTGCCGCATAAGACCCATGTCCCCGAGCCGCATGAGACCCAGTTCCCTCCTAGCCGCATAAGACCCCTTCCTCCCCGGCCGCATGAGTTTACTTTCCCTGAGCCGCATGAGACTCGATACCCAGAGCCGCATGAACCTTTCCTTCCCCTGTCGCATGCTCTCTAGCTGCATGGACCGCTCCCCGCAAGCCGCATGAGACCCATATCCTGCGAGCCGCATGAGCTCTGATTGGTTCCCAGCCACATGGACTTCTGATCCCGAGCCGCATAAGACCCGATCTCCTAGCCGCATGAACCCAGTCTCCCCGAGCCGCATGTGCCCTTAAAACCCGACTGCATGAACCCGAGTCGCATGAGCCTGCTGATTCTTGGCCGCATGAGCCCAATTATCCCCTAGCCGTATGAACCCATTTCCCTGAGCCGCATGACTCCTCCCCCAGCCTTGCCCCATTTCTATTTTAATTATTTTATTATGCTTATGTATTATGATTCTCTGTGTAACTTGGGTCCCTTGATAGAATGCTTGTACTATGTTATCTTGCACATGTACCATGAACACAACAGTGATCCGTAGTTGTGCACTCTTGACAAGTAACATGACATGATAGTGGCCCGTCGTGGCGCACTCTTGACAAGTAAACCTGACATGATACACCTTGATATGTTGTTGCGACGGCTAACATGACATGACAAGTATGAATGGCCTGGACACCGTGGACGATTGTACTTGTACAAATGAACCAGTCTTGTCTTGCATCATGTCTAGGACAGGGACCTGAGTACCACGGTCAGGGGTACCTATTGAAATTGACTAAGGCTAATAACTAGAATAATCCAGTAGTCATGAAGAGATTTTCCAAGCTACAGGCAATCCCGTTATCTGGGCGCCCCACTTGGGGTCTGTAGCCTGCCGTCGAGTAGGGCACATTTCCAGCACACAGTCATGTGGTGCACCTTTCAAGCTACTTAAGGGTACATACGTTTCTTGGACGACGTACCCACCTGAACTCAACCCCTAAATTGCGTCCGGATAGCCTGGATGGTCTGCAGGGCTTGTGGCTGTGGAATAATCTCACTGCATCTTGCTAGTAACTAGGCCTGTGATAACCCTAGTTAGTTAAAGTATCAAGCCGTACTTATTGCTTGGCCGTGATTGTTGGATGAGGTATAATCAGTCTAGTCTTGCCTTGATCCTGTACAAGATTGTTACTTGACCTGATTTCTTTTATTTATCTTGCCGATAAATGGTGGGAAACCAAGTTCCATTCAGACGAAGGGTTACAACCCCGGTCCTTGTTTGGTTTACGGGTTGTAACCTGGTTATCTGAATAGTCCCATGGTTATCTCATCGTATATCATCGTGAATTCCCGTATTTCCAGTTCTTATTATTTATTTTATTCTTGTGCTAATTGCTGGGTTTTAGTTCTTAAGTGAAGCCTCCTTGTGGCACTTGCTCTTTCTGGGATCTAACCCAGCTGGTTTTGTATGGCCAAATACCGGAGCAGCTCCAAAGGATCTACCGACCTTCCAGCCAGATGGTGACCACTATACGGAATCCTGGCAACGAATGGGTTTATTTTTGGCTCTTCCACTCTATTGTAAAAATATTCTTTTGAGGCGTTTAGCCGACGAGCACGTGTTAGCTCGGTTGCACTTTACTTACTGTCTACCTACGGGCTGTAACATGATTGACAAATCCTAGGGTTGATCATATATGACTGAAACTCTTGCTAGTTTTCACATTTTGTAATGACTAGCTTCATGATCATCCAAATATGTAATGTATGAGACGCCTTACTATTGTATATTTGATGCTTTAACATCTTGTGACTGTTATTACTTGCTTGAGATTGAGACACTAGGCTTGTTCATGACCTTAAGAGACTGATGGCTTGTAGTTAAACCCTCATATATCTAGACAACCGTGATCGTATGGTGAGATGGATTCTATTTCATTATACGTAGCTGGCTATGTATGCCCCCGCTCTCCAGTATTCTGGTTCTGGAGCGTTACATCAAGTCCAATCATTATCCCTCGAATCATTTACAATATCAATTTCCTCAAACCAATTTCACGTATTGTTCATCTGTTTATCTTAAGTCATCGACCAACGTATTTCCTCAATTCGCATCATTCCTTGCTAATCAAATCATCGAGCAACATTCATTCCAATCCTTAGTATCATTTTTGTAACTTCAAAATTAAACCTTTCATGCACGCTATCTTCCCGTCGTGCTAACGTTTTGTATACGATCCATATCAATTTCCTCGATCAAGTCATCCATTCGCTATATCTTAACTTTTTTCTCGATTTGATTTCACCTACTTAATCATTTTCGTGTTTCATACTTCGCGCAATCCTCAATCCAGTGCATGTTCTGTGCGCGTCAATTTCTAGGTTGTTCGAATTAACTCGTCAAATCTCAAGACTACAACTTATTCAACGATACTCAATCTACGGCTTTGCATACATGCGACGCTTGCTGATAGACTCATTGACACCCCACATCCTCAATCAATCGATTGACATCCCTGAAGCTATCGCATACACCACTCAGGGATGAAGTCATTTGACAAATTCTCAAAACTATCATTCGAGTCAAAATCGCTTCTTCAAATCTTCCGTTCGAACCATTCCACAATTTCCAAGCACGCTCATCTATATCGCACCGACGTTATCGTCGCTCGATAGCACCCCTATCGATAGTCATCTCATTTTACTCAATCGAGTTCAACTCGTTCTTGCTCGACACTATTTAATTCCCGCACTCGACTTTTCTAAGGTCGACGCAACTTTGGTGTATATGCCCAGCCCGACTTAGCCAACCGTGCTTACGTAAACCATCTTTTCGTTTTATCAAAAACTGTTCTCCTATGTTTTGCAAAATAGATAGACTTATTGTATGGACATCCGTGGGACATTTGAGAGAGAGCGCACCAACGATATCAACTTTGAGGAAGCAACATTTCAGAGTTTGCGGAAACAACGGAGTTAAAGAATTCAATCAAAAATCCAAGGACGTAAAGTCGTGCTCTGATACCATTATGTCACGTCCCGCTCCCATAGGAGCGATCATCCTCGCTAAGGCGTAATGTCGTACGAGCCTAGATTGTGCTCGTGCAAGGCGGGTTCCATAATGACCGATTACAGCGGCTGCGACGGGGTCGTCGCACAGAAGTCCCAAGCAGAGACATTGAATAATAGTAGCAAAAATTTAGTAGCAAAACACAAGTTGTTCAAAAGATGCATTTTATTGATATTGGAACACGATTACAACAGGGCGCAAGGCCAAGATTACAAGTCACTCAAGCTCACTCTTCTCACATTACAAGTCACTCAGCTCTCTCTCATCTCTCAAATACAAGTCTTGAGCCAGCGGATGCTTCGAAAGGCGACGTCCATACATTATGTCCCGTATAAGTCTTGACTCCGTGCGGCCACACGCTTCGAATCGCCAAGGAACTCCGTGCCTCGACGCATCCAAACGAGCTCTGCACCACGAGCTTCTACCTGTGCCTGCACATGAAAACTATATGGGTGTCAGTACTCAACTGTACTGGTGGAATGAGCTCTTCGCCCACCCATACAAAACCAACACGTTTGATTTACTTTGTGCAACATGGTCCCTTTTGTATTGTCTTTCTACTCTTGCCTTAGGATCAGTTTTAGGATAGACGTCTTGGCCTATTATGTGTCTCTAGACCATCCCGTGCTTGCAACAACAATGTTACTCATACTTTTGCCTCTAGACTCCTCCTCGTGCCAACAACGTTAACCTATCAAGTCGTGCTTTGCCTTACGGCCCAAAATCAGAGACGCAACTACATGATAGACTCCATTTCCATGTGACCGTGCTTACGGACCCATATTGAGGCCGTGCCTCGTATTTCATTGAGACTAAACCACATTGCCGCCTCACGGCCCTTGTTACTTTGGTCACCAACCGACCCAATTGAGACTTGTGGACATAGTGTCACTCAACCAACTTTGCCTTGCAGCGGTTTCCTGACTTAAACTCCAACGACTCAAACCAACTTATGCAACTCTATGCCGACAACTTAAGACTCGACACCACAACTCATGCCGAAGCACGTCGCCTATGTCGAAACCAAATCTTAGGCCCAAATATTGTCTTCTAACTGCATACACATTCAACCCAACTCAATCCAAAGGCACACACGCGGATTGTCGCCCGTGCCGACACATCTATATGAGGTCACTAGCCACAAGCTATTCCTGGACTTGTAGCTTTGTTATTCGGGATACCTTTCAGCGCAAGTAGCGATCCCCGCTGAAAGCCCCCGACTAACCTGAGCGGTACTCCCAGCTCGGCTATACCCATGTTTCCTCCTAGGCCGAGTCGGTCCCGTGGACCCGGGTTGCCGCTCGAGGAAATCTTTGCCCTTGTCGACAAGTTGTCCAATGACCATGCAAGACTCGACTCAAATTGACGTCTCACACAGTCATTCTTCTTCCAGTGTTACCATCTCTTTCAAAACCAATATCAAGACTTCTATCATTTGAGACCGTCTCGACGACCCACGGTCGCGAGCATTCTTTCCATGTTACCATATCATTTCATTCAACTCATGAATGTCTATTTGATAGTCCTTTCTCCAAAACTCACTTGAATCAATTGTGTTCCTTGTATTAAACACTAAGTCCGTGCATCGTGCCTTAATCCGCCTTAACTCTATGCGACACCACCACCCAAGTCATACTCTATATGACGGGCCTTGAGAGCGTAAGACTATGTGGTTATACCCAGCCGTAGAACTCGTAGGACCGTGCTTTCTACTACTCTGATAGCCTAACATAACTTGCCTGACTTAACTTTGCAACAACTTGACGAGCAAAGGCTGCGTCAAGCTTTGCCTTGATGGATTGTGCCGTGCACGTGTTCAACTTTGAACGACCAAGTCATTTGGACGCCTAGACTTATGCCAGCAGCCGTGCGATGCAACTTAACTCATGGGACGGGTCAAGGCTATGCCAAGCCTTGGACGATGGGACCGTGCATGCTTTATGAAGCCTTTATGTGGGCGACGCCTATGACTCAGGCTAACTCTTAACTTTGTGGTGAAGACCAACTTTTCCTTCTTCCAAGCCACGGGACGAAGGACCGAGTGTCATTTTTAAAGCACGCCGTGCACCAACTCTAAGCCGACCGTTGGACCTTTCCATATTCTAACTCAATTCGACCCGTCGAGATTATTTTCTTATCTATGTGGATTCATCTCTTTTACTAACAAGCCTACTTGTGCAAGTTGAAAACATGTGATTTATTATGTGAAGGCTAAGATGAGGCAAGTTCACCGAAACTATCCCACCTGAGCGAGGAGTCGCCTGGACCGAGCGAGTCTTCAAGCAGCCGTTGCAAGGCTAAGTTCGAACGCCGTCGGCATTTCCGATTCCTCCGATTGACAGAGCGGGATGGGGCACTACACGCTGCCCCCTCGAACTCGTAGCAGCACGTGGAGAGAGAGGGCAAGTGGTGCGATTGTGATTACATAATTCAAAGCAATTCTGGCACCTCATCTTCCTATTCTCTTTTCCCTTGTTCTCATATTTGCTCTTATAACGGTCCGCCTTTGGTCGGCCGGGGCCCCATTTCGGAACAGGTGGTAGAACCAAATCAGTGGAATTATTTTTAAACCATTTTTCACAATCTGGAACTGGACGAATTGCACATGAATATAGCTTCTTATAGAAATCTGATGTCCAATACTGCTCCACAAAATCGTAAACGGATTTCTCCAAACCAAATCTGATGTATTGGATTGGATGGCTGCAAGGGAATCCCTTTACCTTCCATCTACGACAACTACAATGTCAATCAAGAAGATTCACCAGGTGGGAGGAAGTATCTGCCATCACCTCAAACTCAAAATCACCAGACCGATATACCTTATAAGACATACCATCATCTGTAAGCTGCTACAGCATATTCTCGCCGTATGGAGTCAATTTGCAATTGAAATCAATTGCATCCTTGTGGCGATCCGAAATCATCTTCATCATCTTCACTCGAATAACATTTACAAGTGCTGAAATAGGCATTTTCTTCTCAGTCTTTATCCATGCATTGAATGACTCCACACAACTAGAAGCAACCTCGTCGTATCTACATCTGGGGAAGAATGCATTTGACCAATGTTCAGGTTTTCGTTTATCCATCCAAGTCACAACTTGACCATATTTCAGATCATAAATCTTCTTAACTGCTTGTTTATACCCACCTTTATACAAAAAATAATAATAAGAAAGAAGGAAGTCAAGACACAAGCAGATGAAAAAAAATAGTGATCATTCCCTGTGTTAAAATCACAGAGAACAGACATTCTCCATTCAAAAAAAAACGGAGAATGGTTATTCGTCGTGCTACACATAACGGAGAACGGACATTTCCCGTGAGAATTACATGGGGAATAGTCATTATCCGTGTTAAAATAACGGAGAATGCACAGAAAAGCTGCATATATCTGTCTGATTTACACACATGGTGTTAGAGCATATACTGCTTGCCTCCAAGCTTCAAGTACAAGCGGATACACTCTTTCATTTCCTTTCTCCTTTAGCGGTATGTTATTCTTTATATGATGATAGCAATAGCTATGGTAAGCAGTAGGGAACACTTTAGGAACTTCAGAAACTAAAGCGATGCCTTGATCCGAAAGAAAGACCATACGCCTACTACATCCAACAACATTCTTGAGATTTTTAAGGAACCATTCCCAATTGTCGCCATATTCGCCCGAGACTATACCATAGGCAAGAGGGTAAAACTGTTGGTTACCGTTCTTCGCTGTAGCAGCCATCAAATAGCCTCTAAACATTCCTGTAAGGAAAGTCGCATCCAAATATAGCATCGGACGAAAGTATTGAAAGCCTTCGACGCAAGCCCCATATGAAAAAAAAGCCGCTGAAACCTTATTGTTGTATCATCTTTCTGAAAGTCGATAACGGAACCAGGATTGGTTTCCTTTACCTTGTCGACATACCAACACAAGTCGCTGTAAGCTCTAACATCATCTCCGTATATTTCTTGGTGCACCAGCCTATGTCGTGGTATGGCTGCCCGTAGGTAAGAGATAAACCGTAGTCAACCTTGAATTCGTCGACAACTAATTTTGTTGACTTTTTAGGATCCCGAACAATGTCACTAACCAAACTTTTCACAAACTTTGCTGGAACAATTAGATGACCTTTATCCATATAGCCAGCTCCACAATTGTGTTCTTTCACATACCTCTTCACCTCAAAATTTTGATTATCTTCCGAAATAGATATAGCACAGAAGCTCCACAAACAAGCATGGGTCTTGTAATTCTTGCAGCAAATAGTGTGCCTCCCCGGCTCAGATTTTAAAATATGGAATGGGTGACGAAATTCAAAACAAATCTTTCTAACAACGTGCTTAACTTCTTCAACACCATTTAGAAAAATCTGACCAACGCTGGTAATTGATCCAGGCCACATATCTGATTTCCTCTTCTTTACTGTCTCAAGCGAGCCCTCATAAAAATCTACTACTCATTTATCCTTTACAGTATGAGAACATCTACTCAAAGATCTAGAAGAGGAAGACGAAGGTACCATGGAAATATTTTGATAAGGAAAAGATGTCGATGAAGAACATGGAGGATATACTTGCTCCACAAATATATCAAAGCTCACGTGATGGGTACCGTGGAAACCACCAACCAATGACCGAAGCTAAAAATTACTATCAACGTACAATTCAGTCACATCAGAATGCAAAAACTTGAAACGAAAGAAAGTGGATCCAAAGAAATCCATTGATCGCATACTTGATGCTTTAAAAATTCTACGGTACTTTCATAAGTGACACGACAGGAAAGTAGGTCTCCCTTGAAACAAAGATTAACTAAACAGCTTGAATCCATCCCCCTGAAAACATAAAAACAGAAGAGATCACAAATCAGAACAACATATTTCTGATCATTTCTGATCATTCACCGTTCTAATATAACGGAGAATGACCGTTCTCCGTGTTAAAATGCAGGAGAATAGTCATTCTCTGTGTTAAAATCACGAAGAATTGTCATTCTCCGTGTTAAATGACGGAGAATGACCATTATCCGTGTTAAAATGCAGGAGAATCTCCGTATTAAAATCACGGAGAATTGTCATTCTCCCGAAAACATTTTGATCATTCGCCGTGTTATAATGTAGGAGAATGGTCTTCCTTGAAACAAAGATTAACTAAACAGCTTGAATCCATCCCCCTGAAAACATAAAAACAGAAGAGATCACAAATCAAAACAACACATTTCAGATCATTCGCCGTTCTAATATAACGGAGAATGGCCATTCCCCGTGTTAAAATGCAAGAGAATAGTCATTCTCCGTGTTAAAATCACGAAGAATTGTCATTCTCCGTGTTAAAATGACGGAGAATGGTCATTCCCCGTGTTAAAATGCAGGAGAATGGTCATTCTCCGTGTTAAAATCACGGAGAATTTTCATTCTCTGTGTTAAAATCACGGAGAATGATCATTTCTCGTGTTAAAATCACAGAGAATTGTCATTCTCCGTGTTAAAATGACAGAGGATGACCATTCCTCGACATATTAGCACGGCGAATATCATTCGCCATCATATTCGCACGGAGAATATCAGGAAAAAGGTTGCATCACTTCTGAAATCAGATTTTCAGGAAAAAAAAACAAAAAAAAAAGTTATCTGGAGTTATTCAAGCTCAAATCAACACAAAAGAACCAGATTAAAGATCTCTCTAATCGTTTTTCAATTAAAAATCTTCATAACAAATTCAAATTCAGCAAAAATTTCAAGATCTACGAAGATGATGAATAAATTTCTACATATATAAACTCTTACTTTGTTTTAAGATCTACAGAAAGAGAAGAATATATTCTCTCCACAATTGACCTAATCGCCGGAAAACTTCAAATCTATCCACGAAGATGATGATGATAATGAACGATGATCGGAGTTCGATTGAATAAAAGCACAGTGAACTACGAACAATCTTTGCGATCTCTGCTGAAGATGAAAGCAATGGAATTCAGATCTCTTGTGAAGAAGAAGAAGCCGAAAATCGCAATCCAAATCTGAGTTTGTGAATTCAAATACATATATATGACCAAATTTGCGCGAAGAGGTAGTTATGGTATTATCAAAATGGCAATTTTGTAAATATATAACATCTAAAGGAAATCTTGGAATATTTAATGTGAAAATACATAATTTTAGATATTTCATAAAACCCACCCTGCGAGTGAATTTTTCATAAACACCCACCCCGAAAGTAGATACTTCAACAATTTCCAGCCCCAGTAATGGGTGTGGTTACAGCAGTAACTCCTCACTAAGTTGACAGTTACAGTTGAAACGCCCACAGAAGCATCACTGCACAAAACACATCCAATAAGTGCAAATATGTCATGAAAGCGCAACTCTGCGTCATTCACCCACATCCGACTCGTTTGGGTACGTTTGGATCCTAGCGCATCCAATAAGTATGTGCAAATACGTCATGAAAGCGCAACTCTGCGTCATTCACCCACATCCGACTCGTTTGGGTACGTTTGGATCCTAGATCCAAACATTTTTTTTTTCAAGAAATGGATAACAAAAATAAATGTATTTTTTTTTTGGAGGATTTAAACTGTCCTAAAGTGAAAACTCCTACCATACCAACCACACTACAACTTCTCTGTGTGTGCAAGACAATCTCACATATAAAAAAAAGATAAAAATAAATAAATTTTATATTAAAATATACACTTAAAATTTATGGCGTAGTTGATGTGTTTCTGGATAATATTTTCAAACAAACTCCAACAAGAAGAGCCTCTCAACAACCGGCCCACGCCTATAAATGCACACTTCCGCCAACTACTTGCTGAGGGAACATACATGTTTGATGTTTCATCCTCGGTGGTGCACTGTTGTCCACACTTCACAAGCGCATCATCTGGGGTCCAAGTGTTAGCGGAAGAAATTAGATTCTATACAATCTCCTGCCAAAATCTCTTTCGAAATTCAACGGCTAAAGAGAGTGTAAAAGTACAGATGTCCCAGAATGTAATAAATATATATAAGATAATAATTCAATTTTGAGCCTACATGATAAATGCTCAGGAGGCTTAACTATTTATTGCACATACAACAAAATGACTCGAAGCCGAATGGATCAGGGCAAACCTGAATTAAATCAATACAAGCTTCTATCAGCAGACAGATAAAATGTATACATTATACATATGACCATTACGAATCTGAATTAAATCAATTGTAAGTATAATCTGAACAGAAAATTCCACCTAGAGAAGATCCATGGCATCAATGGAAATCATACTTACTTCAGTGAATAAACCTACTTCTGGATGGTGTTGATAGCCAATATATTGTACCGGAAAACATTCTATACATTTGGAAAATTTGAACTATGTAATCCGTGTTGAAACAGCTTTAGGGGCCGTTTGGTACGCGGAAAAAAAAATTATGCCCGGGAAAATTTGGGATGGGAAAACAATTCCCATGTTTGGTTTGCCCTATTCAAATTTATGCCTGGGAATTAAGAATGCCAGGGTAAATTGTTTACCCATGAAATGTAGGAAACCTATTCCCAAGCAAATAGGTGGGTATATTTTTTTTCACCTGGGAATAAAATCAGCCAAAAACCTAACTTATTTACCATTTTGCCACTGATTTTTTTTTTAATCCCGATCATTTCTCTCTCTCTCTCTCTTCTTCACACGTTTTCCTCTTCTTCTTCGTTCTCTCTCTCGAGAGAGAGTCCCGCTCGGATCTCTCTCTCTCCTGCTCGGAGCTCTCTCTCTCCCGCTCGGAGCTCTCTCTCACTCGGATCTCTCGCTCGGAGCTCTCTCTCTCGCTCGGATCTCTCCCTCTCTCTCTCGCTCGGATCTCATAGGTATGGATTTCTATTTATTCGATTTTTTTTGTTTTTTTTGGGTCAATTTTCTGTTAATTTTTTTAATGATGTTGTTTTGGTTGCTTGCTAAATTATATTGTGTTAAAATTTGAAAAATATTTTAGGGATTTGGTAATATTTATGAGATTAGGGTTCTGAAATTTATTCAAAATTGTTCTCTTGGTGATTGGTGATTAGGGTTCTATGAGATTAGGGTTCTGAAATTTTGAGATTAGGGTTCTCATCTATTTAATGATGCATGAAATTTTGAAATTTATTCAAAATTCGGAGACACATATATCACCATATTGTCAAAATTGTTCTATGAGATTAGGGTTCTGAAATTATTCGAATATTATAAATATTGATAATATTTATGAGATTAGGGTTCTGAAATTTTGAGATTTGGTGAAATTTTGACAATATGGTGATATATGTGTGTCCGAGACCTGAAATTGGACTTCTAGTTTGTTTCCTATGTGACTTTGCATGATAATATTGATAATGTCTCACTATATTGACTTTGCATGATAATATATAATAAAATTGGATTTATTATATATATTTGTTGGTTTAGGTTAAATAATATGTTATTAATATGTTGTTTATTTTCAATGTCAGAAAATGGACCGACTTTCTTTGACAAAAGATAGAAGGGTACTCATCTATTTGATAATTCAACTGGATATGATGGATCGGTTGTTGTTACTGATGACTATGATATTTATTATGATAATTTTAGAGCTAAAAGCTACAAGAAAGAGAAAATGGGAGGATGCTTACAAGAGGCATATAGTGAGACATGTCAACTTAAATAGAATAGTGTTTGAAAATGATCGATTGTGCATTGAGAACATCCGTATGGATCGAAGGACTTTCCACAATTTATGCCATATGGTTAGGGAGACCGGTCGACTAGAACCAACTAAGAACATGACAATAGAAGAACAATTAGCTATCTTCTTGCATATATTGGCACATGACGTTAAGAATAGAATAATACAGAGACAACTCATGAGGTCGGGAGAGACTGTAAGCAGAGTTGTTAACAAAGTGTTGCTCTCTTTGTTACGATGTCAAGCACTTTTGTTAAAGCGGCCAGAGCCAATCCCTGAAAATAGCACGGATGATCATTGGAAATATTTCAAGGTAATGTAATTGTACACTTATAATTTCTTTATTTTGATTTTCTTAGGGTTGTAGTAAATAACTGACTAGTTATTTAAATTGTTAAGAATTGTCTTGGTGCCCTTGATGGGACTTATATCAAGGTCAATGTGCAAGAGGGTGATATACCTAGGTACCGTACAAGAAAAAATGAAATTGCGACAAATGTCTTGGGAGTTTGCTCTCCAGACATGCAATTTATTTATGTACTACCTGGATGGGAGGGTTCCACAGCTGATTCTAGGGTTCTCAGAGATGCTATTTCTAGGAGAAACGGGTTGGTGGTCCCTCGAGGTAAATTCTCTTATTGATATAGGTTGGTTGGTGATGAACTTTCAAAGTTTTAGCACTCACTTTTTTTTTGTTTAATCGTAGGTTATTACTATTTATGTGATGCTGGGTATAGCAACAGTGAAGGATTTTTGACACCTTATAGAGGTGAGAGGTATCACTTGAAGACGTGGGGGACAGATCACTTGCCTGAAACACCTAGAGAATATTTCAACATGAGACATTCTCGTGCTAGGAATGTGATAGAGAGAGCATTTGGTATGTTGAAAGGAAGATGGGCAATCCTAAGGAGCAAATCATATTATCCTGTCAAGACTCAATGTAGGATAATCATTGCTTGTTGTCTTCTACATAACCACATTCGACAACAAATGGCTGTTGACCCATATGAAGAGGAAGAAGAGCAAGTTGATGTTCCAGAACGGTTGGAGGGGGAGAGGATTAGATTTGTCGAGAGTTCAAATGCTTGGAGCGCATGGAGGGATAACTTAGCACAAGAGCTTTTTAATAGTTGGAATGGAATTTGATTTTTTTTTTTCCTTGTTTCTCTTTGAAATGCGAATGCTGTGAAATGATTGTAGCTTTATCAATTTTGGATATTAATCTCTGTGAGATACTTGAAATTATGATACTTGATGAGTGCTAAAGATACTTGAAATTATGATAGCTAATGTGGCATGATCTGAAGAATCTGGGTGTTTGTTCTCATCAATTGTATGCAACTGCTTCATTCTCTTCCTTCTTCAGCTGGTTGTTACATCTATATGGTACTACCTGCATCTATATGGTACTACCTGCATCTGTTTTGAATGTCCACTATATGGTACTACCTGCATCTGTTATGATAGCATGTGTGTGCAGTAAAGAGGAATTGGCAACAGCAGCAGGCCTTGCTGTCTTGGCCACCAACAGTAAGGTGTTGGCCACCAACAAAACATGTCTTGGCCACCAACAGTAAGGTAATGGGCATGGTTTACCTGTACAATTAGTATGAGTGCATCCTACAGGTACTTGCATATAGTATATGTATAGGTTTGTGCGTGTCCAAGTATTTGGGATGACTGTCATGTGTACCTAAACTTTAGTATTGGCTGGATCTGCATATGTTACATGCAATTATGCCTCCTTTGTGGAATTTGTGGTTTTAAATTCTGCTTCTAGCTGTTTTGTTGCTGAAGACATGTTTTGTTGGGAATGTATGAGATTGAAATTAGAAGTTGATTGTGTTGGTGAAACAGAACAAGCAGCAGGTTGGGAAGTCTGTTTTAGTTAAACAATGATGAACTGGAATTATAAGTTGTAGAGATGATGGAATTAGATTGGATACCACTTTTTAGTGGTGGTATTGATGAATTTCATGGTGTAAAGAAGGATGATCCTAGAGAATAAGCAAGAGCATTACACTACAGTTTAAAGGTTAAATTTAGTTAACCACTAGAGTGCTGTTTGGTTTAAGTTATGAAGGTTTGAGAATAATTTTGGATTCTTTATTTATGTTTGGTAAGTTTGAGATTCGAAATTAGGAGAAATATGGGGGTTTCAGTTTTCTACTAATGCAGAAAAGTAAAATCCAAGGCCTCCCCCCCACAAATTTTTTTGTTTCCCTGAAATTGTTAGTTTGTATTAATATTAGGATATTTGAATATATTTGAATATGATATGATTTTTAAAATCAGAATGATGGTCCAGAGCTATTTCTTGTGCTTCAATCACTGCCCCTTTGATCCAGAGCTATTTCTTGTGCTTCAATCACTGCTATTTTATTTCTTGAAGATTATGTTAAGGTTAACATATTTGTATTACTCTGCTAGTGATATGGTCTCATTTTTCCATTCTTTTTGTGAAGATGGCTAGTTCTAAGCATCACTGGACTACGATTGAGGATGCTAAACTTGTTGAGTGTCTCATAGACTTAGCAAGTGATGGAAAGTGGAAGGCTGACAATGGCACTTTTAGGGCTGGATATGCTAAGCAGTTGCAAGTTTGGCTCCATCAAAAGCTGCCTGGTTGTCCACTACAAGCTTCACCTCACATTGAATCAAGAGTGAAGCATATGAAAAAACAATATTGTGCTATTGCGGAGATGTTGGGACCCAATGCTAGTGGGTTTGGATGGAATGACGAACTAAAATGTGTAGTGTGTGACAAAGATATTTTCCAAGATTGGGTGAAGGTAAACGCATGCCTTTGCCTTTTTCTTTTTATAGTACTGCAATTTCTGAATTGTGCTTTCCTACTATATTAGTTCTGGAAGGTGTGTGACAAAGATATTTTCCAAGTTTAGGGACTGGTTTGAGTGGTATCAGTAATCTTTTTTAGCCTTGACAATCAATTACTACTCACATACAAAGCCCTTTGCTTCTTAACTTCTCCCCAGTTGCCACCAGTACCTCAAAAGATTCATCATTAGCCTTGGGTAATTTTAACCCTTCACTGAACTTAACATCTATAAAGCTGTGAGTGGAACCAAAGTCTATGAGGATGACTACTGGTTTGCTTTGTATTGAACCCCTCACCTTCATGGTAGAACTTTGGACAGTCCCAGATAGAGCCTGTAAAGGAAATGGAAAATGACTCTGAGTTGGTCTCTTCACTCTTCAGACAATTTTTCAACAATATACTCCATGTTCAGACTTCAGACAAGTGTCTTGCTATGTTTCAAATGCTGGGAACCATACTTTTGAAATGATTTATGTTGCTGTCAACATTATTAGCTATTTATGCTGGGAACCCATGATACATGACATGATACATAGAAACCCATGATTCAAGACATGATACATAGAAACCCATGATTCATATGTTTGTCATTGCTTTTTTGAAGTCATGCTTATTCCAAATCTTTCCTCTTTTTTTGTTTTGTTTTGCAGAGCCATCCTAATGCGAAGGGTTTGAGGAACAAGCCATTTCCATACTATGATGATTTGGGTGCTATATTTGGTAAGGATAGGGCAAGGGGTGAAGCAGCTGAGGGCCCGACTGATGCTATTGAAGCAATGGAGGAGGAGGCAACAAATGAGGTGGTTCATGGTTTGGATGACATCCAGGAAAATGCGGATGTTGATGAGAATATGAGTCATTCACATGTACCTACTGGAGATGCTTCTAGTAGTGGTAGGAGGACGAGGAAAAGGACTAAGACAACTGAAAGTACTACCCTTGAAAGTCTTGTCGATGTAATGAAGGACATGGGAAAGTTGTATGGAGAAACTTCTGCAAATGTGGCAAAAATTGCCAAATGTTTTGAGATAGAAGCGGAGTGGGGTTCAAGAAGACTCAATGTATTTGAGGAAGTATCCAAGGTAGAGGGGTTTAGCGATGCCGACATGCTAAGGGCGGGAGAGATATTGAGCAGGGATGCAGCTAGGGCCAATTACTTCTTCACATTGCCTTATGGATTGAGGAAGCTCTACCTCCAGGGTTTACTTAGTAGTAATAATTGAGAGTAGTTCATTTATATTCTCTTGTTGGTTAGCTATGTGTGGATCTTTATGCTACTTATTTGTTGTTTGTATGAATTGTCTCACGTTGTTTTGGTTTGTATCTACCTGAATCTTGTAGGTTATTTTGGATCTGTTGCTCTTGCCTTTGTTGGATATTGCTTTTTTAAATTTTAGTTTGCTATTTATTTGGCCTTTGGAAGATGCACTTGATTGCTATTTATTTGGCCTTTGGAACAATAGCTACTGCACTTTGAAAATATTTTGAGTATGAGTTTTAATTTATTAGACTTTGACAATTTTACCTGCAATATTTTTATTTTTTTATTTGGTAGATATGAAAAAGATTGTCACCGTTATAACATTTTTTTTTATATATTTAAATATCTTTCCATGTGAGTTTGAGGAATAATATATTCCTAGGAATTTATTTATGGTACCAAACGCATGTATTATATATACCCGGGAATAAATTATATATATCCGGGAATATTATATTATGTGCCAAACGTGGTAATAAAGAATATCCGGGAATATGATGCCTTGGAATAAAATTTCTTGGAATATAGAATTCCTGGGTATTTAGTATTCCGCGTACCAAACGGCCCCTTAGGGAAAACCTGCAGTTTACAAATACACGAAAAGTTTAAGATGGAGCATTTGAAACAAGAATTGAGCGAACTATAAAGAGTGGCTCTCAGGTAACATTTGGTAATGGGTAAAAAGCTCTCATTAAGCCTGATTGGTGATGATCCGAAGGAAAATCTTTCTAAGATAGTAAGGATGGATTAAGGGTTTGCAAGGGGTTAAAAGAGAGAGCAACTATTTCTATAATTATTTTCTTACCTCCTGTAGTTGATCTGGGTATAAAATGTTGCAGCATATACTTCAAAAGTCGTACTTTGTTCTCCCACTCTTTAATATAAGGCACAGCATATCTGACATGTTAGAAGTTGAATTAAAGAAATTCCAAGATTCCAGCATGAGGCGTTTTCTTGATCCCTTGAAATGAACAACCTGTCAAATTTATTGATGGGTTAAATTCATGCTCAAGAAAAGTAAAAGACACCAACCCATCAATCTCATTCTTTACAAAGTTACCTATACAACTCTGGAGAGTGCATTAGAAAGTGTTAGTTTGGTATCATTGCATTACAAAGTGGAAGTTTGGTATCGGCTGAAGCATCCTTCCATAGTAAAGTCACGATTATGTTGAGAATAATATTTTTGTCTTTCGTCTCATATATTGCACACACTTCTCATCTATCAATTGTGGGTACTATCGAAATACAATATACAAGACTATGTACTCATATTCTATAGTCGCTTGAACTTCTTATATGTTGGTCTCTAGACATTATGACTGTGATAAGAACCAAATGCCCTTCAACCAGGTGGCATTGCCATGAGGTTTACTAATCCTTGGGCACGCCAATATGGACTTCAGACCAACTATACTCCAAATTATTGCTCATGGTTATTGACTATACTAACCCCATACGGCCAATGAACGTTCACGACTGATCTTGGTTTTATGTCCACTGCGATTTTTGTAGTTACAACTAGATGAACATATTATTTCTATCTTTTATGTTCAACTATTGTCATTACCTAACATAATTAATTGTTAATTGTGTATTTGTCTGTGGACAATGAATCTAATACATAATATCAAGGTCACAACTCTCATTTGCTTTTTGTGTCTGCCTATGAACTACTAGTGGATCATGAAATATTGTTCTTATTATGACCTTACTATTGAGCTTATTATTACCTTACTATTGATCTTTCCAGAATTTTGATCGTGTTGTCCTGAAGCGGTAATATGATGTTATACTTATGTGCATGACATATAGTGAATTTTATATGCATGTAATGATGTACAAATGGGAACTGGACTTCCAATGGAAGAATTTCTTTTGATGTGGCTATCTATGAGGTCAAAATATGTTGGATGATATGGATGGAAAAATATATAGTTGAGGATGTTAACAAATTATGTGATCAATGGAGGAGAAAAAATCGCTATGTTAATGATATGAAAATCTAGACAAGTTTACTTGCTGATTCTACATTGATCATCTACAAAAGTCACAATTTAAGGATCCAAATCCTCTGAATCTCGGGTGGTCTCAGGTTGGGACAACAGACAACTTCAATAATCTATAGTGCTTACTTGACCTTTCATTGCCATCTTACTAATGACTTAAAACCTTGCCTAACATGCTAAAAACAAATCCGATATTTTCACAAGTGTCCTCCATTGGTGTAACAAAAAGAATGACCAATCCAGGTTACTTCTCCACGAAACTTCAAGCAAGTATTCTTTCACTAAGATAGTATTTCGTTTATTCCATTTAGATCTAGTAAATTAAGTAATTTATACACCTGAAAATGATTCTCCAATTTGTCCCAACAATGTGCTTTAGAATTATTAGTTGGATATAAAACATTCATTAGCATGACTACTTACTCATATAACATTTGTAAGAGTATTACTGTCTTTTTTATCTATTTATTTATTATTAGGCAGTTCCACATAGGTTAAATGTAATAAAAGGATCTAAATCCTCATGCTATAAATAAGGGTCCACACCCCCTCAATAAAGCATCAAATGCTCTCTCTTTTCCAGTTTTCCTACTTTTCTACATCCAATGACAACTACACCATTGGGGTTTTTTCCCCACTCCGTTCCAACTTTTGTCGGCAATCTTATATGGATAACTCTCAGTTCACATAATGGTTCCTTGTAAATTCTAACATGTTCCATCTGTATCATAGCATGCTGTCTCACATAGAGCCGCATTGCTAGTCTGAAGATGTATACAGTTCCTCATTTCTTTATTGACATTAATAGCATAGGCTCTAAAACTCATGTACATGTCCCTTCTCTCTCAAGTCATTCTTGCAACAACTTATAACTTGTTTACCCTTATATACTTGACATTTGGACAGTCTTAATAAGCTCATATTTAGATAATGCCTCTTTCCTATTGGAACATGGGAAAGCACTGAAAACAAATTAACATTATCTCCTCTACTCGTGCATATTAGAGATGCAATGTCAAATTAAATAGCATTATAATAGTTTGAATTAAACTGTATTCTACAAATAACCATTTAGATGCCAGAATAACATAGAAACAATATATAACCCATTTATGTACTATAAAACTTTGCTTCCTAATCATGCGCTGGACAATTGGAAGATATTTCTTAAATTATGCACCATGAACATTCATAACTTGAAAACGTGTGCATCCAAAATAGAATTACTGCGAGTTAATGGACTAAGATGCATATGGATCAACAAGAATAAGATATGTCTCGAAACATAATTACCTGTACATCCAGGGGCATGCCATGAAACTGGCCAGCACCCTCAGGTGGAGTCCAGTTATAAACGGCACAAGGTAAAAAAAGTACTGATGCTCCATTGATTTCACTTGAAAAAGCCTCTGGTCTGACAAATCGTCTTGCAGCAGATGTCAGATGAGATTTAATAACCGATGCAAGGGCTAACTGATCTCCAAGCATCCGAGAAGCCTTCATATATTTTGAGTTGTACTCAACCAGGACTTCTTGTAAGAAGATCTTTGCCCTGCAGCCAAAAAATTGTCTTATGCTCTGCATCAGTAAATTAAGGAATCGCCATTACAAAAAAGGAGTAAAGTGAACTAACTTCAAGATTCCCTCAGGGGTCCCTCTTACTGCAATAAATCCTGAATTCAAAGGTTGGTCCTTGTTATTACGGAAGGTGAGAGCTATGTGGAATTGAGGATATTTCTGGAATATATGTCGAAGATCATCTACTACGGCAACATCAGAATCAGTAAAGATATAATGATGTTTCAGCTTCTCAAACTGGTTATCAAGCCTTGATTCCAGAAAGGACTGTTTGGACATAAAAAGTCAATAAACTATTAGATACAAAAAATACAAGTCGTGATTACATGAATATAGCAGCAGTACAAATTGGTGATCTACAACAGAGCAAGATATGCTGCATCGTGCATACTTTACAAGACATTTACAATCAGTTAATGAATATTTGGAACCAATCTACCGGAGTCAACAACAATCAATCAGTTGATCCTACCAAATTTATCACAAAAAAATCATATGCAGAGGAAGAAACAAAATTAGAGATCACAATATCCTCAAGCAGCGGACACAACCATAGTGATCAGATGATGAATAATTGATTGAAGTGCTAATGAAATCAACCATGCAATGTAATTGGGTAGTCCTGATATCACATAAAAAGATGGTTGCTGCAGAAACACACCCAAAGAACTCAATCTAGCTTGTAAAAGATTAACGATTAAACCAAATACCCTAGAAGTTTAACCTAACAAGAACCCCCATTTAATGGAACACATTATTCATACTTTGGCTTTGCATTCAGAAAGATATGTTCAGCATTTACAGTGCCAAACATGATGCTGAGTTTTTAGGACTTGTTTTGTTATATTTCAGAAGTACATTTCAGCTTATCGCAAAAGCATTTTTTGGCCCAAAAACAAGCTCCAGATTGGTGCTTTTGCAAAACACAGTTTTGGAGGCTTATGTGAGGCATTTTTAAATAAGGATGTCCCTCAACATTACACTGAACTTTTTGCCAGCCAATGGACTTAAAAGGATGAACAATCAAAGATTATTCTGACCCAAAGCTTTTCTCTCCTCCTTGCTGAAGCACTTCTAGAAGAAGCTCAAATCCCAGTGTAAATCTAGGCAAGCCTAACAGCATAGTATGTGACCACGGCACAAAACAGATAAATCAACCTTCTTTCTCAGATCTTGTTTCCTAAAAATTATGTCTCGCGGACATGAATACGATACGACACTAGGACACGCAACAATGATATGCAGAAAGTTGTCCTACACAACATGAGACAGAAAAGGCACCAATTTTCGGTGTGTACGTGTTTCACCTCATTTGGTACAGATGTCATCTTATTGAAAGAAGGAGAATAGAAGGAAAATCAAGAAAGTGAAGAAGATAAAGAGAAGATTAACAATAAGAAAGGAGAAATTAGCAGAACAGGGGGGGAAAAAAAAACTATCGTCACCAAAATAACTATTAATCTTCACATTTAAAAAGTTAATGGATTGTTAGGTCTTAGACAGACACCCAAGGAAAAATACGCATTTTGCTCAAAACAGGACTCCTGATATACCTAAATTAACACAAACATGCTACCGGTGAAAAAATAAAGAAAGCACTAACTATAAACTAGGTTAACTTGGCTGCCAATCCTTCTTCAAGAAGGGTCGTAGACATCTATCAAATCCAAAAGTACTACTTTGGATAGAATTGTCAAATGACCCCAGACAGAAATATATTCTAAAAATCATATGTATAGTAAAACTTAAAACTAATCCAAGCTAAACTGATAGTGCATTTGGATCTCAGTTGAAATCCCACTGACCACACTCGCAACAATTCTTGTGATCTACTATGTACGTCAATTTCTTCAGTTTCCTTGAGTTTCTTCATAAGGACTACACTCACAATGATTCTTGTGATCTACTATATTCGTCAATTTCATCAGTTTCCTTGAGTTCCTTCATAAGGAAAGTTGTTTTCGTTATTCTTTCCTCATTTCTTTCCACTGTAGGCTATTATAAAATAGCACAATAGAACAATTATTCTGCCAATTTCATTAAGATGACTTTTACTTATGAATTAAATTCAGATTTTATTGTTTCTTCATCCTCCTCTTCTAATCCATTTAGATGAGTTCAAATTCTTTTAGTTCGAAAGTACGTTTGGAGTCTTTGGACCTTCCATACTGAGAAACTACATTGTTGGTTATCATGTATGTCATTTTGTATACAACAAAGCTCTGTAGTCATTTCAGAAAGGATGTTCCTTAAAGCTCGTTTAAGGTTTCTAAGGTCAGCTATCACAACCACGACCAACAGTAATCATCTCCATTTTTAAAAGAACATGTAGAAAATTCAGCAGAACTTTGGGTATTTATTAAAAAAAAACTCAACATTCTGTGGGCACTATCCATCCTGTAACCAATTGATGCATAAGGAAGTCAAATTAATATCCCAACAGATACGATGGCACCTAAAAGTTGTAGATCAAAAGCATTGCTTTTATATAGCTTGGATCATGTGTGGTTTTCATTGAACACGTTCAGCCTAAACAGCAAAGCAGTGTATATGTGGAATAGTGTAGTAAGAAGTACCTATACACACCTTCCATCGGTAGTAAGCATGCCTTCACAGTATGAACTACCTTTGCATACAGTTAGTCAGTTAGGAAGCTGGTATTAAGAATTACTTTATATGCCTGCTGATCTCACTTTCTTTCAAAACCATACTAGAACAATTATGTATAATATCAAATATTCCTCGTAATAAAAGACACTTTTCTTTCACTGCTGCTAAGCACAGCAAGAAATTGCACAAGTAATAATACAAGGACAATATCCTATCCAGTAATAGAACAATCTTCTACCACATACAACATATTATGGAACAAACGAGAACATCCGGATTAAAAGATCTGACGAGACAAGTAACATGCACAAGTTTAGGGTAATATTTACTAAAAAGAAGATCAAATAACGATAAATAATCTGAAAAACATAGCATGATGAAGTTCACACAAATAACATAACAAGTGGTTTAGACATGCAACATTGTTATTCATGCATTTGTGGACTTCAGAAACCAGTAGATGGCATATACTAGAAAAAAATTCACATGACAAAACTAGAGAAATGATATTGTGGGAATTTTCAAATGGATGCTATCCAAGATCCCTCAAAAGCCAATCTTACGATGTATGACTTGATCCTCTGAAGCATCAGCTGTCCTCTGGAATAGTCTCCTTGAATGGGTAAAACTGTAGTAGTACTTCTCTTTATTGAGAAACTGGAAGCAGGATCAGTCAATATGATTATATTGCTTGTTGGCATTGAAACCTGCAGCATTCTACACATAAGAAAAAGAAATAAACAAATAGCTAAATCAACACCGAGATGAAATTAAGCTAGTCAATTGGCTGAATATATTTCAGCAGGATACTACTCTAGTAAATGTTCAGTGAAGAACGCATTGCCTCATACGTCATTAAGGGTATATTATACTGCAAAACTCGATGAGGTGCAACACTATTTTGAAAGGAAATGGATTGTAGATTGGAATAAAAAGATATCATGTTCACAGTTCTTATGTTAGCATTTCTTTTGGCAGTTATATGTTATGCCTATAAACTAGAAACTTTATGAGAGAACTTCTCTACTGACGATTCTGTGATGCAATTGGGTCTGAAATCGTGAGAGAAAAAAGTGTGAATTCTAATTCCTTTGATATTCTTCTCCCGTTTTTTTTTTCCTCCAACCACTCCCCAGCCTCTCAATTGGCCAGCTGCTCTGGTTTTCTCGTTTGCTGGAAACAAGCCATGCAGTCATCTTCCCCTTCCCTTCTAAAGCAAACAGCAATACAGATCCTCCCCTTTCCTTTGGCGTGGCAGCGCTCCAAGTTTTCCTAAGCCAGCCTTCCAACATTAGAATACCAGCAATCTCCCCTATAACCCACACAAACCTAACTGTTAGTAGCCTTCTCTTCCATCCAGTTTATCAACAAAACCTTACAGATACCTTTCAGACCTACTTCCCCACTTCCTCCAAACCCTAACCCTAATGGACAGAGAAACTCAATTAGCTGGGATGATACATCACTATGGAGGTTTGGGTTGTTTTTTTTTTTTTGGGAGGTTTGGGTATATATATATATATATATATATATATATATATATATATATATATATATATATATATATATGGGTCCGGATCGGGAGCCCCGTTTTTGGAGCCCCGCCGAAGCCCCGTGACCCTTGAATCGCACGGCATCGCGTGGGCCCCGCTTGATCCGATGGTGCAGAGCGGACGGATCTTTTGATCCGCATCATATATATATATATCCTCGACTGTTGGATCGAGCGGGTGTAGTGTCTGGTCCCGCTCAGTTCAACCGGAGGAATCGAAACGCAACGGCGTTTGGACTTGACTATGCATCGGCTTGCTCGAAGTCCCGCTCGATCGAGACAACTCCTCGTTCAGGTGGATGGCTTCGATGAACTTGCCTCTGCTTGGCCTTCACACTAATAAACTGGATATTTTGAATGCACTAAGTAGGTTTGCTAATAAAAGAGATGAACCCACATAGATAAGGAAATAATCCCACACTGAGACAGATTGCAGAACATGAAAAATATGGAAAGTTGATGCTTAGATAAGCACGTCACGCTGGGTTTTCAAATTGGCACTTGATCTTTCGATCCCACTGACTTGCTTCGATCCCATGACTTGGGCAAAAGTAACGTTCTTATGTTGACAAAAAGATTATCAATTTGCTTGACATGGTAGGCACGACCTTATGATTTCATTGTCACGTTTTCACGATTTCAAAGGCTTGTCATATAGAGTATGACTTGATTGGTGGCACGACACAGAACACGGTTGGTTCAAGTTAAATATGCAGGAGGCTAACAAGTAGTCATTTTCTGAGTTGAGTCAAAGGTATGGTAACATGAATGGAAAGTTCTTGGAACTGTAGCATGCCAAGGTACTCCCTGAAACAATGGAAGCATGCCGAGGCAATCCCTTAAACAATGGAAGCTCGTCGAGGCAGACCCTGAAACAATGGGTGTTACGGAAAAAAAAGTATGAACACACTATGAATAAGTAATGCATGTGTAGGACGGTAAGTTGAATTGAGTCTTGCATGGTCATTGGACAACTTATGCACAAGGAATGGCTCCCCGAACGGTAACCCAGAGACGGTGGCGACTTCGGCCTGGGAGAAGCAAAAGAAAATAGCCGTGTTGGCATACAACACTCAGATGGGTTATTCGAAAACTTTCAGCAGGACTCGCTACCCGCACTGAAAGGGTCGCTGTAAAACCCGACTATTGTCCAGGCTAGCTTGTGATGCTAGTGACCCTTTCATATAGATGAGTCGGCATATTAGCAGCAATCCGCATGCATGTCTTTGGATTGAGTCAAGAAGTGTATGCACGGCGCAAATAAGTCAAGAAGTGGATGCACGACACAAATAAGTCAAGAAGGGTGCACACGGTATGCAACGAAACGTTTGAGCCTAAAATTTGGCTATAACAGAAGTACGTACTTCGGCATGAGACGTGGTGTCATAAATTGAGTCGTTGACACTAAGTTCACAAGTCTATGATCAAGCCATTTCCACGACGAAATGGATAAAAGGCTACTAAGCTTACAAGTTTATAATTAAGCCATTTCCATGACGAAGTGGGGGAAAGGCCATAGGGCAAATATTCAGTAAAGATACACTATGTTGCGAGGCACGGTCTTGATGATGATACACGAATGGATCTTATGGCACGACCACGATGTTGGCACAAATCGGTTTTGCAGCACGGCCACAAGGTCTTGAAGCACGACCGCAATATTGCAACACGAGTAAACTTATAGTCATGCAATGAACTGATCCTAAGACATGATTAGAAAGACAACCAAAATTATATGGAGCACTCACTAAATGAACGTGTTGGTTTTATTTGGGTGGACAAGGGGCTCACTCACCAGTACGATTGTGTACTGACACCCCACCAGTTTCCATGCGCAGGTAACAGGTACTTGCTTGCTTGGATGTGTCGAGGCATGGAGTTCCTTGGCGTTTCGAGATGTACAGCCGCATTGAAGACTTCACCTATACAGGACATCGCCTTTGTCAAGTGGTATGCCTCAAGACAGGATTATTGTATTGAGAGATGAGAGTTTGTATTCAGAGAGATTGTGAACTTGAGTAACTTGTAATGTTGGCCCCATGCCTTTGTAATGTTATTTTCATTATCAATAAACTGACTTGATTTTGTTTGAATACTCGTGTCTTCTCCATTATTTAATGCTTCTGCTTTAGGACTTTTGTGCGACGACCATGTCACTTAGCATGTAATCGGCCGTTATGGAACCCTCCTTGTGCGAGCACAACCTAGGCTCGCGCGACAGCTGTCACGTCCATATTCCGTCGAATCGATAGTCGTCCCCCGGACGTGATGCCGTACGAACCTAATTTGCGATCGCACAAGGCATAGTCATAAGGTAATCCGAAACACGAGATCTAAGAGAGCAAGCAGACAAATTGAATCACACATTAAGTAAAGAGAACTTTGATCTTTATTGATAATAGACATCATTTACAGACTCCAGTACAGGACTCATGCCGCGCGGGCTACAACATGACTCAATTACAAAAGAGTGCCGATGAGATAGCCGTTCCATACATTGCACACATCCCTCAATTTACAACAGAGTATTCCAGTGACCTAGAATGGAGGGACGATGAGCCATCTTTCTTGGACAGTTGAGAGTCTTCAAAAGTGGAGTTGCAGGGAAAGTCTTCGACGCGCGGCCGAAGCTTCAAAATCACGAACGTCGCTGAGCTAGTTGGTGCGTTCTTCCTGATTCACGGGACCTGCAAAGAGCGAGGATCGGTACGATCACATGTACTGGCGAATGGCTAATTAAAATCCAAGCTCTGCATTTGATTCAAGCAGTTTTATAAACAGGTTAGCTAGCTATTTCTGTGATTTTTCTAACCATCCTGATCGATTTGCATGTTAACATGTTTTGAGGCAAGCATATGAAATTGTATACATTAAGCAGCTAGCATATTTATTCCATGTCACGTGCTTAGTTAAGCAGTGAAAGGGTGTGAAGGTCACTGGCAATGTCAAGCCATCGCGGAGTATAGCTGGGTTAGACGGTGACCCTTTCGCGGCGGGTAGCGAGCCATGTGCGAAAGTTCCCGAATAACCCACGCCGATGTAAGGCTGGCGCTTGCTATACTCGTTCCTCCTGGACCGAATCGGTTCCTTGGCCTAGGTAACCGTTCGAGGAAACTACTCCTTGCAACTAAAAGTTGTCCAATGACCGTTTTGCAGAGTCTTGAAAAATGCTCTCTTTTCTAGAACCTTATCCTCTCTTTTAGTTGCAAAACTTAGCCTTTCTTTTGAACTTAGTCGATTTACTCACTTAGCCATATCGTTGCGATAAACGTTAATCGATTCATTCATTATTTTGCATAGGCTAAGTGGAATTGCATAAGAAAGCATGTTTTCCATTTTCAAAATCGACAGTTTGATAGCAAATGTTTCGTAAAGAATCGTGCAATAATTTCTTTGATTCTACACTATGATGACAAGCATTCATTTAACTTCATATTGATTTTGAAATCGAGGATCGAGGCGAAGGAGGTCAGCCACTCGCCTTAGACTTACTTCAGGCGAGGGACTGGTTGGCTGCGCTGACGTCGCCTACGCGATCACCTGCAATCGCATAAGCAACTGATTAGAACACTGTGTAATTCAAAAAAATTCGATATAAATGTGAAGCTCGAAAACGCAAGTCATGAAAACCCATCGAAAACATTCACGAAAACGCATTCACGAAAACCAAAGCCAAAGCCAAATCAAGCGCGGCATGAAAACCAGAGCAACGGGAGGTCTCTCCCGACTCAGCCACAGAGCCAATCCTTGAGGCGCAACCCGCTGAATATGGGACTTGGTTCCGAAGAAGCCATTCCATAATGGAGAATGGATATTAATTCAACCGTTCCCGTTCGACCGATTCGGCCGATTCCGACCTATCGGTCCCGACCGAATCGATAGCGACAGTGTTCCTTTCTCGCGCACCCCGTGGACGGAATCGGGACACGATGTAGGGACGGGGCACTACAACATCACGTCCTAGCGAGGACGATCGGTTCTACGGAACCGGGACGTAACAGCGGACACGCGCGCGGGCCCCCCGATCTGATGGTGCGCGGGGGGGAGGGGGGAGGGGCTTTATATATATATATATATATATATATATATATATAGAGAGAGAGAGAGAGAGAGGAGGGGTTTCTTCATCGTACATTATTAGATGTGGGACTAAAAGAGACTACATAGAAACACTATATCATGCAGAGCATATATGTCAAATAAGAACATCTTGTTACACAAAGTAGAAATTTTATTAGAAGTCAGCATCATAATAGAAACAACAACATGGTAGAAGAACTCGGAGTCACCATCATTAACAATCATTAACATAAACAATCGTAGAAGTTGAGGTGACTTGATTCAACCCAATCAGGATAGCCATCAGGAAGAAGCAAATGGGTGTGGTTAACACATGACCAAAGAAGCAGCAACAGACAAAATAAAAACTGAAGCAGTATTGGGCAATAGAGTAGACTGTCAGATAAAGACTATAGCACCACTAAGTCAGATAAACATTGTAGCAGTAGCAGACAGAGAGTACGCAGTCAGATAAATGATGTAGTAGTAGCAGCAATAGTAGAGGTTGACATACAACCAAGGAGAGTAGCAGTAAATAATACGATCAAGACTACAATAGTAGTAAAAAGACACAAATTGGTATCAGGATAATTTTGGGCCCTTGCTTTCATCACTTCCCCTCAAGCAGTTCATGACAAGCATGTCCAACTTGCCAAGAGACAAAAAAAGGGGCAACAGTGACAGCAATAGTAGTTGACCAAAGAGGCAAGCAGATGGCAGTAAGTAGAGATCAAATCACGGAAAAACAATGCAGTACTGAATAAAACACAATCACTAGGAGTTAAAAGAACAACAACAATAGAGGACCTTCAACAAAGGTAGAAAATATTGACTCATGGAATAGAAGTCCATAACTGAAAGAGACAAACTTTAAACCGAACGAGATTTTTTGAATCTAGATGCTAGAACAGAGACGGAGAGAAACGGGGGACAAAATGAATCTTAATGCGTGTTGAATGATATCAATCTTAACCCTCAAACCTCGCCATCACTCTAGAGTTTTGGTACAAACGAGAGGGACTTAACATGATATTAGAGCAACCTAGATTCGAATCTTCTTGCACGCATTAATTTCAAGTGGATTAAGAAAACTACTGCTTGAAACCATCCATCGACCCACAAAAAAAAAAAACCGGCTTTCGACCTGGGACGTGTTGGATAATATTAATATTAACCCCCAACCCTCACCAATGCTCTAGTGTTTTGTTGCGTGAAAGGACTTTAACATGGTAACAGAGCAACCCAGATTTGAATCCTCTGGCACACATTAATTTTAAGCAGATTAAAACAAATACCACAACGTTAATACAGCTCTCGGTTCACAAAATAGGCCTTCAACCTACGGTGACTTGTTCAATAATATTACTATTAACCCTCAACTCTTACCAACACTCTAGAGTTTTCGTGTAACTTTCGGATACTTTAACATAAGTATCAGAGTTGTCAAGCCCCAATCCCTATATCAAGTCCTTGGGACGTGATACGGTACAAGTCTAAGTTGGCTTGTACAAGACTAAGTTCACCTATTTCAAGAATTAAGCAGTTTAATATTCAGGACTTACAAATACAACGGAAAATACATCATTTATACCAAGTAAATATAGGAGAACCTTTTAGAGTCAAAACTGAATATTGTCACGCCCCGATTCTGTAGAATCGATAGCCGTCCCCCGGACGTCATGCCATGCGAGCATAAGTTGCGCTCACACAAGACAGAATCATAAGGTTATCCGAAACACAACTAAAGAGTACGCAGAGAATATTGAACACTTACATAGAAGGAAAGTTTTGCTTTATTGATAATAAACATCATATTACAGACTCGATTACAAAAGGTGTCGCCCGAGCTTACAACTCAACTTCAAAATGAACGATGATGAGATAGTTGTCTCATACATTACATCCCCATTAAATAACCAAAACATACAAAACACCTTGGATAGGGGAGAGTTAAGTCATCTTCGCTTGGACTAATGCGGGGGTCTTCAGAAGGATTTAATCAAGTTTTCGCGAGCATGGGCAAGACTTCAAAATGAACTAGCATCGCCTTCAGTTCCTTTGCACGCTTTCCTGGTTCGTAGCACCTGTGGAGTGCGAGAATCAGTACATTGCTGTGTACTGGTGGGGACTACTTAAATTTCACATTCATTTGTTTCAAGAAGTTATGTGAAGCATGTAATATATTTGATGATCTTTCTAGCCACCCTAGTTGATTTGCATATAACATTTCATAGGCATAATGATATAAACTACGTTGGAACTTATCCACGGCAGTGCGTGCCGTTGATGTATAAAACTTACCATGTTCTTCCATGTCATATTGAATAACATAAGCTAAACTAGTGTATATTCGTGGAGGTCACTGACATGACAAGCCATCCTGGACTCATAGCTTGGTAAAGACGGTGACTCGCGCAGGTAGCGAGCCCCGTTGAAAGGCCCCGAATACCGCGGTACAATTCAGCATAGCTATCGTGTTTCTTCCTAGGCCGAATCGATCTCATGGCCCCGGGATATCGTCCGAAGAAACAATTGTCCTTGTGCACAAGTTGTCCGTGACCGTGCTAGACTAAAACTAATTACTCAAGCATGGTCTACGCATTCATAAGAAACTTAACCATTTCAGTGTACTCCGCTTATCGTTGCAACATTTATTTTCTTGATTCGATCATTGCTTAGCACAGTTCTATCATAAGTATACATAAGTAAAATGTAACAGAATCATGGCATAGCAATTCTATAGCAATACGGGAGGAATCGTGCAACAATTTATTGGAAACAAGCATCCATGTTCATGCATATTCAACTAACATCCTATCGTTTGATTTGAGAACAAGAGAGTCAAAGGGGAGAAGGGTCCAACCACTCACCTTGATTGTCGAGGCGAGAGGGCAAAAGGTCGATTGCGCTAGACGGTGCCTACGTGGTCACCTCAAATCGCATAAGCAACGAATTAGCACTATACCCTTCTATTCCGAGTTCGATATGAAATGTGAAGTTTGAAGAACGCAAACAATAAAATCTATCGAAAACATTCATGAAAACGCATTCATAAAATCAAAGCCAAAGAAGCAAGTGCGGCATGAAAAATAGAGCAACGGGAGGTCTCTTCCAACTCAGCTGCAGAGTCCATCCTCGAGGCGCAACCCGCTGAATATAGGACTTAATTCCGAAGAAGCCAATCCATAACGAGGAAAGGATCTTGATTTAATCGGTCCCGATCAATCGATAGCGACAGTATTTCTTAACCGCGCTCCCCACGAAAGAGGAACGGGACACGGTGTTGGGACGGAGCACTACAAATATCACAACTTGCAGCGGAAATCACAATGTAAAAGTTATCCCAAAATAAAAACTATCAAGCAATTACAACCAAGCTTTATTCTAACTGATGTTCCATGCATTATATCCATAATCTAGAAATATTAAGAAAAACTCCACCAATGCAATAAAAGTATCCAATAGCAACTACTGCCATGATGCTCCTGCCATGCTTTTCGTACCTAAATGGTGATGTCAGTACATTAGGATGTACTATTAAGTGGCAAAACTCAGCCAACCAAAAATCAAACACAAAGAGTCACGTAGAACGCAAACATTCATATTATTAAGTGATCTTTCTATTCTTTTCCCACATTCATTCTAAGTCCATAACTTATAAACAATCCACAAATTTTCTTTACCAATCATGTCACCTCCCATTTGACCATTCCAATATTATCCAACATTCACATTTCCTTCCCATTCTCGTACAAACCATCTTAGGATCAATTCTCAATATCGTGAGTGTCTAATCCAATAACATTAAGATATTAAGCAACATTCTATAATGTGATTAAGAGACTTGTATTATAACATCGGAGTCCATCCCTACAAAAACAAGTGTTAACACGAATTTATATTCTATGGGTGTCGAAGCTCGTCTCTACAAAAAAAAGTTAGCATTTCTATCTGTAGGCTCCTTCAATACAAGTCATTAGCATGCACTCTATCTAAATGATGGTCAATTGACCTTCCCACCATACTGAACATAGGCCTTACACCCTCAAGTGATAAGGACATTACACCCACCGGTAACTTTTTCAGTTTATGGGGCGAACCCAACAGAAAATCCTGGATACCCATACGGGTACTTTTTCTTAGAAGATCCGTGAAACTATTATTTTTCCTCGGCAGATATGATCCGATTGCATTACACATCATGTCACGTCCCGATTCTATTGAATCACCAAGTCGCCACCGGACATTATATCGTATAAGTCTAAATTGTACTTGTACAAGTCAAGAACGTGCACGAGTGATAATTCATTTGAAACATTAGGTTAAAATAATATAGCAGCAAAATGTTGAAGACACGATATAGAAAGACATAAATTTTCATTGATAATTTTGAAACGAAGTACAAGATCTTGGTTACAATTAAAACGCCGCCTCACCTTACATTCATGAAATAACAAAAATGAGTGACAAGCTTTCATGAAATAATACATGTCGTTCCATACATTATGCCTCTTTATATACATTGACACTAAAACGCCTTAAAAAGAAACAGCCTCAAAATACTTCAAAATATAAAGAGTTTGAGTCGCTTTTGCGAAACTTCAACTAACTTTGTGCATCCACGTCGAGCCTGACACATGTATAGGAAGGGGTCGACCCATTAGAAAATGCACTAGTGAGTAGAACTAACCTACCCGCCTAAACCAACACTGCTTATTAAGAAACATACAATTTAAGTGATCTTGAACTATGATTGATTTGACAGTTCATAATCGATAGAAAAGTAAAAGCATGAAACATATATCGTATTAATAAGTGATGAAGTAAAAGCAGAAAACATATATCACATCACTTATACGTAAAAATATTTACCAAAGTCGAATTGTCCTTCCCTGCATAAAACAGATATGGATACTTACTGTCCCTGCAAAAGACATACATTAGCATGCAATTTGTCTACATGAGGTCATTAATGAATCTGATACCAAGAAGGACTATTATATGGTATTACGACGCGTCCTTCCAGTCCGAGTAGCTAACCCACTGAAAGTCCCGTAATACCTCGTACGTAAAGCACGTTCCACATAATTTTTTCCTAGGTCGATTCAGTTCCAATGTCCCAAAAATCATTTCGAAAAAAACCAAACATTGTGCACAAGTTGTCCATGACCATTCAAATGCGTAAACAGTTTAACTATAAACATAAGTATGGTACAGAAATTGAAATAAGCAATGTAAATCTCTACTTATACAACAATTCATTCTCGTGATTCGATATTGTTCCGATTGGCGACCCATTGGTCCCAAACCACTCTGACTAATATCGTGGCACCAAGCCACATCCATTCTGCTTCTTATACGAAGCTCTTACTACATAAATCTCGTATATAAGTGCACTTAACAGTTACAATTCTCAGTGTTCTGATTTCTTAGTATTACAACATGAATGTAGTTTTCATTTATCTATTACAATCTACGTGACATTATCGATCTAAGGACGTTGCAAGGAGACAAAGAATTAATTTACGTGAAGGAACGGGAAAAAAAGGGTTGAAACCACCCATCGGTTAGAGAATTTGTCATGAGACGGAAAACCGCTTTGCAACGATCAAACTACGAGTCCCTTTCAGTGGCACCAACATTGAATTAGTACGAGTATGTTTGATTATGTTTTTAAAGTTAGCTTTTTGAGTTGAAACTCAAAAACCACGTAAATAGCATTTGGCTATGTCAATTTGTTTTCCCAAACTACCTTTTAAAGTGCGTTTTCAGAAAGTAAGGAAAAGATGCTTCCCAAAAAAAAAAAATCTCCTCCTCTCCCCAAAAATCCCCCCCCCAATTTTTCTCTCCACCACTCGAGCACGCCACTACTCGAGCACGCCGCCAATGACGAGGTATCGGCAATCCTGGAGCAGATATCGAAGATCACGACCTCCGACGAGTTCGTTGGGTCCGTCTCCAGACTCTACGAGACGTTGACTTCGAGAGTTGTCCAAGGAGTCAGGTCTGAATCATCCACAGACGATTCGTCATCGAACCGGGTTCGCGTCCGTCATCCTCGGCAAAATATCATGTCACTGTCGTCGTCCCGGAGGAAGACCCGATCCCGACCTAACGGACCCAGCCAACGCACATCTCGAACTCCTCGACCGTCGGTTGTCGCCGTCGTCGTCCCGAAGGAGGACCCGATCCCGACCTAATGGACCCGATCGAGGATCCCGCCCTCCTTCACCACAAATTCAGGGAACAGGACACATGATTTAGATACAGTTAAGGGACCACGAACTCGGGGATCCGAATCTAGAGAGCTTGGGGCTAGACCCGTGTCAGATACGGTAGAAGGACACAATGTGTGGGAACACAGGAAACAGGACACAGGATTTAGATAGAATACTATAGATGGACACAGATGTGTCAATGAGGATTCTAGACGCAGAATATATTGTGACACAGAAATTTCAAGAATTGTTTTATAAAAATTTATTTTTTTAAAATATTTTACCAAACAGAAGTTTTTAACTTTTATTTCTTAAAATCATTCTTCAGATGAAAGTAACCAAACGAAATCTTTAAACTTTTATTTCTGAAAATCTTTATAACATCTTTGAAAATTATTTTCAGAATTTTTTTTTTTAAAACCTATCCAAACGAACCCTATGCTTCTTCTATCCTTCCTCCCTTAGAATTCTCAAAATTGAATATAAAAATCGATGAAAGTGGACAATAGGAATAATCATCGAAAACAATACGAAAGTACATTCATCAAAACCAAGATCAAAAACATCGTCAAAAAACTATAATGAAAAGGTATGGAAAATGACTCTTATATAGAGTTCCTTCGTCAAGACACGATGCACTGCATTTATAACTCATTTCAACAGAAGTCGATCCATGAATTGAAAAAGTTCTCTATGCATTCGTCTCAATCGATTAGATGTCGAAAGGTTCATCAACACTCAGCTCCGACTCAAACTAGCCACAAGCCTAACGCATAGTGCGCCACCCAGAGCGGGACACTACACATTACGATTATAATTACATTATAATGAACCAAAAGTAACCTTAATCTCCTTCGTATCATTTCTTTGAAAACCAACAATAATTAAGTTCTGTAACAGTTTCTTTGCAGCGTTCAATATCCTAAGTTCTCTACTAAGCATATAATTATAATGGTCTTCTAATCAATATTCAATCAATCTTTCATAATGCACATTCTTATTCTAAGTTCCAAACTCTTGTTAGTATATGAGTGTCCAAAGATTCTAATAAGTTAAATAATTAGGCAACAACTCTGTATTCCATTATACAAGCAAAGTAAGGTCTATAGTGTTCTCAAATTCCATGCTCTCAACATCATTCAAAAGCAAAGGAGATATAGGATCTTTACGTAAAGAAAGCATCAACATGAAAGCATACAAAAAACATACATCTAGAATTTCCTTTTATCTTGGTTCTTTTTAGATTATGGAATCAACAATAGGGGAGGGACGAAAGAGAATATCTTTTATTAAGAGTGAAAAATCAAGAAGTAATAGCTACGTCCACTCAATGTTTGATGAAATACCTACACGATGAGTCGAAGAGGTAATCTGTAAAACTTGTCGTCTCATATTCTCTTCCTTCATCGAATCCTTCGCACACTTTAGCAAAACATCGGCAGGGCTTCTGCAACATCTCTCTCTCTCTCTCTCTCAAAAGTATAATAGTTTAGAGCAAGAATGAACGAGGGTTATACAGACTTCCAAGGTGGTTATTAGAAGATAGAGCTCTCAACTCTAAGATAACCCATTTAATCCACAAAGATATGATTCAATAAACCTAACCTCAAATCGATCCAATAAGATAGAATAAATCTGTAACAGAAGATATGGTTCATTGAACCTAACCATAATTTAAACCGAAATGATAGAATGAACCCTTACCAAAGTGGTTAAGAGATTAACTGAAAAGATCTTTAAAGATATTACTTGATCCTCCATGATACTATAAAATCTTTCAAGATATCAAAAAATCAAAAGAGATCTTCTAAGATATCACATGATTTGAGGAAAGAACTTTATCATATCCAAAGCGGACCTCATCCAAAAATCAATACAATACCCAACCCATTAAGCAAGAATCTTTATTCAAACCCAAAACTATCAAACGAACTCAAAGTACACACGAATGCACCATTTCCAAACCAAGTGGTTCAGCCAAACCAAACTCAAAGGAACAAACCATAACCAAAAATGAAACTTCATAATCATGGCTCAAAGTCGAACCAATCTAACCCTCGTGTCTAGGCAAAAAAAAGTAGACATACCCGTTACAAGGCTCAAGGTAGGAGCAGAGTATTACATTATATACCACTAAGAAAAAGCTTCGTCCTCGAAAATAAGAGAAAACACATCATAACAATTCAATCAATAAAGAAAATGTTGTCGTATCTGTCACGTTCCGATTCCGAAGAATCGATAGTCGTCCCCCGGGCGTGAAGTCGTGCGAAACTAGATTGCGATCGCACAAGGCATAGTCATAAGGTAATCCGAAACACATCTAAGAGAGAGAGAGAGAGAGCAGACAAATTGAACAACACATTGGGACAGAAGCTTTGTATTTTATTAATAATAGACATCATTTACAGACTTTATTACAATTGTGTCGCGCGGACTTTACAACATGACTCAATTACAAAAGGAGTGTCGATGAGATAGCCGTTCCATATATACATCCCTCATTTACAACAAAAGTATTCCAACCACCTGGATTGGAGGGAAGCTGAGACATGTTTCTTGGACTTGTAGAGAGTCTTCAAAAGTTGAGTGGCGGGATCTTCGACGCGCGGTCGAAGCTTCAAAAGCACGAACGTTGCTTGGCTAGTTGGCGCGTTCTTCTTGATTCCTAGCACCTGCAAAGAGCGAGGGTCAGTACGATCACATGTACTAGCGAGTGGCTAATTAAACTCAAGCTCTGCATTTGGTTCAAGCAATTTTATAAAACATGTTAGCTATTTGGTGATCTAACAAATCTGATCAATTTGCATATTAACATGTTTTGAGGCAAACATACGAAATTGTAGACATTGAGCAGTTATCATGTTCATCCCGTGTCACGTGCATTAGTTCAAGCAATGAAAGGGTGTGAAGGTCACTGGCAATTTCAAGCCATCATGGACTATAACTGTGTTAGATGGCGATCCTTTTGCGGCGGGTAGTGAGCCCGACTCGAAAGTTCCTGAATCACTCATACAAGTCTTGCTGGCACTAATTATACCTGTTCCTCCAGTGCCGAATCGGTTCCTTGGCCTAGGAAACCGTTCGAAGAAACTATCCCTTATCGACAAGTTATCTAATGACCGTTTTTGCATATCTTGAAATAATTTTCTCTTTTTTAGAACCTTATCTTTTCTCTTTTTGATGCAAAACTTACATTTTCTGAGTAAATTACTCAAATTGATGCAGTCATTCTGAGTTTTCTTTAGCAAGTGTTTCGTGAAGAATCGTGCCTCAATTCATTGATTCTACACTATTGCGACAAGCATTGATTTTGTGTTTTATAGTTGATTTTGAAACAGAGGGTCGAGACGAAGGAGGTCAGCCACTCACCTTAGTCTTTGCTTCAGGCGAGGGACTGGTTGGCTGCGCTTAAACGTCGCCTACGCAATCACCTGCAATCGCATAAGCAACTGATTAGAACACTGTGTTATTCAAGGAGTTCGATACGAATGCGAAGTTTGAAAACGCAAGCCATGAAACCATCGAAAACATTCACGAAAACGTATTCACGAAAACCAAAGCCAAAGCCAAAGCAAGTACGGCATGAAAAGTAAAGCAACTGGAGGTCTCTTCCGACTCAGCCACAGAGCCAATCCTCGAGGCGCAACCTGCTGAACATGGGACTTGATTCCAAAGAAGCTTTTCCATAACGAGAAAATGATCTTAATTCAATCGTTCCCGTTCGACCGATTCAACCGATCCCGATCTATCGGTCCCGACTGAATCGGTAACAACAGTGTTCCTTTCTCGCGCATCCCGTAAACGAAAACGAGGCTCGATGTAGGGACGGGACACTACAGTATCTATCTCCGTATTCCCATGTTGATCTCTCAAATGAACAGTTGAGCCCAAAATGAATGAACTAACTGAATTGAACAATCCCGCAACATCTTTCCTTCGGATCCAAAATTAAATACGATGCTTTGCGTAAAATAGATTCTGGTTGTAGCTCTAGTTCATCAAAATCTACCATTTGACTTGGCTCGTGCACGTATATTCCCGCAAGCGAGAAACGGGAAAGACGTCATGCATTTCAGCCGAATGACATGTGCAATCTTTCTAAGTATCTTAAACGATCCAACGAATCTCGGCTCAATTTGCCTCTCGCGCCATACGACGTGACTCCTCGAATCGGTGTTACCTTCAAGAATATTTAATCTCCAATAACAACTCAAACGGTTTTCGATGTGTCAACATATGACTTATGTCGCCTTTATGCAGCACAAGGCCAATCATGTCTTAGTCGAATCTCCTAGACAGCTTGTTCCACCAAGTCCGGTCCACTAATATGTTGCTCCATAACGCCGTCTCAGTGTGTTGATGATCTATACTTCCGTCAATAGCGTGCTTTCTGTGGAGCCATTCCTCCAAAATCTATTTGGCAATGTATCGCTACCAAATCCCATAAGCAAGCCCAACCAAGCACCAAGGTAACCAACCAAGACTCAAACCAACAAAATCGGAAGCTATATACAATGCTATCTAAATCCAAAGGACTATGGCATGACCAACTAGATCCAATTCCATAGGCTAATCCATACTATAAGTCTATCCATCAATACTGACCAATCCAAACTCTTAAAGGATAACCATCAAAACAATTAGGGTCTACCCAGCTAAGACCAATCCAATTAAAAATAGACAAAAACAACAAATTCTCAATTCTAATCCAAGGGTCAAACCACAACCAATCCAATCAATTCCCAAGGAATCAATTTCAAATTGTACGCCAAATCATCAAGACTAGCTAAGCCATAAACCCAAATCAATTATTAATCATCCAATAAAATCCAATTATGAGGGACCAAACCAACCAGACCCAAATGTGACATGTGAGTCAAGCCAAAAATCTCTCCAATCAATTCCAAGGGACGGTCATCAAATTATCGACCTACTCGCCAATACTAGCTAATCCAACTCAATTATTATGGTTAAATCATCCGAGACAAATCCAAGTAGGAGAGACCACACTAATTCCATATTCAAGGGTCTAACCATAACCAACCAATCAAAGTAACTCTAACCAAATCCATAAGGGGACAAGTCTAACCCAAAGCAGTCAACTGATATGAAGTCGATCAAACTGTTAAAAAGGGTGACTATTATAAAATCAAACATTACAGTCCAACCAGTAAGATTAATCGAGCCATGAGCCAAATGATCAAACCCAAATCCAACTCATGAGTGAATTAACAATCTATAAGCACACTTCCGATTCAAGTCTAACTTATACTCAGTTCTGCGAATCCAACTAAGCCATTTAGGTCTAATCAACTAGTGTCACGTTCCGATTCCGCAGAACCGATCATCCTCGCGTGGGCATGATGTCATGCGAGCCTAAGTTGCACCCGTACAAGACATACCAAAATGGCCGATTGAGCAGCTTAGCGACGGGGCCGTCGCACAGAACTCCCGAGCAGAGAAATTGAATAACACAAGATGTATAGAAACAAAATCCTCTTTATTAATATTGCAGCGGATTTACAAGCCACGAGGCCAAGATTATAATTGCTCAAGCTCACTCTCTCTGAATACAATCAATCAGCTCTCTCTCATCTCTCATCTCCCAAAATACGAAAGATCATGTCCTTAGGCTTACAAATGGAAGAAGGCGATGTCCATACATTATATCCCGTATAACTGAATACTCTTAACACGGCCGCACGACTCAAAAACTCCAAGGAACTCTATGCCTCGACGCGTCCAAGCAAACTCTGCACCAAACAAGTTGCTACATGAACCTGCATGCAAATTGTGGGGATATCAGTACATTGAATGCACTGGTGGGGAGGCCTCCCGTCCATCCATACAAAACCAACACATTATTTTAGTGAGTACGTACTGTGATTTTAGTGATCTTGCCTTAGGATCATCTTCATAGCATAGACTACAAGCATATTTGTGTCGCAACATCATGGTGTACCTCACAACATAGTGTAAACGTACCCATTCTTACCTTCTGGCCTTCGTTGTTCATCGAAACAACCTAATTATCACATAAGGACTTTGTTTCAAAATACTAAACCATAACGCTACATATCGTGTCGAAGCATGTGTCTCTGCTGAAGCCAAATCTTAGGCTTGATAGCTACATTACGTGTCGTGCATTCACTTCTCGACTCAATCCAATGGCATACACGCGGATTGCCGCAAGCACGCTGACTCAATCTATACGAAGGTTACTAACAGGACAAGACTTATAGCCTGGTGTAGATGAGACCCTTGCAACGCGGGTAGCGAGTCCCGTTGAAGTCCTCGAATCACCTGTGCGGTACAGTTCAACACATCTATCGCGTTTCCTCCTGACCGGATCGGTCCCGTGGCCCCTGAATATCGTCTGAGAAACCGGACCCTTGTGCACAAGTTGTCCAATGACCATGTGTGAGACTCATCTCACAGTATCGAGATTTGTATACGAATACGTACGTATTTTCTGTTCATTAAATTTTCTTGGTTTTTGTTATTTAGGTATCCTGTGATGCTTCCGATTTCTGAGTTTCTGATGACCATATTTATTTTCAAATTGCCCGAGACTTGTAGAATTCCATTTTGGCATTGTCATAGACCCGTACTAGAACCCGTGTATAGAATGGAGAACCCAAAAATTTCTCAAAATAAGATTTTCCTTTCTTTCGAAAAATTCGTCGAAGATCCGCCGCACACTGCCGGATCATCCAAATGGGATTTTTTTCTGAAGGTAAAAACTTGATGAGACCAAACGGAAAATCCAAAGGAGATCCGCGAAAATCCGTCGAAAAATCCGTCCGTAGGATATTTGAGATATTTGTGATGAATAGTGTCAATGCACGCTATCTTCAATTAGTTTCTTGGTTCTGAAGCATTATTTTATCTATTGGTTTCTTGGTTTTCTTTGATGGACGGATAAGATTAATCCAGAACGAGTCGTGGATAGCAGACGTGGCATTCGACGGTCACGATTAATTCACCCCGTCTATATATACCCCTTCGGTTATTTCATTTTTTTTACTCTCTTTATTTCTCTACATTTTCCTCGAGAGCTCGGAGCTTGGTCTTGAGGCCAAAGAGTGTGGTTTCTTAACCCCTCTTGGTGGTGGAATTGAAGAGTTAGGCTAGGAGCTTATCAGAAGGCAAGTACATCTTGCCGAACCACTGAACATTATTGCTTTGTTGTTGTTTTCATTTTTTAGTACTGAAAGTCCTTTATTGTCTAGTACATGCTTTACTAAATATGTTTCTCTTGAGATTATCGTCTTTTTGTCCGTCTTTGAATTTGGTTTGAGTTAGGTTTTGATTTCCTGCGATGTCCAGTTAATTTCTTAATTGGAAACTAAGTATCGGAAGTGATACGGGAGTTATGGCCATAAAACTTAGTCCATATTATTTATGAAACTTACCCTTAATATTGAGACTAGTTGGTTTTGACTTTGGCGAGATTTGGGGCCGAATTTTGGCCCCAAAATTTGTTTCCACCATTACTGAGTTTTTGTAGTGTATCCGAAAATTCTTTGGAAATGTGCAGCAATCCGTCGGATCTTCTGAATGGTCCTCTTTTCTGAATAAAACCTATTGTAACCAATCGGATAATCCTTCAAAAATCTGTAACAATCCGTCGAATCTTCCGAATAGACTCCCAATTTCTAATTTCTTAAATTCTTGTTACGAAATTGTTTCCTTTATATTGCATGCCATGTTTTCTACTGAGTATTGTCGATGCCATGTCTACTTCTAACCATGATTACCTGAGGACATAGTTGCTATCATGTCTTGTACCATACATGCTCTAGTCTTGTCTACTTGATAGTGGCTGTCATGGTGCACTCTTGTTCTTGTCTAGTCTTGTCTTCCTGATAGTGGCTCGTTGTAGCGCACTCCCGTTTCCAACTTATTCTACTTACCTGTTGTGACTTATTATAGTGCACCTTGACTTGTCTTGTCCAGTCTTGCATATCCATGCAGAGAATATTATGTCTAGGATGGATTCTGCGGAATGCCACACCCGGAATCCTGAATAAAATGTTAAGAACAAAATAACTAGCTTGATTACTAAGATGCATTGGGTGGGGAGATTTTCTCGTTACTAGCATACCCTTTATTCCAGCCTTTACACTAGATTTGGAGCACTCCGTCGTGAGGGGCACATTTCAAGCACATCGTCGAATGGGACAACTTTTGTACTTCCTATTACTTCTATTAGCTAACTGTCATGTGGGACATACTCTTTAGGATACACATCTCTTGGGTGGTGTATCTGCTATATACCTATCTTGTACTTGCTAGGCCTAGATAATTTGGGGAGACTGGAGGGTTGGTAATCGATAGAAATTTTCAAAATACATATGTTAGTAATTAGGATCTGTGATAATCGTAGTTAGCTAATATATCAAGCCATACTCATTGATTGGTCGTAGTTGATGGATGGACTCAACTCTTGTCTTGTATTATTCCTATCTATGCTTTACATTTGCTGGTGAATGATTAGAGACTAAGTTCTGCTCGGGAGAAGGGTTGCAACCCCGGTCCTTGTTTGGTTTAAGGGTTGCAATTTAGTTCCAGAGTAGTACCTAAGTCATCTTATCATTTATCGTCCTATCCTATACCTACATGTCATTCTCGATTACTTTACATGATCTTGTACATGCTCACATGCTCCAGTTATTATTTACATGTTTCCAGTCAACTTACATGTTCTCTAGTGGTATCCCTACATTAATTAGAACTGTTCTTATTGTTTTCTTTTAGGGTCTGCTTGGCAATTATGGTGGTAGCGGTTATAAGGTGTTCTTAGATTAGCGGAAATAGACGGTTATGAGGGGTCCGATTTTTTGTGATTTTAAGTAGCGGCTTTTAAACCAGTCCAATCCATGTTTGATAAATCATTAACCAACTGTTCTGAAAGTTTTCTATAATAATAAAATTACCTTTATGTCCATATAAAAATAAAAGTTATTTTTTAGAAAATATGAATTTATGGACGTGAAGGTAACCCTGCATCAAAAAGTCTTTCCTGCGTTGTCTCAGAAAACAACTCTGCACCCAATGGAGCTCCAAGGACAAGTACAAGGCAAGTTCCTGGATTTTCCTTCAATCGGAAAGAAAAGAGCAGCTGCGGGAAGGAAAAGAAAAGAAACACAGACAGAAAGAAAATAGGGTTTAGTTATTAGTAGTTATATTTATATTTTTTGCTAAGGATATAAATGGAATAAAATAATAAAGCCACCCAAAACCCATCGATTTTTGGTGTTTATAAAACCACCCAAAAATACATTACACCAATTTTTGGTAGTTTTTGAGCCGACCAAATCCAATAGCTCAAAAAAATTAAGCATGGATTTTTATAAACAGCCGGTTTAAAAACACCCCAAAGCCAATGAAAACACCATTTACCAAGCAAACCCTTTTTATTAGATTTGCATGTTGGTTTTAGTTCATTAGTTGGCTTCCTTTGTGGTACTTGCTATTTGGGGATTTGACTTCACTAGTTTTGTTTGACTAGATCTGGTAGAGGAGCCGGAAGATCTTCTGTACCTTCCCTTGATGGTGACCACCCGGAGCACCAGGGAGCCTAAGTGGGTTTACTCTTCTTTACCCACTTACATCCGTACATATTCTTTTTTTAGACAATTAGCCACCGAGCACATATTTAGCTCGTGTTTTGGACCTTGACCCTTAGACTACGGGCATAGACATGATTTATATTATTCTAGACTACAGCTAGAGCGGATCATATATGACTTACACTCGTGCTAGTTCTTCATTTGTATTACTATCTTCATGATCATCTATGTATACATAGTTTGGTACGCTTTACTATTTTATGTCTGATGGCCATACTTCTTGCATTTTACTTATTTGTTTATGATTGAGATACCTAGGATTGATTAACCTATAATTAACTATTGGCTTGTAGTAGTATCCTCATGTCTATACAGTTTTGACCATCTCTCGGGATACTGGAGTACTATGGTATACGTAACTAGTCTGGTCCGTCCTCGCTTTCCAGTATTATGGTTCTGGGGCTGACACCATGCAAAACTCGACTCGACCTACCATCTTACACAGTCATTACTCTTCTTAGTGTTTCCATCTTTATACAGCTCCCAAACAAAAGACTGGCTCGACGACAAACGGTCCCGAAAACCTTCCGTCCTTCCATACCTTTCAATCTCATACTCAGGAACGACTATTTGATAGCCCCCATGCTTAACTTGAACCAACCGTGTTTTGTGCAGTACTACCAACCGAGTCATACTCTATATGACAAGCTTTAAAACCGTAGGAACGTGGCAATGAAACCGTGAAAATGTGTATACTATAACCAACAATGACACCGTAGGAACGTATAGACTATGACAACAAGTCGATAGTCTACGTGGCAGCATAAGAATTTCCATTTAACCCAAGTTGTGGGATCGAAAGACCGAGTGTCAATTTTAAAAAACAACGTGAAGTACTATCTAGGCATCAAGTTCAATATTTCTATGTTCTATACAAATCTGACACAGAACGGAAATATTTCCTTAGCTATATGGGTTCGTCTCTTTTATTAGCATACCTACCCAGTGCATAGAAAAATATTCATTTATTAGATGTGAAAGCGAAACATAGACAAGTTCATCAAAGCTACCCACATGAACGAGGAGGGTCAATATCAAGCAAGTCCCAATACCAATCAAGTCTAACTCGAATGAACTCAACTAGGCAATTAATTTCTCAGACTGAACCCAACTATACCCCAAAAGCATTATGCAAGTATTCCCCGTTTTGCACTCTTTGTCCTCTTATATGTACTCCCCATCCTTCCTCAAGAAAGGCATTCTTGAGTGCTTCTTTGAACATGGTTTCAGAGCACGCCTTCTCTTACACAAACAAAATCCATCCACCCCCCACTCCCCCACCCCCTTGCTTCCCTTGCTACTTCATACCACCCTCCCCCAGAGAGAAATGTCTCATATTCATAACCATTCAACATAGGCCATAGAGAAATGCCTTATCTCTACAACATAAGTCAGAGCTAGAAAAGGAATGGCATTCCCAATCGAAGAGGCATCTAATTAGCATGAAAATATGCGAGGCATTACATATATAGGCTGTAAGCTATATAATTTGACAACACAAACTGTGTCAAGACAACTAATCTAAGTTCGACAAACTATAAGAATACAACTAAACAACCAAGATAGGCAAAAATATTCCGAGAAAGCCCATAATATACACCTGGATGAAGTCGACGAAGGTGTTGAGTATGGCCATCGACCTCTCCGTTTTGCTCATCACAGTCTTCCCAACAGTCACCGTATCCGCAGGCGAGTCCTGCCCCTGCGAGGTGTTGTAAATGGCGAAGACGGTAACGAACGAGACGGAGTCGTCGCTACTACTAACGTTCCGGTCCGATCTCGACGAATGCAACTTATTGATGGCTTTAAGCCCTAAAATCAAAATATAAAAAATTATAATTAAGGGGAAAAAAAACAGATTCAAAATCGAACGATAGAGGAGTTAGAGTTAGAGTTAGAAAAGTAAACCTTGACATTGGAGTCGGTTGGGGAGGCCTTGGCCTGCGGCGGGTCCGAGGATGAGATGGTCGGACTTCTTGGAGGGGTTTCGTGTGACGGACTCACGGCGTAGCTGCGAGACTGAGTAGTTAGGTCAGTAGAGGGCTAGGTATCACGGATCCACCGCACCGAATTTTTTGGGTGTGTCCGTGTCGTGTCCGATACGTGTCCGTGTTTCTGGGGGTGGTGAGAAGAGGGAGGGAGGTGGACTTACTGGAGAAGAATAGAGGGAGGGAGAGAACGAGAGGGATGACGAAGAGGAAGAGGTGACGCGTTCTCCATACTCTGCCGATCCCCATGGCCAATTGTCCGACGGAACGCTAGGGTAGATGCAGACTGGAGTGCAGTTGTCTTTCATGCAAAAGGCTTCCTTCGTTGGGGAGCCCATACATACTCAATGGGCTTAGCCCGGCAAATCCAGTGTCCCAATATTCTCTGACAATTATGTCAACCAACTCTGATAATCACAAAAAAATAAAAAATAAAAAATAAAAAATTAATCAACAACTACGTACAGAGACAAAATTGATATAAAAAAAATTGGGGTCTCTCCCAATTTCATTAGTCCTTTGTTTTATTTTTTCACTTGAGCCCACCGATCACGAGTGCATGTCACATAACTAGGATAAAAGTCAAAGAATAAGATGTGCTTAGAAACAAAGTTTAGGGATGGGACCAAAATTTTATGAACGGTAAGTTTTTTTTCATAACTACATAGTGATAGTATTTAAAATGATTAAGTACTATGTAGTGTTAATATTTTTAAATATAAATATTGTTTATTTTTTATAACTATATTGTACACTTTTTAAGTGTTATTAAATTTTTTTTCACTATTTTAAAGTGCATTATCATTGTATGAATTTACTATTTTGACCTCGAATACTATGAAATCATTTTAAATACAAATTTTTAAAGTACAAATGAAAAAAAAACAGAAGTTCACCATCAATTTTTTTTATCAACATGGCATAAAATTAATTCATCGTTAAGTTCACCTTCGAATAATAATAAAATTAAAAAATCAATAATTAAAAAAATAATTTTTACACTGTAAATTATTTAACTTTTACGGTCATAAAAAAAAATTGATGATTTAATTTTTTTAATTAAATTTTTTAATGTTTCTAAAACTAAAATAATAATTAAATTTAATGAAGATTATGATTTTTTACAGTTACACGGTAAATTTAAATTATAAGGTCAATATTTAAGCTTATAATTTATTATTTATATTAAAAAACATTCCCTTACATTGATTGGTCTCGACTATTTGAACATTTAATGTGCTTAACATTGTGAAGTTGAAAAAAAAAAATCGTTCTGTTTTGATTTTTAAAATACTAAAATCTCTTTTTCAATTTCGATTTCGGTTTTAGTTTTCACTTCCGATCCAAAATCGAATAAAACATATAATTATGTAAATATTCGCAATTCTACGCATATTTTATGATTAAAAAATTATATATTTTAAACAACAATTATATGTATGTATTTTGAAGTCCAACTTTGATAATTTAACAATTAGTCCTTTGTGCAATTTTAATATCAGTGCTGCTACTAAGATCGGAGGGGGGACCGTCGCGCGCGAACTACGCGCCATGTGGTGGTCCCCTATTGGGTGGGAGTGCACCGAAGGGGTGACCCACATTAGTATAGGGGTTGAGCCTTTGGGGGACTGCCACGTGGCGTACGATTCGCACGGTGGTCTCCGCGTCTGTTCGTTAGACATTCTTTTTAATATTTAACAAATGGATCTATACAAATTACAATATTTAATACAATTTAACTATAAACTTAACTATGGGTCCGATTTATATAAATAATAAAAATAAATTAATTGAATAAAATAAAATAAATTGAGTATTCGGTCCGATTGGGTTTTATTTTGGTTTTGGTTAATCCGATTTGGTTTCGGTTTTAAATTTTTAGAATTTTAGTTTTTTCGAGTATAGGGATTTTGATTCGGTTGAAATCCTGAACACTCTAGTTCCAGGTCTTGGATTAGGTAAACACGAAAACTTGGGCAAATTTTTTTGGAGTGTCACCGACGAAGAAAAGTATCGGTGAGAATTGCTCGAGGGAGCCTGCTCCGTATCGCGGCTCTTTTCCGTTCATCATCACCGTCCTCCTCCGTCGGAATGGCGACTTCTCTTTCTTCTTCTTCTTCCTCTTCCTCCGTTCCGAAACCCATCGACTCTGCGGAAGCACTCCGGACCAGTCGAATCCTCTCGAGCAAGCTCTACTTCGACGTCCCTCCCACCAAAGTCGGCTCGCTTTCCCCGCTCCCTCCTCCTTTCCTTTTCCTCTTTCAATAAAGCCCTTCTAAAAATGGGAATTTTTTTCCAGGCCCCGCTCATCTACTCGCCTACATACGACATAGCCTTTCTTGGAATCGAGAAGCTGTAAGCCCCGCCCAATTCCTGTTACTTCTTTTGGCGAATTAGAATTGAATGCTAGTATATAAACAGCTTACTTTACGTAACTCGTGTCAGCACGGACACTCCACAGTACACTCTCGACACACCATGATCAATACCATGTCCGCGCAAGATTGTTCAAGTCAGAGGAAGAATTAGAGTGTTGTGGTAGTTATGGGCTTGTACTCGCGAGAATTCTTACTGGGGAACTAGTAGAGAGTAATGGGTGCTTACATTTATGTCCTCGGGCCAATTCATTTGATTGAATGGGGGTATAGGTTGATTGTCATGCTACTTAGAGCATCCGCAATGGACGTGTTAGTTTTAACTAGCTAAATGTTGTCACATAGGCAATAATGTAGATGTTAACTTCCACCTATACATGTTACCTTTAACTTGTATTCAAACACTACGTTGGACTCGTTAAAATTGACTAGCAACCTCGTATTCAATAACGGATATATTATAAATATATTTACTATTGGTAAGATTGTACAATGATCATTATCTTCCTAAATGAGGTAACCAATTAAAAAAGTAATTAAGGGTCTACTTGGATTTAGGGGGAAAAATAAGCATACTTAAGTGGGGTTAAGTGAGGGGGAGTAGAGTTAATATATATAATCTTGCTTGGATTGGAGGGAGAGTTAAGTCGGATGTGTTTAATAACTTTTGCTTGGATTGGAGGTATTGCGTGAGAGGAGTATTAATAAAATATAATACTTACCAAAAAACCTTATTACATACGTCAAAAAATTAAATTTGATTGAAATTTTAATTAGAACTTGTCAAAATATCTTCACAAATGAGGAAGCTATGGAGCAGTATGTTGAAAGCAAGACAAAAATAGAAAAAAAATCATGATATTTTATAGGACAAATAAAGGATATTTATGATTTTTTAAAGAAAGCCCCTCAACCCTTTCGTTGACCCTCCGATTTGGGTGGGTTAAAAAATAGACAAAAGAGGATTAAACAAATCCTCACTGAACCCTCTATACCCCCCCCCCCCCCCCCAACCCAAAAAAAAATCACCACCCTCAAACCAAGGATAGTTTTATTTCCTCTCACTTAACTTCCCCTTAATTAACTCTCTTAACCCTCAATCCAAGCAGACCCTAAAAGCCAACTCAACTAGCTAAATTGCTCGTCAGAGTTGGCAAGGTTTTTAACTTGTGACAACAATAAATGCAGCTAACGAGTATACTAACACATCCAATGTGAAGATAATTTGGACTCCTACCTAACATCTGACACTAACATGTGACTTAACACATCCGTTGCGGATGCTCTTATGTACTATTCAAGTCATTTAATAGTGAATCAAATATGATGTTTGATTGTACCGACTACTCAGTTCCTAGTTAGAGAAGCAAATCCAACCTAGGATTTGGATGTCCCGGTTAGACTAACAACTCACTTGATACCCCCTAGGTGGATGTCCCGGTTAGACTAACAACTCGCTTGATACCCTCAAGGCCTTGCGGGGTTTTCTTTTTTCTTTTTCTTCTTCAACCGATTGGGGTTCTCCATTCACCGTCCCCATAGGGATGGCCTACACTACAGGATTTGTAACTACTACTCTTACAAAAGTACGCTAACCTGACCAACATTTCAATCCAGCTCTATCCTAAAAAAATTGCTTCGAACTTGAGAATTTAATGGGACATTGATGGTCAAACTTGAGAATTTTTGGTATATACTATATATCTATATAGTAGGAAACTGAAAACCTTGGGGGGTTGGGGGTGGGGGGTGCATTGATGGAAACAAGTTGAGACATTAGATTGATGGGAGGAACAAGTTATACTGGAATTGATAATGTGCATCCTAATACACACACACATACACTCTAAATAACCAGCCCAACAATTGGCTAAATTCTTCCATAACATAACGGAGGTGCGCGAGCCAAATAGGTGCACAAGAGTGCGCCACAAGCATCTCTTTTTTATAGGTTCAACGGGCCGATACCTGCTGCTTCATATGGTAAAAAAGATTCATAGATATGCCACGCTACAGTAGACAGAACTCCACCTCAGTCCTTCCTCTCCTTTTTCTTCCTCTTGGGAGGAGAATCATCAGAGCTCGACGATGACAGACTGACACCAAAGTCGCAAGCTTCATGGCCGCCTTCACGATCTTCTTCTGAAGGCTCCAGATCGCCGCTCGTGCCTTTATATATATATATATATATATATATATATATATATATATAAAATCAATTTGATGTTTTACTTCTTCTTTTGACGTTATACGATTATTATGCAGGCACCCATTTGACTCTTCAAAATGGGGTCGTATATGTCAGTTTCTGATTAAGGAAGGTATCTTGGATAAAGTACGAATAGTAGAACCATTAGAAGCTTTAAAAGATGATCTACTAGTGGTAAGAGCTAAGCGTCTTGTAATTTTCAATATTACTTGCTCACGTACCTTGTTTTATTGTATTAAAGTAATATTTTTTCTCAGGTGCATCCAGAATCATACTTGAAAAGTCTTAATTCCAGTATGAAGGTTGCTATTATTATTGAGGTAATTGATTTATGTAACTTGTAATTGGACTTGTAAAAGCTTATGCTATCTTCTCTCTGCTGTTTTACCCTATTGAGTTGTGTGCATAATTTTTGGTCAGTAATTAATAGAAGTTACATTAGAGCTTCTAGTGACTTATAGTAGCTAGACAGACTATTTGGTTTATTTTGGTTCATTGTCTATGACAATTAGATGAGAGTTCTCAACAATATTGGCAAAAGCAATAGTCTCAGAACCATCATGACACTTGTGTTGCACAATTCTGACATTAGCATTGACGTTTAAAAATAGAGCAGGCTGCTCCTTTATAGAATAGATATTTTTGCTTCATACTGATGTTGAGCTTGTTATATGGGAATTTTATCTCATAATATTGTAAATATATCATGTCAATCTGGACTACATGTATACGACTGTTCATTGAGTTCAAACTTCAAAGTCTTTGTTATGCCTTCATGTCGATAACATCCTTTTGACAGCCGAACGAGTATATGCATTCTTGATAATGACTGCCATAAATGGAACTTGTTGGCATAAGGTTCTAATCTCTATGTAATGAATTTGCCATCACCAACTGTACGCTTTAACTGAGTTGATTACTCAATAATCAAAGCTTTTTGATGTCACTTCAACTATATTATGTCTAATCTTTGGTCAAGCTATTTAGTGTCTATTGCATTGATATACATCATGTTTGTGTGCCGAGTCGTGTCACATAGAAATAAGCATTATTGCATATTTGGACTTCAATTCAGTGAGGGTAGTCATTAAGTTTTAGATTAAAGATTAGCAAAGGAAACTCCAAAGTGTTGTCTCTTGTACCTTGTATCATTTCAGATTAAAGATTAACAAAGGAAACTCTAAACTAAGTGTTGCCTCTTGTACCTTGTATCATTTAGCATTTGCTCTTAACCATCGAACCACTAGAACACAACAATTTAGCTCGTTTTAATGCTCAAGCCAGCAGTTGAACCAACAATATCCTTGGCCAAACATTGGCAGCATCATTTTATGCCTACTTGAGGCCACAGTTAGCGGATGAACCATTTTGGCCAGGGTTCCAAGTTTCAACTGCTGAGCACTCGTGCACAAATTGCTTGTAGCTAGGTTATAGGCATGGACACGGATTCGGATATGAACATGATACAAATTCAACATGTGGAAATTTTAGAAAATTTATGATACGGGTACAACATGGATCCAATTATATATACACATGAAAATATTTCTACATGCATATTTTATACATTAGATCTTAGTAATATCTGTATTTATGCACATTTTTTGTAGTAACTGGATTCCAGGAAGCTGTAGGAAGGACGCAAAACAAAGAAATTTTACTTTCTCATATTTCAATTATGTTCTGTGCGATCCTGACCATGTCAAATAACTTTCAACCATGTTTGGAGTCCCACTGGAGCCAAAACATGGGAGGGCGAAGTCCGACTTGAGTGCCCAAATAGTGTTGTGTTAGATACAGATATGGTCCAATGTAGGAGTAATCGTGCAATATAGGTTGCTAAGGGGCAGTGGTTTGATGGAATGTTTCTTCTGTACAAACATGAAGCTAGCAGTTAGAAGCATAGTTTGCAGTTTCGGCCGATACTGATCCGATACGGCCGATACCGATACAGTTTGACATGTCCCTATCCAATACCGACCAATATCGATACGGTTTGACATGTCCCTATCTGATACCGACCGATACTAACATTGGGGGTCTCTTTTTTGGTCAATTCGGCAAAGAAAATTGAACGAGAAAGACCAACTAGCAAGGGTGTAAAAATATACTAATGTTGTAAAAGCATGTAAAAGATGAAAAGCATGGTTTAAAGTATCGGCCGATACCGATCCGATACGGCCGATACCGATACGGTTTCGCATGTCCCGATCCGATACCGATCGATACCCGATACTGACCGATATCGACATTGGGGATCTCTTTTCCGGTCAATTCGACAAAGAAAATTAAACAAAGATTACAAATCAGCAAGAGTTTAAAACATAATAAGGTTGTTAAAGCATGTAAAAGAAGAAAATCAATCTATTGTATATAAACCAATCGGTAAGGGTGACTACTATTTCATTTAGTTTCAAAACTACTGAGAAATAACACTGAAAATACTTAAAATTATGCATAAATGTATAATATATATGTTTTTAAATGTAAATAAATTATTAATAATTATTTGTTCTCCGATACCAAAAAATCCGATACTCCGATCCGAAACCACCGATACTACCGATATCGCCGATACGAATACTCATAGGAATAGTCCGATACCGATTCCGATACCGATACTGTGAACCTTGATGAAAAGTTATCTATCACATGTAAACCAATTGCCAAGAGTGACTACTATTTCATTCAATTTCAAAACTGCTAAGAAACAATCGTAGAAATACTTAAAATTATGTCTAAATGTATAAAATATACTTTCTAAAGTGTTAATAATTTGTTAATAATTTTTTGATTTCCGATACCAAAAAATCCGATACTCCGATCCGAAACTGTCGATATTGCCGATACCGTCGATCCCTATTCTCATAGGAATGGTCCGATACCGATATTGCGAACCTTGGTCCGACTCTAGAAGATTAGTTGCTCTGATCAACCTTTGGCTACTTATCCCCTTGAATGAGTTCTTTGCGAGTTTGTAGTATATTTAACAGATTCAGCTACCAGGTATTACACCATTGCATTTTTAATCTGGCAGTGAGTGGTTAGATGTGCTCGGGGGAGAGGTCCAACCATCGTCGGAGCTCACTGACCTAACGGCTAGTTTGACTAGAGGAGGTGGTCAGACCTGTCCAACTTAAGATCTCTGGTCATCCCATAAGTTTTCAGCATCTCATTTTTGTCTATTTTTAAAATTGTCACCAATGGCCCTTATTTTCCTGTAAGCGAGATCTAAGCTTCTTTTGTGACTTCCTCTATTGAGTCGTCTAAGCCCCCAACTCCTAAAAAGCACTCAAAATTATGTCTTTGTGAATTTAGTAAGCCTAGTTTAACAGCCAAACACATTGGCAACTTTTGAGCGACAATCCGCTCTAAAGAATATCCTCTCTTGTAATGTTTGCTTCACCTTTAGGGGGCGTTTGGTATGCGAAATACTATATAGCCGGGAATTCTATATTCCCGGGAATCAATAAAAAAAAGGACAAAAAGTCAAAAAGAAAAAAGCCAGAAAAGGACCAAAACAACAAAAATGAAAAAAGATAAAAAACCAAAAAAACAACAAAAAAGAATAAAAAAAGCGAAAAAAACGACAAAAAGACCCAAAAAAAACAACAAAAACGACAAAAATGACGGAAAACAACAAAAACTGATAAAAAAAGGACCAAAAAAATTACAAAAAAGACAAAAATAAAAAAGATGATAAAAGACGATAAAAAAATGACAAAAAAATGACAAAAAAAGAAAAAAAAATCACTAAAAATGACAAAAAAGACAAAAAATAACAAAAATCGATTAAAAACGACAAAAAACAACAAAAACAACGAAAAACGACAAAAATGACCAAAATGCGACAAAAATAACAAAAACGACAAAAACAACAAAAACCGACAAAAACCGACAAAAATCAACAAAAAAAACGACAAAAAGAGACAAAAACAACAAAAAAAACAACAAAAACCAACAAAAAACAACAAAAAGGAAAAAAAACGACGAAAAATACTAAAAATTACTAAAACCGACAAAAAACGGTTAAAAACGATAAAAAAAAAGAAACAAAAAACGATAAAAAATAACAAAAAAGACAAAGCAACAAAAAAACGACAAAAATGGGCAAAAAAACTACTAAAAATGACAAAACTCGATAAAAATCGGTAAAAAGAGGCAAAACGAAAAAACGACAAAATTAACGACAAAAAAAAGAGACAAAAAACGACAAAAAAAAGTAAAAACGACAAAAACGGGTAAAAACGACAAAAAGAGAAAAGAGAAAAAATGACAAAAAAGGGCAAAAATATCAAAATCGATAAAAAACGACAAAAAAAAAACAAATAACGACAAAAAAGGGAAAAAAAAACGTTCAAAAAATGATCAAAAAATTAGAAAAAAGTTTAAACATTTTTTTTTTGCCCGGGTAAAAGAAAATTACCCACCTATTCTTAAGGGATAGGATTCCTATGTTTTATGGGTAAACCATTTACCCGGGTATTTCTAATTCCCGGGAATAAATTTTTTATAGCCCAAACAAACATGGTAATAGATTCTCACCCTAATTTTTTCCAGGAATAAAAAAAAAATACCGCGTACCAAACGCCCCCTTAAGCTTTACTCTGACTTTGAGAGGAGAGTTGCATCTCTATCTTGTAGATCACAGATCAGTTCTAAAGGATAAGGGCATAGATTTGCACCTCTAATGTTGGAAACTTCAACCAGAATTGTTTGACGGCAGACTTTGGCACTTATTGAGGCCAAACTTGATGAAGTACTTGGCTTTGTGCTTGCCCCTTCCTCTACTTTTTTAAACTCTACAGGTTGCACTTTATTATTATCATGTTTTTAACAATTGTGTTGGAGCAGATTTTTATTCTATATTGATTAAGATAATCAGCCAATCCTATTCAACCCCACTTCAAGGTTTGTGTTTGTAATTTTCAGAACTAACTTCCTATGACATTTAATGAAATGATATCTTAATTTTTGTTGAACTATGTAAGTAGCATAGTGTTAAAAAGAACAAAGACATTACGTGTAATAATAGGTTATTCATCAAGCGAATTGCAGTACTCACATAACAAACATCTATCTTATGTCTTGTGAGACCTTATAGTTTAATTGACTTTACGAGCATAAAATTCACAAGAGTTTTAATGTCTATCTATTGTATTAATAAGATAGTTTGGGTTACTTAAATATTCTGGAGATGGGATGTATTTGTTGGAAGAGAGCTTGTTTATGAACTTGACTGGTGAGGAAGGGGACAAACTGAACACGTATTGTTGTCTGGTTGATGCCGTAGGATTCTCACACAATCCCTTTTTTTAGATATGTTAGTTTATTTTGTTTGTCTAAAATATTTGCTCTTCGAGATAGTAATTAGATTTTAGAAATTGTATACAAAAAGTCAGCCCGATCTACTACGGTGTGTTTATGGGTGGGTGTACCATTATGTTTTCCGTCATGTATCTGACATGCCAATTTCATTTAGAATGTTGCTGCTAGAAATGAAATCACCAACACTATATCGTATCTTTATCACATAAGGCAAATGCAAGTTTGTTAACATTTTTACAGCAGATCTTGAAACTGGACACATGTATGTTGGTAACATTTACAACAACTGTCAAAAAGCAAACAATAAATTTAAAAACTGGTTCAAGTCTATTACAATAAATTAGTTTACACTTTAGCACAGAAAATGATGATCCAAGCATCGACTGTGTGGATTTGAAGTGTTATTATAGTATATAGTGACTGAATGTTGGAATCCATTTTAATCCCTCTACACATATTGCCCAAGCTTCATGTTAAATCCACAGTTTAGATATGGTGTCCCTCTTCCTTGAATGATACATGCACGGGGTTCTATTTATGTCATTTCTGATTCAAATGTTTTTATCAAATTCCATGTTTTCTCCTCCTGAAATCTGTTACCTTTTTCTCCTAGATGTTTGGCAGATCAATATGCTGCTTAAATTTAAGTAATTGCATCACAAGTTTGTGATTTATGCAATTGCATTATTCTACATGTATGATTGGATAATCATTTTTTTTTTTTTTTTGTATTAGGTTCCCCCTGTTGCATTCATTCCCAACTGCCTTGTTCAGAAGAAGGTGCTTTATCCATTCCGCAAGCAGGTTACAACATCATTACGTAGTTATACATGTGATCTAGCTCCATTATGGTCGCAAGTGTTACCAGATATGAAGTATACAGGTTGGGGGTTCCATCTTGGCAGCAAAGCTTGCAAAAGAGCGAGGATGGGCCATTAATGTTGGTGGGGGCTTCCACCACTGCTCAGCAGAGAATGGAGGAGGATTCTGTGCCTATGCTGACATTTCCCTTTGCATTCAGTATGCCTTTGTTCGCTTGAACATCTCAAGGTAGGGATCTTCTGCTTGAAACGTCCAAATGCTTCAGGTTTACTCAGGAAAGTGAATTTTTACTCTGGTTTGCTATGTCTGAAACTTGTCATGTGCTTTTATACCCTTTATTGCTCATTGACAGGGTAATGATCATCGACCTTGATGCTCACCAAGGGAATGGGCATGAAATAGACTTCTCTAACGACCGTTTGTACTTAACCCTGAATGCTTGTTGGTGTTATATAACTCTAACATTTCATTGACACTACATTTGGTTACAGGTAGAGTTTATATTCTGGATATGTACAACTCTCAAATATATCCTTTTGTAAGGACTACTCCCCAGAATCTTCTTGAAACATTTTCATATTACTAAGGTTGGGAATTCATTTGAGGAATTCTGAATAGGTTGACGTTCATGGTAAAATTTAGGAACACAGGTCATACACAGTTGGCTTTGACTCGTACTAAAGATTCAAATCTTGACATAATACTCTTCCTCCCACACGTGCTAACACCACTCGAAGCCTTTGATATCATGGGGTCACTCTTACCAATTTAAGATCTCCTAGGTGTCCATTCCTTTTTGTACTCCTAACATGTTTTAATATTATTTTTTCTCCATCTTTAGTTCGTAATTTCCTTAAATCAATGTAAGTCTTGGACTTGAATTTACTCATTGTTTTCTTGTCTCCCTTATTGGCTTATTTATCTTTCAAAATTTTGGCATCTAAGGTATTTTTGGCATTCTTTGTGGCATGTGCAGGAGCAATTGTCACGTTTCAATTATGCCAAATCAATAAGTCGCCAACTGGACGTATGTCTAAGTTGTGCTTGTACAAGACATGTTCGTGCACATTTGTAAAACAGTTCTTTTTATAAAATTTTGCAACAAATAAACAAAGAAATTGAATCACAACATGATATATATTTATTGATAATTTATTTATTGATAATTTGCAGCAAAAACGGAGGCTCTTAAACGACCGAGTGAAAATATGTCAAAGTTTGGCTATAACTTTGAAACTGAAAATAAGATACATTGTTCCATATATCATATTCTTATATTAAAATAAACTAAATAAGACATTAAGGGTGCGTTTGATTACAAGGTGGAAAATTTGTGGAAAATAAATTAATTCCACTGAATTATTTTACTATGAAAAAAAATTTCATGGAAAAATTTCCACAAAATTAATTTGGGTGTTTGATTGTCATTATTTTCCATGGAAAATAATTATTTTACATGGAAATTGATATTTTCCTATGGGTTGGGCCAATTTTATTTTCCACCATTTTGGAGGAAAATATGGATAATGATAGATTTTTGGAAAATAATTTCATGGAAAATATATGCTATCAAACACTACAATTGGTAGAAAATTTGTGATGAAAATATTTTACATGAAAAAAAGCTCAATCAAACACAGCCTAAACAAAAATCTTCTAAACTGAAGTGAAAGCTTCAAAATGTCGAAAGAGTTTTGATTGTGTTGGGCGAGCTTCTAGTGCCTCTAATCGTCCAATTGATTCATGACACTTGTAGGGCCGTGGGTCAGTATATTAAGAAATTCACTAGTGAGCGGTTTAACCTGACTCACCCAAATTAACATAATATTCAGGTGAAACGTGCAATATTATTAAGTGATCTTTCTAACTTTTCTAGGGTCAATTAATAATTCATAAAATGGGAATGTAAAACATAACATATCACCACATGGTAATTCTTACCCACAGTCGATTGTCCTTCCTTGTAAACCAAGGATTATAATACTCTTCTCTGCAATCCATCATTGGTAATACCACCTTTCTATATGAAGGTTATTGATGAGCACACCGTCTTGGACTATTCATTGGGAAATACAACGTCCCTCCCGGTACATATAGCCTAGTCTCACTGAAGGTTCGGCAATCGGTGTGCAAAGTAAATCAGCACCAATAATCCATGTTTCTTTTATGTCGAATCAGTTCCGTGGTCGCGGATATCGTTCGAGAAAACAAAATCTTGTGCAAAAGTTGTACATGACCATGCATACATATGCAGCTTAGCTATAAAATATAACATGCATGATAATAGAAACTTGAAATAAACTATGCAATACATTCTCATTTGTATTCCACGTTTTTCGAGCTACAAATCGTAATTTTCATACTCCCAATCTAGAGTTACCTCAACTGGCGACCCAACGGTACCAAAATCTATACCACAATTTTAATGTATTATAATTGCTCAAAACATAACTTTTCTGTTAAACATACTTTCCATAGCAACAAGTGGACATTTATTTTATTTATTGTTAACAACAGTATAATATTCCACCTTTTTATATAACAAGCTTCAACAACACAATTACTCTTCTTTTTATTTAAGTTCTTTTGTTAAGGCATCATTGATCGTAGGGACGTAGTGAAGGATATGAAAGAGAATTCTTTTTGTTAGACGTCAAGATAAAGGAAAGAATGAACAAAGTCACTTACTATTGGAGAATTGTCGAGAGAGAAATTCCTACGCGTTGTCCAACTCTCGCCTACACGTTCACCTGCAATTGCACCAACATAGGTTCAATACTCTTTTTTGTTTCTTCCTTTCTTTCTCTCAGAATTCGATATGAATACAGAAATTGATGGAGGCAAACAATGACATCTTCCATCGAAAACAATACCGAAAACGCATTCAACAAAGCCAAAGTAAGGTTTGGAGTATAGTTTAAAGTATCGGCCGATACTGATCCGATACGGCCGATACTGATACGGTTTGGCATGTCCCGATCCGATACCGACCGATACCCGATACTGACCGATACCGACATTGGGGGTCTCTTTTCCGGTCAATTCGGCAAAGAAAATTGAACGAAAGAGACAAATCAACAAGGGTTTAAAGTATAATAAGGTCGTAAAAGCATGTAAACTAAGAAAATTTTATCTATTGCATGTAAACCAATCGGTAAGAGTGACTACTATTTTATTTAATTTCAAAATTACTAATAAATAACAGTAGAAATACTTAAAATTATGCCAAAATGTATTAAAAAATTAAATGTTACTAATTTATCAATAACTATTTGTTTTTCGATAGCAGAAAATTCGATACTCTGATCCGAAACCGTCGATACTACCAATATCGCCGATACGATACTTATAGGAATGGTCTGATACTGATTCCGATATCGATACTGCGATGGAGAGGAGAGAAAGAAAAGGAGGAGAAGAAAGAATATGAGAAAAGAGAGTGCAAGGGCTTAATCCCTAGGCTGCACATCATATGTATTTATATTAACAATAATAACTCTAACACTCTCCCTCAACCTGGAGCATATAGATCAGACATGTCCAGCTTGCTACATAAATCAGAAAATAGACCACGAGCAAGTGGTTTGATGAGGATATCACCTAACTCATCCTCAGATCGAACATATGGACTGGCAATCTTTTTCTTCAATAACAAATCACGAACTAAATGATAATCCACCTCGATATGCTTAGTGCACTCTAAAATACTAGATTACTTGCGATGAAAATTGCTGATTGGTTGTCACAATACATCTCCATAGGGATAGGAACCTTAATCTCCATTTCATGAAGAAGAGACCGTACCCACATCATCTCAAAAGCTATATGATCTATCGTACGGTACCCGACCTCTATACTAGAAAGAACCACAACATTATGTTTCTTACTACGTCATGTTACAAGATTGTCACCCATAAATGTATAATAGCTAGAAGTAGACGTCCTATCACTGCGACTATTTGTCCAATCAACATCACTAAACCTCGTCACCGTAAGCAACTGGGAAGGTTCGTACAACAAACTCTTTCCAAGTGCATCCTTCAAGTACCGTAGAATGCGAGAGATAACCTTCCAATGTGGTTGCCGAAAGGTATGCATAAACTGACTAACTACTCCAACTGCATGTGTGATGTTTGGTCGTATAACAGTAATATATATAGTTTTTCAACGAGCCGTCTATAATGTCCAACATCCTCAAATATTTCTTCCCTGTCAGTATCAATCTTGTCATGATAATCCATAAGAGTCTCAACTGACTGACACTCCAACATCTCAGTCTTTGAGAGCAAGTCTATAACATACTTAAGTTGCGACAGATGCACACCCTTCTTAGATAGAGCAACCTCGATTTCAAGAAAATATTGAGTAAGACCCAAATCCTTAGTATAAAACTGACGACTAAGGTTGACCTTCAAGTCTACAATTCCCGCAGGATTAATTTCAGATATAATGATATCATCAACATAAACAATCAATATGATAACACCTGATGAGAAAGAATGACAAAATACTGAATGATCTAATGTGGTGCGCTGAAACCCATACTGAATGAGAACTGAACTTGTCAAACCAAGTTCGAGGTTGACTCTTTTAGCCCATATAATACATTCTTCAACATACGAGTTTTTCACTTCCAGTCACAACATACCCCGGTGATTGATCCATATAAATCTCCTCTTGTAAGTTACCATGCAATAAAGCATTCTTTATGTCTATCTGATATATAGGCTATTGACGATTAACCGCCACATAGAAGCAAGGTTATAAATGGCGGTAGGCGGGTGCGCGTCGGAGAGAGTCTGCCTACCGCCTAGGCCGCCTAGGCGGTCGATACATTTTGAACATTTTTTTACTATTTTACCACTGTTTTTTGCATAATATGCATATTTTAAGGATGTTCCATGCATAACTAAGTTGTAGAACGAAGATTTAAAAAGTTTTAGTTTTGTAAAAGTGAACCATAGGCCCATAATGTTTTAAAAACCTTTTTGGCCAAAATATTTTGTAAAGTATTTTTCCGCCTAGGCGTCCGCCTACGCTGCATGACCTCCGCCTATGCCGCCAACCTCCGTTGGCCGCCTACTCCACCGCCTACAGAAAAGCGGTGCGGATAGGGACCGCCTAGGCGGCCTAGGCGGGCGCCATTTAGAACACTGCATAGAAGAATATGAACTAAATTCAGCCAAGCACTGGAGTTTCCATATAATCCACACCATATGTCTGTGTATACTCTTTTGCAACCAATCACACCTTAAGACGCTCAACTGAACCATCCAGATGATACTTAATAGTGTACACCCATCTACAATACACTGTTTGCTTTCCAACAGGAAGTGATATAAGCTCCCAAGTTCGATTTTGATGTAAAGCATACATCTCTCATTTATTGCACTTTTCCAATCAGAAGATGACATGGTCTGCTTATAAGTTTTGGGAATGAAAATGGAAGACAATGAAATAGCAAATGCATGTAAAGATGAAGAAGCACAGTGTAAAAAACGTAATTAGAGCTGTGATGTTTGTTCTTTGTGGTACAAAGACGTTTACTTTTTTTGAGAGTAATGAGAATATCACCTGGATCTGTGGTGATGGAAACGGAAGCCGTAGCAACGGAAGTTGATTGGTTGAGGGCTGAATTCTGCAGAACTATTAGCCTGGTCTTGAATCTCTAATAAACCTGTAAAGGAGCAATGGAGACAGAAACTGATTCAGGAATGACTGAAAGTGGTATTGGAGATACCAAATCTGATGCAAAAGGAATAAGACGGTCTCCTGAGGGAAAGGAAGTGATAGACTCAAAGAATGTAACATCTGTATTGACATAATACTTGCGACTGTGGACTGTAATAACGATAATTTTTTTGAGTATGAGGATAACCAAGAAAGGCACTTCAGAGATCGAGGAGCCAACTTTTCTCGATTAGGTTTTAAGTTGTGAACAAAAGCGACATACTCAGACACTTGAGAAGGTAAGTAAAAAGGAGTGACATTTGGATCATTGGATGTAACATGGAGAATGAGACTTGGTTATTTAATACAGATGATGACATACGATTTATTAGATAAGATGCAGTAGAAACGACATCTGCCCAATACTGTTTAAGGATATGCGTATTGAGCATGAGAGTTTGAACCACATCTAAAGTGTGTTGATATTTACGTTTGACTATACTATTTTGCTGAGAGGTGTGGACATAACTGGTTTGATGAATCATGCCACGATCAACACAGAAAGTGTCTAAAAAGGATTTAATATACTCAAAAACATTATCAGAACGCAAAATTTTAATGCGCTTATCAAATTGAACATATACTCATTATAAAATGTGGATAACACATTTAAAAACTCAGATCTTTCTTTTATTAATTAACACTCATTCTGGAAAAGTCATTAACAAAAGTAACAAAAAATTGTAGTTCTTTTAACTTTTGACTCTAGACGGATCCAGAACATTAGAATGAACAAGTTCAAAAGACTGCAACTAACGACTCTCAATACGATGAGGAAAAGATCTACGATGATGCTTGCCTAACCGACAAGCCTCACATTTAAGAATAAAAACATGATGCAAACTAGGAACAACTTGACGTAACTTAGTCAAAGACAGATGACCCAAACGATAATGTCACTACTGTTAGGGTTATATACTAAAAGCATCACTTTTGTAGTAACCTTATTTCCTTAAATTTTGAATGAGAATCATATGGGCAAATGTTTGCATATTGTATTTGTTGCAAGTGTTAATGCAAATGTCTGATATTCTATATTGTAGATAATATGTTGTGTGGTGTCACACAGAAGATCTTATTATCAGTTCCCTATGAAGTATATAAATAGTTCACAACCTAGATGGACTTGGACAATCTATTGGAAAGGTTGTAGTGTAATCTGGTATTAGTCTATCTTGACTATAGGTTTACACTAGTACACTTTGTGTGTATTGAACAGGACCACTTGAGGTTGTTCTCTTTGTACTGACTACATAAGTGAACAAACACCTCCGTTATTATGTATGCTTGTGCTCTTAATCCAGATATAATAACAGACATGTATATGCAGTGTGCATTACTTTGACTCATGAAAGAGTGAGATTCATTATGGGCCAACAACCTCTATGAATTGGGTAATAACATTGTATGTATGATGGATTGTTGATTATAAATGGAATTCATGTCCCGATACATCGGGTTGATGATGTCCCCTTAAGGAGCTCATAAGGATTGTCATGTAAACCCTGTAGGTGGATTATATTCGACATGACAAATAAAGTTGAGCGGTACTACTTAAGGATAAAAGATGTCGAATCAATATAGTTGTCAGTAACTTAATTTGATCGACGAACATTCGATATCTTAACATGGGAAGCCAAACGAGCATATAATAAAAGGAGCCCACAAACATAATTTGAGATTAGGAAGGTAGTGCAACAACAGCTCATTAGTGGACCGAGCTATTGTTAATGAGCCTGGATTGTGTGTTCGGGCTGAACACGGGATATCCAGATCCGTTAGGAGGCCTAACCCTAATTTCTTCTCATGGTCCCTGCCGTAGCCTATATATATCCTCTATTCTCTGGCCGTCAAATTACTGATAAGAAATCTGAAGCTTTCTCTACATTTGTGATTCACGTAAGGAGAGAAAGAGAGGGGCTGCCAAGGAGAAGAAAAGGTTGGAAGATCGTCGCCCACACGACGTCCAACTCGAGGAAGGAATACGTGCAGAAGATCTTGGGATCGTCCGCTCGAGATTGCCAGGAACTACTTGTCTTCTTCCCGTCGCAGGTATAATTCGTGAACCCTAGTTTCCGCCTATGAAAGGATATAACACGTATTAAATCTGTTTAACTTTCTATCGATCAATACGCACACCAAAGTAAGTGTCCTGGGAATTTTCGGTTCCATTAATTGGTATCAGAGCCAGGTTGGATCTGCGTATTGATTGACACGCCCATGTTGTCCAATAAAACCTGCGCTGTTATAGTCGGTAGATGTAGATCTGTTCTAACTCGATTTTGCAGGCATCTTAGATCCAACTATTATGGTCCAATGCATGTTTTTGATTGTGTTGTTTAAACCACGGACATGTCGTGAATGTTGTTGTTGTGGATGTAATTAAAATCACGAGGGTTGATCGTGCTTATTATTTTAATTTTTTAATCTAGATTATGTGTGAACTCCTTCGGAAGGCATAGGATTGATGTAATTTTAATTATTTTTGATCAATCGTGATGGCGGTGGTGGTTGTTTCTGACGCCGGACGAGATGCTGGTTTTAAGCAGTCCAGAGGCAGATGATTTTCGATGAAGGAATCGACAGCCAAAACCTATAAAAAATTCGGGGCGTTGCCTCGAGCCCCACGACCTGACCGGGTAGGTCGAACCCCGAATAGATCTGCGTAGCGCCAGATTTTGGATTCGGATAGTTGAGGACGGAGCAGGAAAGATGACCATAATAGTTGAATATTTTTCTCTTATTTGTTGTTATTTTGCTTTTTCTGATTATGCATGTTTATTATTGTGTGGATGTTTTTTTTGAAAAACTAAGCCTACATTAATAATGGACAACATGGACATAATATCAACTAGTAGAAAAACTCTCATTGTTAAATAACTAAGTGAGAGAGGATATTTGTTTAGTATAAATCCTATGGTCTCCATTACTGGTTTGTAGGTGATGTAATTATACTTGCGCGTTGGCTTTAGTGCCTTCCTCCATATCGGATGAGTATAATTATGGATCACCAGTGCAAACTTCCTTAGGGATAATTGTAGAAAGTTACCTAGTATGTGTTCACTTCTCTATCTGAAGGAATTCATTACAAGGTAATGGACTTAGTATTAAGTAATGGTATACACTTAGATACAAATAATGGTATCCTCCCCATCGGAGTCACTGCTATTATTTGTATGACCAGAGCAAGACCAACATATTAATTTTATTTGTCATAAAGTTATGTTGACATGATAGTAAAATTAATAAGTAGTACCTACTTGAACAAAGTTGAATTTGTATACGTCTACACTATCGTGGCATGCTAAATTCATGATGTTCAAGGTGTTGGTAAATTTCTATTTAATTAATTCAAAAAGTTTTTGCCCTACATAATTTATATTTATGTGATTCTTAAGATTTCAAAAATGGATTCTTTCAATCCACTTATGGTGATTCTTAAAGAAAACAAACTTACTGGACTTAATTATATTAACTGGAAACGTAATATGGACATTGTCTTGGCTGCTGAGGAGTACAAATATGTACTTGTTGAGGAATGCCCACCTAAGCCTGATGCTAACTCTGATGAAGAGGTCAAAGAGGCTTATAAGAAGTGAAAAAAGGCAGATGAGATGACGCGGTGTTACATTCTGGCATCTATGTCAAATGTACTGCAACATCAGCATCAGGCCATGGCCACGGCTTATGACATGATGTATAACCTCAAGGAACTCTTCGGACATTATAGTAGAGCAGTTAGGCAGTTTGCTATAAAGTGTTTGATGAATACAAAAATGGCTGAGGGTACACCAGTAATGGATCATGTTTTCAAGATGATGGTCATCTGAATGAGATGGATATCATTGGAGCTGAAATCGACGGGAAATCCCAGGTCGATATCATTCTCGGGACTGCCTAATTTTTTTGACAATTTCTGCCTTAATTACAACATGAACAAAAGGTTGTATAGTTTGGCAGAACTTACAAAAGAGCTACAGGATGCGGAATCTCTCTTTAGGCAGAGTGGTCATGTTTTGTTTCTGAAAAGGCTTCTACTTCTAAGCCAAAAGGCGGTAAGAAGAAGAATAACATTCAGAAACAGGCAAACTCAGCAAAGAAGGACATAGGACCTCAAGGCGCGGTGAAAAAGCCGAAAGACAAATGTTTCAAGTGCAAAGGGTCAGGACATTGGAAGACTGATTGTCCACTTCTCAAACAAGGGAACAAAGAAGGTATATCTCATTTACTAGTAGTTGAAACATGTTTAGCGGTGTTATCTACCGGCACCTGGTTTGTAGATACAGGAGCCACTAATCATGTCTGCAATACATTGCAGGGGTTTCAGGAAACCAGACGGCTCAGTGATGGAGAGATATGCTTGTTCATAGGTGATGCTACAAAAGTAGCGGTCGTTGCATTAGGAGATATTACTTTATCTTTTTGTAGAAATAAGTCTTTGACATTGAGAGATTGTCTTTATGCACCTTCACTTAGAAGAAATTTAGTTTCTGTTTCTATGTTAGTTAAGGATGGATATTCAGTTTATTTTAATGACAATATTGTTATTAGAAAGAATAAACATTTTATCTGTTCTGGTGCATTGGTTGATAATCTGTATGTCATTAATCCTATTTCGTCCACAATGCAACTTATGGAAATGAATAATATGTCATCTAACTTAAATAAGAGAAAAGAACCTTCTTGTATGAACCAAACATATCTTTGGCACTGGCGATTGGGGCATATTAACCTAAGAAGGATTCAAAGACTGGTTGAAGATGGACCTTTGAGTTCACTGGAAGTTGAGACACTACCAGTATGTGAATCCTGCTTGGAAGGTAAAATGACCAAAAGGCCTTTTACGGCAAAGGAGTATAGGGCCAAAGATGTGTTGGAATTGGTTCATTCTGATTTTTGTGGACCCATGACTATCCAAGCTAGAGGTGACTTTGAATATTTTGTCACATTTATTGACGATTATTCAAGGTATGGATACATTTATTTGATGCACCGTAAGTCTGAGTGCTTTGAGAAATTCAAAGAGTACAAGGCTGAAACGGAGAAACATCATGGAAAATGTATCAAGTCATTACGATCAGATCGTGGTGGCGAGTACCTCTTTGGAGAGTTTAGGGATTATTTATCAGAGGCTGGAATTCATCCCAATTGACTGCACCTGGAACGCCCCAGCAGAATGGTGTAGCCGAAAGAAGGAATAGAACTCTTATGGAGATAGTTAGATCAATGATGAGTTATTCAGATTTACCATATTCGTTTTGGGGATATGCCTTAGAGACTGCAGCTTATATTTTGAACTTGGTTCCTTCTAAGTCAGTACCTCTTACTCCCACAGCTGTGGATTGGGCGTAAGCCTAGTCTGAAACATGTTCGTATTGGGGGTAGTGCAACACATGTGCTGAATGCGAAAGCAGATAAGTTGGAATCTCGTACAGAAGTACGCTTGTTTGTAGGCTATCCAAGAGGAACGAAAGGAGGTTTATTTTATAGTCCTAAGGATCAGAAGGCCATTGTTAGCACAATGTCCGATTCTTAGAGGAAGACTATATGTGATGAACTATAAACCCACAAGTAGAGTTGTTCTAGAATAACTGAGAGGTGAGACACCAAGTACTTCAGTACCAACAGTACAAGAGGATGAACCACAAATAACTGCACAACGTGTCACAAATGTTACACTACAACCGATAGTGTCTCGTCGTAGTGGGAGGGTTGTGATACAACCTGATAGATATATGTTCTTGGGAGAGTCGTCAGACTTCGTCCCTGAGGAACAAGATTATGATCCATGTACCTACAATGAAGCACTCCAAGATAAAGATGCAGAGTCTTGGCAAAAAGCAATAATATCTGAAATAGAATCTATGGATTCTAATCAGGTCTGGGAGCTTGTAGAACCACCCGTTGGTGTAAAAGCCATTGGATGCAAGTGGGTCTATAAGAGAAAAAGAGGATCAGACGGTAAGGTTGAAACCTTTAAAGCTCGGCTTGTAGCAAAAAGTTTTACTCAAAGAGAGGGTTTCAATTATGAGAAAACCTTTTCTCCAGTAGTCATGCTTAAGTCTATCCAGATTCTTTTATCTATTGCAGCTCATCTCGATTATGAGATTTGGCAAATGGATGTCAAGACAGCTTTCCTTAATGTCTTGAGGAAGACATCTATATGAAGCAACCAGACGGGTTCATTGAAAAGGGCCAAGAGCATCTTGTTTGTAAGCTCAAGAAGTACATTTATGGACTTATGCAATCTTCCAGATCTTGGAACATATGTTTTGATCAGGTGATAAAATCCTATGGATTTGATCAATGTCAGGATGAATCATGTGTATACAGAAATTGTGACGAAAATGTGGTGGTGTTCCTAGTACTTTATGTAGATGACATATTGCTCATTAGAAACAATGTGAAGGTGTTATCTGATGTAAGGGTATGGTTATCTAAACAGTTTGATATTAAGGACTTGGGAGAAGTAGGTCACATCCTTGGGATCAAAGTTCTACGAGATCGCAAGAAAAGGATGTTGGGCTTATCCCAAGCTTCCTATATCGATACTGTACTAACTCGTTTTAGTATGTAAAATTCGAAGAAATGTTTCTTACCTTTTAGACATAGAATTGCTCTATCAAAGGAGCAGTGTCCGAAGAAACCTAAAGAGATAGAGAACATGAAAGCAGTTCCTTATGCTTCAGCAGTAGGAAGCTTAATGTATGCAATGCTATGTACGAGACCAGACATCTGCTGTGCCGTAGGCATGGTCAGCAGATATCAGTCTAACCCAGGACAAGAGCACCGAACTGCCGTAAAGCATATTTTGAAGTACATGAAAAGGACGAAAGAGTATATGCTAGTTTACCAGGCAGATAGTTTAGTTTTCTTGGGGTATACAGACTCAGATTTTCAGTCAGATAGGAATTCCAGAAAATCTACCTCAGGTTATGTGTTTACTTAGGGAGGTGGAGCCATTGTGTAGAGGAGTATCAAGCAAAAATGTAGTGCTTATTCCACCATGGAAGTCGAGTATGTGGCAGCCTCTGAGGCAGCCAAAGAAGCGGTTTGGTTCAGAAATTTTCTGTTGGACTTGGATGTGATACCTAGTTTGCCTAAGTCTATTACACTTTATTGTGATAATAGTGGTGCAGTTGCAAACTCGAAGGAACCACGAGCCTATAAGACAGGTAAACACATTGAGCGCAAGTACCACCTGATACGAGATTTCGTAAAGAAAGAAAAAGTTGCTGTGATCAAGATAGCATCAGCCGACAACCTAGCTGATCCCTTTACAAAGAGCTTACTAGCTAAGGCTTATGATAGTCATGTTGAGGGAATGGGAGTCAGATGTGTAGCAGCATGGCTTTAAGTATAACTGGGAGATTTGTAACAGTATACTGAAAATCAATGCTTTGAGTATAAATGGAAGATTGTTAGGGTTATATACTAAAACATCACTTTTGTAGTAACCTTATTTCCTTAAATTTTGAATGAGAATCTATGGGCAAATGTTTGCATATTGTATTTGTTGCAAGTGTTAATGCAAATGTCTGATATTCTATATTGTAGATAATATGGTGTGTGGTGTCACACAGAAGATCTTATTATCAGTTCCCTATAGAGTATATAAATAGTTCACAACCTAGATGGACTTGGACAATCTATTGGAAAGGTTGTAGTGTAATATGGTATTAGTCTATCTTGACTATAGGTTTACACTAGTACACTTTGTGTGTATTGAATAGGACCACTTGAGGTTGTTCTCTTTGTACTGACTACATAAGTGAACAAACACCTCTGTTATTATGGATGCTTGTGCTCTTAATTCGGATATAATAACAGACATGTATATGCAGTGTGCATTACTTTGACTCATGAAAGAGTGAGATTCATTATGGGTCAACAACCTCTATGAATTGGATAATAACATTATATGTATGATGGGTTGTTGATTATAAATGGAATCCATATCTCGATACATCAGGTTGATGATGTCCCCTTAAGGAGCTCATAAGGATTGTCATGTAAACCCTGCAGGTGGATTATATCCGACATGACAAATAAAGTTGAGCGGTACTACTTAAGGATAAAAGATGTCGAATCAATATAGTTGTCAGTAACTTAATTTGATCGACGGACATTCGATATCTTAACATGAGGAGCCAAACGAGCATATAATAAAAGGAGCCCACAAACATAATTTGGGATTAGGGAGGTAGTGCAATAATAGCTCATTAGTGGACCGAACTATTGTTAATGGGCCTGGATTGTGTGTTCGGACTGAACACGAGATATTCAGATCCGTTAGGAGGCCTAACCCTAATTTCTCCTCATGGTCTCTGCCGTAGCCTATTTATATCCTCTATTCTCTGGCCGCCAAATTACTGATCAGAAATATGAAGTTTGCTCTAAATTCGTGATTCACGTAAGGAGAGAAAGAGAGGGCTGCCAAGGAGAAGAAAATGTTGGGAGATCGTCGCCCACACGACGTCCAACTCGAGGAAGGAATACGTGTAGAAGATCTTGGGGTCGTCCGCTCGAGATTGCCAGGAACTACTTGTCTTCTTCCCGCCGCAGGTATAATTCGTGAACCCTAGTTTCCGCCTATGAAAGGATAGAACACGTATTAAATCTGTTTAAATTTCTATCGATCAATACGTACACCAAAGTAAGGGTTCTGGGAATCCCCAGTTCCATCAACTACAACTGAGAAGTAGAAACTGAAGTGAAAGTTTTTCCGGCCTTCCAGGTAAATCCAAGTAATACAACTCATCTCTTTCATGCTCCGAACCAATCATCTTCTTCGTCCTAAGGTCCTAAAAAATACAAGAATTGGAAGAAAATGTTACAAAATATTGAAAATATTTGCTTAACTGGTTCACAGATAGAAAATTAAGAGAAAAATTAGGCACATATATTGAATCAGATAATCACAGTAATTGAGTAGGGTGAATGACATATTTTTCGAGCACATGACGAGTAGATCCATCATACAAGATAATATTATGTGTATTTATAGTAACAATAATAACTCTAACAACCAACGACAAAAAAGTCCAACGAAAAACAAACAATGAAAATGTTCGAGGAAGAGGCTCTGTCATTCTCCAAGGCACATTTTACTGCATTTTGGACTCAATTTTAAAGAAGCCAACCCACATATGGGAGATTGTCTAAATTCACTTTGTTCCGATCAATTGATACCAAAATAATTTTTCCACAATGATTACATTTCAATTGGTGCTAGGAGTGGGGCACTAGAACGACGTTGACTGTTCACAAGCACAAACAATTGACCATGGACGTTGCCTGTGTGTGTCCGGTGGCCATGGCCGCCCGTACCTTCTCTGACCCCTCCCGCAGCTGCAACTGTTGAGGAGGGGCTGGATGAGAATTAGGTTATTTTTCTAGTTTTGATTTTTTTTATTGTTTAAGTATATTTCTACACACCCACACAAAAAGAAAAAAGTCATTGAAGAAATAAAGAAAACTCAAGTCCTCATCTCTCTGATTGGAGGGGAGAAAAAGTAGGCTGGATTTTATCCTATATGGGTTATGCTTGTTTTTATTTACATTTTTCTTTCTTATGTTTTCTTATAATGTATGTTTTCTAAGATTCTCCTACCTCTCTGGTCACCTATGTCGCATGGACACGGATACGACACGACACGGTAAGGACACGGCACCTATTTTGGAGTGTCCATGGAGTGTGTGATACGTGTCTGTGGAATGTCCGATACGTGTCCGTGGAGTATCTGATACGTGTCCGACATAACACTGCCACATTTTTGGAGTGTCCGTGCTTCCTAGCTGCTCTGCAATTTTTGGTGATGCAAGTCGAACTTAAACATAGTTCCAAGAGGGTGGAACAAATTTGGTGAGGCTGGTTTATCCTCTGCGGTGGCTATGTGAACAGAACCAGGAAATAGAGTTGAAGCTTAACTGATAAATATACTAGGTACTGGTTTCCTGTTGCTAGTTTGCAACAGAAGATGCATAGTTTAATATGAGTTAAACCTATGATCGGGCATTCTTGATCTCTGTATGTGGTTTAGAATTCTCTTTGGAACAATTCCTTGAAAACCCTAGCAAGCATAAATGGTATGGACAACAAGAATCTAGGAGTTTAAAGTCAACATTATCATGAACTCAAAGGTTTATATCCTGAGCCAAGTCCTTAAAAATGATCCAACTGTTCCTTTACACCTATGTTGCATGAATATGGACACGGATACAGGTTAGGACACGATACCGATATGGGATACAAACAATTTTAGATAGGTACACTAGGTAGTCACCTATGTTGCACGATATGAACACGGGTACAGACAAGATACGGACACCATTTTGTAGTGTTTGTGCAACATAGCTTTACACCCTTCATCTGTTTCTTGATGCATGGACCTTTTGTGTTTTTACTTCACTTGGAACTGAAATAGTTCTTCCATTCAGCGTTTCTATTTTGTTTGCAGGACTATGAAGCAAAGAGATACATCAATCAAAAGATTGAGTTACAGGTATGCTATGATTTTATTCTTATTAGCTTCCATCTTTAAATTGTGTTTAATTCCTATTGTTCCCATGGCGTATAATCCTTGTCTTGCTCTTCTCTGTTGTATTCTGTGTACATCAAAAGAGTGGGACCAAAACAGAGGAGTACTTGGATCAACTAGATAAAGCACTTGAGGTACACATATCTTGCCTTGTTTCCATGTATTTTCCATCCTTTGATTGCTTACATTTTTCTATACTGTTATTAATGCAATGCAATGTTTTCAGTTATTAACTTTAAATTGATGAAGTTAAACAGAAAACATGAACTCATGAAGGGAATAAAAACAGAGTTAACATATTAACATAGAATGAAGAACGGGAGAAGAAGAATAAGGTAAATTGAACACACAAAAGGGGATAAGAAATGGCCTTAGGGGTGTTCACTGGTTGTGGGTCCGATATCTTGTATAAATGAATTTTCAAACATAGATTTAGCTGAGGGTTTTAAAACTGGGTTTGCAAAATCGAGCATCAGTTGTTGGGGATTCCATAGTTGATTTTCATACCTCTGTCAGTCCATTTTTTTTGGAAGGTGTAATTCCAAAACCCTACACTATGTAGAAGGACCCCAGGCAGAACCCATCTATATGACAGAAATCCACTAGGGACTACTAGTATAGGTCAGTAAATCTGGATTTGATTTGGACCTTACCCTTTTAAGTTTTAACCTGATCCTTATCTAAATAAAAATCAAGGTCATATATAAGTCCTTATTCGAGGGCTGAACTCCAATTGGCCCAAGCAGAGATCCCAAATGCATCTGGTTGACTAAAACAAGAAGATGTTTTGTTCATAAAAAGCACGAGTATAACTACTAGACACCAGTCTCAAACCTGATCTGGAAAAGTATCTAAACCTAACTTGCTTAGTGAACCGGTCTGATATAGGTCCACATAACCGACCCAGAGACTATGCGAATTTGCTCAGGTTCCACAGTTCCATACCAAATTTAACTCACGTGCACCTAGGGCCGGCCATGACCCAGGGCAACCAGGGTGACCGCCCAGGACCTACGGACCACGAGGACCCCCCCCCCCCCCCCCCCCCCCCCCACACCACAAACAAAAAATAAAAAATCACTTGTATACATATAACCTTTTTGTAATATGTTAAATATTACTGCTCATACAACATAACATAATGACCTATCTAGTATAGTTGGTTGTCACTTAAACCTTCTATGTAGAAGGGCATGGGTACAAGGCCTAGTGGCCTTGTTTTTTTTTTAAAAGAACTTATCAGATTTTTTAAGAAGGGGCACCATCTTAATTTTTGTCCTAGGCACCCAAAAATTCTACACCGGCCCTGCTTGCACCCCTAAACAACACTTTCTCATTTCGTACCTTATTTGCTTCTTGGAGAGCCCAATTTACACCACACATTACCAAATTTGGTGTATGCTCAAAGATGGAGCTCATAAAGATGGCTTCGCAGAAGACACTGCTTTATTGATGAACCAAGCACATACTTACGCTTAAAGATTAAAAGTTCTTTACTATTCTAATTTCTCAATACAGCTAATAAAAAGAAGAAATGATGATTATATAAGATAGTAACCTTAATGCCAAATCTGGATTCTTCCCCCTTAATCAACTCAAACCAACAAAAATCTACTTCGAAAAAATAAATTCCAGTAATAATATACTCCTCTCTTCTTTATCAGATGATGTTAATCAAACGTTACTAAAGATGAAGCAACCCGAGTTACAACAGATTTATGGATTTGTAAAGATATTTCCTTGTTTACATATAAGATCCAAAAATTACGATAATGAATTTACCACTTAAAAAGGAAAATTGATAGAAAAGTTTTGTTAAACAGTTGAAACCAAAGGATACTATGAATATTACAAATAATGCCTAATAACAGTTTTATGATACAATTAAATTACTCTTTCAACACTTTTGGACTAACTTTGAGGCCCCTAGTATTGGAATTTGGGTTTGATGGTATGCTCCTGCATAAAGGTTTGCATAACCTAGATTACTTGATGTCTGGTGAAGCTTCAACTACTGGAATGCATTGATTTGTAAAAGCCAAAAAACATAGGGCACAGAGAAAGCCTCCTAAAATTATGTGGCTTAGAGACACCTCCTGCATTCATAGGGTGTTTAGTGTAAATTTCTCTTTCTAGAGGATAGTGCAGATTTTCAAAATAGTTGTCTTTACATAACTACAAATACTTTGATTCATTTAAAAATCATGTAAGTAATTTTCTCTGTCTTGATTGAGTTTGCTAGCTTCCAGTGGAAAGTAGCCTTATGTCTATTCAAATTACAAAATTGATTTGGATTCCAGGTTGCAGGAAAAAGTTTTGATCCTGAGCTGGTGGTATACAATGCTGGAACTGATATCTTAGATGGTGATCCCTTGGGCAGGTTGAAGGTATATTCGATTATATTATGTTTGTTTTCACCAGTCTGACAAGTCATTTCTGATTGTAATGGGATTTTGTATGGAGCACAACTAAGAAAAATGAGCTCCTTAACAACAGTATGCAAGTATCTTGGTTTAGAATAGATGACTCTCTCAGTAGGTTCTAAACTTCTAGATTTATTGGCAGCTCCATTTCTTGTCCATAGACTCATATAGACTAGGAACTTCGCACTAACTGTGAAGTTTGACTTTTAGTACTGCCAGTCCTAGTTGTGTTCAATATATTCGTGGAGTTTTTTCTTCAAATTTTAACCACAGATGATACTATTTTGTTCATGATGAGTATATACTCTTCTTAATCGGTTATTTATATATACTCAGTGTTGTGATTTTATTATGTATTGGTTGTGCCGATCTCTTTTGAACTGCTAATTTCAAAAGGCTCTTAGGTTAGTTTATCATTATATGACTTTTGCGTGCCAATCATTTGCAGAAGCTTTTACTATATTCGTACTGATATCTTCACTTTCATAGGACTGTAATGATACTTAATAAGGTAGCTTGTTTGACCATGCTATGCGTGCACGATTGGTGATATGCTATGTTCCTAAATTATGTCTTTTGTTTTGCTAAGCATTTTGAAGAAGCCTAGCCCTATCATACCACCCCCTCATTCAACGTTCTAGTTTTACATACCATAACAGTTTGCATTCCGTGTATCATTGCTATTTGCCTTTACCACAATACATCATTTAGTGACAAATACAGATACTAGCATTAGAGAAACCAAATAAAATTCCTCAGCACTCCACATGTTTCATATAAAATTAATGATGTAAAAGACGTCTCCACTTAATTACTAGTAGGACAACTTAAGAAAGTTTAAACCAGTAACACCTAAAAACTGTCAAAGTGTGGGATCAATCAGGTAGGTATGTGTAATGCACAATTATGATAACAAAACTTTTATTTATTTGAATCATATCCAAATCCACAGCACATAAATTAATATTGGAATTAACATAAAAACCCATTCACTAAATGAATTTGCTTGAGGGCATAAATATCAACAGAGAGTTGACAATCTCTCGGAACATGATGTTATCTTTCCCAACCAGCTTTGGTAAAAATATTAGCAAAATAATTACAAAAACTCATTTGGAAAATTGGTTTTCAAATTCAACTAGATTTTGAGAAATAAAACTAATTAAATATCAAAGCTGCCTTAGGATTCAAAAATAGGTGATATCGTGAATACGATATCCTTTATATGTATGTACATGGTCTGATTTATCAAAACTGCTTTGTCTGGTTCCTTTTTTCTTTTCCTTGCTTTCTTCTTCAAGTAGTTTCTTTGCCGTGGGTCTAGTGGCGGAGCTTGACTAAAAATTTTGGAGGGGCAAATTACATTTTGGAGGGGCTAGATTGTATTTTTGAAGGTGGTAATATCTGAAATTTAATTTTTTTTATAAGAAAATTAAAAAAATGTGGGGGGTGCCCCCCCCCCTCTCCCCCCCTAGTCCTCACTAAGCTCCGCCATTGTGTGGGTCCTTCGTAATTAAGAAGATTCCTGTCCCGTATTAATATTTCTTAAAAATGTCTTCACCTTTATTACAACTGTCTAATAAAACTGATCTGTGAAGGGATGTTCATTCTGATAATGCAAGAGTAAGTAATTGTTATATCACCATAATTCAAGAAGTAAATTTTGGGTACTACATTTGAGATGGATCTTTTGGGTATATGGTAATGTTTTGGGCTACACATCTGCAGGTAAGTCCCAACGGAGTGGCCATCAGGGATGAGAAGGTATTTAGATTTGCTAGAGAAAGGGATATACCACTTCTCATGCTAACATCAGGTGAACTAATTTCCTTTTCTTTTCCTCTCGGTTAAACCAGCTTCTTCTTTTTTTCTGCCTGATACATAGGATTTTCTACTTCCCTAACTGAATGGTCATGCAGGTGGTTATATGAAGTCAAGCGCTCGAGTTGTTGCTGATTCGATAATCAACCTTTCAAAGAAGAACTTGATAGATCTTGACAGCCGTCTCAGTTGAAAGTGATACTTCAAATATTTCACCTACTTGTAGAGAAACTTATATGGTTAGTAAGATGAGTGCAGTCGCCTTTGTTTAATATGAGCGTCACCGCGCCCCCACCCCGCCCCCCCCCCCCCCCCCCCCCCCCCCCCCCCCCCCCCCCCCCCACCTATTCCCAAAGTTACTCATGTGAGCATCTTGTGTATTACTAAGGTCTGTTCATTAGTGTTGTATATCATAAAGAGACGTATGTAATATAAGGAACACGATTCTGCAGATGATTAGAAAAGAGTTTATATTTGGCTTTTGAGTTTATATTGTGGAACATCCATGAGCGAGTGGTATCAGTTCATAAATACATGGGCACAGCCGCACAGAGTTCTTTGCAAGGCATGTTCATGCTCGTCATTGTTTGTTGATACTCCAAAAAGTCTCATGCATGTTGCAAAGGGACATGTAGTCATGTACCTAGTTTATAATACTTGACCATCTTTAGGTTGGTACTCTGTGGCAGGCCCCTGCTGAACGTAGGCCATCTTGTTCCAACCAATAATGCTAAGGGGACACCAAAATCTACCCACATTTTAATGTGGGTGGGTGGGTGGGTGGGGGGTTGTCCACGGCGGACGGCAACATATGTGTTAATAACATTATTGTGGTGGTCCACACATGATCAACACAGGCTGCCACATCATGTGGTCAGCAAAATATGGTTAGATTTTGGTATCTCCTAAATAATAATACATGCAAATCTTTATATAAAATACAAGCTTAACACCATCCATCAATTGAGTCATTGTTAACAATTATTTCAATCCTTAGTAAAAGTTTAATGAAGCAAAAATGACTTACAAGAGTTAAAAAAAAAAAAGGTTTAATAAACTCAAACCAGTGCCTTGTAAGTGGTTGCTTGTCACAAAGGATGAACATACATGTAATTTCTCCTTAATCTCTACTCTTTATAAATTAAGAAGCTTGAAAATGACTCAAAGTGAGCCGTTTAAGTATATCCTCATAATAATAATAAAATATATCCTCATATAATTAAAAAATAAAAATAAATAAATACTAATTAGTTGTTTAACTATTTAATATTATCTAATTATAGCTACCTCTAACTCACATTGTTAAGATAAGAGATTTTTTTATTGGCTGGATGTGTTTGATCCCACGTGATAACATTATTTATAACAAATTTTTATTTAAAATATGTGTAATGCACGTGCACACTACTGGTAGAAGTTTAATGACACTAAGAAAGACTCAAAAGAGTGAAATAGAAATTGCTTATTAATAAAAGTTGGGCGCGGCTATACGCACCCCATGACTTTCTAAACACACCCCAAGTGCTAAGTACACCACATTTTAATTGAATAAAATTAGCATAAATACTAAGTATATCCCACCAAATGACCAAAATAACCTTTTTCTATTATAACACAAAACCTATCTATAATCCCTAAGCACACCCCAAAACATTCTAAATTCTCCTCTCTCCTTTCTCCTTTCTCCAAACGGCCGGCCCCCAAATTCGAAGTCTTCTTCGATCCCCTTCTTTTTCGTTCGACCCACGACAGTCGCCCAATCGTCGAGGAGCTTTTGGATTGTTCGGTGACCACAATGGAGAGACAATTCCAAGACCAATCCCAAGATCAATTTGGTGAGTATTTCAAATCGAACATCCTCATTACTTCGAAATGAGTATTATTTTCGCTTAGGATCACTGCTAGGGTTTCGAATCCCTTTAATTCTTGTTAGAACGAAATAAGTTTCGAATTTTTTTGGGTATTTACGGTTCAGTTCGAGCCTGGTCGGTCGAGCATATGTGTGCACGTTCGACCCGCGACAGTCGAACATTTTGTGAACGCTCGACCAGTATTTGTCGAGCAACAGAGTGGTCTGTTCGACCTGTCTTGGTCGATCTTCAGAGTGGTCTGTTCGACCTGTATTGGTCGAACAATATGAATATGTTCGACTAAGAGTGGTCGAGCAATTCATTTTGAAGTCCAAATTGTTTAATTGTTGATATTTTGAATCAATATAGCAAGAAGGACATATATGAGGTGATGATCTACAGGTTCTCATAGGAGGCGTCGGTTAGAAGAGTTGGCAGCTGCACGTAGCAGTCGTTAAGAAGCAGTAAACGTTGCTCCGATTCAAATGAGCGAGCAACGTGACGAGGAAGAACCTGAGCATGAAGAAGAGGCAGCTGCACGTACCACTGTAACTCCCTGAATCATATTTGGTGAATTTTGGGATTTTTCTAATTTTCCTTGGATTTAATATTGTTTCATACGAAAACCTAATTTCAATTGAATATGTTGATTAAAATAAAATTTGGGTGTTAATGAATTTTCCTCAATTTGAAAAGTATTTTTCAATACTAATTTGACGTCATAATGATTTGATTTATTTTATGAATTGTTTTGCTAAATTGAAACAAATTTTTGTAGCTAAATGAATATCTATGTATAAGTATTCAATTTCATAATAATAATCTTCTTGATTTCTTAATAATGTTATTTGAAAGACAAATAATATTATTAACCATTTTCGGAATTATTTATTAGTAAGTATTAAAGAATAACTGATTTTATTAATTGGTTAACTATTAACAAATTCTGTAATTAGTTGAGAGTAATTAAATTAGTTAGAATTTGAAAATTTGTTAGAATTTGAAAATCTGATTGAAACAATTTTGAATTTTGAAAATCTGTTGAAAATGTAGTGTTTTAAAAATTTGTTACACGTATTACACTATGCCACCCAGATCTAATTTTATTACAACACTGCCACTGTACACAAAGACCCTAGCTCAGATCTACAATTATTTACACAATTGCCACTCCCTGCACACACACGCACACACATTATTTTATTATAAATTAATGCACACAGTCCAATGCACATTCAGACAAAATTCTGACACTCTCTCTACTTTCTCTCTCTACTCTCTCTCTCCTCTCTGGCCATCCTTGTCACGACCCGCACCCTTATGAAGGGCACGAGCACGTGGGTACGTCCAGCCTACGCCGCAGTATCGGCGGTAGAACGCTGTATATAACGTCTGTAAATACTACGACTAACAGTATAAAGGTACCTGTACAGTATATACTCTCCGAATGGAGGTGACATATCAATACAGTCTCAATCACAGAATAAAACTAAGATAGATAGCTCAGAAAGAGAACATATGATAGATGAAAGAGTAAATAAATCCAGTGTCCAATACAAGTCCAGATATATACAACATCACAGGGTCTCAAAATATAATATAGAAACTACAGTCTGATAAAGCTAGCTGGATCGCAGTCTAGTCAAACCTAGCTAATCTACACTACTCCGGGAGTACAAAATCTAGTTGCTCTACTATAAGGCCACGGTCCTGGACTACTCCATCTAACTCGAGTCCATAATAGGTCGAGCAGTCCGTCTCAGAATTATCTGTAATATATCATAACGGTATCCTGTCAGGAAAATGAGCAAGTACAAGCACTAACAGCAGTTCCATGTGAATTGACAAATTCTATAAGAGACAGTATAATGAACCACAAGACAAAGATATATGAAGACTTGGGAACCGTTCGGAAGCCGAGTTACAACCCTTAAACCAAACAAGGATCGGGGTTGTAACTCTTCTCCCGAGCAGAACTTAGTCTCCAATCAAGGTACAATATAAAGGCATGTAGAGCACGTGAGTAACTGTATAGCATGCATGGTGAGAAGCACTGTATGTAGAACAGAACAGGATATATGATAAGATAAAGTAAATATAAAATGTGCCTCGAATATTATAGCATAATGTGATCGGTATGGGTCAAGATCAGGCTTCCAGCCGACCGGCTACAAGTACGTGGACTCGGCCCGGCCGGGATGGTAAGCTATGGAGCAAGTAGTAGCACATGTCAGGTTATACCCATCGTGAGGTGAGGGTATAGCTATGATACAAGTAGTAACTCAAGGTGGGCATTGATCACACTATCTATAAAATTCCCCATTCCCCGAATAGTATACGGATCCGGACATAGCACGTCATGACGCGAGATTCCCTAAGAGGGGAGCAAGTCCTCTTCAGGAATCAGCGTCAATATAAGTACAAGAATCAAGACCAAGCAAGTACCAGTATCCCAAGAAATCCAGGAATGACATATCATGACAGGAATCCGACAATACTAGTCCGTGAACTATCGTGACTGAGAATCAAGTAAGACACTACGACTGAATCGGATATAGCAAATATCAAGACAATAAAAACTATCAGTGAATATACTCGCCTGCTGTCCTGAGCTGTAGGGTATATCAATGCTCAGAGCGGTAATCAGAAACCTAAAGATGAGATACTGTATGTTAATTTAGGTTTAAACAAGTTTAAGAATGATTTACAATGAATGATATGAAAGCTAGGTCAAACTAGGTCTCACTGAGTCACACTAAGTCCTGTCAAGTCAAATCTAGGTCAAATCAAGTTATATCAAGTCAATCTAAGTCAGACCAAGTCAACTCTAGGTCATACCAGTCATCACAGGTCAAAACAAGTCGAAGAAAGTCAAACGGGGTCAAGAGTTGGCCAACAGTTGACTTCTGGTCAACTGGTCAACCCTGGTCAACTTTGGTCACCTCTAGGTCAACCCTAGGTCAACTGGTCAAATGTTGACCAACAGTTGACATGTGGTCAACTGGTCAACTCTGGTTTGGATTTGGTCAAATCTAGACAAAGTGTTGACTCACGGTTGACTTTTGGGTAAAAAGTCAACTCTGGGTCAACCGAGCCAAAATCGGTTCAAATATGACATTTGTAGGGCGTACCCAACAATTACCAAAGTTTCAAGTCAATCCGAATACCCGAACTCCGTATCTTGAATTTACCCGATTACCCCTTAACATTTACCCTTAAACTGTTCTAACTCGACGCCAAGTGGCCTTCCCTTAGGAATTTCACTCCGTGCTTCCTAGGGTAGTAGGGTACTAGCCTATACAACTATTACCTACCAAGTTTCCTAGGGTAAGTGGACATCCAGTCCATCTTACGGTCCGTATCGCCCGTTTACCCGTTATCTTTAATATTTCAAGATACGGAATGGTACGGTGCGATACCGTCTCCCCAATCCCACACGTAACCCCGATTCCAACTCCGAAGCCTATCCACAAAATCTAAATAATATTATCTAAGTCCCCTCTAAGTTTTAACGCGTTCCGAATCACGGAACTCAATTTTCCCTATCACCAAATCCTAACTTAACATTTCACTCTCTCATTCACTCATTCAACTCTCACTTTTCACACCCTCTTGGGACAATCTTTGGGTGTTATTCTAGTGGGCTAAATAGGGTTATATAGAGCTAAATATATAGTTATATATATGTATATACATATAGGTATATTGTGGGGTATATACGGGGTCAAATATGGGGTTAAATGGGGGCCTAAAGGGGGGTTGCTGCTGCTGTAATTGCTGTTACTGCTGCTGCTGCTATGGCTGTGTTTGCTGCTGCTGTGGGGGGGGGGGGGGACAGCAGCCCCCTTGGGCCCCCCCCCTAGCTGCCATAGCTGCTCTCCCTTCCTCTCTCCTTTCCTCCTCAATTTCCCTCCTCTATTTCACTCTATCTCCCTCTCTAATCCCTTCTAAAACTCCTTCAAACACTCTCTAATTATCTCTAAATCCTCTCTATCACTCTCACATATATATAATACACACACACACACAACTAATTCTCATTCTCCCCTCTCTATACATACAAATGCACACACTCACACATATAAATCTACATACACACATACACATCTATATATATATATATATATATATATATATATATATATATATATATATATATATATATATATATATATATATATATATATATATATAGACACACACACATATGGACACATACACTGTAGCTCCCCTTCCCGGAATTTTGAAATATTTTTATTTATTTGATTTAAACGGTAATTTTAGAATTTTTGTAAATAATTATTTAGTTAATTATTACGGTAGGTAATTTTTTAATCATGATTAAATTTGGAGTACAAGGTGACTAGAAATCATGGCACGGATAGTGCAGTGGCGTGCCTTGACTAGTGTATTTGTCATGCCAAGGAAGATCCAGCCATAAGTGTGTCATAACTAGGAAAACCAGACCAAGTTATAGCATGGCCATTATAGATAGTTTAATTATTTATTATTAAATTTATTGACTTCGTAGCGACCCGGTTGTACCGAACTGGACCCGAACTGAGCCCAAGCCCATGTAGTCATGCAGTACGTTCAATGACAATCGTGTTGACGTATTTTGGTATGAGTGTGTGGATTTCCGTTTTAATTATTTAATGAATATTTTCTAGTATTTCATATTTATGATATTATAAATATCATTATTGTTTAATATTCAATGATAATTACATAAAATAGGCCCTCATGCATTTTGGGATTATTAGACTGTGCATGATGGTGTATACACCGTTATTGATTTATTGAATTTCGTGGTTATTATTATTATTATTATTATTATTATTATTATTATTATTGTTATTATTATTATTGCTATTATTTTATTATTTTATTTTAATATTATTGAAGTTATTATGAAATATTACTATTTTAATATTATTGGGTATATGTGTGTGAATATATATATGTGCATGTATATATACCAGTGTGTATAAATTTACGTGAGTAAAATATATAAATATACTAGTATTATATAAATAAGTCTATAATGTATAGATACATAAATGTATGTATAAATAAATATACATGTAATTGTAGATATGTGAAAATATTGTATGTGTAGATACTTAAGTAAATATATATATAAATGTAGGTATAAATAAATATACATGTATTTGTATTATATATATATATATATATATATATATATATATATATATATATATATATATATATATATATATATATATAAATATAGGTTTAATTGCTAATTGCTACCCTCAACTATCACACTTTTTCAAGTTGATACGCTAAACTTTTTTTCGTAACAGATTGATACATCAACTATTTTTTTTTTCAACTTAATACCTAACATTTTAAAAAACCCCAAAATGCCCTTATTCCTTCCCTCCCTCCACCCCCTCCCCCACTCCAGCCACCCCCCCTGCTAGCTCCGGCCGGACCCCCCTCCTCGCTTTCGGCCAACCGCCCCCCCTCCTCGCTTCCGGCCAACCCCTGCCCCGCCTCCCGCCCCGCCTCCCGCCCCGCACCCCCCTTCCCAGCCCCCCCTCCTCCCACTGCCGAGCCCTAGGGGAGAGGCGGAAGCGGGCGGACGGCCAGAGCGAGAGGGGGGGGGGAGGGGGTGGCCTGAAGCGAGCAGAGGGGTGGGGAGGAGCTGCGGCCGGAGCAAGCAGAGGGGGGAGCGAAGCTAGCAGGGGGGAGGGGGGTTAGGGATAGGGACATTTTTGTCCAAAATAATATCTGGGTATCAAGTTGTTACGAAAAAAAGTTTAGGGTACCAAGTTGAAAAACGGTAATAGTTGAGGGTATCAAGTAGCAATTAAGCCATAAATATATATAGTGTACATGTGTACGTATATGTAAATATATGTGCGTATGTGCATATATATAAATATAAATATTATGTGTATATATATATACGTATGTGTGCGTGTATATATATATAATATAACATGTGGTGTATGTATATAAATAATCACATATACAAAGATATATATATAATTATACTTAAATATATATAAAAGAAGAAGGAGCAGTAGCAACCCGGCTAAGCAGCCAACCCAACCGAGCAAACGGCGGACCCAGCCCACGCCAAGGACCCCACACGAACAGAACTAAGCCTAACCCCTATCTCCCCAGCAACCACAAACTATCGGAAACCCAACCCAGAGGAGTTCATATATATCGTATATATATATAAAACCGAGAGGGAGAGGAGATTGGTTATCATTAAAACGAAACCCTAACCCTCGACACAAACCCGCGCCCCATCCCTCGTCACCCTGGGCGTGCCCTGCGTGCGCGCGCGCCACCGTGGGCACCGCCGGACGGCCGGAGCAGGCCGGAACCACGCGCACAGCAGGGCGATGGAACAGAGAAGTGGCAGCGCCGAGCCAACTTCGCGACGCTCTCCCTTCCATCTTGTTCGATCTTTCGTCGAACCAGTGGTTTAGGTACGACTACAACCTAAACAGCTTCGTTTCAATTCATTTACCCCGATTCGCTTTGCACTGCACGCTTCGTAAGTCGAACCCAAAGTTGCCGAAAAACCTGTTCGAAAACAGGGCTTATAACAGTCCAATCACCCATGTTCGATGATCGATTTCGATCGTTCCAGTAACCTTTTAGAATTTCCACTTGAACACATTTTTTGACAACATGTAGGGGTTCGAATCTCTTCTTACGGAATTTGAATTCATCGACTACTCGCCGAGAAATCGAATCCCAAAGTTTCCCAAAAACCTGTTTTAAAAACTAGAAAATTGTTCCACACGACGTGCGTTCCGCCAAACCAGGCGACGTGATCGCGAACCGAAGGCATCGAAAGCTGCGTAACGGCTTCGTGGTTGTGTGGGCTTGGACGGAATTCGAATTGGTCGCGTGTGCGCGACGAATTTGATGCGTATCCGTCGAAATTCTCCGTTTCGTGCACTTTGCAAATTTCTCAATTACTTTTTGCACGCTAGTCAGATCGAGACGAAACTTGCGCCAACAGGACCGTATCGTTTTTCTGGTCCTGTATGCCAAGTTTGGTCCGATTCTGAGACAGTTGACAAAATCGTTGTTTTGCGGGTCCTACGGTCCCACTCAACGGGCAATTTTGTGCACGGTCCGCCGGAATCCAACTCTGGACATACGGTTGGGTTCGTATCAGAAAACCGGATCCGTAGACATATAGTTTAATGACTTTAGAGACCGTTGACTCTGGCACGCTTTTCGGTGCAAAGCGGGTCCAACGGCGGACACCGTTTTGACCCAAAATTATCGTTTTGCCCCTGTGTCCAGAATTGGACTTAATGACAGACAATCCTAGCTAATTTGACTATTCTAAAAACATTGGTAATATTTATTTCAGCTTTCGAAGACTATTGTACTGGTTTTGACTATTGTGGCACATTGAGTAGTTCAAACTGTCGGTTTCACCAGCAGAGGACCACAGGCGAGTGCAGTTTATTGTCTGTATTTCGATATTGATTTTCACTATATTTCATTGGTTGGCCATTGGTTATGTGATTATTTTCTATTATAAACTGTTGAGTCGGGAATGAGAAGTACCAAGGATGTGTGATCCGACCGTAGACCGTGTTTATTTTCATGCAGTAGATCTCGTAGACAGTGTTTATTTTCATGCAGTAGATCTCGTAGACAGTGTTTATTTTCATGCAGTAGATCTCGTAGACAGTGTTTATTTTCATGCAATAGATCTCGTAGACAGTGTTTATTTTCATGCAGTAGATCTCGTAGACAGTGTTTATTTTCATGCAGTAGATCTCGTAGACAATATTTATTTTCAGGCAAGTATACCTCGTAGACCGTGCGGTGTAGAGTCCCAGACTGATCACATGTCAAAGGTACTTCTAACAGTTGGGAAAAGTATTTTGTGTCTATTTATTGCTATTGGTTTTCCGTATTTACTATTTATTTTCAAAACTCATGATTGATGACTAACCTTTGTTTTATAGTCATTTTTTTATTTGAAATTGCATTCAGTGAATTGTGCTCGTTTTATTCCTGACTGGAAACCAACATTTTCAGGTTAGCCGTGGATTCACCTAGCTTGGAAAGTGACGGAAATACTTGCAGACAAAAGCCTAGAGACTAGATAGATAGTTGAGTTGTAGTCATTCATTTATTTGTACAAGTTTATATTTTTCTACAAATGTAAAACTTGTGATCTTTGTAAGTTAAATTAATTTTTGTGAATGAGCATTATTTATGATTTTGATCTTTATGGCCGTGACAGCGTTCTACCGCCGACACTGTGGCGTAGGCTGGCTTGGACACGTCTCTTATCCGTTAAAAAAAAAACGGGTGCGGATCGTGACAAGTTTTTGTGGTGGCCCATGTAGGTCTGATTTCGCAAAACATGCGAACTCGTGGTAGTACTTAAGTTAGTCGTACTATTGCGAGCCTGCGACTAAGAAATACTCATTCACGAGTTAGGAAATAAGTTATTTTAAGAGAGTGACTAGGACTAGGAGTCCCTTATACAAATTTACCGATGGGTAGTCTAGGCCATGCAATTTAGGATGAGGATTATTAATTTTGATACCTTGTCAGATCCCCATAGTTACACTATTACCTCTTGATAGGACGATATGATCCAATGTGAATAGATTATTCACTTGGTGAGGCAGAGTTTCCTAGAATAATGATCTAACCTTGATGAATTGTTCAATTCATTCTCTTTGCCTCTTAGATATCATCCCCATATCCTTACCGAATTATCTATATAATTTCCATGCCCTAAGAATCATTATTTTATAAAGTTCTAATTTTGTTATCCATATACGGACCTCGAGTTAGTTTCGATTCAAGTTTATCCCTCAAAAGCTTGAATACACATGGAAGAGTTAAAATATTTGTATTTCCTTGTCCTCAGTTATTTCCCCCTGTTCAATCTTTTATCTTAAGGGTTGTGACTGATAGGACAAATGCTTACGCTTTATTTTATAGGCAACTTGTTTGAATCTCTAGGAGCTCATAGATTTTTTTTACAGATATAGTTAAAGGAATATTAGTTAACTCATAATGGCAGGACAGCAGCGCACTGTCGCCATTTATTTAAATTATGAAGACTCTGGATTCCCTGCAGCCAGCAGCGTACTGGCAAGGCACGATTCCTAGAGTTGAAATTAGTTTAAGAAAATGTAGGTTATAGAATATTGCTAAACTATAGCTAGTGGTCCTCTTTGACCGTAGTCACCCTTGTGTCAATATAAGGTAGAGTATCGGATAGCATATCACCCTGAAATCACGAATCCAAGGGTTTACCACAGCCCGAGTATACGGGCAAGGCATAACTCTCGGTGAAATGACTTCAGACGTGATTACAAGTTTAGGATACTATGGAGGATAGGACAATGCCATGTATGTCCCATAAGACCCAAAGCCAATACTAGTGGAGGTTCTGCAAGATGGGTAGCAAGTCGTCCAATCTGGCATTCCGTGGTCATTGTGATCTATTGATGAGGTAATTGATTGACGCTAATAGGTTTACCTAGAATATAGAATTTTTGAGGTCCATAACCCATTAGTCGACCAAGGCCTTGGATGAGAAGATAGAAGGTTGACTATATAAGCAGGAACACCCGGTAAAGTTTTGATTCTCTCAAAACTCGAACCACTTACTCCTCCTTCCAAAAATCCAGCATGCTTGAATTTTGACTATCTTGACCAACATTGCTATTACAGCCTAGTTTTGCAAGCTTACTCTTTTATCGAGCTTGATTCAAGACATATGTTTATTGGGGATGCCCGCTAACATATTTAATCAGAATCATTGTATTATGGTCTGATCAACCATGATGCATTCGGTTCATTTTTTATCTAATTATCCTACGTGGATTGAGTTGTATATGTCTCTAGGATCTCATCCACGACTGCCTTGACAATTCCTCTTGAATTATACATTCGCCTTTGAATCATGTAATTGTATCCAGTAACATCTCTCTTGAACTCTTTATTGGTTGTCTTTCACCGATTAGAAAGACGAAAGCTCGTATTTGATAGATAGACACATAGTATCCCCATAGCTATGATAGTTGTATATACAAGTGTAGCTACCATCGGCCAGCCATGTGACTAGAACCTTGCCTTGAGTTACCTGTTCTCCTCTCGACTCTCAAGTTACTTTGGAATTCCTCTAGTCTCATTATTCCTAAAACCATGTCCTAGCCTCTAAGGTGGGTAGACTGTAAGCCTTCTTGGGATACCCAAGGAATACCGATTGATTAGAATATTTTTCCCATTAGAATGATAGTTAGTGCCCCATGGACTCCCACTTTCCACTTAGATTATTTTGTATCCCCGGCCGTGTCATTAATATTCGGAGCACGAGACCAGCTGTTACCTTCCAACAAATTTCATATCCAAGATCTAGACAAGTCCACCTTCATCTAGGTATATCATGTCCCACTCAAACCCGTAACCTTGTACTCTATTTTTGTGCTACGACTTTCAAGTTAAAAGAACTAGCTATAACCTTCACCATAGTACCTACCCGGTATACCTTCCGACTTCCACCAGAGCCTCAACCTTGACTCAACTCAATCGACCCGATATATGGTTACGATTTACTCGAAGCCCCCACTATGCACATACCACTAGTGCGTCACTCAATTGAGATCTCATGTGCTCCTTAAACAGAAAGTCACTGAAGTCACATTTTGAGCTTCAGGGACCTAGCTAACCAACTTGACTAGCAACTAGCTCAATTCCCTGGGTAGAAACCTATTCTAGGATACCCTAATCTAGTAAGAGTAGTTTTATCATTGAGATCTTGTCTAGTCCATATAGAATGAAATCTAATGTTCATCCAACCAACGACTGATGCCCAAATAGAGAACCCATTAAGGTCACAACCTGAATTTCTCAAATTCTGTTTTATTGTGAAACCTTGTTTAGAATTTCGAAAACAAAATTTCTTCAATGCATGGATTGCAAGCCCTCTAAGAACGAGGAGTTCTTTAATTTAGCAAGTGACTAGACTAGAGTAGCCCAATCTAGCAAATGAGTCAATGGTTCGTAAACTTTTCTTCTATCCGCATCATTGGATACTCCTTACTGCTTTTGAAACTCCATAATTACTCTCTTATCCTTCTGTCCTCGTTATTTCAGAGAGACGAATAGTCATGCTTAGCGGAGTTTACCAATATTTCTTAGCTACTGGTGTAAATTTGTGCTTGTTAAATTTCGGATTGCTTGATAGGTAGGAGAAGATTATAGATACCATATTCCTAGATATTTGTTGGTAGGATTGTTAGCAACCAGTTAGAAGGTTTTAAGATTTTAGTTTGAGGAGTAGTGTGACCAAAGGTGGGTAGAAGCCCTCAAGGACTCGTAAATATGAAATGGCTAGGAGGAGGATATAAAATATTTTGAAGAATTGAATATGAGGAGATTAAAGTAATAGTAGACTTTGAATTTTAAGGACTAGTTATGAAATTGAATTTCGAGGACGAAATTATTTTTAAGGTGGATAGATTTGTAGCTCCCCTTCCCGAAATTTTGAAATATTTTTATTTATTTGATTTAAACGGTAATTTTAGAATTTTTGTAAATAATTATTTAGTTAATTATTACGGTAGGTAATTTTTTAATCATAATTAAATTTGGAGTACAAGGTGACTAGAAATCATGGTACGGATAGTGCAGTGGCGTGCCTTGACTAGTGTATTTGTCATGCCAAGGAAGACCCAGCCATAAGTGTGTCATAACTAGGAAAACCAGACCAAGTTATAGCATGGCCATTATAGATAGTTTAATTATTTATTATTAAATTTATTGACTTCGTAGCGACCCGGTTGTACCGAACCAAGCCCGAACTGGACCCGAACTGAGCCCAAGCCCATATAGTCATGCAGTACGTTCAATGACAATCGTGTTGACGTATTTTGGTATGAGTGTGTGGATTTCCGTTTTAATTATTTAATGAATATTTTCTAGTATTTCATATTTATGATATTATAAATATCATTATTGTTTAATATTCAATGATAATTACATAAAATAGGCCCTCATGCATTTTGGGATTATTAGACTGTGCATGGTGGTGCATACACCGTTATTGATTTATTAAATTTTGTGGTTATTATTATTATTATTATTATTATTATTGTTATTATTCTTATTATTATTGCTATTATTTTATTATTTTATTTTAATATTATTGAAGTTATTATGAAATATTACTATTTTAATATTATTGGGTATATGTGTATGAATATATATATGTGCATGTATATATACCAGTGTGTATAAATATACGTGAGTAAAATATATAAATATACTAGTATTATATAAATAAGTCTATAATGTATAGATACATAAATGTATGTATAAATAAATATACATGTAATTGTAGATATGTGAAAATATTGTATGTGTAGATACTTAAGTAAATATATATATATATATATATATATATATATATATATATATATATATATATATATATATATATATATATATATATATATATATATATACAAATGTAGGTATAAATAAATATACATGTATTTGTATTTGTATATATATAAATATATATATATATATATATATATATATATATATATATAATTATACTTAAATATATATAAGAGAAGAAGGAGCAGTAGCAACCCGGCTAAGCAGCCATACCAACCGAGCAAACAGCGGACCCAGCCCACGCCAAGGACCCCACACGAATAGAACTAAGCCTAACCCCTATCTCCCCAGCAACCACAAACTATCGGAAACCCGACCCAGAGGAGTTCATATATATTGTATATATATATAAAACCGAGAGGGAGAGGAGATTGGTTATTATTAAAACGAAACCCTAACCCTCGACACAAACCCGCGCCCCATCCCTCGTCACCCTGGGCGTGCCCCGCGTGCGCACGCGCCGCCGTGGGCACCGCCTGACGGCCGGAGCAGGCCGGAACCGCGCGCACAGCAGGGCGATGGAACAGAGAAGTGGCAGCGCCGAGCCAACTTCGCGACGCTCTCCCTTCCATCTCGTTCGATCTTTCGTCGAACTAGTGGTTCAGGTACGACTACAACCTAAACAGCTTCGTTTCGATTCATTTATCCCGATTCGCTTTGCACTGCACGCTTCGTAAGTCGAACCCAAAGTTGCCGAAAAACCTGTTCGAAAACATGGCTTATAACAGTCCAATCACCCATGTTCGATGATCGATTCCGATCGTTCCAGTAACCTTTTAGAATTTCCATTTGAACACATTTTTTGACAACATGTAGGGCTTCGAATCCCTTCTTACAGAATTTGAATTCATCGACTACTCGCCGAGAAATCGAATCCCAAAGTTTCCCAAAAACCTGTTTTAAAAACTAGAAAATTGTTCCACACGACGTGCGTCCCGCCAAACCAGGCGACGTGGTCACGAACCGAAGGCATCGAAAGCTGCATAATGACTTCGTGGTCGTGTGGGCTTGGACGGAATTCGAATTGGTCGCGTGTGCGCAACGAATTTGATGCCTATCCGTCGAAATTCCCCGTATCGTGCACTTTATAAATTTCTCAATTACTTTTTGCACGCTCGTCAGATCGAGACGAAACTTGCGCCAACAGGACCGTATCATTTTTTTGGTCATGTATGCCAAGTTTGGTCCGATTCTGAGACAGTTGACAAAATCGTTGTTTTGTGGGCCCTACGGTCCCACTCAACGGGCGATTTTGTGCACGGCCCGCCGGAATCCAACTCTGGACATAAGGTTGGGTTCGTATCGGAAAACCGGATCCGTAGACATATAGTTTGACGACTTTAGAGACCGTTGACTCTGGCACACTTTTCGGTGCAAAGCGGGTCCAACGGCGGACACCGTTTTGACCCGAAATTACCGTTTTGCCCCTGTGTCCAGAATTGGACTTAAGGACAAGCAATCCTAGCTAATTTGACTATTCTAAAAACATTGGTAATGTCTATTTCAGCTTTCGGGGACTATTGTACAGGTTTTGACTATTATGGCACATTGAGTAGTTCAGACTGTCGGTTTCACCAGCAGAGGACCACAGGCGAGTACAGTTTATTGTCTGCATTTCGATATTGATTTTCACTATATTTCATTGGTTGGCCATTGGTTATGTGATTATTTTCTATTATAAACTGTTGAGTCGGGAATGAGAAGTACCAAGGATGTGTGATCCGACCGTAGACCGTGTTTATTTTCATGCAGTAGATCTCGTAGACAGTGTTTATTTTCATGCAGTAGATCTCGTAGACAGTATTTATTTTTATGCAGTAGATCTCGTAGACAGTGTTTATTTTTCATGCAGTAGATCTCGTAGACAGTGTTTATTTTCATGCAGTAGATCTCGTAGACAGTGTTTATTTTCATGCAGTAGAGCTCGTAGACAGTGTTTATTTTCATGCAAGTAGACCTCGTAGACCGTGCGGTGTAGAGTCCCAGACTGATCACATGTCAAAGGTACTTCTAACAGTTGGGAAAAGTATTTTGTGTCTATTTATTGCTATTGGTTTTTCGTATTTACTGTTTATTTTCAAAACTCATGATTGATGACTAACCTTTGTTTTATAATCATTTTCTTTATTTGAAATTGCATTCAGTGAATTATGCTCGTTCCATTCCTGACTGGAAACTAATATTTTCAGGTTAGCCGTGGATTCACTTAGCTTGGGAAGTGACGGGAATACTTGCAGACAAAAGCCTAGAGACTAGATAGATAGTTGAGTTATAGTCATTCATTTATTTGTACAAGTTTATATTTTTCTACAAATGTAAAACTTGTGATCTTTGTAAGTTAAATTAATTTTTGTGAATGAGCATTATTTGTGATTTTGATCTTCATGGCCGTGACAGCGTTCTACCGCCGACACTGCGGCGTCGGCTGGCTTGGACACGTCTCGTATCCAATTGCACCAGCGGAGAAAATGAGGATGTCGTCCGCGTATGCAAGATGATTTATGAGAGGGCAACCGGTCATTGTGTGAAAGTGCTGGAATCCAGGAGATCGCGGCATGATTTTGAGGTTTCTGCTCAGGGCTTCGGCCGTGATGATAAAAATGGTGGATGAGAGGGGGTCTCCCTGTCTGACTCCGCGAGTAGCTTTGAAGAAACCCTGAGGTTGGCCGTTGATGACAGTGGAAAACCATGAGTTGTTGATGGATCTAAAGATGATGTCGATAACAGGTTCCGAAAAACTAAAGGCTTTGAACACCCAGATCATGAACTGTCAGTCAAGACGGTCGTAAGCTTTTTCCATGTCCAGTTTGATGGCAACGTTCCCCCCTGGACGGGAATTTCATACACGTGATCATCTCTTGGGCCAGGAGGATATTATCGGTGATATTGCGACCTTTGACGAAGCCGCTTTGCTCTTCAGAGATGATTCTGGGGAGGATGTCCGACATTCTGGAGGCGATGATGTTAAAGATAATTTTGTTGGTGAAAGTGCAGAGGCTGATCGGTCTGAAGTCTTTAAAGGTGTCTGGATTGTCTTTCTTTAGAATGAGGATGATGTGGACGGAGGATATAGATTTCGGATACGTGGCTCCTTGAAAAAATACGGTTGTGGCATCCCCGAGGTCGGACCGAATGATATCCCAACAAGTGCGGAAGAACACCCCGTTGAACCCGTCCGGACCCGGGGCGCTGTTAGCATTAATGGACCACACAGCTGTCTTAACCTCGTCGACAGAGGGGGGGCACGGAGGCTTTCGTTATCCCTGTCACAAATCAGGGAGGAGATCTCGGACAGGAGTCCGTCATCTTTAACCACGGCCTCTTTAGCAAACATGTTGGAGAAATAGTTCGTGGCTGCCGTCTGAATGTTCTTCTGATCGTCCAGAAGTTGGCCATTTTTATCGCGGATGCGATGAATCTTAAGAGAGCTTCTGCGTCCTTTGACGCATTTGTGAAAGAAGCCAGAGTTCTTGTCCCCTTCTAAGTCCCAGGTTAATCTAGCCTTTTGTCTCCAGGATTCTGTTTCAACCCTGATTCTAGATTTAAGGATGGCCTTGGCGAGGTTGAGAGAGGCGCAATTTTCCTGGGAACTGAAGACGGCAAAATCGATCTCCGCGCGGGTGGCATCGTCTTCAGCATCTTTAATGGCTTGAAAAATGTCTCCGAACGCAATTTTGCTCCAGGCCGTAAGGGCTTTTCTAGTAGCTTTAAGTTTGGTAGCAATTCTGACCAGAGGATCCGGGTGAGTGACAGAAGCCCAAGCCTCTTCTACGATGTGCATGAACTGGGGGTGGTGTCGCCAGAAGTCAAGGAAGCGGAAGGATTTTTTGATGCGATTATGAGTGATATTAATCTCGAGAAAGATGGGGGAATGGTCAGATTCAGTTGAGTTCAGGTGCGACAGATTACTGATCAATCCCAAATCCGACCAACAGTCATTCACCATGGCACGATCAAGGCGGGAGTACTGCCTACGCGATCCATCTTGCATGTTGCACCAAGTGAACTGGTTGCCGTGGAAGGGGATGGCGGAAAGGTGGGCGGTTAAGGCGAAATTGTTGAAGTCCTCCATGGCCGAATGAGGGGGGTCACGACCTCCGGATTTTTCCTCTCTGCAAGATACCGTGTTAAAATCTCCGATGCAAAGCCATGGCATATCGTCGTGAGGAAGGGAGGGGCCCGACAGAAGCTCCCAAAGAACTTTACGCTCCAGGATGCTGCAGCTACCATGGATGGCCGAAAGGAGGATGCGAGACTTGAAGGCGGGGTGCTCTACCCAACAGGAGAGGGCTTGAGGGGAGTCGTTGATAATGCCAAAGCGGAAGTCAGCTGCGAAGAAGATCCAAATGTCGTGACATCCGGTGATCGCGGAAGGGAATCCCAGCTTGAGTTGAATTTCTTTCATTCTTTTGTGTGGTATTTTGGGTTCGATAATGACAAGTAAATCAATCTGATTGGATTTGGTAAGGCTGATGATCCGATTCATAGTTTGTTTATTCCCAATGCCTCGAACATTCCAAGAAAGAGTCCTATCTGAACTCGAGTAAACGACTGCGACTGCCGAAGGGGAAATGTCAGAGTCTTCACACTCCGCCAGAGCGCAAAGAGGATTGTCTCGATCGAGGAAACCCGCTTTCTGAGCCTGCCAAAATCTTCCGGTGAGCGGGGAGGACGGGCGAGGAGGAACGATGGCCGATCGAAGGGGGGGAGGTGGAACGGCGGAGGACGGAGCTCCGGCTACCGCACCGATGGAGTGCGATCTGAGATCGGTCGAAGATTGGACACTGGGAATCACTATATCGGAGGAGGAGGCTTGGGGGGGCAGCGAAGGAGAGAGGGGTGATGGAGGGGTTTTGGAGGGGAACTATGTCGAGGCCGGTAGGGGGAGGGGGTGGGGGGTTAAGGAGGCCACCGGAGATAGGCGTCTCTGGAGAGCAATCATCCGGATCAAAGTCTAGTGATTCGAAGGAATTATGGAGAGTGATGGCGAGTGAGGGGGATAGGGGGTTAGGGAGGCCATCGAAGACCGGCGGCTCAGGAGCGCCATCAGCTGGGTCCGAGTCTATCGCTCCGAAGGAATTGTGGAGAGTGATGGCGAGAGAGGGGGGTAGTGCGGAGATAGAAGCGGTATGGATGGGTGGACTACGAGCGGGAGATGGGGGGTTGGAGGGGATCCGCATTGTGGGGCGGGATGGGGGTGCCGTGCCTGTATCGCGCGCTTTCCTGGGGACAGGTTTCTTGAGTTCTGGGTGAGCACGGAAGCAGTATTGTAGAGAGTGGCCGTACATCTGGCAGTGTTGATAGAAAATAATGTGGTTGTCGTAAACCAGTGCTTGACTGAATGATTGATCTCCGAGTTCTATCTCTATCAATTTGGGTGGCTCGTTTGCGAGGTCCAGCTCTACGCAAATCTTTGCGTAGTTACATTTAGAGAGGTTTCTCGTTTCTTCGGCGATGGCCACAAGGACTCCGAAAGAGCTGGCGATCCCCTTAAGGGCTGCAGCAGGAAAGCACACTAGGGGGAGATTGGAAAGGGTGATCCAGGAGGTGATGATGGTCGAATCGATCTTGGGGTTAAAAATCGGTGACTGTCATGCCCCAGTACCGAAATACGGAGACGGACTAGGCCAGCTAATCCATATGAGGTACATAACGTCATACGACGACCGTGGCTATCGAGAGACTAGGGGGTACATGCTACAATCAAGTCTCCTATGGTCCTACAGAGTTCTATGTCTCAATCAATCAAATCACATCAGCAAATAAATGAACATTAAAGATAAAGCAGTAAGGCGTCTCCGACGTTTCATCAAAATGATCATGAGAGACTAGCTTTATAATTTAGCTATCTCAGAGAGTCAGGAGTACAAAATTATACACAGCTGCAGTCTGTTTAATTACAATTATGTACTGACACAAAATATCAAGTAATTCGGCTAACAGGTGCCGGTGGCTAAATGCCGCACAAAAATATAAACAGGAGTGGTGGAGAAGAAACCCACTCGAGTCCCCGAACCGCCATGCTCCTAGTATGCACCATGGATGTCAGGGAGGAAGATCGTGTCCTCTGGTTCTGCTACGAGATCTGGCCAAACAAAACCAGCGGGGTCAGCCCCGAATAGCAAGTACCGCCAAAGGGGCACAAGAGTTAAGATTAAAAACCCAGTTAAAAGAATGATTGATAATAATAATGCTCATGCTACTATTATAGGGTAGCGCAACATCCTCGAACCCATGTGGCACCCTTACAACCAAACAAGGACAAAAGGTGCCGCATGGAGTCGGGACGTGTCGTACTCTATAACTTTCACATAAGTAAAAAGGTAAAAACAATAAAATCTCCTGATCGTGACTTCGGTCGATAGCCTATCGCAGCACAATAACCAACCCAACAATCAAACAAGAACATGGGTTGGATCATGTACCATGATAGACCATGTTCCTCAGTCATTCACAGGAGTAGCACTTCACAGCCAGAATAAGTCTTCCGTTCATAACTTCGGTCCACAGCCTGTCATAGTACGATAACTAACCCAACAATCAAACAAGAACATGGGTTGGATCACGTACCATGACAGTCCGCTTCCCTCAGTTATTTACGAAAGGTAAATAGGATACAAGCAAGTCGTTTTCACGGCCAATCAAGTCTACGAGTTTCTAGTGGGACGAGGTTATCCTCGCGTCATGTTATTTCAAAATCCTCAGATCGTATCTTTCCAGCAAGGCTAGCCAACCCAGGGGTTCGCGTAGACAGGTGTCATTGAGCACAGGTCCCTCGTAAGGCCACCTTGCTAAGACATATAATATATAGCAGAAATTAATCGGATACAGTCATCCACTCGTTGCGGATGACACAGTATCCGTGGAGACCAGCCGGCGCGTCAAGACAATATCTCAAGGCGGCTGGTGTAACACGATCTCGGGATTCTGCCCTCCCCATGCATCTAGTATATTTAGTTGCCTAGTTTAACCCTAGGTGAAATCTTGGACTCACATGCTGTGGCCTGCATGATTATCCTCCTAAATGTCATACTCAAGTACGAGTACCCCAAAGGGGATCCATGTCAATCAGTATGTCAACATGTTCTACCCTCCTTGGTGTAATGCATCATTGCAAAGATGCCACGTGAAGTTACGAGTCATTTGTCGAGCATGAACGAGAACTGGGACATTCAGGTACAAGTATCAGGAAGGAACACTTTGTTCACCGGGGTCACATTAGTGCTCATATCATGCTCAGGACAAAAGGCGTAAGGATATATGGCATACACAAACATTTACATATATATATATAATATAATATATACATATAAAAATATAAGGTATAGGGGAGTCCAGGTCAGAGCGCGCTCAAGTCAGGCTACGCTCAGGTCAGCCTACGCTCAGGTCATACGCTCAGGTCAGCCTACGCTCAGGTCAGCGTATGGAAGACATACGCTCCCAAAAGGCAGCGTATGGACTCCATACGACTTCTTGTCACACAAGTGAGCGTATGCAAGACATACGCTCCCAAAAGGCAGCGTATGGGCTCCATACGACTCCTTGTCACACAAGTGAGCGTATGCAAGACATACGCTCCCAAAAGGCAGCGTATGGGCTCCATACGACTCCTTGTCACACAAGTGAGCGTATGCAAGACATACGCTCCCAAAAGACAGCGTATGAGGACTGCGCTGCGCTAAAGAGCGCGCGCAACTCAGTGGCGCAAGCTAAAAAGCTCACGCACTGCTCACTGTCTTCTCCAAATCAGCAAGAACTCCATGGTTTGAACCCAAAGCTTCAAAGGTCCATAACTTGGTCAAAATAAGTCCAAATCTTAACTTTTCAAAGGTCAAAATTGGGTAGAATAAAATTCTCTACAACATGGAACCATCAAAACTTGAAAATAATAAAGTTTGCTAGATCAAAACCAAGAAGATCCAAAAATGGTTAAAACCTAGATCTACAAAATTTAAAGCTTCAAAATAGAAAACTTCAAGTTCTAAACTAGTATAAAATGAGGAGAAGAACATATTTTGGCAAATAATTTGTAAGAAAACATCAACAATATTTATGGATCCATCTCTTGAGCAAGTTGGTACTTGCCTTGGTTGGTAGAGGAAAGTAAATGAGAGGAAATAAATGAGAAGAGAGAGAATGAGATGAGTTATTATATAGAATCTTGAACCCATGGGTTCATGATGAACCAAGGGGTTCATGATGAACCATTGGTGAACCAAGAATAGGTTACCCAAATGAGCCAAAATTGTAGGCCCAAATGCAGAAAATAAATTACGAAATAATATTTTGTCGAATATTTTTGGGAAATACATGAAGAAATACAACATATAAATATCGTATAAATACAAAGTAAATACAATTTATCGGTTTACGTATTAAAATACGTATTCCAGGATCGGGGAGTGACATCTCTACCCTTCTTAGAAAAATTCTGTCCTCGGAATTCTAGCCAAGACAGGATAGTGAAATCAGGGCAAGCAAGGCACAATCATATACAAGTTAACTATCATAGCAGTTATTATCATACATCACAAAGTGTAAAAACAAGTAGGTGCAGATAAGCATGGAATCGTGTCAATAAGGCGTAAAAATATACCTCATTAGTCAAACAAATACGGATACCGAGATCTGATCTCGTCCTCGCGCTCCCAGGTTGACTCTTTCGAAGAGTGATGGTTCCAAGAAACACGGACAAGGCTTATCGTCCGATTCTTGAGTACCTTCTCTCGCCGGTCCAAAATAGACACGGGTTGTTCCTCGTAAGTTAGGTCGGTACCAACGACTAACTCTGAATGATCGAGGACATGACTCGGATCCAGGACATACCCACATAATTAGGACACATGAAACACATCATGTATGCCAGTTAACGAAGGCGGAAGGGCAAGTCGATAAGCCACATCGCCTACCCGAGCGAGAATCTTAAAAGGACCAACGTATCTTGGACTAAGCTTTCCTCGGGTTCCAAATCTGATGATACCCCGAGTAGGCGAAATTCGCAGAAACACTTGGTCGCCAACTCTAAACTCTAGAGGCCTACGATGCTGATCTGCCCAATGACGATATCGGTCCTGTGCAACTCGAAGGCGCTCTCTGACCAACTTAACTATCTCCACCGTCTGCATGATCATCTCTGGCCCCAACAACTTTCGTTCTCCGACGTCGTCCTATGCCAAAGGGGACCTGCACTTCCTTCCATACAATGCTTCAAACGGGGCCATCTGAATGCTAGCCTGATAGCTGTTATTATAGGAGAACTCCACTAGATGAAGGTGATCCTCCCAAGATCCGCCAAAATCTAAGGTACACGCCCGTAGCATATCTTCTAATGTCTGAATGGTTCTTTCTGATTGCCCGTCAATTTGTGGGTGATAAGCAGTACTGAATCTTAACTTGGTTCCCAAATTTTGGTGTAAGCTCCGCCAATATGGGAAGTAAACCGCGTATCCCGATCTGATACTATACTAACTGGAACACCGTACTGCCTTACTATCTGCTTCATGTACATTTCTGCTAGCTGCTCAGTAGTCTGTCCAACTCGAAAGGGAAGGAAATGAGCGACCTTCGTGAGTCGATCTACTATTACCCAGACTGCATTCTTGTCAGCCGGGGATCTAGGTAAACCGGTCACAAAATCTATCGTGATGTGCTCCCATTTCTATTCTGGGATAGGAAGCGGCTGTAGCAATCCTGCTGGTCTCTGCTGCTCGGCTTTCACCTGCTGACATACCAGACACTTGGATACAAATTTCGCTATCTCTTTTCATGCCATTCCACCAAAAGAACTGCCTGATATCTCGATACATCTTCGTTCCTCCTGGATGAATGGAGTAAATAGAACTATGAGCTTCGGATATAACTTCTTGCCGAAGGTCTCCACTCGGTACACAGAGTCTGTTTCCAAACCTGAGCGTACCATCTTCATGAATCACTAACTCCTTCCTACGGCCTGATTCACATTCCGACCGTAACTTCTGAATCTGTCGATCTCCTGCTTGTGCTGCCCTTATCCTCTCTACTAAGGTTGACTGAATCTGCATACTGGTCATTCTTCATATATCCCTTGGCAAAACTACTTCGATTCCCATACTCTGAAGGTCTTCTAGAATATGCTTCTGCGAGGTCAAGATAAAGGTACTGTCTCTCCTACTCAGTGCATCTGCAACTATATTCGTCTTGCCTGGATGATACTGAAGATCTAAATCAAAATCCTTCAGCAGTTCTAACCATCGTCTTTGCCTCATGTTCAAATCTCGCTGCGTGAATACGTATTTCAAACTCTTATGGTCAGTATAGATCTCTACCCGATCCCCGTATAAGTAATGCCTCCACAACTTGAGTGAAAACACCACAGCTGCTAACTCCAAATCGTGAGTCGGGTAATTCTTCTCATGGTCTCGAAGCTGCCGAGACGCATATGCTATCACCTTTCCATGCTGTATCAATACACATCCAAGACCCTTCCCTGATGCGTCACAATATACTGTAAAGCCTCCCGCTCCTACTGGAAGCGTCAAGATCGGGGCTGAGATCAATCTCTTCTTCAATTCTTCAAACGATGCCTGACAGCTAGCTGACCAAACAAACTCTACATCCTTGTGCGTCAAACGCGTTAAGGGCGTAGAGATCCTATGTCACGACCCGCACCCACGGTGTGGGCACGAGAACGTAACTACGCCCAGCCTACGCCGCAGTGTCGGCGGTAGAACGCTGTCCTAGGTCAATCATCTAACAATATAAAGGTACCTGTACAGTGTATACACTCCGAATGGAGGTGACATAGCAATATACAGTCTCAATCACATCTAAAGCAGAATAAAAGATTGGAAGATAGATAGATAAATACTGGAATAAAGGAAAAACCACATAAATACAACCAGAGAGTCTAAGTGTCTTCTGACAAGACAAATCAGAACATCCAGCTCAATACAAGACTCTAGTACTGAATTAAAAGAATATATACAATCTGGATCTCAAAAGACAGAAAATAGAAAACGTAGACTAGGGAGCCTCAGTCTCTAAACTAGTGGATCAGGCTGGAAATCTGGGTCATACATGGCATCCACAGCTGCCCCATAGTAGGTATCTATGCAGGCCTCCTCCTCATCCTCTGTAATAATTTTAACAGGTCCAGTCAGGACGGAAGCGAGCACAAAACATCTCACGCAGTTCATAACGAGTTAGGAAATATAAAGCATGCAATAGAGTAAAGTACATAAAACGCTGAAAGAAGAAGATATATGAAAAACAGTAGAGATTTGATAACAGAAAATATCTAAATATGATAAGTAAGACTGTAAGGAACATGTGATTTTAGAGCACAATATGGTTATATAAACGGGTTAGGTTATACAATAAAATGGGACTCCTTTGTACATGGGTGTACAATGGACATATACAATTTCTTATACAATATGATTGATCACATAACCATTTCTACTCCCCCTCCCCAATCAATACACAAGGATCCAATTCAGTTACGTTACCTTATACAATGACTTGTACAATGGCTTGTACAATGACTTGTACAATGGCTTGTACAATGGCTCAATGTGATACTGAGAGTACAATATGCACAATGAGTGTACAATGATAAGGGTATTCAATAAATACAACATGTAAGTGAAACGCACATCATAATATGTACTTAGTGAATACAAGGAGATAACATCTCAGAAGAAGATCCATATAGTACCAATCCGTTATAACAGTCGTGTCAGCATCAAGTACAGTAATCTAGAGCAAGAATGTAAATCCATACAAGTATGAAACGGTCAGAGAATGTACTCGCCTGATAGCCTGAGTGTCTGAAGAGAATATACTGTCCGAGGAGTGGTGTCTGTCTCCTATAGAACAGCACAAGTCACAACAAGTCCAGAATAGTAAAATGGAATCCTACTATGCATTCTACATGATTTTAGGTCAATCTAGGCCAAAGTCAACTCTTGGTCAACTCTGGTCAACCTAGAAGTCAAACTAGGTCAACCAAGTCTAGTTGAGTCTAAACTAGGCTATTCCAATCTATACTAGCTAGCACCATTCCTAACAAGGCTAAGCAAGCCTATATTAGTTATATCACAAAGTAGCTTAGCTAATTTCTAGAACCCTTAGCAAGTCACAACCTCACTATTACACCCATATATTAACATCACACAATATAGTACACAATCTAGGCTAAATGTAAACCTACAACACTAGCTACAAGAAAATATATATATAGATATATATACACTCACACAATTTATACACATAGACATTGTATATGCCTAAACAACATGGCCTACATGTAAAGCTTAGAAATTAGAGAAAGAGAGAGAGCTAGTGTGTGACACATGAAATGTGTATGGACAGGAAGTAACAGGGAGGGGGTGTGCTTGTGTGTATAATGTGTCAAAGTGCAGGAATGATAGTGAACAAGTGAGCAGTGTCACATGTATATGCAGTAATTTCCCAAACAGTGAAGAGAGGAAGAGAATGTGTGTGAACAGTGTGCTCTGTTGCAGGAAATACATCAATGAAGAGTGTGTGTACAGCAGGTAATAATGCAGGAAATATCAGTGAGTGTGTGATGTGTTCTGTGTAAATATGTGTATGTGTGGTAGTGTGAAAAACTGGAATTAACCAACAGTGAAGGAAAAAGAAGGGAACCCAATTCATTGTTCTCTAAATCTCAGTTTCCAATAGCTTAACAGTCCTTACAAAATCCAGATTTAATAGTAGCATTGTAATCAAATATTGGCAATATGGGGAAGACATTGCAATGAGTTAACTAGTGCAATAGTGGCATGGTGTGACAAAGTAACACATCCTCATTCACATTAAACTGGAGTATCCAATCCCAGATTTCTAATTTCAGAGAACTAGTTAGAATCAACCCAGATTTAGTTAGAAACACTGAATTTGAATGATGGCAGTAAAGAGGAAATGAAGAATTAAACATAGCAATTAACTCACTGAGCATTAATATAATTCAATCAAATCTCAGATTTGCAATTTGGATAACTTAGTTAGAGTCAAAAATCAAATTGAAGAACATTAAACAGTAAACTAGTAAAATCAGTTCATGATACAAATTAACACCAACATTTCCATCATGGCAAGACAATGTATATAGGAAACATGATTAGAGTCTAATCTCAGCAATTAACATCAATACTAGGATTAAAATCATAGAACAATATCAATTTAGAACTGGAATTTGACAGGTAATGTGTAACAGTATCAGAACACTGGTTTTAAAAAAGAAATCGAATGGCAAATTAATTAATCATGAGCTAATGATTAGAAAAATGAATACAACCCTCGTGCACAACCCCACACAACTCAATCGTGTCTCCCAAAGCCTGACACGGTGTGTCCACAATAAGAATCACAAAGTGATACACATACAGTGTACTGCCAGTGCACTGTCTCGTGCACACGTGCACTTGTGTCGTGTGCACGACACAGGACACAAATGGATCTCGTGGTGACACACATGGGTAGCCCACCTATAGGGCTACCTCATGGGCCCACTGGCTTGTGTCCACGAAGTGTCAGGGTCGGACACGAGACCCGTGTCAGTGGCCCAAAACTAGTGTGCACAAACACAGCCAAAACACGTGCACAGCTGATATCTACCTAGACACGACACAGGGACACATGGGGCTTGACACACGGGGTGTCAGTCATGGCCCCATGCCACGTGTCAAGTCTCGTGTCCAAACGACGCGTGTCGTGTCCGCTACAGGGCCCGATAGGCAGGGGATCCCTGCAGCACGCGCGCGAGCGTGTGCACGCGCGTGTCCACACCACATAACCGACACACCACGACACAAAAACCCAGACACAAAGACAGGAAACAGTAAGCAAGAACAAAACCCTATTTCCTATTAAAAAACAATGGGTAAACTCGATCGACATGCCCTTTGAGGCATTATGTCGAACACCTAGTCCTAGCTCTGATACGTGTCCAGAACGGACACGAATCATCCGACACTGGACACGAAACCTATCCAGATCTTAGGAGGACTCTTAGGGCTCCCTATACATGAAGACTAAAAGAAATTTCATTGGGATTTGATGAAGATACCTCTTGTTGAACTTTCAATAGAAACTCCCTATTCAATGCTCTCCACTTGATGACCCAATCAATCCAAAACAACTTCACACTGAAATGAGAGCTCAACAACAGCAATAATAGTCCTATTAGAACCTATTGGAACAATTTAGAAAGAAAAAGGAATAGGAAAGGAGCTCTAGAAATTAAATGACATACAAAACTCACCTCCTTGAAATTAGGGCTCTTCCTAAGAAAGAGGCAACCCTAGATTTGGAAGGGGTTTTATATGGTGGGAATCCCTAGGTAGAGGGGTGTGGCTGGCCACTAAGGCTTAGGGTTAGGGTTTTGTCAAACTATTGGGCCTTGGGCCAAGTTACAAAGCTAATGAGGATTAAACTAATTAAAGGCTCTAAACCATAAGCCATGACTTATGACTTTCCTAATCCTTTTGCTAAAATGACTAAACCAAGTCCTAGGCTAGGTTAGACTAGAGTCACTTGACCTAACCATGACCCACTAACTAGGGTTAGCTTCTAGGTAGGTCTACAAAGTCAACACTAGTCAAAAGTCAACCTAGTCAAACTATCTCAAATAATTCCTAAAAATTCTCATAAATTCAATAAATTCTAATAAATTTAAATAATAATTAATAATCCCAAATAATTCTTAAAATTACAAAAATGACTAAAATACCCCTAAGTCTGGAAATGAACACTAGCAAGACACCAAATCAAAAGTCATGAATTTAAATAGTTTAAAAATAATTAAATATCACTAAAAATCATAACATGAAATAAATACCATTAAATAATAATTATAATTACAAAATTTCAAAATTACCCTCTTCTGGAAAACTGGGTGTTACAATCCTACCCACCTTAGAAAAATTTCTTCCTCGAAATTAAAATGGCAGTAGTCCTTCTAGGTCAAACACCCCACAATCAGAGTCTCAAACATACCGTTAGATAGTCATATGCGTCTGTCCAAAACCATGATACTCAGAATCTCTGTCATGCCAGTGAGCAAGGCTACGATAATCACAGAGTCCTCAACTATGGTACATACCTCTAGAACTATGGTATTTAAAATTTTCGCATTGCCGCGTGCTTGGCAGCGAAAACCTTAAATTCCCACACCCGAGAAATACGTCCATAGTCCGACTATATGTCCTCACTATGCCTGCTAGCATGACCCTAGAGGATTCTAAAATCTCATAATCGAGGCGACCTAGCCCATACGACTTATCTCAGAAGAAAATTAAATCATAACACAAAAACAACAAGACAGAATTGATCAATCAACGAGGAACAGAGAGAATCGAAGTTCAAGGCAGTAATTATAGAATTTGAATCAAGAACGGAACCTGCAACTAGATCTCCAACGGCCTGAGCATCCTCGGCCGTCATGGCGAAAGCTCGCCCTGGCTGGCCTCCCCTGGCCTGCTGCTGATGCTGTACGAACCTCTCCTGCTGAGTCTGCAATGGTGGTCCCCTCTGCTGCCCTGCCGGAGCCCTAGCTCCTGGTGCTATCTGAGCCAACGGTGTCGGGTTCTGGGGACACTCTCTACACTGATGCTCTACTGACCCACAAAGTAAACACATACCCAGTCTCTTCCTGCAATCTTTCCACCAATGGCCTGGCTTCTTGCAGAAGTTGCACACGGTGTCCTGCTGATACTGCACCTGTCCCTGACCCTGATACTGAACAGGCCTCTGCTGTAGCTGATGTATCTGAGCCCTCGGCTGTAGCTGATGTATCTGAGCCCTCGGCTGCTGGTACTGCTGCTGAAACTGATGCTGAACGTACGGCCTCTTGGCCGGTCCTCCGCTGCTGGTGCCCCCAACTGGGTCTCGCCCTCTCTTGAGCCTAAGCTCAAGTTCATCCTCAGCCAGTAAAGCTCCTGTCAGAATCTCCTCGAATGTGGCATCCCTGTTGCCCTTGGTCAAGGACTTGACCTCCTTGACCAGACCCTTTCGGAACCTCTGGGCCTTCGCCGTCTCGCTCAACCCCTCAACAAACCTGTCGAGACGGCCAAACTCTCCCGCATACTCCTCCACTGACAGGCTCCCCTGAACTAGGCTCTCAAACTGCGACTCTAAAGCTCTGAGCGCTGAATCTGGGAAGAATTTCTTCTTGAAGAAGCCCTTGAACTCCTCCCAAGTCTGTCCGGCTACCCCCACCCTGGGGTCCGACTGATACCAGGTGCGAGCATGATCGCGCATCCGGCTAGCTGCGGCCTCGATCTGAAGATCTGCTGGAATCCTGGCCAAGCGGAAGATCTCCTCTATATGCTCAATCCACTCATCGGCATATAGGATCCCCTCTGTCCCCAGAAAGTCTCTGGGGCTCATCTTCTGAAACTGCTCGATCCCCGGTGTCTTTGGCTGCTGCACCACTGGTCGGGCTGTAACTGTCGAAATGACCAACTCCATGCCTCTGTCCTGTCGAGCCTGCTGTCGGTCCATGAACTGCTGGAAATACGCAAATATCTGAACTGCGTCCACGTTTCCTGTAGGCGGCGGCTGCTGGAACGGTACCTCTGGAATGACTGGGTCCTGCCTCCGAACTGGTGAAGGCATACTCTCAGCTGCTGCTGCTGCTGAAGTCCCAATATGAGCAGAGGTGGCAGAAGCTGTAGCCTCCCGACCCTGCTGAACTGGCTGAGAGGTAGCAGTCCCCTCTACAGTATCTCCATGAATGGCACGCTGTGATCGCGTCTCCACCATCCTGAAGACAGATCAAACAAGGGTATCAATTGCTGAGAAAGAAGCGATAAGTCAAGGGAGGACAGTTATATTCAAGGAGAACAATATCAGCAAGAACTGAGATGGTATGAATTTGATATGAGTTTTTTCTAGTGTGATTGAGTACCTTCAAAATATCCTAATCCTACTGCAGGCTGTAGTGATACTCTAGTTCAAATACCACTACATAAACTCGACCTATATGGGCCACCACTAAAAACGTGTCACGACCCGCACCCACTGTGTGGGCACGAGAACGTAACTGCGCCCAACCTACGTCGCAGTATCGCGGCGGTAGAACGCTGTCCTAGGTCAATCATCTAACAATATAAAGGTACCTATACAGTGTATACACTCCGAATGGAGGTGACATAGCAATATACAGTCTCAATCACATCTAAAACAGAATGAAAGATTGGAAGATAGATAGATAAATACTGGAATGAAGGAAAAACCACATAAATACAACCAGAGAGTCTAAGTGTCTACTGACATAACAAATCAGAACATCCAGCTCAATACAAGACTCTAGTACTGAATTAAAAGAATATATACAATCTGGATCTCAAAAGACAGAAAATAGAAAACCTAGACTAGGGAGCCTCAGTCTCTAAACTAGTGGATCAGGCTGGAAATCTGGGTCACACATGGCATCCACAGCTGCCCCATAGTAGGTATCTATGCAGGCCTCCTCCTCATCCTCTGTAATATTTTCAACAGGTCCAGTCAGGACGGGAGCGAGCACAAAACATCTCACGCAGTTCATAACGAGTTAGAAAATATAAAGCATGCAATAGAGTAAAGTACATGAAACGCTGAAAGAAGAAGATATATAAAAAACAGTAGAGATTTGATAACAGGAAATATCTAAATATGATAAGTAAGACTGTAAGGAACATGTAATTTTAGAGCACAATATGGTTATGTAAACGGGTTAGGTTATACAATAAAATGGGACTCCTTTGTACGTGGGTATACAATGGACATATACAATTTTTTATACAATATGATTGATCACATAACCATTTCTACTCCCCCTCTCCAATCAATACACAAGGATCCAATTCAGTTACGTTACCTTATACAATGACTTGTACAATGGCTTGTACAATGACTTGTACAATAGCTTGTACAATGGCTCAATGTGGTACTAAGAGTACAATATGCACAATGAGTGTACAATGATAAGGGTATTCAATAAATACAACATGTAAGTGAAATGCACATCACAATATGTACTTAGTGAATACAAGGAGATAACATCTCAGAAGAAGATCCATATAGTACCAATCCATGATAACAGTCGTGTCAGCATCAAGTACAGTAATCTAGAGCAAGAATGTAAATCCATACAAGTATGAAACGGTCAGAGAATGTACTCGCCTGATAGCCTGAGTGTCTGAAGAGAATATACTGTCCGAGGAGTGGTGTCTGTCTCCTATAGAACAGCACAAGTCACAACAAGTCCAGAATAGTAAAATGGAGTCCTACTATGCATTCTACATGATTCTAGGTCAATCTAGGCCAAAGTCAACTCTTGGTCAACTCTGGTCAACCTAGAAGTCAAACTAGGTCAACCAAGTCTAGTTGAGTCTAAACTAGGCTATTCCAATCTATACTAGCTAGCACCATTCCTAACAAGGCTAAGCAAGCCTATATTAGTTATATCACAAAGTAGCTTAGCTAATTTCTAGAACCCTTAGCAAGTCACAACCTCACTATTACACCCATATATTAACATCACACAATATAGTACACAATCTAGGCTAAATGTAAACCTACAACACTAGCTACAAGGAAATATATATATAGATATATATACACTCACACAATTTATACACATAGACATTGTATATGCCTAAACAACATGGCCTACATGTAAAGCTTAGAAATTAGAGAAAGAGAGAGAGCTAGTGTGTGACACATGAAATGTGTGTGGACAGGAAGTAACAGGGAGGGGGTGTGCTTGTGTGTATAATGTGTCAAAGTGCAGGAATGATAGTGAATAAGTGAGCAGTGTCACATGTATATGCAGTAATTTCCCAAACAGTGAAGAGAGGAAGAGAATGTGTGTGAACAGTGTGCTCTGTTGCAGGAAATACATCAATGAAGAGTGTGTGTACAACAGGTAATAATGCAGAAAATATCAGTGAGTGTGTGATGTGTTCTGTGTAAATATGTGTGTGTGTGGTAGTGTGAAAAACTGGAATTAACCAACAGTGAAGGAAAAGGAAGGGAACCCAATTCATTGTTCTCTAAATCTCAGTTTCCAATAGCTTAACAGTCCTCACAAAATCCAGATTTAATAGTAGCATTGTAATCAAATATTGGCAATATGGGGAAGACATTGCAATGAGTTAACTAGTGCAATAGTGGTATGGTGTGACAAAGTAACACATCCTCATTCACAATAAACTGGAGTATCCAATCCCAGATTTCTAATTTCAGAGAACTAGTTAGAATCAACCCAGATTTAGTTAGGAACACTGAATTTGAATGATGGCAGTAAAGAGGAAATGAAGAATTAAACATGGCAATTAACTCACTGAGCATCAATATAATTCAATCAAATCTCAGATTTGCAATTTGGATAACTTAGTTAGAGTCAAAAATCAAATTGAAGAACATTAAACAGTAAACTAGTAAAATCAGTTCATGATACAAATTAACACCAATATTTCCATCATGGCAAGACAATGTATATTGAAAACATGATTAGAGTCTAATCTCAGCAATTAACATAAATACTAGGATTAAAATCATAGAACAATATCAATTTAGAACAGGAATTTGACAGGTAATGTGTAACAGTATCAGAACACTGGTTTTAAAAGAGAAATCGAATGGCAAATTAATTAATCATGAGCTAATGATTGGAAAAATGAATACAACCCTCGTGCACAACCCCACACAACTCAATCGTGTCTTCCAAAGCCTGACACGGCGTGTCCACAACAAGAATCACAAAGTGATACACATACAGTGCACTGCCAGTGCACTGTCTCGTACACACGTGCACTTGTGTCGTATGCACGACACAGGACACGAATGGATCTCGTGGTGACACACATGGGTAGCCCACCTATAGGGCTACCTCATGGGCCCACTGGCCTGTGTCCACGAAGTGTCAGGGTCGGACACGAGACCCGTATCAGTGGCCCAAAACTAGTGTGCACAGACACAGCCAAAACACGTGCACAGCTGATATCTACCTAGACACGACACAGGGACACATGGGGCTTGACACACGGGGTATCAGTCATGGCCCCATGCCACGTGTTAAGTCTCGTGTCCAAACGACGTGTGTCGTGTCCGCTACAGGGCCCGATAGGTAGGGGATCCCTGTAGCACGCGCGCGAGCGTGTGCACGCGCGTGTCCACACCACATAACCGACACACCACGACACGAAAACCCAGACACAAAGACAGAAAATAGTAAGCAAGAACAAAACCTTATTTCCTATTCAAAAACAATGGGTAAACTCGATCGACATGCCCTTTGAGGCATTATGTCGAACACCTAGTCCTAGCTCTGATACGTGTCCAGAACGGACACGAATCATCCGACACTGGACACAAAAACTATCCAGATCTTAGGGGGACTCTTAGGGCTCCCTATACATGAAGACTAAAAGAAATTTCATTGGGATTTGATGAAGATACCTCTTATTGAACTTTCAATAGAAACTCCCTATTCAATGCTCTCCACTTGATGACCCAATCAATCCAAAACAACTTCACACTGAAATAAGAGCTCAACAACAGCAATAATAGTCCTATTAGAACCTATTGGAACAATTTAGAAAGAAAAAGGAATAGAAAAGGAGCTCTAGAAATTAAATGACATACAAAACTCACCTCCTTGAAATTAGGGCTCTTCCTAAGAAAGAGGCAACCCTAGATTTGGAAGGGGTTTTATATGGTGGGAATCCCTAGGTAGAGGGGTGTGGCTGGCCACTAAGGCTTAGGGTTAGGGTTTTGTCAAACTATTGGGCCTTGGGCCAAGTTACAAAGCTAATGAGGATTAAACTAATTAAAGGCTCTAAACCATAAGCCATGACTTATGACTTTCCTAATCCTTTTGCTAAAATGACTAAACCAAGTCCTAGGCTAGGTTAGACTAGAGTCACTTGACCTAACCATGACCCACTAACTAGGGTTAGCTTCTAGGTAGGTCTACAAAGTCAACACTAGTCAAAAGTCAACCTAGTCAAACTATCTCAAATAATTCCTAAAAATTCTCATAAATTTAATAAATTCTAATAAATTTAAATAATAATTAATAATCCCAAATAATTCTTAAAATTACAAAAATAACTAAAATATCCTTCAGTCTGGAAATGAACACTAGCAAGACACCAAATCAAAAGTCATGAATTTAAATAGTTTAAAAATAATTAAATATCACTAAAAATCATAACATGAAATAAATACCATTAAATAATAATTATAATTACAAAATAATTCTGTAGTAACCAGCTAATCCTAAGAAACTTCGTACTTCTGCAACCGTTCTCAGGACCGGCCAATGCTCTACGGCCTCAATCTTCTTCGGATCCACTGACACTCCTGCTCCAGAAATTACATGTCCCAGGAATGAAATGTGGTCTAACCAGAATTCATACTTGTCGAGCTTCGCATAAAGTTGATGCTCCCTCAATGTCTGCAAGACAGTCCTAAGATATTTCTCATGCTCCTCTTCACTGCTGGAATAGACAAGGATATCATCTATGAACACCACCACAAATTTATCCAAATACGGCAGAAAGATGCGGTTCATTAAATCCATGAATACTGCAGGGGCGTTGGTTAGTCCAAAGGGCATTACTAAAAACTCATAATGCCCATATCTAGATCTGAATGCTGTCTTCGGTACGTCTTGCTCCCGGACTCTTACTTGATAGTATTCCGACCGAAGATCGATCTTGGAAAAGATGCTGGCCTTGCTCAACTGGTCAAACAGGTCATCAATCCTTGGTAGCGGGTACTTATTCTTCACTGTTATTGCATTCAGCTTGCGGTAGTCGATGCACATCCTCGTCGACCCATCCTTCTTGGGAACTAGAATCACTGGCACGGCCCAGGGCGATTTACTGTCTCGGATGAATCCCTTAGACTTCAACTCTTCCTCATGTTGATACAACTTATCCTGTTCTGACGGCGACATTCTGTAAACTCTGTCTGCAATAGGCCTCGATCCAGGGTTCAACTCAATGCTAAATTCTACCTCTCTGACTGGGGTTATCCCTGGGAGCTCATCAGGGAAGACGTCGAAAAAATCTTCGACCACTCTCGGAATCTGTCCTGGCTCTGACACTGCTGCTGAGATGACGCCTCCGGCCTGATTCTTCAAGGTTCGAGTAAAGATGAACTGTTCCATCCCAAGAATGCTGAATATGACCCTACCTCCTCTACAATCAATTGTCGCATGACTGTCTCTCAACCAGTCCATGCCAAGAACAACATCAAAATTTCCCATAGGGAATTCAATCAATGATGCGGGCAGTAAATGCCCACACACCTCTACCGGACATGAAAAGTGCACTCTACTCACTTCTACGAGCCCATTGCCGGTGAGTATATCCATCCTCTCCGGCAATGCCTCAAACACTAGTCCAATCCGTGTAGCATATTGTGTAGAGATGAATGAATGAGTAGCGCCAGAATCAAATAATACTACAGCGGAAAATGAGGTGACGAGAATTTTACCTGCCACCACGTCACTAGACGCTAGAGCCTCTCCCAAAGATAATATGAGAGCCTGGCCCTGGCCCCACGGAGCCCCTTGTTGCGGCCTTCCTCGACCATGTTGTTGCTGTCTCTGAGGGCCTCCGGCTTCCTGTGCTTGGCGAAACATCTGAACCTGCGTTGGTAGATGCTGGGCTAGGGGCCTCACTGCTAATACTGGCCCTCCACTCGGGGTTGCCACCGGGGCTGGCAACGCTGGAAACCGCTGAGCTGGCCCTCCTTGCCTCTGCATCACAGGACAAGTGGAGATACGGTGGTCTGAACTACCACACCTCAAGCATAAGCCATTCGCTGACCGACACACCTCCCTTGTGTGCCCTGCCTTTCCATAAAATGTACAGCCCTGGGGTGCTCCCTGACGCTGCTGTTGGTTCCTCGGCTGCTGATGCCGAACTGGCGCTGTATTAGCTGACACGGCCATCCACTGCGGCGCTCCTGCATCATGAATACGTACACCGGGTGCTGGTGCCGATGTTCGCTGTACTGCTCCTCCTCCAACCTGGGAATGAGATCTCTTCTGACCTCCTGTCCTCGATGCCAACCTCTGCTGGGTAAGCTCGTGCCTCCGAGCGGCCGTCAAAACAGCGTCAAATGTCTGGTAGTCGTGTCCCTCCACAAGCTGTAATAGTTCCAAATAAAGTCCCTGCTAGAACCTCATAGCTTTCTCTGGCTCCGTTGCCACCATTGCTGGTGCGAAACGGCACAATCTGCAGAACTCTGCTGCATACCCATCTACGGTCTTATCTGCTTGCTTGAGACTAATAAACTTCTGCTGGAGCTTGTATCGAGCTACTATGCCAAAATACTTGGCCTTGAATCTTTCACTAAAGGTGGTCCAACGAACAGGGCATCTTATACCAACTTCTTCTGATGCCCACCAGTCGCGGGCAAGATCCTGAAGCACTAATTTGACCTGATCAACCTTCTCATCATCTGGAACCCTGGCTGCCACAAGAATGGCTTCAATGTCTTGAATCCATGCATCCGCAGTGATGGCATCCTCCGTGCCATCAAAATACCTCGGGTTCAAGCGACGGAACCTTCCTGATGCTTCCGAGTCAACCCCGGCACTCCTCTCAAGAGCTAACTGAATCCCTTGGTTCAGCAACATGTTCTGCTCCTGCTGTTGAGTCTTTTGTTGTTGGTGAGTGACAAGAATCCCCCGGATGATCTCCAGGAGTGCTACGGCATCTGGTACTGCCGTCGCTGCTGCAGGAGTTTCAATAACCTGCGGCTGCACTGCCTCTGGTTCTATTTCTGCTCGTGTCTGCCCTGGGGAAGGTTCTCTCCCCTGTTGGTGTCCAGTCGAGCCATGCTCTCGCTGCTCTTCCTCTTGGGCCTCACCCGCTACTGAGAATGAAGCACCCCTATAGAGAAAGATATAAGATTATCAAGTCCGAACGAGGAAGATTTCGAGGATGCAATTCTGACCAGAGGATCCGGGTGAGTGATAGAAGCCCAAGCCTCTTCTACGATGTGCATAAACTGGGGGTGGTGTCGCCAGAAGTCAAGGAAGCGGAAGGATTTTTTGATGCGATTATGAGTGATGTTAATCTCGAGAAAGATGGGGGAATGGTCAGATTCAGTTGAGTTCAGGTGCGACAGATTACTGATCAATCCCAAATCCGACCAACAGTCATTCACCATGGCACGATCAAGGCGGGAGTACTGCCTACGCGATCCATCTTGCATGTTGCACCAAGTGAACTGGTTGCCGTGGAAGGAGATGGCTGAAAGGTGGGTGGTTAAGGCGAAATTGTTGAAGTCCTCCATGGCCGAATGAGGGAGGTCACGACCTCCGGATTTTTTCTCTCTGTAAGATACCGTGTTAAAATCTTCGATGCAAAGCCATGGCATATCGTCGTGAGGAAGGGAGGGGCCCGACAGAAGCTCCCAAAGAACTTTACGCTCCATGATGCTGCAGCTACCATGGATGGCCGAAAGGAGGATGCGAGACTTGAAGGCGGGGTGCTCTACCCAACAGGAGAGGGCTTGAGGGGAGTCATTGATAATGCCAAAGCGGAAGTCGGCTGCGAAGAAGATCCAAATGTTGTGACATCCGGTGATCGCGGAAGGGAATCCCAGCTTGAGTTGAATTTCTTTCATTCTTTTGTGTGGTATTTTGGGTTCGATAATGACAAGTAAATCAATCCGATTGGATTTGGTAAGGCTGATGATCCGATTCATAGTCTGTTTATTCCCAATGCCTTGAACATTCCAAGAAAGAATATTAGGCATTAAGGGAGGAGGCAGGGGTGTTTTGCAGCTTTGCGGCGGATCTCGTGGTCATCGCCGTACGCTGCCTTTGTTTCTTGGATTTCTTCTTTTTCTTGAGAGAGTTGTTTTCGGGGCTGGTGCTGACCAGTTCTAGAGTCCTATCTGAACTCGAGTAAACGACCGCGACTGCCGAAGGGGAAATTTTAGAGTCTTTACACTCCGCCAGAGCGCAAAAAGGATTGTCTCGATCGAGAAAACCCGCTTTCTGAGCCTGCCAAAATCTTCCGATAAGCGGGGTGGACGGGCGAGGAGGAACGATGGCCGATCGAAGGGAGGGAGGTGGAACGGCGGAGGACGGAGCTCCGGCTACCGCACCGATGGAGTACGATCTGAGATCGGTCGAAGACTGGACACTGGGAATCACTATATCGGAGGAGGAGGCTTGGTGGGGGGGCAGCGAGGAAGAGAGGGGTGATGGAGGGGTTTTGGAGGGAAACTATGTCGAGGCCGGTAGGGGAAGGGGGTAGGGGGTTAAGGAGGCCACCGGAGATAGGCGTCTCTGGAGAGCAATCATCCGGATCAAAGTCTAGTGATTTGAAGGAATTATGGAGAGTGATGGCGAGTGAGGGGGATAGGGGGTTAGGGAGGCCATCGGAGACCGGCGGCTCAGGAGCGCCATCAGCTGGGTCCGAGTCTATCGCTCCGAAGAAATTGTGGAGAGTGATGGCGAGAGAGGGGGGTAGTGCGGAGACAGAAGCGGTATGGATGGGTGGACTCCGAGCGGAAGATGGGGGGTTGGGGGGATCCGCGTTGTGGGGCGGGATGGGGGTGTCGCGCCTGTATCGCGCGCTTTCCTGGGGACAGGTTTTTTGAGTTCTGGGTGAGCACAGAAGCAGTATTGTAGAGAGTGGCCGCACATTTGGCAGTGTTGACAGAAAATAATATTGTTGTCGTAAACCAGCGCTTGACTGAATGATTGATCTCCGAGTTCTATCTCTATCAATTTGGGTGGCTCGTTTGCGAGGTCCAGCTCTACGCAAATCTTTGCGTAGTTATATTTAGAGAGGTTTCTCGTTTCTTCGGCGATGGCCACAAGGACTCCGAAAGAGCTGGCGATCCTCTTAAGGGCTGCAGCAAGAAAGCACACTAGGGGGAGATTGGAAAGGGTGATCCAGGAGGTGATGATGGTCGAATCGATCTTGGGGTTAAAAATTGGTGACTGTAACGCCCCAGTACCAAAATACAGAGACGGACTAGGCCAGCTACTCCATATGAGGTACGTAACGTCATACGGCGATCGTGGCTGTCGAGAGACTAGGGGGTACATGCTACAATCAAGTCTCCTATGGTCCTACAGAGTTCTATGTCTCAATCAATCAAATCACATCAGCAAATAAATGAACATTAAAGATAAAGCAGTAAGGTGTCCCCGACGCTTCATCAAAATGATCATGAGAGACTAGCTTTATAATTTAGCTATCTCAGAGAGTCAGGAGTACAAAATTATACACAGCTGCAGTCTGTTTAATTATAATTATGTACTGACACAAAATATCAAGTAATCCGGCTAACAGGTGCCGGTGGCTAAATGTCGCACAAAAATATAAGCAGGAGTGGTAGAGAAGAAACCCACTCGAGTCCCCGAACCACCATGCTCCTAGTATGCACCATGGATGTCAGGGAGGAAGATCGTGTCCTCTGGCTCTGCTACGAGATCTGGCCAAACAAAACCTGCGGGGTCAGCCCCGAATAGCAAGTACCGCCAAAGGGGCACAAGAGTTAAGATTAAAAACCCAGTTAAAAGAATGATTGATAATAAAATCTCCTGATCATGAGTAAAAAGGTACCGCATGGAGTCGGGACGTGTCGTACTCTATAACTTTCACATAAGTAAAAAGGTATAAACAATAAAATATCCTGATCATGACTTCGGTCGATAGCCTATCGCAGCACAATAACCAACCCAACAATCAAATAAGAACATGGGTTGGATCATGTACCATGATAGACCATGTTCCTCAGTCATTCACAGGAGTAGCACTTTACAGCCAGAATAAGTCTTCCGTTCATAACTTCGGTCCACAGCCTGTCATAGTACGATTACCAACCCAACAATCAAACAAGAACATGGGTTGGATCATGTACCATGACAGTCCGCTTCCCTCAGTTAATCACGAAAGGTAAATAGGATACAAGCAAGTCGTTTTCACGGCCAATCAAGTCTACGAGTTTCTAGTGGGACGAGGTTATCCTCGCGTCATGTTATTTTAAAATCCTCAGATCGTATCTTTCCAGCAAGGTTAGCCAACCCAGGGGTTCGCGTAGACAGGTGTCATTGAGCACAGGTCCCTCGTAAGGCCACCTTGCCAAGACATATAATATATAGCAGAAATTAATCGGATACAGTCATCTACTCGTTGCGGATGACACAGTATCCGTGGAGACCAGCCGGCGCGTCAAAATAATATCTCAAGGCGGCTGGTGTAACACGATCTCGGGATTCTGCCCTCCCCATGCATCTAGTATATTTAGTTGCCTAGTTTAACCCTAGGTGAAATCTTGGACTCACATGCTGTGGCCTGCATGATTATCCTCCTAAATGTCGTACTCAAGTACGAGTACCCCAAAGGGGATCCATGTCAATCAGTATGTCAACATGTTCTACCCTCCTTGGTGTAATGCATCATTGCAAATATGCTACGTGGAGTTACGAGTCATTTGTCGAGCATGAACGAGAACTGGGACATTCAGGTACAAGTATCAGGTAGGAACACTTTGTTCACCGGGGTCACATTAGTGCTCATATCATGCTCAGGACAAAAGGCGTAAGGATATATGGCATACACAAACATTTACATATATATATACAATATAATATATACATATAAAAATATAAGGTATAGGGGAGTCCAGGTCAGAGCGCGCTCAAGTCAGGCTACGCTCAGGTCAGCCTACGCTCAGGTCAGCGTATGGAAGACATACGCTCCCAAAAGGCAGCGTATGGACTCCATACGACTCTTTGTCACACAAGTGAGCGTATGCAAGACATACGCTCCCAAAAGGCAGCGTATGGGCTCCATACGACTCCTTGTCACACAAGTGAGCGTATGCAAGACATACGCTCCCAAAAGGCAGCATATGGGCTCCATACGACTCCTTGTCACACAAGTGAGCGTATACAAGACATACGCTCCCAAAAGGCAGCGTATGGGCTCCATATGACTCCTTGTCACACAAGTGAGCGTATGCAAGACATACGCTCCCAAAAGGCAGCGTATGAGGACTGCGCTGCGCTAAAAAGCGCGCGCAACTCAGTGGCGCAAGCTAAAAAGCTCGCGCACTGCTCACTGTCTTCTCCAAATCAGCAAGAACTCTATGGTTTGAACCCAAAGCTTCAAAGGTCCATAACTTGGTCAAAATAAGTCCAAATCCAACTTTTCAAAGGTCAAAATTGGGTAGAATAAAATTCTCTACAACATGGAACTATCAAAACTTGAAAATAATAAAGTTTGCTAGATCAAAACCAAGAAGATCCGAAAATGGTTAAAACCTAGATCTACAAAATTTAAAGCTTCAAAATGGAAAACTTCAAGTTCTAAACTAGTATAAAATGAGGAGAAGAACATATTTTGGCAAATAATTTGTAAGAAAACATCAACAACATTTATGGATCCATCTCTTGAGCAAGTTGGTACTTGTCTTGGTTGGTGGAGGAAAGTAAATGAGAGGAAATAAATGAGAAGGGAGAGAATGAGATGAGTTATTATATAGAATCTTGAACCCATGGGTTCATGATGAACCAAGGGGTTCATGATGAACCATTGGTGAACCTAGAATAGGTTACCCAAATGAGCCAAAACTGTAGGCCCAAATGCAGAAAATAAATTACGAAATAATATTTTGTCGAATATTTTTGGGAAATGTATGAAGAAATACAGCATATAAATATCGTATAAATACAAAGTAAATACAATTTATCGGTTTACGTATTAAAATACGTATTCCAGGATCGGGGAGTGACAGTGACCATTTGACAATTTTGACAAATTGAGTGTCAATTTTGGTCGTGCCTTTTATCCACACTTTGCTGTAGTCCTGGTCGAAGGAAAGATGAAGAAATAGGTGTTTGGGGTCGAGAGGAGCTATCCGGTATGTCGACGAGAGTCCCCATCTGGTGATGGCCTCCCGAGCGATAGAAATTTTAGGGCATCCGGATCCGAACTTGAGAACCAAAGTTCTGATGAAGGGGGAAGAGAGGGAGCGGATCTTCTCGCAGGAGAAGGGGACCAGGATAGGGTATCCGTCCGGCGGAGGCGTCAGATTGACGTCTGGTAGGACAACTTTCGCGGACGAAAAAGGGCCAGACCTAATCCGATCAGGCCTCAGGGCGTCCGCAAAGGAGAGGGAGCTGGGGAGGGTTCTGGATGCCGAAGGGTCCAGGCCAGAGGGCGATCCGCGTCTCGAGGAGGGGGCAACATCGACAAGGGCCCGGAGTGAGAGGGGGTCTGCCGGGAAGCTCGGGAGAGCACCGCCGGAGGGCGGGGGAAAGGAACGATCGTCGGCCTGAGTGCCCACACCGGCAACTGTCGGGGGAACGGAGGCTTGCTCCAAGAGAGAACCCGAGCATGCAAAGGCCTGTGGGGGGAGAGAACCTCGCCGACGACAGCCTGGGGAACCAGGGCCTGACCCAGCAGGGGGCTGTCCGAGAGGGCACCGCAAGACGCACCAAGGGCGGAGACAGGTGAGGGGGAGGAGGAGATAGCTCCACGGCCGGAAGGGGCCGGGGGAGCGGCTGGGGGGGCATGCCCAAGAGGGAGTGGGCAGAGTTGGGCCACGAGGGAGCGGCCGGGGGCGCTACCGCTGCGCCGGGGCCGGGGACAAGGGAGGGGGAGGAGGGTCTACCGCGACCGGAGACCGCGACCGAGGAAATCGGGCAGTGGACGGCGACGGGGTCCGGCAGGCGCGGAGGGGGAGGTGCGGGAAGTTGGGAGCCCACGTAGGGGGAGAGGCCCAACCGGAGTGCAGAGGCAGAATGATGCGCCTTGGGGCTCTCGAGAGGGGGAGGGGCAAACTGTGCTGAACCAACTGCGTAGGGGGTAAGAGGAGGCTGCCACGTGGGAGGGGCCCACGTACTGCACAAGGGAAGCTTCGGGAAGTACCGGGCAAAGGAGCATATCAAGAGTCAGCACAAGGGAGGCGTCCACGTGCTGCTCCACTGGGCAGGGGCCCACAGCCGATGGATTAACACTCCCTGCACAAATCAAAGGGATATCAACGGGCGTGCAAGATTGAGCTGGCGGGCCGTCCGAGGACGCACAGGCGTGAGCGTCAACTCTCGGAACCCGAGGCTCGCTCTCCCCCAGGATGCAGGCCCACGTGGGATGACAGGATGAAAGTGACGCCAGCGGTCCTGAACACGCCACCGGGGGGGAACCGAGGGCGTGCCTGTCGAGAGGGCTTCGACAGGTCGACGGACGCCGGGTGCGGGAAGATGAGGCCACCGCAGAGGAGGTACGGCCGACGGTGAGGCAAGAGGCGCAGCACCCGGGACCGCTGTGGATGGCGGAGAGACTCGTCCCGCACCAGGGGCGGGGGGGCAGTGCAGCGGGGGTGCCACCGCGGTGTTGTTCTGCCGGAGCAACGCCGAGGAGCGCTCGACCAGGGCGATGAGCTCCTGCGACCAACGAGCACGAGGAGGGAGAAGGGAGTGGAAACCGGCTGGGGGGGAGAAGGGGAGGGGGGTCGCCGATCGACGGGATCTATAACGGCGGGGGTCAGACTATCTCCTCCTCCCGAGTCGATAAGATCCACGCCATACGCCTCCGAGACGGCGGGGCACGACGCGGCCGGGACAACCCGGCAAGGAGAGGATGAGAGCAGAGGGACCCCTCCGGCACTGGCGGGCACGGCGGCAGGTGACGAGGGGGAACTCCGAGGAGGAGGAGGTCCCAGAATCGAGGGGAGGGAGGATCGGGGGGGCCGGCACCGCAGCCCGAAGCGGGATCGGCCGGGCCGGGTCCAACCGGACGGACGAGGGGGGCCTCCCGCCTTGGGAGGAGTTGTGGCGAGGTACGGGGACACGCGGCGGTGGTGACCTCGATGTCGTCGGTGAGCAGAGGGGGAGTGCGTCAGAGCCGGCTGTCTGTCGGGCAGGAGGGCGGGGGCGTCGGACGGCGGAGGGTGCCAGGAGGGGAAGAGGGGGGAGAGGGATCGGGCAGGAGGGAGTCCATTTTTATAACACACACACACACACACACACAGATATATATATATATATATATATATATATATATTATATATGTGTATATATATATATATATATATATATATATATATATATATTATATGTGTGAAACCTACAAAGGCTAGGGTCAACTTGTAGAGAATGGTCTCCCCTATAATTAATGTGAAGGAATGAATGCAAAATGAGGAATTAAGTGAGAGTTAATGACATACCTAAATTATAGATTTGAAGAGGAAGAAGAAGGAGTGGGAAGAAAGAAATGAAGAGAGAGAGAGAAGACTTAATGGTGAAGCAAGGAGAGGTGGAGGGGGTGGACTATGTGGCCGGCCATGGAGCATGGGTAGGGGCACTTGTAATTACAAGTTTGCCCCTCCCTAAGCCTACATGCTAAAATAATCCAAAATGGATTTTGGAAAATGCTAAAATTAATTAAAAATTATAATTAAACTTAATTACTCATGGGGGACTAGTCCAAACTCCTAAACCTAAAAGTTTAGTGTGGTGGGCCATGGTTAATTAACATGCTAATTACGACTAAATTCAAAATTCCCCGGGGTCCCGAATTAACTCGGAATGCAATAAAATTCGAACCCGACTCCTATAATAATTAAATATTAATATTTATGAAATAAAATTCCCACAAATATTATAAAATGGAAAATTTCCATTTTACCCCTAACTTGGAAAAGTGATGGTGACAATCCCCGGCCGAGCACCACCACCCATCGCCGGAGCTCCACACTTCCACCAATCGCCATCGACCAGATCGGACATTGCTCTACCGTATCCGATCGACAGGGGAGTCGAGATCCGCCAACCACCAGAGTTGCCGCCACGCTGAGAAGCCTCCAGCATCGGAGAGCCTCGCTGAAGTTCGAAGCAGACACCACCGCGCTACCGGAGTAGCCTTCGAGCCAGCAGCAGTTCTCCGCTCCGCCGATCGAGTCTCCGGCTCGCCATCGCTACGGAGCCCTCGACTCGCGAGCCACCTCGACTGCTGCGCCTCCACGAAGACCGTGCCTGTCTTGGAGATCGTGCCGATGCCTCGAGACAGGAGCTGCTCTTCGATCCTCGTGCTGGCGCCTCGAAGACTGTGTGCCCCTTCGTAGCTCGAGCTGAGCCTTTGGGAGTTGAGGAGTCACCGCCTTCCTTGAAGAGTCACCAATCGAAGCTGACGACCGTCGTCTCCGTCATCCAGAGCACCAAATCTGCTCACGAGGATCGACGACCCTGCAGGACGAGTAAGCCTCTCTTCGATCTACTCCATCCCCTTCTTGTTCTTCAGGCTTCTAGATCTAGGATTTGCTGTGGGATTTTTGAGGAGATTGAAGAAGAAGTTGAAGAAGAAGCTTAGGGTTAGGGTTCGCTTGTCTGGTTTGGGGAAGAAGATGGATCTTAGGATTAGGATTTCGGAAAGAGGGCTTGTACTGGAGGCAATAAACCTAGAGCTAGGGTTTTCTAGCAGAGGGAAGAAGAAGGAACCTAGGGTTAGGGTATCGCAGTAACTGGGAAGTGTAGAATTGAGTTAGGTCGGCTGTGAGGATTTGGGAAGAAGGAGGCTGGTCGGCTGCAATATGAAAAATGAATAGAAGAGAGAGAAAACCTGGGGTTAATATTAGGGTTATGTGAATTTTGGTCCGGGTTTGATAGGTTGGGTTGGGTCGGGCTATCTCGAAGCTTACAGTTGATTTTATATGTTAGAATTTCTACTTAATTAGATATGGGCTCAGATTATGTGTATTAGTCTGGGCTTGGGATTGGTCCAATAGTGGTTGGGCTGGGTCATAGCATTTCAGTTCTAATTAGCATGTTAATTAATATTTAAATCATATCCAATTTAGTTTGTATTAAGATTAGATCATAATGAGCAAATGTTTTACTACTATCAGGGCATAGAGTGTAGCAGACCTATTATAAATATTGTTATTATCATTACCAATATTGTTATTAACATAGTAATTTGTAAAATATCTTAATAAATATTTTGCCAAAAATAGTTGCTACGAAGATTTTCCTAAATACTTAGAAATTGTAGGTATTGATTTTAGTTAGCTATTATTTGATGCATAATTCTGCTAAAATATATTTTTAGGATATTTTTACTAGTATGTATATTGACTAAAACTAGAATACATTGTTATAATATCATTTATAATTTTGGTAACTAATATTCTAATATATTTATATTTCATTGATAATAATTTTATCTAAGTATAAATTTACAAAATCCACTTGCTAGATAGAATAGTTGGCTACTATATATGCCTTAGTATTTGTCTTGCTAAATAATTCTAGTAAATTAAAAAGGTTTATATAGTTATAATTTTTCTGCCAAAATGTTTTAATATTTCTAAAATAGTTTAATAGTATTTTTCAATAAACTTATTTTTAAATAAAGCTATAATTATTACTTTGCTAATAAAATGTTTCTAAATATTTCTAAAATCATATAGTATATGTTTTCATTAGTATTTATGGTGATTAAAACTATAATATTTTCTAAATATTATTAGCTAGAATATTTCCATTTGGCTAATGATTATTATTTCAAACCCTAATCAAAATTGTACAACTACCAGGTGATTCATTTACATCCATGCAGTACTACTCACGTGCTTCCAAGGCGAGGCAAGTACACCGACTCGACTTTTACTTTGTATTTCTGTCTTACATTCATGTGCCATGTTCTCATATCGGACACGAGATACACACGATTGTCTTGTACCTTGTTCATTGCTTGTGAGTCATTGTTTATTGCAGGGATTGGGGAAAATATTAGCTTTTGTGTGACCACACCCAACATAGGTATTGTGGATAGCCTAATCGTACACTTCACGTACGATGAAGCCGGATCTTATAGAATTGATTGACTCATTGATTGATTATGCTCCTTTGCCAGTCACACATTAGTTTAATATTTCAAAATGTCATACTTGCATTGATTGTCGTGTTCATTGATAGCCGTGTTCATTATCTTGCATATTGATTGTCGTCCATTGCCTGCAGTTTTGTATTTCATTTCTGGTATCGTAGTTTTATTTCCAATACTGGTATTCTGGTTTCACCTTGTATTCTGTACTACAGATTACATTGTATATTGTTCTTGTCGGGGTTGTACTTTGCTCTTTTCCTGACAGGATACGTTGTAAGTGAGCTTGACGCCACATGGAGCATGTGATTGCATTGGATATTGCGAGATTTATTCTTTTTAGTTTTTCTGGATATTATATTTTATGATTCATCATTGTATATTTTATTTTACCGAATTTGTCTCCGGATGACTTTGTACTAAAGTGACTTAATAGATATTGGTGATCATTTTGGAACGTTATATATAAAAGCTGTGGATGTTTACATTACATTGTAACTTAGAGTTTTCCTTAGTATTGTACAGTTTACTTCGTCGTATCCATCGACGAAGGCTGGGCGTGTCCGACTCGTGTCCGATTATTCGGGAGCGGGTCGTGACAACCACTCCTCAAGAAACAGTAAATGTTGCTCCGATTTATATAAGCGAGCAACGTGATGAGGAAGAACCCGAGCATGAAGAAGGGATAGCGGCACGTACCACTCCTCAAGAAGCAGTAAAAGTTACTCCGAGCGAGCAACGTGATGAGAAAGAAGAGGAATAATGCCTAGAAGAATAACAGATGGAAGAAGAAGGTAAGGACGATGATGTATTGACGAGACCTTGTCCCGGTGGACCTAAAGATTCCTGACTTATCCCAAGTTTCAAGACTCATGTGGTGTTCCAGATTTGAAATAGGATTGAGAGGCCCATGTTGAGGTGTTGGTGCCACACGACCAAGATGGAGCATTGAAGTTTAGTAGAGGGGGTAGTGATTTTAAAATGTTGATTAATTCATCGTTCTAATTTTGGACTTGAGGTAGATTTCGTATAAGACGCCAAACAAAATTATTATTTGTGAGTTTGTTGAGCGTCATTACTAAAATACAGCAAATTAGTGATGGCCATATCCCTCGCTACTCGTCGGCAAATTGACTTAGAGACGGATTGCCGATGGAATTTGGCTGGAAAAATTCGTCGGGAAATAGCTCGTCACTAAAAAAAGTTCGTCGCTAAGCTGTCACCATTCGACAGCTTAGCGACAGATTTTCGTCATCAAGAATCGTATATTTAGCGATGGCTAGCCAACGAATTTTTGTCAAATCAAGTATCAGAAAGTTTCTGATACTACTTTTTAGCGATGGACAAGTCCGTCGGTAATTTGTCGGTAACTGCGTATCAGAGAGTTTTTGATACGCAAAATCCGTCGCTAATACTCGACGAAAGAACGACGGTTTAGCGACGGAATATCCGTCGCTTAGGTTCTGGAAATCTTTATATTTCCAGAACCTTGTCGACGGATAATCCGTCGCTAATCCGTCGACATTCGTCGCCAACTGAAAATTCTCCAGTTAGCGACGAAATATTTCGTCGCTCAGCCGCCGCCTTCCGTCGCTAGGTAGTCGCAAGTTCGTCGCTAACTGGAAAAGTTTTGGTTTTTTTTATACATAAAACAGAGCATTCCCTATTCGTACAACATCCGAAACATCGAAACATCACAATATGCATCACACCTCACACAAACCAACAAACCAATATACATCACACACCAATATACAAATATCTATCACAAATACAACACACAAACCAACATACATCAATGAGACTCGGAGCAACCCTCCATTGAATTTCTAGATAATAACAAGTCTAGATAATAGCATCCAAAAACATCCAAGTCTAGAAAATAACCATGTCTAGAAAATAAAAAACATCAAGAGTTGTAAAACCATCCAAGTCAAAACCAGAAATAAGTCTATCAGTAACAAATTCGGTCAAAAATCATATCATATATATATATATATATATATATATATATATATATATATATATATATATATATATTGTCCTCTACGTAGGCGCAGAGAGATCTCCCTCCTCAGCCACTGCGCATAAGTAGGATCCACGCCAACAAGATCAATATCCAGAGGACATGGATGACTGGAACTCCTGGTGCAACTGCCTTCTGGTGTCACCTCCTCCTTCATAGCTATCTCGGCTTTAGGAATTACTTCCTCCTTAATAGTAGGAGGAAGTTCTTCCTTGACCTTCATCTCTGCAGTAGGTACTACTACCTCCTCAGCAGCAGGAAGCACTACCTCCTCAGCAGCAGGTGGTACCACTACCTCCTCAGCAGCCATCTGTGCCTCTCTCAAGCGACGTGCTCGGGTCATAGGTGCCATCTGGTAAGATTAATGGAAACATAGAGATTAATTAGGGATTAAACAAAATAACAGTATTAGACGTGTAATGTGGAAGATTATATGTTGTATAGAAATTAATTAGTGGTTAAACATATTTTATATTTTATTTAATTTTCAATCATCTTCTGAAAATTCATCTTCTTCGTCCTCCGCGTCCTCATCTTCCTCTTCCTACTCATCTTCACTTTCATCTATTTCGCTTTCCTCTTCGAATAATTCAACCTCTTCTACATGATTAGATGTGTAATATGGAACTTGTAACCACCTCCAACGGTGAATGACCTTCAGCAGTCTTGTCTTAAACTTGAAGCCATTAACGACAAAGCCTGACAATACGGAATGAGTCTCACAACCAAGATATAGAGGACTATCTGCATATTGAAACATATCATAGAACTCCTTCGCCTCGAGATTAGGATCCTCCGGATCAAAATTAGGCACTGCCGCATCGTACACCATACCCTGTCTTTCTGTATATAGTTCACCTTGCGATGACCACAAGCCGTAATCACGTACAAAACCCTTATGGGTCAAATGATCTCTCATAGTCACCACTTCTTCGTAACGTCTATTGTGACAATTACCACATGGCACGATCAACGAAGTAACGATCCATCGCAGATTGGATGTAAAAATCTACATCGTAAGACAAAGTAAACAGAATTATAATTAAAAAATATAGTCCGATATCGACCCCCCTCTACTTCGTCGCTCTACTTCCCCTAATTCTCAAGAAGGCCCCCTCTCTGACCCCCCTATACTTTTCTGCTTCTCATTCGACTCTCTGAACCTCCTATTCCGCATCATATGATATCCATCTCAACCAAAGAGTAGAGAAGTGTAAAAATATTAATATTAACCAAGGATCGATATCGGAATCAGTATTATCATGAATCTCATGGCTTGTTCTACCAGAGCATAATATAAAACCAAACGTGTGAAGCAGAGCTTCACACACAAATATTAGAAGGAAAAAATTTACGATTGGTGGTAGGGCGAGCCAGAATCCGTTGAAAGTATTCTGGCTCGCCCTACCACCAATCGAAATTTTTTTCCTTCTAATATTATGAATATTGCTTCATGTTTGGTTTTATATTATGCTATGGTAGAATAAGCCATGAGATTCATGGTGATACTGATTCCGATACCGATCCTTGGTTAATATTAATATTTTCATACTTCTCTACGCTTTGGTTGAGATGTATATCATATGATACAGAATAGGATGCCTCATGACTCAAATGAGAAGAAGGGGAGTAGGGAGGCTCACTCTATACACTCATCCGCCTATGATATACACTCTATACACTCTTACTTATGCAAGTTTTTTAAGGTAATCAACATTATACTAGACTTTCGAAAAAATCTATAAGATAGGCCCAAAAGACTTGGCATAAGTAAATTTAATTTTTAACACTTACCTAGCTACTACTAAGATATCTTATATATATCCTTCTAGGATACTCACTCTATACCAAGGTTCGCAGTATCGGCAAGGTTCTAAATGGCAGTAGGCGGGTGCGCGGCGGACAGAGTTCACCTACCGCCTAGACGCCGCCTAAGCGATCAATATCGATACTCATAGAAATAGTCCGATACCGACCCCCCTCTACTTCGTCGCTCTACTTCCCCTATTTCTCAAGAAGGCCCTCTCTCTGACCCCCCCTCTACTTTCCTGCTTCTCATTCGACTCTCTCAGCCTCCTATTTCGCAGGAGGGATATGAAATAACCATAGTGGATGTATTGTTACTTTTGATCCCATCAGGATAAATCTGACCCCTTTCCATGTTCCCACCTACATATATCGGATATTTTAAGAAGTGAACGTCTTTCTTCGTAGTGGGGTCGGGGAAAAGAATAGGAAAGATGATTTCACTATATTTCTGACCTGGAATAGTGTCATGCCCTGCTCCTATAGGAGCGATCATCCTCGCTAAGACGTGATGCCGCGTGAGCCTAGATTGCGCTCACGCAAGACAGGTCCATAACGGCCGATTACATCGGCTGCGACGGGTGTCGTCGCACAGAAGTCCCAAGCAGAAACATTAAATATTCAGCAACGAAATTTTGAATACAAAACACAAGTCATGCAAAATACTCTTTTATTGATATTGAACAAAGAATACAATATGGGCACAAGGCCAAATTATAAGTCTTTCAAGCTCACTTTCCTCTCATATTACAAGTTACTCTGCTCTCTCTCATTTCTCAATACAAGCTTCAAGGACGAGTGGCAGATTCTGCGAAATGGCGATGTCTATACATTATGTCCCGTATAAGTCCTGACTCCAAGCGGCCGCACGCCTCGAAATGCCAAAGAACTCTGTGCCTCGACGCATCCAAGCGAGCTCCGTGCCATCGGGCTTCTACCTGTGCCTGTACATAAAAACTGTATGGGTGTCAGTACTCAACTGTACTGGTGGAGTGAGCTCCTCACCCACCCATACAAAACTGACACGTTCATTTACTTTTGTACAGCTTAATCCCTTTAGATTGTCTTTCTAGTCTTACCTTAGGATCAATTTTAAGACAAAGACACCTTGGCCAATACTTGGCAATGCAATGACAGGGTCGTACTATACTCTATTCGTGACTTTAATACATATTCGAGGCAGTGCCTCACCGTAGCAACTTATGCAAACTCGGCCGTGCCAAGAATTTCACTTGTTCTATGTGCCTCTAGACCATTCTCGTGCCAACGACGTCAAGGGAACGACTCATGCTGGTCGTGCCAAAACACTTGCTCGTGCCTCAATCTCGAGGCCGTGCCTCCCAAGGATCAAGAAGACTTAACCAACTTGCCTCACGGCCCTTCCTGACTTAACTCGAGACGACACCACATTTATGCCGAAGGACGTGTCCTTGCTATAGCCAAATCTTAGTCTCCAGAATAGTGATACAACCGAGCATACCTGACTCGTGCCGATTCAAGGTTAGCGCTTGCAATAAGCATAACTTGTTAACCCAACATGTAACCTGCTAGTACTCGACGTAATCCAAAGGCATACACGCGGATAGCCGCTCTTATGCTGACACATCTATATGAGTGGTCACTAGCAATGTCAAGCTATCCTGGATCTTTGCATACGGTGACCATCCGCGTGGCGAGGTACGAGCTCCCACCGAATGACCCGCAGCCTATATTGTAACGGTTCACTTCAATCGAGTCGTACCGTCGATGAAGGCCGTACAATATCTGCAATTCTTCCTAGGCCGACACGAACCCGGCGCCCCGAGATCGCTCGAGGAATTCACCTTGCGTGCAAGTTATCCAATGACCATGCAAGACTCAACTCGATCTACCAAGTCATTCCTTATTCATGACCATGCTTTCCAACTTTCTATCAAGACTCCCAAGTAGCGGGACCGATCTCGGCGACAAGCAGTCGCGTAGACTTTCTTATCGAGACTCCCAAGTAGCAGGACCGATCTCGTGTATTCCTTTATCGAGACTCCCAAGTAGCTGGACCGATCTCGTGTATTCCCTTATCGAGACTCCCAAGTAGCGGAACCGATCTCGTGTGCTTCCTCATCGAGACTCCCAAGTAGCGGACCCGATCTCGTGTGCTTTCTTATCGAGACTTATCGAGACTCCCAGGTAGCGGGATCGATCTTGTGTACTTCCTTAGCGAGACTTATCAAGACTCCCAAGTAGCAGGACCGATCTCGTGTACTTCCTTACCGAGACTCCAAAGTAGCGGGATCGATCTCGGAGACAACCAGTCGCGTGAACTTCCTTTATCTGTGGCATGCTTTTCACCTAACCAACCGTGGCTCGTGCCTTAGACAGGCCTTGTTCTCTAGGCGACGCTATCGCTCAAGTCACATACTTTATATGACGAGCCTTGTTCTCGTAGGACTAAGTGACTTGGCAACCGCAGGAAACAGGGGACAGTGCTTGTTATGACTTCGATAGCCCAGCACAACTCTCGTCTAACTTATTCGGGCAACGACTCGATGAGCAAAGGCTACGCCAAGCTTTGTATCGAGAGAACGTACCGTGCACGTGCTCGACTTGAGCAATCAAGCTCTTTGGGTGCCTAGACTTAAGCCACAAGTCGTGCAACACGATTTAAACCACGGGACAGGCAAAGGCTATGCAAAGCCTTGGATGACGGGACCGTACATGCTCATTAAGCATATACGCGGGCGACGCCTATGACTTAGTCTAATTTCAGCATTGTGGCAACTTAGCAACTTAGGCCAACTTCCTTCTCCCAAGCCACAGGACGAAAGACCGAGTGTCATTTTAAAAGCTCGCTGAGCAGACTTCTAAGCAGACCGTAGGACCGTTTTTGTCAGATCCCTATTTTAGAAATAGGTATATGACTGTATTGGTATATTTTGAGGATTTTAATTTCGGGTATTCTTAAAATTTTATTATTGTTTACTTGGATGTGAGTTTATCCTCATTATTATTCTTTTATTTTTATTATTGTTATTGTTATTATTATTTTATTTACCTACACCTACCCCCCTCTCTAACCGTACCCCTCACCCACTCTCAGCCGTACAACCCCTCCCCCAATTTCTTTCTCTCTCTCTCTCAGCTCTCTTCTCCCTCACACTCTTCTCCCGGCCACTCTTCCGACCTCCGGCCGCCGGTCACCCCCGCGACCGCCACGACCATCATCATCTTCATCCCTCCACCACCATCACCCACCAGCACCGCCACCGCCGTCGTCGCCTCCTCCCTGAGCTCCCTCTTCCCGGAGCCGCCACCGCCAGCCACCGTCTCCACCACCACTTCCGTGACCACCACCACCGCCATGGCCTCCGGCCACCTCCCTCTCGGCCAGCGCCACCACCACTTCCCCCTCTTTCGTTCTCCTCCGTCGGCCGCCACGACCACCGCTGCCACCATCATCGCCATCTTCAGCGCCACCACCATCATCGTCGTCATCACCACCGCCACCACCTCCATCGACGCCAGCACCGCCATCTCCCCCGCCCCTTGGTGCAGCTGCTGCCGCCGCTGTCCTTTCTCCACCGCGGGGCCGACCCGACCTGGCCGAGCACCCCCCCGGTGAGCTCCTCCGCCTTCCCCCTTTTTTTCCTTTCCTGGCGACCATCGTCGCCGTCGAGCCTCGCTGGCTGCGCCAGCCTCGAGTGGCGGGTCGCCTTTGGGCCCCGTGCTGCTCGAGCAGTGTACAGCCTTGGGAGTCGCGCTCTCCTCGGGCCGCGCACACGCTTGACTTACGTGTTCCCTCGTTTCCTGTACTTCTCGGGATGTGTGCGTCGATTTGTGTGCTGTCCTAGTTTTTGTATACCCCGATCTACGTGCTGCCTTGGGCAACGGGACGCCTCGAGCCCCGCGCTGCCTCGGGCACCGTGCCATCTCGATTTGTGCACCATCTCGATTTTCGTGTCTTGATCTTTGTGCCTACCTTGTGACCCGTACCGCCTCGATATACGTGCACGTACCAATTTGTATGTCGTATCGATTTGCATGTCGCATTATATCTTGTGTTGCCTCGGTTTATGTGCACGTACCGATTTGCGTGCCGCCTCAGTTGTGTGCCGCATTGGACTCTGTACCTTTTCGATTTGTGTGCACACATCGATTTGTGTGCCGCATCGATTTATGTGCTCCTTGGACCTTGGGTCGTCTCGATTTACGTGTACGTCTCGATTTATATACACATTTATGTTTCTCGTTTGTCTCGATATTCGTGTTCTCTCGATTCTCGTACGTATCTTGATATACGTGTGCGTCTCGATTTGCGTGTCTGTATCGATCCGCATATCTCAGTTTTTGTGCCCGATCCTTGCACTGCTTGCGGGACCCACACGGTATAGCCTCGTGCCATTCTTCGTAATTTTGTCATTATTTTATTATTTAATTCTAATGATTGTTTATTGTGTGTTCTGAGGATCTCGATTGGCGTGCTAGCTTGGATCGCGACTGCCGAAGACTTGCTTACCTAGCCGAGCCCTCTAGGCAAGTATCCCTTGCTCATCGACGGTTCTTGCCCTCTTTCCTGGATTTTATTGCATTTAATTAATTTGTACTTGTAAACTGTATAACCATGATTAGTATAGCCTAGTAGTAGAACTGCCATGATGATAACTTAGGATAGCTTGGTCCGATATCGGGATAGACCGTATCGGACAACTCGGATGGGTCATCCACACCTCCGAGGACACGAGCACGACTCACTTGTACGGATTGTTCCCGTATGCCCCGTATCCGACTCGCGATCGGGTAACGGCTTGGCTAACTGTTTCGGTGACTGTGTTTGTGGCTTGGACATGACTGTGAGTCTTGGTGCGCCCTGCGTGGCGATTCTTGTTGCATGTGTTGGCTTGGTGCCCAGTACGCATCGTAGTGCTGCTGGAGGCCGAGACTTAGTGTTCTCGGCTGTGGTTAGGTTTCCAGTACGCATGGTAGCGCTGCTGGAAGCTGAGACTTAGTGTTCTCAGCCTGCAATTCTGCGGCGGGTTGCGTCGAGTGGATTTTAGCCCCAATTCGTAGGGTGCTCCCGTCCAGAATACAAAGGAGACTCTGCCGGATTTTTCCAGAATTCCCGATCGGGAATTCGGTTCGAAGGATTGGACAGAACCATTCCTTTGGGTTGCTGGACTGGGCTCGTACATGTTCATCTTGGTATAGTATACCTGATCCCATTGCCTGCCAGGTAGACTCCCGACTAGATTAGTCGCCTAGCGTCTTGACATATCTTGTCCGTCGGATAGCGTAAGAAGAGCGGTTCTACTCGGAAGACGGTCTGCAACCCTGGTCCTTGTTTGGTTTAAGGGTTGTGGATCTGCTCCAGAGTGGTTCATGCAATCCTTGCCATTTCCGACGACATTAATTAATAAACACTTGTACCCTGACCATTCATTCTAGGAGTTGTCCTAGTCTAGCGAGATAGGGCGGACAGTTGTCCTATGTATCGGGATTGTGACCTTGGATATATGAGGATTGAGTATTATATGGAGTATGATCTCGGGATGTTCAGTTGGTAGACTCACGTGGACTCTTGGTTAGTATTGCTATTCCTTTTGAGGATGTTCTAATTCGACCGGGCCTGACTGTGAATTCTTAGATTTTGATGATCACGAATATTTTACGGAACGAGGAGAATATCGAGGGTATTATTATATAATTTTTACTCGACTTCCCAAACGCCCAAAACCTGGTACCTTTGTGTATTCCGGTAGTTGGGGAACCTGGTTTGATTGCTATGTCTTGGTAGTTGAGGGGCTTATTTTCTAGTGGCTTGTGATCATTGACTAGGAGGATTCTTGTGAGCCAGAGGGTCTAGCATTGCTTATAGTGATTAGCTTGGTATTTGGTTATTGACCTTCCTGACTTGATATTGATTCCATCGTAGAGGGGTGACTCTTGCTAGATTGATCTGGTGGATGGACCGACTTGATGATTGGAGCTGTAGGCTCCCATATATGTTTGAGATGATATTGTGGTAGATATTCTGATCTTGTACTTGACCTGATATCCATGCCACGATGTGTGCAGATGATTTCATGTGACTGACAGATTTATCCTTGTTCCTGACATGACTACTTGTATCCGTGCTATAAGTCCAGCTTACCCTTTGAGGTACTGGCCCTGATTTTGCACTGCGGTGCTCCTTGTCTACTGGCACTTTGAGGTGCTACTTCCATGATTATATGGCATTGCGATGCCATCTTGATATTCTAGCTATATTATATGATTACCTGCACGGGTATCTGGTAGTTGGCCTATAGTCTTAGCGTGGTCATGATTGCTTGCTTGCTTGTTGCATAACACTAAGGATGGATCACAACTGGGACTATAGGTGCCGAGGTTGATTCTTACTTAGCGTTCTCGTACTGAGGTACGACATCTAGGAGGATGATCATGTGACCACGGCATGTGATTCCGGACAAATGTATGGATAATATAGGTAACTTAAACTGGTAGAAGCATTAGGGGGGAAACGGAATCCCGAGATCGTGCATTACCAGCCTTATCCCAGACATTAGTCATGACCTGCAGGCTGGCCGCCACGAATATTGATACCATTCGTACTAGTGGATGGCAATATCCGGCTACTTTATGTACGATACATTATATACATGGCATGCTCGGCACGGTGGCCTTACGAGGGACCGGTGGTGACATGCAGAGCCCGGTGGTCTTGCGAGGGACCGGCGCTCATCTAGTCTTGATATACTTGGCCCCGCTAGCCCTGCTGGGACGGCACGATCTGAGAATTCCTATATTGCATTGTTGGGGTAACCCAACCTCCACATAGACAGCCGTAGACATTTGAGTGGCTGTTTATTCACCTAAATTGTATGGCTTGTTGCTTGCTAAGCTGGCTGGCACGTAACGCTGTCCCGGTGCGGTAATTTATTCCCTTGCTTTTGTTTGATGTAGGGGTGAGTTACTGTTCCGATGACAGACTACGAGTTCCAGTTGGCGATGCAAGCATTAGTGGATGTTAGGATGACTGTGATGATTGTTGGTTACTTACACTAGTCATGGATTATTATCGTGCATTGGTACCGCACGATCCCTTTCCTTATTTACTATTTTTAGATGCTATTCCTGTTATATTTTATCCTGCTGGTTTTTCTTCGTCCGTCCTTGAGCCTTCCTTTCTGGTACTTGCTACGGTTGGCCTGACCAACCCTGGATTGTTCCCAGATTGCCTGAGACCGACCCTGTGGATCTTCCAGACTTGACTTGGGGGATGTGCTTCAGTTCCAGACCATGTTAGGGACTGTGGGAAGGTATACTAGTCTGCATTATTATCCTGTACTGTAGATTCCTGATTTTCATATAAGTATTTCCTGCTTTCCATATGATTATCTCTCTTGATGTTGTTTTATTGTGATTTGCCTGTGGACATGAGATCGAATTTAGGCCATAGATTGATTGCATGCTAGGATACCCAGCAAGACTTGACAGCCGTCATCGCCGTATAGCGTATTCGTACCTTATACGGTGTAGCTGGCCTACGTCCGTCCCCGTATTCCGGTACTGGGGCATGACATAGTTTTAGTGGTGGCCCATGCTGGTCTCATTTTGAGATTTTGTTGGGTATCACATGATTATTGATCTCAGTCCACTATTTCTTGGTATTCCTACTTGTTACACTTGTCCTTCGCTCCCTTGAACCTGTGAACTGGTCTTCATCTCTACTTGGACCTATCTTGCTTGTCCATGTCTTATTCGTGTTATCTACCTCTGATCCTTGTTTGATAGATATGATCCTATAGTTGGTTATGTCGATCACCTTATTTGATGAGATGTTATCTCCATCATTGGGTTACATGATTATTTATCTTGGGTTCTGTACTTTCTACCGGTGTTTCGCCTTATTTGATTTCCTGTTATCCATTTCGTGCGTTGACTTCGTGTTGACTTAGTATCACTATCGCCCTCTTCGAGCGTTGACTGGATTGCTGCGGAATAAAGATTTCACCTGGACTCTGAGATTAGATATTTTAACATTTATTGAGTATCCGAGGGATATTCTCGTATCGATTCGGCTTCCTTGATTCCGGACATTTCCACACTCATGATTATCTATTTCAAATATTATTTTGATTATAGATATGCTTTCTATACATTATATTTTGATGTGGATTCTTGGTTTGGAGTATTTTCCTAGAAAAGCTATCTTGTGGTTATTATTGAAAATATTTTTGGATGTGTGTTACGATTCACCTGGATTTTGGATTTTGATGGTTTTCTAGGACTCGTTATATTGTTAGAGATTTTTTGATTTTAGTGATTCAGATATTTGGGTTATGGATTTGATTCGTTTTGCGTATTTGTCAGGAGTACCGGGTGACCCTAGTATACCTTGACGGCGTGGTAACGAAAGTTGCAGCCGCTCGATTATAGTGTCATGATGAATCTTTTGCAGCCATTCCGGATGGCGTGGCAAAGAATGACCATGGCACACATTTTTCGGATATTAGGAAACTACGGTCATCGGTTCGAGACAGATATCCTGTATTTCATGATTTTATGCGGATTTATTATTATTATTTTCTTTTTCCTTATGCAGTTGGGATTTTATGTTTTCAGACACTGTTTTCGATATTTTGTACTTGTTTTGACTTATGGAGTTATTTCGAGCAGGTGAGATTTCGATTTTCGAGATTTCTTGGTATTTTGGGTTTCCCCTGAGAGTTGACTTGTGTAGTTATACATTGTTTTCTTGATGTTTTCATATTGAGATTTTATTCATTTCTTATTGTATTACTTGATTTCTGTAAGGTGGGTAGAGTTTTTCATGGCAGATATATATGTACTAGTTTTGAAAACCCTATTTTGATAATTTTGAAATTTCGAGGACGAAATTTTTGTAAGGTGGGAAGGATGTCAGATCCCTATTTTGGAAATAGGTATATGACTGTATTGGTATATTTTGAGGATTTTAATTTCGGGTATTCTTAAAATTTTGTTATTGTTTACTTGGATGTGAGTTTATCCTCATTATTATTCTTTTATTTTTATTATTGTTATTGTTATTATTATTTTATTTACCTACACCTACCCCCCCTCTCTAACCTAACCCCTCACCTACTCTCAGCCGCACAACCCCTCCCCCAATTCCTTTCTCTCTCTCTCTCAGCTCTCTTCTCCCTCACACTCTTCTTTCGGCCACTCTCCCGACCTCCGGCCGCCCGTCACCCCCGCGACTGCCATGACCATCATCATCTTCATCCCTCCACCACCATCACCCACCAGCACCGCCACCGCCTTCGCCGTCTCCTCCCTGAGCTCCCTCTTCCCAGAGCTGCCACTGCCAGCCACCGTCTCCACCACCACTTCTGCGACCACCACCACCGCCATGGCCTCCGGCCACCTCCCTCTCGGCCAACGCCACCACCACTTCCCACTCTTCCGTTCTCCTCCGCCGGCCGCCACGACCACCGCTGCCACCATCATCGCCATCTTCAGCGCCACCACCATCATCGTCGTCATCACCACCGCCACCACCTCCGTCGACGCCAACGCCGCCATCTCCCCTGCCCCTTGGCGCAGCTGCTGCCGCCGCCGTCCTTTCTCCACCGCGGGGCCGACCCGACCTGGCCGAGCACCCCCCCGGTGAGCTCCTCCGCCTTCCCCTTTTTTTTCTTTTCTGGCGACCATCGTCGCCGTCGAGCCTCGCTGGCTGCGCCAGCCTCGAGTGGCGGGTCGCCCTTGGGCCCCGTACTGCTCAAGCAGTGTGCAGCCTTAGGAGTCGCGCTCTCCTCGGGCCGCGCGCATGCTTGACTTGCATGTTCCCTCGTTTCCCGTGCTTCTCGGGATGTGTGCATCGATTTGTGTGCTGTCCCAATTTTTGTGCACCCCGATCCACGTGCTGTCTTGGGCAATAGGACGCCTCGAGCCCCGTGCTGCCTCGGGCACCGTGCCATCTCGATTTGTGCATCGTCTCGATTTTCGTGTCTCGATCTTTGTGCCTACCTCGTGACACATACCGCCTCGATATACGTGCACGTACCGATTTGCGTGTCGTATCGATTTGCGTGTCGTATTATATCTTGTGTTGCCTCGGTTTGCGTGTACGCACCGATTTGCGTGCTGCTTCGGTTGTGTGCCGCATTGGACTCTGTACCTTTTCGATTTGCGTGCACACATCGATTTTTGTACCGTATCGATTTACGTGCTCCTTGGACCTTGGGTCGTCGCGATTTAGGTACACGTCTCGATTTACGTACACGTTTATGTTTCTCGTTCGTCTCGATATTCGTGTTCTCTCGATTCTCGTATGCATCTTGATATACGTGCGCGTCTCGATTTGCGTGTCTGTATCGATCCGCGTACCTCTGTTTTCGTGCTCGATCCTTGCACTGCTTGCAGGACCCACACGGTATAGCCTCGTGCCATTCTTAGTAATTTTGTCATTATTTTATTATTTAATTCTAATAATTGTTTATTGTGTGTTCTGAGGATCTCGATTGGCGTGCTAGCTTGGATCGCGACTGCCGAAGACTTGCTTACCTAGTCGAGCCCTCTAGACAAGTATCCCTTGCTCATCGACGGCTCTTGCCCTCTCTCCTGGATTTTATTGCATTTAATTAATTTGTACTTGTAAACTGTATAACCATGATTAGTGTAGCCTAGTAGTAGAACTGCCATGATGATAACTTAGGATAGCTTGGTCCGATACCGGGATAGATCGTATCGGACAACTCGGATGGGTCATCCACACCTCCGAGGACACGAGCACGACTCACTTGTATGGATTGTCCCTGTATGCCCCGTGTCCGACTCGCGGTCGGGTAACGGCTTGGCTAACTGTTTTGGTGACTGTGTTTATGGCTTGGACATGACTGTGAGTCTTGGTGTGCCCTGCGTGGCGATTCTTGTTGCATGTGTTGGCTTGGCGCCCAGTACGCATTGTAGTGCTGCTGGAGGCCGAGACTTAGTGTTCTCGGCTGTGGTTAGGTTTCCAGTACGCATGGTAGCGCTGCTGGAAACTGAGACTTAGTGTTCTCAGCCTGCGATTCTGCGGCGGGTTGCGCCGAGTGGATTTTAGCCCCAATTCGTAGGGTGCTCCCGTTTAGAATACAAAGGAGACTCTGCCGGATTTTTCCAGAATTCCCGATCGGGAATTCGGTTCGAAGGATTGGGCAGAACCATTCCTTTGGGTTGCTGGACTGGGCTCGTACATGTTCATCTTGGTATAGTATACCTGATCCTATTGCCTGCCAGGTAGACTCTCGACTAGATTAGTCGCCTAGCGTCTTGACATATCTTGTCCTTCGGATAGCGTAAGGAGAGCGGTTCTACTCGGGAGACGGTCTGCAACCCTGATCCTTGTTTGGTTTAAGGGTTGTGGATCTGCTCCAGAGTGGTTTATGCAATCGTTGCCATTTTCGGCGGTATTAATTAATAAACACTTGTACCCTGACCATTCATTCTAGGAGTTGTCCTAGTCTAGCGAGATAGGGCGGACAGTTGTCCTATGTATCGGGATTGTGACCTTGGATATATGAGGATTGAGTATTATATGGAGTATGATCTCGGGATGTTCAGTTGGTAGACTCACGTGGACTCTTGGATAGTATTGCTATTCCTTTTGAGGATGTTCTAATTCGACCGGGCCTGACTGTGAATTCTTGGATTTTGATGATCACGAATATTTTGCGGAACGAGGAGAATATCGAGGGTATTATTATATGATTTTTACTCGACTTCCTAAACGCCCAAAACCTGGTACCTTTGTGTATTCCGGTAGTTGGGAAACCTGGTTTGATTGGTATGTCTTGGTAGTTGAGGGACTTGTTTTCTAGTGGCTTGTGATCATTGACTAGGAGGATTCTTGTGAGCCAGAGGGTCTAGCATTGCTTATAGTGATTAGCTTGGTATTTGGTTATTGACCTTCCTGACTTGATATTGATTCCATCGTAGAGGGGTGACTCTTGCTAGATTGATCTGGTAGATGGACTGACTTGATGATTGGAGCTGTAGGCTCCCATATATATTTGAGATGATATTGTGGTAGATATTCTGATCTTGTACTTGACCTGGTATCCATGCCACGATGTGGGCAGATGATTTCATGTGACTGACAGATTTATCCTTGTTCCTGACATGACTACTTGTATCCGTGCTATAAGTCCAGCTTACCCTTTGAGGTACTGGCCCTGATTTTGCACTGCGGTGCTCCTTGTCTACTGGCACTTTGAGGAGCTACTTCCATGATTATATGGCATTGCGATGCCATCTTGATATTCTAGCTATATTATATGATTACCTGCACGGGTATCTGGTAGTTGGCCTATAGTCTTAGCGTGGTCAGGATTGCTTGCTTGCTTGTTGCATAACACTAAGGATGGATCACAACTGGGACTATAGGTGCCGAAGTTGATTCTTACTTAGTGTTCTCGTACTGAGGTACGATATCTAGGAGGATGATCATGTGACCACGGCATGTGATTCCGGATAAATGTATAGATAATCTAGGTAACTTAAACTGGTAGAAGTATTGGGGGGGAAACAGAATCCCGAGATCGTGCATTACCAGCCTTATCCCAGACATTAGTCATGACCTGCAGGCTGGCCGCCACGAATATTGTTACCATTCGTACTAGTGGATGGCAATATCCGGCTACTTTATGTACTATACATTATATACATGGCATGCTCGGCACGGTGGCCTTACGAGGGATCGGTGGTGACATGCAGAGCCCGGTGGTCTTACGAGGGACCGGCACTCATCTAGTCTTGATATACTTGGCCCCGCTAGCCCTGCTGGGACGGCACGATCTGAGAATTCCTATATTGCATTGTTGGGGTAACCCAACCTCCACATAGACAACCGTAGACATTTGAGTGGCCGCTTATTCACCTAAATTGTATGGCTTGTTGCTTGCTAAGCTGGCTGGCACGTAACGCTGTCCCGGTGTGGTAATTCATTCCCTTGCTCTTGTTTGATGTAGGGGTGAGTTACTGTTCCGATGATAGACTACGAGTTCCAGTTGGCGATGCAAGCATTAGTGGATGTTAGGATGACTGTGATGATTGTTGGTTACTTACACTAGTCATGGATTGTTATCGTGCGTTGGTACCGCACGATCCCTTACCTTATTTACTGTTTTTAGATGCTATTCCTGTTATATTTTATCCTGCTGGTTTTTCTTCGTCCGTCCTTGAGCCTTCCTTTCTGGTATTTGCTACGGTTGGCCTGACCAACCCTGGATTGTTCCCAGATTGCCTGAGACCGACCCTGTGGATCTTCCAGACTTGACTTGGGGGATGTGCTTCAGTTCCAGACCATGTTAGGGACTGTGGGAAGGTATACTAGTCTGCATTATTATCCTGTACTGTAGATTCCTGATTTTCATATAAGTATTTCCTGCTTTCCATATGATTATCTCTCTTGATGTTGTTTCATTGTGATTTGCCTGTGGACATGAGATCGAATTTAGGCCATAGATTGATTGCATGCTAGGATACCCAGCAAGACTTGACAGTTGTCATCGCCGTATAGCGTATTCGTACCTTATACGGTGTAGCTGGCCTACGTCCGTCCCCGTATTCCGGTACTGGGGCGTGACAGTTTTCTATATTCTAACACATTTTGACCCGTTGGGGACTATTCCCTTAGCTTTGTGGATGCGTCTCTTTGATTATCAAGCCTAACTTGTGCAAGTTGAAAACATGCGATTTATTATGTGAAGGCTAAGATGAGGCAAGTTCACCGAAACTACCCCACCTGAGCGAGGAGTCGTCTCGACCGAGCGAGCCTTCGAGCAGCCGTTGCAAGGCTAAGTTCGAATGCTGTCGGCATTTCGATTCCTCCGATTGCCTGAGCGGGACGGGGTACTACATCATACACCACTCAGAAAAAGTCTTGTCCTCGAAACTAACTGAGTACTTACTTATGGACCACTTTGATCCATGGACTCTCGTACACACTACGCCTATGCGTTTCTTCAATCTGAGCCACGCTCGTACTACTATCAATCTTTCCTTTAACACGATTTCAAAATCCTCGATACTTTTGCATTCCTCAAGTCTTACTTGAATTCAACGTATCACTTGGTTGGATCGTGCACATATCCCAGACGTCCCCAAAATACATACATTTCAGCCAAGCCGCGTGACAGAAATTCGTCATTCTCACTCGAGTCGCATCGTACACATATTCAGGCGTCCCTAAAATATATGCATGTCAGCTGAATCTCGTGAGGGGTATTCCTATATTCTTGATTCACTCTATCCATCCATACCAATCTTCAAGATCAATCTTTCGAATGCTAACTTTTGAAATAGGGACATCTCGCCTAACCGCTAGGCCATTTTTCAAGGCTAAATTCAATATCAGGATTGGAATTATAGTTCCCCAACAATAATGCCAACACTGACCCCAATCTTAGGGTCAAACCAAAGTTGATAGTGCAAGACTTTCTATCCAAGCTCGCATCACTCCGATTTCTAAACTTCGAGCACGATCACCAAATTCGCATCAAGGCATTCGTTGCGCAGATTCGAATCCGTTCAAATCACTAATTTGTATAGCTTATTCCTTCCGACATTTTGACATAATTCACATATCCATTCTAACCAATTCATGTATTCGATCACGAGGTCGTCTAGCATAATAATTTGTCACGCCCCAATCTCACGCAAGTTCGATTATCTAATACGTTGGACATGAATCACCATGCCACGTTCTCGCAGGATAATCGTACCCTTATTGGAGCGTAACCCTTGCTTGAGTTTAGACTAATTCATTCTCGATATGCGGATTGGACCTACTTAATCCTTAAGTTCAATCGTCAAGCACACTGAGTCATTCTCGAGTCCACCTTCGCGTCAAACCACAAGTCGAAGCGATCAAATTGCCACGCCATACAAGTTCGATCACCCCCGCTGTATGAATCACCATACCAGCGCTCACGCGAAGTGATCGCCCTAATCCGACGTGACGTATGTGCGAGGCTGGAGTTGCGCTTGCATAAGACAAGAACATCAACGTTGTGGTTATCGTCGAAGCAATCCAAACATTTCATTTTCATTCAAGCCAAGATCTCAGTTCGATAGTTTGTTCATCATTCGTTCAACTAGAAAATCCTTGAGCCAAGACTATCTTTTCTTCAACATATTTTAACATCCCGAGTATAGCATCCATCGGAACAATAATATTTTACACGATCATCAATCCTCGAATCAGAGTACCCTCGAGTTATCGCACATCGATCTTTGATACGTCTCAATACTATCGATGATGTACGTAACCTGACGATCTTCTTTCTACAACGAACTTCGAGTCGTGCAACTGATGCTATTGTCCGAATTAGATATACCACAATTCCATTCAACCAAATCCGAAATCATAAGTGCGATCCTCTAGGTTTCTTCGATCATGACATTCATTTTTTATTCATCATTTCGAATTTTGATTCAATACCGATTCCTAACTCGCTTTGCCCATTCACAAGTTGTCCCAACAACATCTCATTCGGGACATTTGAAGTCACGACCAACTAAGCGTGATGCGTTCTAAGGCTTTGCGCGATCGCATCGCCTCGCCGACAAACTCATTGTTACCCCTAATCCTCAATTTTCACTCGAATGATTTCCAAAATGGACCATACACCACTCAGGATTCGAGCCACCCGATTTAGTCCACAATCACGTTCGCATTATTCGCTAATACATCTTTTAGATTCGTTCGACAAAACTCTAGCGTAATCGCTCACGTCGTCTCGATAGTCTAAGTCTCGTATATTTCTATCGATATTCCACATGTAAATTATATTTATGATTCACGCGTCTCGACGTACAAAGTCGTTCGGACTATTCCTCAAAATCTAAACCAATCTTCCGTGTACGCCTAAGCATTAGTCTGATAGTGTTTCTAACGATATACACTCTAAGTATATCTCCGTTCCCGACCGAGCGATACTTAATATCACTTGCAATTTGTTTGCACCATAAAGTTTAGTTGCGCGACACGCGGCACAACTTAGCCAAAAGGCTGTGTGCATAGCTATCCCGTACGGACTATACTCTGATTTTGTACGCTCATTTTGCTAATGTCGACGTAGGACTATTTAGGCACGCACGCGGCTTGCTAACTTTAGCATGTATTTTCTATCAACTCAAGTTTGACACCGTTCGGCACAAAGGCCATCGTCTACCGATGCGTTCGATTGAACACTTGCACGAGCTTTTGAAAATATTTAGACTTATTATATGGACATATCGTGGAACATTTGAGAGAGAGCACACACTTCTTATCAACGATGAGCTTTCAAAACTGAGAGATTCGACTTGAAGTCCAAGGACGTAAAGCCGTGCTCTGATACCACTATGTCACGTCCCGCTCCTATAGGAGCGATCGTCCTTGTTAAGGCATAATGCCGCGTGAGCCTAGATTGTGCTCACACAAGGCAGGTCCATAATGGTCGATTACAGCAGCTGCGACGGGGGTCATCGCACAGAAGTCCTAAGCAGAAACATTGAATATTCAGCAACGGAATTTTGAATACAAAACACAAGTCATGCAAAATACTCTTTTATTGATATTGAACAAAGATTACAATGTGGGCACAAGGCCAAATTATAAGTCTCTTAAGCTCACTTTCCTCTCATATTACAAGTCACTCTGCTCTCTCTCATTTCTCAATACAAGCTTCAAGGACGAGTGGCAGATTCTGCAGAATGGCGATGTCCACTACCAAAATATGTCCATTTAGCGACGGCTACATCCGTCACCCATCCATCGGCAATCAGTATTAGCGACCGATCATTGACGGATCTTGGCCAAAATAATCCGTCGGCAATCAGCTCGTCGCTAATAATGATCCGTCGCTAAGTAGTCGAAGAGTGACGAAATAGCGACGGCTTTTCGTCTTCACAATACGATGCATTAGCGACGACTTTCCGACGGGCTTTCGTCCATTTCAAGTATTAAATACTTAACTGTGTAGACGCTAGCGACGGATAGTCCGTCGGTAAACAGTCGTAAAAGTGTATCAGAGGGTATCGTTCCGTCGCTAGTCCGTCGATCTCCGTCGTTAACAAAGGACGGATTAACGGCGGAATACTGACTGATTATCCGTCGACCATGTTCTGGAAATTCTTAACATTTCCAGAACCTTGGCGACGAATTTTTCGTCGCGACACTGTCGAGACAGCGACTGATTTGTGGCTGATTATCCGTCGCCAATGTTCTGGAAATGTCAAGCTTTTCCAGAACCTTGTCGACGGATTTTCTGTCGCTATTCCGTCGAACTATATACCACCAGAACGTTGCCGACGGATATTCCGTCGACCACCCGTCGCCACCTGGAAACAGTTTCAAATCTCCAGTTAGCGACGGAAATGCCTTCGAAAAGTAGTCAGAAACTGAAAATATTCGTCGCTAACTGGTCACTAGTCCGTCGCCAACTTAGATTTTTTTGGAAAAAAATTGCAGCACTTTCCCTGTTCACAAAAATATGCATAAACCAAACCAATATATAATGCACACCAATTGTCCAACAATCACATAGACCAAATATATAATGCACACCAATTATCCAAGAATCATATTGTCACGCCCCGCTCCCGCAGGAGCAATCGTCCTCGCTAAGGCGTGATGCCGCACGGGCCTAGGTTGCACCCATGCAAGGCCAAGTCCAGAAACGGCCGATTTGCTAGGCCACAGAGTCGCACAGAGTGTCCCCATTTGCAGCGGAAAGTAAATGAACACAAATTGAAGCGAATTCCAACTCTTTATTGATTTTCAAGAAGTTTACAAGCGGCGCTAGGCCGAGGTTACAAGTCTATCAAGCTCTCTCTCTCTGAAACATAAAAGGCATGCCAAGCGGCTTACAACATAGAATGATTCGTGGCGATGTTCCAATACATTATGTCCTGTATATGGTGCTTCAGCTCCTTGCAACGCTCCAAGGCTCCAGAGATAGCTCCGTGCCTTAGCACGTTCGATGGAAGCTCCACACCCGCCGGCGTCTCTTGCATCCTGCAAGCAGACTGTGGGGTTATCAGTACATTGTTATGCACTGGTGGGGAGGCTAGCTCGCCCACAATGCTATCATTACCAAACACGTTCCATTTACTTTCGTGCACCGTCTATCATTCATTGTCTTTCTAATCTTGCCTTAGGATCAGTTTCATGCATATTTCATAACCTATCTCGTATTGCCAATTTCAAGTGTCGCATGGAAATACATGCATGACTTACCCATACTTACCGTCCGGCCTTCCCTGTTCAATATAAACCAAGTTAGTCAACAATTCATATATTCTCAACTCTACATGATTCACGTAAACATTCAATGCCAATGGCGTGTTCCTGCCTTAGATTCTAACGCGTCGTAGGTGTATTCTCTAACTCATTGTACGAAGTATTCATTATCATTTGGTGTGATACATTTCAAGCTTATTCAGAAGGTGCTTTGTTCAGATTAACTTAGACTACTTTGATTTCAATGCAAGGACTTGCACGTGGATTGCCACCAGCAAAGCCCACTTAAATCTATATGCACCGGTCGCTGGCATCACAAGCCATTTTGGACATCCAAGCCGTGGTATTTCTCAACTAGCGTAGGGTGAGGACTGGCACACACCCTGTTAGTCTCTTGAAATACTCATGTACTTACATCCCCCGGGTGGCCGAGTCCGCACCCAGGCAGCCCGTAAGCCATATTTATGATTCCGCCTAGGCCGGCATATCCCCCCTTTGATCATGCCGCGGAATCCCTTTTTCTTTACGGTCATAGCATTCGCCACCCCTCGCTCGTACCGTTTTTCCACGACCATTTCGTATTAACTTGTCTTTTTAACTTAACGGCTGACTCTGAGCCGTAGGCTAACCCTTAGCCACAATGCGTTATCGACCAGGTTGGCGTCCGTGCAGCGCGGGTAGCGAGCCCCGTTGCACGTGCCCGTCACACCTGTCGCTAACCATTCCTTTCCTTCTTATCATTTATTCATTCCTTCTTTCTTTCACTTGTTTGTTCGTTCATTGATTCATTCATGTATTCATTCTTTCATTCGTTGGTTCATTCATTCACTTATTCATTCATTCTTTCATTCACACATTATGCAACTCCCCGTGCGGGAGTCGCCTTGGCGACCCATCGGTCCCATAGTCTTTCAATGTTGCTGAACTCTACTCGGAATGACTATGTTGATAGTCTTCCCGTTTCATTGTTGTAAACCATTCATTGTTTTATTTTTGAATGCGTAAGGGACTTGAACGTAAGCTTGTGCCTTAGCTCGAGCGTGGAGCGCGGTGCGAGAGTTATCGTATTTTCCATGTTTCTTTCCATATTCTATACAAGCATACAAGATGGGATTAATCCCTTAGCTAGGTGCGTTGGGTCATTTATTAGCATGCGCAGTGTTATCGTCTAGCGATTTCAGTGATAGTGTCCATATTATTATGTGTCTAGGCTAAGCACAGACGGGTTCATCGGAGCCACCCACCTTAGCGATGTTCGCATCGGCCGAGCGATACTCCGAGCGCGCCTTCGATAGTCTAAGTCTGGATTCATCTTTGACGGGCCATTGTAAGTCTTGCATCGATTCTTTATCAGGTCGATACCAACCCTTCGGGTCGACGGCTCGTTTGAGTCGTTGCACTTGCCGTTTGAATCGGCGTTTCGCTAGGGCGGAGCGGGTCATTACATAATACACCACTCAAAACAAGTCTCGTCCTCGAGACTTCCTGAGTGCAGGTCATCCTACCATTCCTTTAACTCGTGTCGTCGTGTCTCTTAGATAATTCTATCGAACGGCTCTATCGATCGATGGCATCGAACCATGCTCGATACCCTCCAGGTTCCGTGTCGCATACGTTTGGTCAATTTTTATTGAATCACTTTTCATTCATTTTAGAGTTGATGGTACTTATTCAATTCAAGGGTTTCTTCGACTTGGTTGTATTTTCTTCGTGTCATGGGACTGTAATGGTTGCATGGGGCACGTTATAATTCATCAAATGCGAGGGTCGTAGGCTGAGGCAAACTCACTCATTCGTTCATGCGTATCGCAACACCCACTTGCAGCTGCACTCGAGTTCATCATATCGCTGAGTTTGGATCGTACACGTATTCAAGGCATCCCCCGAATACATACATTTCAACCAAGCTTAGCGATTAGCAAAGTCGGACAAGCTACTCGTGATAGTTTTGATTTGTCGATCGTTTCGCTAACTTTGATTTAAAACCGAACTCGTGTGCATCTCACTATCGTTTATCTCGGTCATCGCGATGATTCGATTCGTTTCTCAAGCGTTCCTGTCTACGAAATTAATACGATTTCTTCTTCTTAGCGGAGTCGGCCAAGTCTTAAGTACCTTTCGTCCGATTCAAGACCAAGTATTGCACTCCTTTAACGAGTACGTCTTTCAATTAATGATTCAATTCGTTATCCCAACTTTACTCGCGCATCATCCATTCCTATCATTCACTTGTTTAGGGCCAATCTCGTCGTCGTTCACGCACACCCCCAGTTCTACGTCCTACTCTAAGTCTTATTGCCAAAGTCTATCGTCCGTCCAGACGATACTGTAAATGCCATCGCACAGGTTCAATCACTCGGCATAGGGTCGTCCGCCTATCCGCTAGGTCAGCTCACAGGGTCATAGTTACAAGACAAGTCCGTGGCTCATCGTGTAAGGTCGTTGCACGACGCTCGCCCCAAATCCTATGGTCAAACCACTTGCTCGCTTATACGGGAGTTTCTACCCAAGTTCGTTTCACTCAAATTTCTAAACATCGAGCATGATCACCTAATTCGCATCGAGACTTACGTTGCACATATTCAATTCCGTTCAATCACCAGTTCTAACCAATTCATGTATTCGATCACGAGGTCATCCAGCTCGATAATACATTGCGCCCCAATCTCATGCGAGTCCGATTATCCACGACGGTTCATGAATTACCATGCAACGCTCCCGCAGAATAATTATTCTCATCGGGGCATAACTCTTGTTTGAGTTTTAGACTAACCTATTCTCGATACGCGAATTAGACCTACTCAATCCTCAAGCTCAATCTTTCAAGCACATAAATTCATTCTCGAGTCCACCTTCGCGTCAAACCATAAGTCGAAGCAATCAGATTGCCACACCATCCAAGTTCAATCACTCCCGCTGTATGAATCACCATATAAGCGCTCACGCGGAGTGATCGTCATAATCCGACACGACGCATGTGCGAGGCTGGAGTTGCGCTTGCGTAAGACAAGAACGTCAACGTTGTGGTTGTCAACGAAGCAAATCCAAGCATTCACATTTTCATCCAAGCCAAATCAATTTGATAGTCTAACCGTCATGCGTTCAACTAGAAAATTCTCGAGCCAAGTCTATCTTTTCCTTGACACATTTTTAACATCCCAAGTATAGCATCCAACGGAACAATGACATTTGCATGACCGTCATTCGCCGAGTCAGAGTGCCCCCGAGTTATCGCATATCGATCTTTGATACGCCTCAATACCATCGACGATATGCGTAACCTGACGATCTTCCTTTGCAACCAATTTCGAGTCGTGCGACTGATGCTATTGTCCGAGTTGGATATTCCATAATTTCCTCGATATTCAAGATCAAGTTCGATCGCTATTCCTCAAGCTCGTTTCAAGATCGTTGTTAAAAACTCAAGTCACATTTCATTTGAATCAATCCCAAATCGTACGCACGATCCTCTAAGTTTCCTCGATCAAGACTATTCACTTTTATTTATCGTTTCGAATCATTTTCTAACATGCGTTGCCCATTCACAAGTTGTCCAAAGACATCTCGTTCGGGACTTTTGAAGTCACGGCCAAGTAAGCGTGACACGTTCTAAGGCTTTGTGCGATCGCATCGCTTGCCGACATACTCGTACGATCCGTAAATCCTTTAGTCTCGCTCGAACAATTACTATGACGTCCATACACCACTCAGGGTTTGAGCCACTCGACTAATCGTCGACATTCATTTCTTATTCTTCTCCGAACCTATCACATACACCACTCGGATTCAAGCCATATGATCTAGTCCTCAATCACGTTCGCGTCATGCGCTAAGACATCCTTTAGATTCGTTCGACGAATCTCTAGCATAATCGCATCACGTCGCCTTGACGTACTAAGTCGTTCGTACTATCCTCAAAATCTAATAAATCTTCCGTGCACGCCTAAGCGTTAGTTTGCTAGCGTTCCTATCGATATACGCTCTAAATGTAGCTTCGTTCCCAACCGAGCGGTACTTGATATCGCTCGCAACTCGATTGCACCAAAAGTTGAGGTGCGCGACATGCGGCACAACATAACCAAAAGTTTATGTGCATAGCTATCCCGTGCGGACTATATTCGAGTTCGCATGCTCACTTATTCTCGTTCGAGCGATAATCGATCTCACTCGCAACTCGTTTGCACCAGAAGGTCTAGGTTCGCGATACTCTGCACAACTTAGCCAAAAGGCTGCGTGCATAACCATCCCATTAGAACTATACTTTGGTCTCGGGTACTTGTTTGCTGTCAGCGTAATCTCATTCAAGCACGTACTGCGTTTGCTAACTCTTAGCATCGGTTCCTTCCAACTCAAGTCCGTCGTGGTGGCACAAAGGCCTTCGCCTATCGATCCCGTCCAACTGAGTACTCGTACGAGCTTTTGAAAAATATTAGACTTATTGTATGGAACATCCCAAGGCACAATGAGAGAGAGAGCGTACACTTCTTTTGTTTCAATGAGCTTTCAAAACTGAGCGAATCGAAATGAAGTCCAAGGACGTAAAGCCGTGCTCTGATACCAATCTGTCAAGCCCTGCTCTCGCAGGAGTGATCGTCCTCGCTAAGGCGTGATGCCGCACGGGCCTAGGTTGCGTCCGTGCAAGGCCAAGTCCAGAAACGGCCGATTTGCTAGGCCACAGAGTCGCACAGAGTGTCCCCATTTGCAGCGGAAAGTAAATGAACACAAATTGAAGCGAATTCCAACTCTTTATTGATTTTCAAGAAGTTTACAAGCGGCGCTAGGCCGAGGTTACAAGTCTATCAAGCTCTCTCTCTCTGAAACATAAAAGGCGTGCCAAGCGGCTTACAACATGGAATGATTCGTGGCGATGTTCCGATACATTATGTCCTGTATATGGTGCTTCAGCTCCTTGTAACGCTCCAAGGCTCCAGAGATAGCTCCGCGCCTTAGCACGTTCGATGGAAGCTCCACACCCGCCGACGTCTCCTGCATCCTGCAAGCAGACTGTGGGGTTATCAGTACATTGTTATGCACTGGTGGGGAGGCTAGCTCATCCACAATGCTATCATTACCAAACACGTTCCATTTACTTTCGTGCACCGTCTATCATTCATTGTCTTTCTAATCTTGCCTTAGGATCAGTTTCATGCATATTTCATAACCTATCTCGTGTTGCCAATTTCAAGTGTCGTATGGAAATACATGTATGACTTACCCATACTTACCGTCCGGCCTTCCCTGTTCAATATAAACTAAGTTAGTCAACAATTCATATATTCTCAACTCTACATGATTCACGTAAACATTCAATGCCAATGGCGTGTTCCTGCCTTAGATTCTAATGCGTCGTAGGCGTATTCTCTAACTCATTGTACGAACTATTCATTATCATTTGGTGTGACACATTTCAAGCTTATTCAGAAGGTGCTTTGTTCAGATTAACTTAGACTACTTTGATTTCAATGCAATGACTTGCACGTGGATTGCCACCAGCAAAGCCCACTTAAATCTATATGCACCGGTCGCTGGCATCACAAGCCATTTTGGACATCCAAGCCGTGGTATTTCTCAACTAGCGTAGGGTGAGGACCGGCACACACCCCGTTAGTCTCTTGAAATACTCCTGCACTTACGTCCCCCGGGTGGCCGAGTCCGCACCCAGGCAGCCCGTAAGCCATATTTTTGATTCCGCGTAGGCCGGCATATCCCCCCTTTGATCATGTCGTAGAATCCCTTTTTCTTTACGGTCACAGCATTCGCCACCCCTCGCTCGTGCCGTTTGTCCACGACCATTTCGTATTAACTTGTCTTTTTAACTTAACGGCTGACTCTGAGCCGTAGGCTAACCCTTAGCCATAATGCGTTATCGACCAGGTTGGCGTCCGTGCAGCGCGGGTAGCGAGCCCCGTTGCACGTGCCCATCACACCTGTCGCTAACCATTCCTTTCCTTCTTATCATTTATTCATTCCTACTTTCTTTCACTTGTTTGTTCGTTCATGGATTCATTCACGTATTCATTCTTTCATTCGTTGGTTCATTCATTCATTTATCCATTCATTCTTTCATTCACACATTATGCAACTCCCCGTGTAGGAGTCGCCTTGGCTACCCATCGGTCCCATAGTTTTTCAATGTTGCTGAACTCTACTCGGAACGACTATGTTGATAGTCTTTCCATTTCATTGTTGTAAACCATTCATTGTTTTATTTTTGAACGCGTAAGGGACTTGAACGTAAGCTTGTGCTTTAGCACGAGCGTGGAGCGCGGTGCGAGAGTTCTCGTATTTTCCATATTTCTTTCCATATTCTATACAAGCATACAAGATGGGATTAATCCCTTAGCTAGGTGCGTTGGGTCATTTATTAGCATGCGCAGTGTTATCGCCTAGCGATTTCAGTGATAGTGTTCGTATTATTATGTGTCTAGGCTAAGCACAGACGGGTTCATCGGAGCCACCCACCTTAGCGATGTTCGCATCGGCCGAGCGATACTCCGAGCGCGCCTTTGATAGTCTAAGTCTGGATTCATCTTTGACGGGCCATTGTAAGTCTTGCATCGATTCTTTATCAGGTCGATGCCAACTCTTCGGGTCGACGGCTCGTTTGAGTCGTTGCACTTGCCGTTTGAATCGGCGTTCCGCTAGGGCGGAGCGGGTCATTACACACATAGACCAAATATGCACATACGAATTTAATGCACACCAATTATCCAAGAATCATATAGACCAAACCAAATTTATATAAAATAGACATCAATTATCCTAAAGAGTAACCTAATATCCGTCGTTATAATCCGATCATAGCACAAATATTCCAAAATTCCCACAAATATTTCCAATTTTCTTAATTACAATACTTTAAGGAGGAGGAGGAGTTCGATTGCCCGGTGGTGGTAATCCCTGCTGCGATCGACGAATATACTCCTCCACTAGGTACGGCGGTGGAGGAAGGGAAGTGGTTGCATGCCTTTGGCTCACTCGAGCGGTATTTGTACGTCAGATAAAATAGCAAAAATTTGATTTATCTCCAAGTGTAAGAACGGATGGCTCAGAACACAATCCAAAAATTCATTCTAGCATACATTAGTGTGAATCATCTATGTTCTGTACATATGGTGTAGTATATGTTCTTATCGTATCTAGTATCTGAAGGATATAACAGAATCATGATGAACTCACATAATGTAATACTAAAACATCATCTACTACTATATAAGATATAGTGATAGGTTGTCGTATCATCATTGCCGAGGGATGAGGGTCGAAGGACATTCAACTTTATCTACGGCTACATAGTTTCTGCCTCGCCAGTCGAATGGCTGCAGGGACTATGTCCTGATCACCATGTCGTACCGTAGATTAATGCAAATGGAGCTGGAGCTAAAGCCAAAATACAGTACTAATTCACCATGTCGTACCATTTTACTCTCTCACTCTCTCTCCTTCCCCCCTCCGGCGCTCTCACTCTCTCCGGCGCTCTCACACTACTAATTCCTATGTGTTTTAAGTGTGAGAACGGATGGCTCAGAACATAACCCAAAATTTATTCTAGCATACATTAGTGTGAATCATCTATGTTCTGTACATATGGTGTAATATATGTTCTTATCGTATCTAGTATCTGAAGGATATAACAAAATCAAGATGAACTCACATAATGTAATTCTAAAACATCATCTACTACTATATAAGATATAGTGATAGGTTGTCGTATCATCATTGCCTAGCGATGAGGGTCGGAGGACAGTCAACTTCATCTACGGCTATATAGTTTCTGCCTCGCCAGTCGAATGGCTGCAGGGACTATGTCCTGATCACCAAGTCGTACCGTAGATTAATGCAAAAGGAGCTGGAGCTGGAGCTGGAGCCAAAAATACAGAATCCAAAATACAAAATACAGAATTCAATCCCTGGGTTCGCCGACCCCCTCGGTGGAACACTCAACACCGGTACGCACAATACATTCCAGAATATACAAAAAATATAAAGAAAAAATACTATCCGCAACGAACAATGTCAATATACAATACCCTCAACCAAATCAATATCCGCAAATACGTTCAAACTCAGTATCCTCTAATGATGATGAACGCAAAAATCAAAGACCCCCCTCTCCTTTCTCACTCTTCACAGTTCTCACAACGGGAAGGATCAGTGCTTTCTAGTTCTCTTCCATCCATCAATTCCTCCGTTCTGATCAAGCATCTTCCTTCTCCTCTCCTCCATCATGGCTCTGGACCCATCTGCTCCTCCCTACTTCCCTTCTTCTTATTTGACTCTCTCAGCCACATATGATATCCACCTCAAGTGTAGAGTCGGGGGAGAAGAAGTGGGCAGGAAGAGGAGGGGAAAGCAGCACAGCCGGCGGCATGACCCGGAGGAAGTACAGAGGTTTTCTTCAACATCCGTAGGAGAACTATAAGGATATATCTTTTCACAACATGTCACCTTGTCAAAGACCCTTAATGTGAATATTATGTTATCGCGGTGTCGGAAGACTAACATGTCATAATTTTCTAAGCCGTGTCTACATAAGAGGAAAGAGTTGGGAGGATTATGTCAAAACACACGGCTTAGAAAATTATGACATGTTAGTCTTCCGATCATAGCACAAATATTCCAAAATTCCTACAAATATTTCTAGTTTTCTTAATTACAATACTTTAAGGAGGAGGAGGAGTTCGATTGCCCGGTGGTGGTAATCCCTGCTGCGACCGACGAATATACTCCTCCACTAGGTACGGCAGTGGAGAGAGGGAAGTGGTTGCATGCCTTTGGCTCACTCGAGCGGTATTTGTGCGCCAGATAAAATAGCAAAAATTCGATTTATCTCCAAGTGTGAGAACGGATGGCTCAGAACACAACCAAAAATTCATTCTAGCATACATTAGTGTGAATCATCTATGTTCTGTACATATGGTGTAGTATATGTTCTTATCGTATCTAGTATCTGAAGGATATAACAGAATCAAGATGAACTCACATAATGTAATACTAAAACATCATCTACTACTATATAAGATATAGTGATAGATTGTCGTATCATCATTGCCGTGGGATGAGGGTCGGAGGACAATCAACTTTATCTACGACTACATAGTTTCTGTCTCGCCAGTCGAATGGCTGCAGGGACTATGTCCTGATCACCATGTCGTACCATAGTTTCTGTCTCGCCAGTTGAATGGCTGCAGGGACTATATGTCCCGATCACCATGTCGTACCATAGTATCTGAAGAATGGCTTCAGGGACTATATGTCCCTAACCCGAACCCTAACCCGAACCCTCCTCCAGCCGCCCTCGCCGCCCCCCGCTGCCCCAGAGCGCGCTGCCCCGTGCGCGCCAACCCCGCCGATCCAGGGACTATATTGGGTTACCGATATTGTGAACCTAGATTGAAAGCATAATAAGGTTGTAAAAGCATAATAAGGTATTGGGTTACCGATCCGAAACTGCCGATACTATCGATATCACCGATATCCTATTTTTTAAACTAGAGTTTGTCATATCGTCGATACTACTCATTGTATTTGTACCCTGCGCTGCCCCGCGCGCGCCACCCCCGCTGCCCCGGAGTGCGCTGCCTCCCGCCGGCCCCCGCTGCCCCGGAGCGCGCTGTCCCCCGCCGTCCCCCGCAGCCCCGCGCGCGCCAGCACCCCTCCAACCCCCCGCCGCCCCTCCCACCCCCCGCCGCCCCTCCCACCCCCCGCCGCCCCCCCAGCCCCGCACTGTCCTGCGCTGCCCCGTGCGCGCCACCCCCGCCGCCCTCCGCTGCCTCGGAGCGCGCTGCCCCCCCGTCGCCCGCCGCAGCCCCGCGCGCGCCCGCCGCAGCCCCGCGCTGCCACGTGCGCGCCACCCCCGCGGTCTCTGACGCCCCCGCAGCCCACGACACCCCCGGCAGCCCACGACACCCATGACCACCGAGAGAGAGAGAGAGAGAGAGAGAGATTACCATAGGAAGAGAGAGGAGAGGTCGCCGATCACCGCCGCGGGAGAGAGAGAAAGGAGAGTGAGGTCGCCGACCGCCGCGGAAGAGAGAGAGAGAGAAAAGAGAATGAAATTTGGGGGGAATGAAAAGTTCCCCCCGATGTTTCAATTTAAGCCTGGGCCCTTTATTTAGCGACGGATCAGCGACGAGTTCTATCCGTCGCTCTTTTTGATACTTGCCGATGGAATATCCGTCTCTACGTAGTCGAAGAATTGTCCCGCCATTTCCTTCAACAATTCCCGCCAAATAATCGACTACATGGCGACGGCTCATTATCCGTCGCTATATCTCCGACGCCCTAGCGACGGATGAGCGACATTTTCTCCCCTTTAAAATAAAATAAAAATTGTATCGTCTTGTCTTCGGTACGCCGTCGGTTATCTATCGCAAATCCGTCGCTAACGCCGACAGAAAGTTTCCTTCGCTAATGTGCCATCGCTAATTTACTATATTTTTGTAGTGGTCCATACATTATGTCCCGTATAAGTCCTGACTCCAAGTGGCCGCTCACCTTAAAACGCCAAGGAACTCTGTGCCTCGACACATCCAAGCGAGCTCCATGCCATCGGGCTTCTACTTGTGCCTGCACAAAAAAACTGTGTGGGTGTCAGTACTCAACTGTACTGGTGGAGTGAGCTCCTCGCCCACCCATACAAAACTGACACGTTCATTTACTTTTGTGCAGCTTAATCCCTTTAGATTGTCTTTCTAGTCTTACCTTAGGATCAATTTTAAGACAAAGATACCTTGGACAATACTTGGCAAAGCAACGATAGGGTCGTACTATACTCTATTCGTGACTTCAATACATAATCGAGGCAGTGCCTCACCGTAGCAACTTATGCAAACTTGTCACGACCCGCACCCTAGAGTAAGGGTACGAGACATGGGTACGTCCAGCCTACGCCGCAGTATCACCGGTAGAACACTGTCCTAGGTCACAACATCTAACAGTTAAAGGTAATAAACAGTTATACTCCCCGAATGGGGGTGACATAACAGAATATATCTCAATCACATCTAAGGTAGAACAGGATAAAGATAGATAGATAAATGAATATCCAGAAATAAAAACATCACAGAGGTACAATCCAGAATTCTAAGTGTCTATAAATAAATACATGTCCCAAAATATCTCTGAAATCCATATACAGTAATCCAAGTAAAGTAAAGACAATCCTAATCTAAGGGAGTGTCATCTACTGCTAGTGGATCCTGCTGCTGGTCCAAGTCCAGGCACTCATCTAGTGTAGCACCATAGTAGGTAGGGAAGAACGCCTCAGCCTCGTCCTCTGTAATATTTTAACAGGTCCAGTCAGGATAGGAGCGAGCACAGTACATCTCAACAAATTATAGCAGGTCATGATATATAATCATGCTATAGAGTAAGATACAAGAAACTGAAGGAAATAACATGATAAAAGAGAGAGACTGTAAATAAATAGCTACAGTATATAGAGAACTAACAGTGCTAGTGATTCAGAGCACAAGATGGTTATATAAACGGCACGATGTTGTACACGAGTAATCTACAGAGGTTGTACACGAGTAATCTACTGGATTGAATACATAACCACTTCTACTCCCCCGCCCCAATCAATACACAAGGATCTAGCTAAGTTATGTTATCGTACACGAAGTATAGTCGTACACGAAGATCATGTGAATACAGGAATATATACTATTTCATACGATTTGTACACGAATGTCACGAATACAAGGAGTACACGATGCTCACGATAAAGTACACGAACACGAATACCCGATGTATCCGCTAAGGGAATAACATCGCACAACAAGATCCATATAGTACTAATCCGTGTTTCCAACGTGTCAGCATCATGTAAAGTAATCTAAAGCAGGAAATATACTCCTAATACAGGATATGAAATGATCAGAGAATGTACTCGCCTGTATCCTGAGAATCTGGAGAATATATACTGTCCGAGGAGTGGTGTCTGTCTCCTATAGAACAGTACAAGTCACTATGAGTCTACAATGATAATAAGATACAAGTTAATGCATTCTACATGATTCTATGTCAATCTAGGCCAAAGACAACTCTTGGTCAACTCTGGTCAACCCTAGAAGTCAAACTAGGTCAACTAGGTCAAACCTAAGTCAAACGAGTCTATACTAGTCTAACTAGTCTATTTTAGGTCTAACAAGGCTAAACAAGACCAATCTAGACTCTATACTAGGCATTCAAGTCACCCATAGGCCATAGGCTATACCATGCCTATGAACCAACCCATAACACATATACTCATGACAATATTTATATACTCTAATATAGGAATACACATATGAATACCACACATACTTATATTATCTATATCTACACATTAGACAGATATACATATACATGTATACATGTATGTACACATACATATAGGGATAGGAAGGAAAGTGTGGTGTACATGTGTATGTTAGGCTTGAGAGAAAGTAGAGTGTGTGTTTGTGTGTATCATGAGAGACAATTAGAAAATAATTAGCTACTAAGAAATCAGTGAGCATTGAAATGGGACAGTGAGTAATACATCCTGTGTGTAATGAAGACAGTGGCAAGTGGTACAATATCAGTGGCATCTGTGCTTGGGGTACATGTGTGGTAAAATCTGAAAACAATATATGTCAGCTGTGTAAATGAAAACATGGCATGAGGGTTTGTAGGAATCCTGAAATTAGTGAGGCTCCTAGAACAGGAAACAGTGAGTGTCATGAGGGAAAAATCAGTAAACAATGTTTAAAGAGAAACAGTGGCAGTGTTCATAGGGAAACAGGGAATGGAAAACTGTGTGTGTGTGTGTTTTAAAAAAAGTGTATAATGAGTGTTAGGGTGTGAGTATATGAAAACAGTGGCAGGAAATATAGTCTCAGTTTAATAGGAATGAAACAGTGAATAAATGAAATAGAAATCAGTTTACAGTTCGGGTTATCCAATGAACAATCAGTTCATTTCATTCATAAAACCTCAGGTTAAAAATCTGGAAACAGGAACACATTTCTCTAATTCAAATACCATTCAACCCAAAGTCCAAATCTCAGATTTTGAAAACAGGAAACAAACAGTGAAATGTTAGAGGAAAGGAAATGGAAATCAATAATCAGTTTAATATTTGAACCCAAAACACATTGACAACTAACCCATTCTCAAACAAAACCAATTTCGAATGAACTCAGTTCTAAAAGACAGGAACCTATTGTTTCACTTAACAAAATGCCAGGAAAATTGGCTTTTGAAAATAAAACGAGAAAAAGTATAAGAAGTACAAATTTGATTCTGGAAAAGTATTGCTATGGAAGTCTGATCTGTAAATGATCACTTTGTTCCTTGGACCATATGATGATGATGAAGATCGCTGCTTGAAATTGAACAATTGGAAGAACTAAGTCACCAGAAAGGTATCGACGCACTTGGGCACTGATGGCGAGGCCGAATGCTTTCCTGCTTTGCTTCACTCTGTTCTGAAAGAAAGGTTGAAGTAGAATGCTCTGGAGAATCAAAATCTCTAAGTTCTAGTCTCTCTGTTCTCTCCTCTTCTGTCTCCGTCTTTAGAAAAATAAGTCTATTTATAGACTTGGGCTCTTGTGCGTAAAAACTCAACGAAAGTTTCGTCTTTACGCTGACAACCGCCACCCATGACCAAAGTCATCCTCTGTATACATTGACACGTGTCCCATCATTTCATTAAGAATAGGATACACGTACACACGTTCTTCGGGATGTGTGACATGAAAGCCATGTAGGCAAACCACGTTCCAAATTAATCAGAAAGAATAGGGCGTAAAAATAGTCCCAATGTACTCTGAGCGTAAAGTAGTAGACTAGGCGTAAAGTAGCCCTGCTATAGACTTCCCGCGTAAAGTGGTTGTTAAATAACCTTGAGCGTAAAGTAGCCCAAATAAACTTTATGCACACGTCGACCCTTGTGCGTAAAAACCCGTATAGCCTCCATGCGTAAAAGAAGTCACACTGTGAGCGTAAAGTAGCTCAGTCCACATACTAAACGACAACATTGGTCTTTGTGTAAAACAAATCCCTTCAAAATCTGTGGTATATGCCATCATCAATATCTTCATGTCAGACTTTGTATTAAATACGAGACTTGACAGCTTTGTCCAGCGTAAAAAGAAGTTAGCCTATCTTAGGCGTAAAACCATTGTCTCGACCCTGGCTGCTTTAGGCGTAAAAGCGATTAGCCTTGTCTTGGGCGTAAAGTATTTAGCCTCTCTGCGGCGTAAAGTAGATCAATTTGAGTGGAATGATCTATCACTTTGACTCATTCTGTGAAGCACTTTTTACGCTCCTACACCTATTTCTCAGTTCATTATATTCGAACCCCATGTCCAAATTCCCCTCACAAATCCAAAAGCCTAATTCAAATTGAAACATGAAACTAAACATGAACAATAACATGTAGGAATATTTAGCAGTAAGAAACAACTCTTAGAATAGAGATTAAAATGTTTTAGGAAAAGGGAAAATCAATATCAGTACTCAGTATCAGAACAGTTTCAATTAACCTGCCATTTAACCATTCGAATCCATATTTCCACATTAAAACCTAAATTAACAAGTAAACCTAATCTATCATAGATCATACATTATAATTAGGATCTATTGAACAATTAAAAACACAATTTAAAACATTTAAAACGAATTAAACACAGAGAACCAACTAACACACTGCACACGCACAGTGCACGCACTGTGCACGTGCGAATCCGTGTCCGACATGACGCGATAGGTCGTGTCACTCTAGGAATCTCGTGTCAGTCATGGACATAACACGTGTGTCAAATTATACGTGTCCTAGTGTCGTGTGCTGTGCGCAAGAAGCCCCGAGTAGCAGGGCATGCAACCTGCCCGTGCGTGCGCGTGTGCACCCGCGTGTACGTGTCCACAATCCGGTACGACGCGACACAAAAATCCTACCAGGACACTAGAAACCTATAAGCAAGGTTAAAACCCTATTTTCTATTCAATTACATTCCTAAAAACTGATCGAAATGCCCTTTGGGACATTTCATCAAACACCCAATAACAAGGACTGATACGTGTCCGGTACGGACACGTATCGGACACGAAACTTAGGGTTTGCTATACCTACAGCTAGGGTAGGCCTAGGGCATCCTGGAAATGCAATAAAACAGCAATTACATGGAGTAGATTTGAATTTACCTATAGGTTGCAAATCCTCAAAAAAAACTCCAAAGAGGGGTGTTCCTCTTGATAGCCAAACTTCCCCAAATTGTCCAAACTCTGAAATATTCCTCCACAAACAGTAAGAACAGATGGATTAGGACCTATTGGAATTAGTTTGGGGGAAAAAGGAGTTAAATAGGAATTTCTATGGATTAAGGAAGATGGAGACTCACCTCTTCTCAAACTTGGAAAATAATTCTAAGGAGGCTAGCCCTAATTTCTAGGAGCATTAAATAGAGGGGGGGGCCTCAGTGTGGCCGGCCATGGGCTGGAATGGGCTAGGGTTAGGTTCCACTAGGTTGGGTTGGGCCTCCAAGGCTAAAATCACAAGTCATGACTTGTGAAACCACAAGCCATTTACTATTCAAATAAATTCCTAATTTCCCCAAAATAATTCTAATGGGTTTGATTCCACTAACTTAGGTCAAGCTAGGGTTTCATAACCTAACCAAGTAGTCATGACCTAGGTTAGCCTCTAGGACAGTCTCTAAAGTCAACACTAGTCAAAGTTAAAACTAACACCAAATCAATTATACTAAAAATTCTAATAATTATAATTAATACTAATAATTCCAAATTAATTCCATAATTTTAAATGACCAAAATACCCTCAAGCTAGAAAAGTGGTAGTGACAAATCTACCCCCCTTAAAATAATTTTGTCCTCGAAATTAAAGGCGAAACTAAACTGCTGAGAAGGATAGAAAGTATACCTCAAGGTCCAAAAAGATAGGGGTACCTCTCGCGCATCTCATCCTCCCGCTCCCAGGTAGACTCTCCTGGAGAATGATGCCTCCATGCGACGCGTACCAAGGGTATCACCTGGTTCCTCAGTACCTTCTCTCGGCGATCCAGAATCTCCACAGGCTGCTCTGGATAACTGAGAGTAGGTCCAACCTCAATCTCCGAATGATCGAGCACATGGCTAGGGTCAGCCACGTACCGTCTCAACTGTGATACGTTAAATACGTTGTGAACTCCCACTAATGTAGGTGGCAAGTCTAGCCTGTATGCCACGTCATCGACTCTCCCACTGATAACGAAAGGGCCGATGAAGCGCGGGCTAAGCTTCCCACCTCCACCAAAACGTATCGTACCACGAGTCAGAGATATCCGCAGAAAAACCATGTCTCCAACCTAATCACAAGCAAGATCTTAAGTTACTAAAAATCAAACACGATCAATCAAACAAAACAAATAATACAACCTACTTCTAATCCTATCTCTAAATCTGTACCTCAAACTCCAACGGCCTCCGGTGGCTATCCGCCCAGTGCCGATGTCTGTCCTGCACCACGCGAAGTCTGTCCCTGATGAGCTTTACCTTCTCGGCTGCGTCAACAACCATCTTTGGTCCCAGTAAAGCTCGCTCTCCAACATCATCCCAAGATAAGGGTGTACGACACCTACGCCCGTACAGAGCCTCAAACGATGACATCTCAATGCTGTCCTGATAACTGTTGTTATAAGCAAACTCCACCAAATGTAGATGATCCTCCCAGGAACCTCCAAAATTGTGAGCACCCTGAATTTCGGGTTGAATTTTTTTCATTTTATTTTATTTTCCTGATTATTTGGTTTTGATAAATATTTTATTCTATTTATTTATCTGTAAGTGTACTCTTTCATGCCATTGATATTTGGAGTATCAGGGATGTTCAACTCTGGAAATCTTCATCATGAGTTTTGGAGTGGACAGGATTACCTTTATGACGGTATATAGTGTCCCATCCAAACTTGTTCCCTTGTGCTCTTTCTGCTTCGCTGAACTTTGGGTCGGTTTAGACCATTTGATTGTTATTATTTTTCCCACTCTTTTTCTTGATCATTTTCAGCACGTTACCATGACTTTTAAATTGGGAGCGCAAGACCAGTCAGTTTTTTGAAACCAACTCCTCATTGATGATCTACTCGAGACGCTCGTCACCCATGACCTTCGTGTCCCACTCAGACACGTCATTTTGTGCTCCATTTGATTTGCACAACTTTCCCGATACGTGACCCGATTTTATTTCACTCCGTGGCATCATATTTATCTTCCAACTTGATTTGTGGGTCCCTTGTCGACCAAAACCTGTCCGCCCCAATTATGGACATGGCCCACATTGAGCCTACTACCCGTCCGCCACTTGTGTCCCATTTATTGGAATCCCTATGTGCAACTTATTCACTCATGATCATCAACACCTAATTTTAATTCGATTTTTGCATAATGTCCGGTTTTGACCCAATCCGGCTCAACCGAGTCCAGACCAGCTCCATGTTGCCCTCCATCGGGACACCCTCATTTTTTCGTGTCCAAAATAATATTTAATACCCTATTACCTATTTCAATATTTATTGGAAATTCTAATTTTGATTTTTGTCCCTAGGAATGATATTCCCTACATATTAATTCCTAGCCTTTGGATAACCTAATTAAATCACATCCCTTCATTCCTACAAACCAACTCCTCCAACATCTCCTGGCCATGTGGCCGGCCCTAATTTCTAGGGAGGATACCTTTCTCTCTCTCTTATCCTCTCTTTCTCTCTCCTAATAACTATTCTCTATTACTACACAAAACAACTCAAGCTACAACACCACAGCAGCAATATTCATCACCTTCCCCCCCTTCATCAACCCGACACCACCATGGCCTCCTTCTCTCCTCACCCCATGGCCGAGCTTGGCCGACCCCTACTCCGGCCATGGCCGTCGACAACTCCACCTCAACCTCCTCCTCCTTCATTCCTCATTCATTTCCTCCTTTTCCTCCTCCTTAACCAAGCCATCACCACCACTTCCCGAACTCAGCCATGGCCGAGCCCAGCCATGGCGACCACCACCAGCTGGCCGCCCACCCAGTCCAGCCTCCCCTCTTCCCTGAATCACCCCGACCACCACTCTTAAATAACCACACCACCACCACATTCATCCGTCCATCCACTTCGATCCATCCCGCGACCACCACCACGTCGCAGCCCCCACGTCCGCCACCACCAACTCCACACAGCCATGACCACCATCACCACCTTATCCACCGCCCATGCGTCGCCAGGCCACCGCGAGCGCCGCTGCGTAACAGCACAACAGCGTACATCGCAGCAGCAGCACCAAAGTTGGCGCGTGCGTTCAGGCGGCCACCGTCGGCGTCTCCGCCGCCGTGGTCGGCCAAGCCGGCCCCCACGTGTCTGGGCGCACCCCTGGGGTAGGCCCCATGGCGGCCAACGTCCTCCAGGATGCGCCGTCGAGGCGATTTGTGCGTTTTGAACGAGATCCCGTCGGCGCGCGCGAGTTTGGAACTCAGAATTTGCGCTCCGTCGTAGCGACTTCGCACACGTTTTCCCGGAGATCGGACCGTTAGATCGGCGATTTCTTTACTCCGTCGTAATCTCGGTATATCCACCTTCGCTCATGTCAATTTTAGTCCGTTAATTTTATCATTTGATACATCAAAACCGGCCACCAAGTTGACCGTTTAAATTGTATTAAATTTGGACAGTTTCGCGGGGCCAACTTCGTCAGCTTGTATCTCCTCCACCGCAGCTCTGTTTGGCGTGCTACCAGTTCCGGTGCGAAGCTGGTATAACCCTCTTGCTACCCTTCCAGTTTCGTTTCATTGTAAGCTTGTTTGATTGGTTGAATTCGACGCCAAAGTTGGCCGTCCGAATTCATAATTTCCAACTTGTAAAATTCTATTTTTGAACACGGGACTCCAGATTTCATTTCTGACACCACCATTAGACTTGTGGCGTCGTTCTGGCATGTTTTCATATAAAATTTGTTAGATTTGGAGAACGTAGGCCCGGGCACGTTTTTTGGTGCAAAGCGGGTCCCACTTTTTGGATCAACGGGACTTTTGACGCCGGCTCATCGGAATCCAATTCCGGATGTACCGATGAGTTCGTATCGTCATTCTGGACTCGTTGACATATAATTTGCTAGGTTTTGGTGGACATTGGGTCTGACACGCATTTCGGTGCAAGTCGGATACCAATATCCGGGTCAACGGGTTATTTTGAGATCGGCTCATCGGAATCCAATTCCGGAGATATCATTGAGTTTGTATCATCATTCTGGACTCGTTGACAGGTAGTCTGCTTAGTTTTGAGAACTTTGGCTCCGGCACGTATTTCCGTGCAAACCGGAATTCCAAGTTCTGGTCAACGGGCCAAATGGAGATCGGGTCAACGGAATCCAATTCTGGAGATACCGTTGGGTTCGTATCGACATTCTGGTTTCATGGACATATAATTTGTTATATTTTATAGACTTGTTTTCTTGTACGTTTTTCGGTCCAAAACGGCTCCGACACGGACACCGTTTTGACCCGAAATTACCTTTTTGCCCTTGTGTCCAAATTGGACCGTTGGGTAGGCTATCCTAGCTAATTTGAGCATTCTGGACACGTTGGCAGTGTTTATTTCATCGTCCGACAATGTTTGTTGATAGTTTCTCTGAGTTTAACCTTTTTATAATTAATTAATAATTAATTCATATAATGTTCGTATTTCGGGATTAGTACAACGAAACTGAGATCAGTCAATTCCAGTGATCTCACATCGCTAAAATTGACAAGTTGGATACGTGGATCACTATAATAAGATTATCAACCTTACCAATAATCTTCTTATCTCGATTTGCGTGCCGTAAGTTTCGACGTACAAATAACGAAGTACACTTTATATTAGATTAGATTTACCCTGTTTGACCAGAGTTGACCAGTTGACCCAAAGTCAACTATAAGTCAACGCTTGACCTAGTTTGACTAGATTATTGACCGGAGTTGACCTAGAGTTAATTTGACTTAGAAGAACCTAGAATAATATAGATTGCCTGTAGGAATTCATTTATTTAACTTAAACACCTTGTAACCTGTGTTGCTTTAAATAGGACTCTGTGGCTTCAGTGGGACCTCCTATACTTATCAGCTGTTCAGGTTATCGAGGCGAGTACATTCTCTGATCATTTTATATCCTGCTTAGAATTATTTTCTGCAGTAGATTACTTTACTTGTACTGTCACGATGGTCACACGGATTGGTACTATATAGATCCTTTCTTGAGATGTTATCCTTAGGGAGCATCGGGTACTACGTGTTCTGTGCATTTCACTTACATGGTGTATCACTATGCTTCTTGGTTTACTTGATTACTTGTGATATGTACCCTCATGATCACAGAGTCTCTTGAATCTTATACAGTTGGGTAACCCCCAGACTCCCCATTTATGGGATATCCATGTATCACCCTTCGCGGGCCTTGCATGGAATCATATAACATAACCTGGCTGGATCCTTGTGTATTGATTGGGGGTACGGGGGAGTAGAAGTGGACATGTGAATAATACACCAGTAGTATCTTCATTGAATCATTCCGTAGTGTCTTCATTGATTCATCCCAGGCCATTTACATGTTCATGTTGTACTCTGACTCACTAGTTACTGCTAGTTCTCTATGTATAGTAGATATTTCTATTACAGTTCTCTCTCTGTTTTTATACTGCACTTCTTTCAGTACTTGTATCTTACTTTACTGCATGTTCATATTTTCTAACCTGCTATGAATTGTTGAGATGTACTGTGCTCGCTCCAGTCCTGACTGGACCTGTTGATAAATTTTACAAATAGCCTGGAGGTGCCTGCTAGCCTAGAGGAGACACATTAGAGGTTGTTTAGGTAGTTATTTCATTTTGTCTGGAGTTGTATTTACTTTATGGATTACTGTATCTTTATTTGAGTTTTGAGATGTACTTCTGGGTTCATGTATCTTAGACACTTAGACTTCTATCTCCTGTATTTAGTTTGGATTTCATGTTTTATCTATCCTTATCATGCTTTACCTTAGATGTGATTGAATTTGTATCTGCTATGTCACCCCCATTCGGGGAGTATAAACTGCTTAGCTTTATATTGTTAGATGTTGTGACCTAGGACAGCGTTCTACCGCCGACACTGCGGCGTAAGCTGGGCGTCGTTACGTTCTCGTGCCCTAACTCTAGGGTACGGGTCGTGACAAAAATCCAGGACGCACGTCCGCAGCATATCCTCAAGTGTCTGAATAGTCCTCTCTGACTGTCCGTCCATCTGGGGGTGGTATGCAGTACTAAACTTGAGCTGAGTGCCCAAACTAGTCTGCAGACTCCTCCAGAAATGGGAAGTAAAGCGACTATCCCGATCTGAGATAATGCTGACGGAAACTCCGTGAATCCTGACTATCTGCCTCATATACAACTCCGCAAGCCTTTCTGTAGACGTACCCACCTTGAATGGCAAGAAGTGGGCCAATTTGGTCAACCTGTCAACGATGACCCAAATCACGTCTTTCCCTCCTGGTGTACGCGGCAACCCCGATACGAAATCCATGGTGATATGCTCCCACTTCCACTCTGGAATAGGCAACGGCTGCAATAATCCCCCGGGCCTCTGCCTCTCTGCCTTGACCTGCTGACAGACCAAGCATCTAGCTACGAAGCGAGCTACCTCCCGCTTCATCCCGTACCACCAGACATGCTCTCGCAGATCCCTGTACATCTTATTGGCACCAGGATGTATAGAGTACTGCGATCTGTGAGCCTCCTGCATGATCTGCTCCCTGAGCTCCCCGCTAGGCACACATAACCTGGAACCGTGCCTCAGGGCACCATCCTCTACAAGTGAAAACTCGCCATCCACCAACCCTGCACGAACCTGCTCTCGGATACACCGCAGAGCCACATCCTCAAACTGCATCGCCTTGATCCTCTCCATCAAGTCCGACTGTATCTGAAGGCCCTATAACTGTATCTGCACCCCTGGCACAATCACCTCAATCCCAAGGCTCTCCAAGTCTGCAAGCAAGTGCTGATCCATAGTCAAACATATGGCTGTCGGATACCTACTCAAGGTATCGACAACCACGTTGGCCTTCCCTGGGTGATACTGAAGTGAGATATCAAAGTCCTTCATCAACTCTAGCCATCTGTACTGCCTCATGTTGAGCTCTTTCTGTGTAAACACATACTTCAAGCTCTTGTAATCTGTGAAAATCTCTACCCTCTTGCCATACAGATAGTGCTTCCACAACTTCAGAGCAAAAATCACCGCTGCCAGCTCCAGGTCATGGGTAGGGTAGTTCTTCTCATGGGGACGTAATTGCCTAGAAGCATAGGCAATCACCTTCCCATACTGCTGTAAGACACAACCCAGCCCCTTCCCTGAAGCATCACTATAAATAGTGAATCCACCCGATCCTGAAGTCAATGTCAGAATTTGAGCTGTCGTAAGACGCTTCTTCAACTCATCAAAAGCTGCCTGACACTCCTCTGACCAAACAAACTCAGTATCCTTCCGGGTCAACCGAGTCAACGGCTCTACGACCCGGGAGAAATCCTGCACAAATCTCCTATAATATCCTGCCAGCCCTAGGAAACTCCTGATCTCTGCCACTGAAGTCGGCACTGCCCAAGCCTCAACTGCTGTGATCTTCTTCGGGTCCACTGAGATACCATCTCCAGTCACCACATGACCCAAGAAGTCAACTCTGTCTAGAAAGAACTCGTACTTCGAGAGCTTGCCGTATAATCTCTCCCTCCTGAGTGTCTCTAGCACCACTCTCAAGTGCTCCTCGTGCTCTTCCTCTGTCTTGGAATACACCAGGATATCATCAATGAATACCACCACGAACTTGTCCAAGTACTGGTGGAACACCTTATTCATAAGGTTCATAAACACTGCTGGTGCATTGGTCAGCCCAAACGACATAACCAAAAACTCAAACTTCCCGTACCGCGTTCTGAAAGCGGTCTTGGGAATATCCTCCCTCTTCACCTTCACCTGGTGATAACCTGACCTCAAATCAATTTTGGAGAACACCCGAGCTCCGCTCAACTGATCAAATAGATCATCGATCCGCGGCAGTGGGTATCTATTCTTGATCATTAGGTTATTGAATGCCCTGTAGTCGATACACATCCGTACCGACCCATCTTTCTTGGGTACGAAGAGTACCGGTGCACCCCAAGGTGAAGAACTCGATCGGATGAAGCCCTTGTCCTGCAGCTCATCCACCTGCTTCTTCAGCTCCACCAATTTATTGTTGTTCACTCGATAGACATGCTGAGATATCGGTTCCATGCCGGGAACCAAGTCTATCGAGAACTCTACATCCATGTCCAGTGGAAGCCCTGGCAACTCCTCTGGAAGCACGTCCATAAACTCAACGATCAAGGGATGCGGAGCCACCTGCTCCTCAACTGAAGCTCCACAGAAGACGCCACTGTCCTGCTCTGCCTGCCGCCGGGTGTACTCAAACTCTGGCTCTCCTGGCGCCCCAAACAAAACTCTACCCCCTCGACAATCAATACGGGCGTGGTGTCTACTCAGCCAGTCCATACCTAATACAATATCGTAGTTCGGTAGTGGCATGACGAGTAAACTCACTCCCAACTCTCGGCCTCCCAATATGACGCTCTGCCCTCTGCAAATATCACTCACGAGGATGACCCCACTCCCGGTCGTGATCTTGCAGGTCCTAGGCAATGGTTCAGAAACCAGACTGTGTCTAATAGCATACGATACTGACACAAAGCTGTGGGAAGCCCCAGAATTAAAGAGTGCAAATGCTGGAAGGGTGTCGAGAAGAACCGAACCTGCTATCAGCTCTCCGACGGCCTCGGCATCCTCAGCCGCCATGGCGAAAGCTCGCCCCTGCTGTCCACCTCGTGCCTGCTGCTGGTGCTGCTGGAACCTCTGCTGCTGGGTCTGCAGGGTTGGTCCCCTCTGCTGGCCTGCTGGAGCCTTGGCTTCCCCAGCTCCTTCTGGTATCGGACACATCGACGCAACTGGACACTCTCGCATCTGGTGGTCCGCTGATCCACACATCAAATATCTGCCAAGTCTTTTCCTGCACTCCTCCCACTTGTGCCCAGGCTTCTTGCAGAAAATACAACTAATAGCCTGCTGCCTGGGTGCCTGCTGCCCTCTCTGCTGTTGGTATTGTACCTGCTGAAAAGGTGTACGGCCCTGATGCTGATACTGCTGAACTGGCCTCTGTGGCTGCTAATGCTGGAAGTGAGGCCTCTTGGCCTGCCCCTGGCTGCTGCTACCACCCTGAAAGTCACGACCCCTCTTCTGCTTCAGCCCTAGGTCATCCTCCGCCGCCATAGCCCCAGAAAATATCTCAGCAAATATAGCGTTCCGGTCGCTCTTAGTCAGCGACCGAACCTCTCTAATCAGACCTCGGCGAAACTTACTCGTCTTCGTATTCTCTGTCAAGTCATCTATGAAACGGGCTAGTCTACAAAACTCCGCAGCATACTCAGCTACCGTCTGGTTCCCCTGAACCAGACCCTCGAACTGTGCCTCGATACCTCCCAAGGCCACATCAGGAAAGAACTGCTCCTTAAATAGCTCCTTGAACTAGGCCCAACTCTGGCCCTCAACTCCCACCCTAGGATCTGTCTGATACCACACACGGGCTAAGTCCTGCATCTGACTGCCCGCCGCCTCGATCTGGAGTCGATCTGGTATTTCCGCCAGTCGGAAGATCTCTTTGATATGCTCTATCCAGTCGTCTGCATAGTGGATGCCCTCTGTGCCGAAGAACTCCCGAAGGTGCATCTTCTGGAAGTCCTGAATGTCTTTCTTCCTCCGACGGGGCTGCTACTGGGTCCCCTGAGCAGTAATCATCTCGACTGTAGTACGAACCAGCTGGTGTGCCTCATCGATCCCCTGACGGAAATCTGCAGTCTGCCTCGTCTGCTGCTGCTGGTGGGACTCCAGAATCCTCTCCACGAAGGAGAAGAGATGTGCAGCATCTACCATCCCCGCAGGCGAAGGCTGCTGCGGTGGAAGGATCTCAGGAATCACAACACTCGGCCTCCTGACTGGTGGAGGTGCTCCTCCAAAAGCTGCAGAGACACCGACTCCTGAGGGATGCACTGGCCCTGTGGCACCGGAAGCTGGCTGCTGCTGAGGTCGAAAGGTGCTAGACCCCTCTCCAGCGTCTCCCTGTCCAGGGTGATGCGATCTCGTCTCAACCATCCTGGAGACACAGATCAAACAAGAAATAATTACTGAGAATGAGTCGAAATATCAAAGGAGGACAGTTTAAATTTCTAAGGAAGACAATAAGCAACAAATAGATATACGGAATCTGATAAGGAGTTTTCCTAATGTGATTGAGTACCTTCAAAAATTATACTAATTCCTACTGCAGACTGCAACGATATTCTAGTTCGAATACCACTACATTTCCAACCTAGACCTGCATGGGCCACCACTAAAACGTGTCACGACCCGCACCCTAGAGTAAGGGCACGAGACGTGGGTACGTCCAGCCTACGCCGCAGTGTCGGTTGTAGAACGCTGTCCTAGGTCACAATATCTAACAGTTAAAGGTAATAAATAGTTATACTCCCCGAATGGGGGTGACATAACAGAATATATCTCAATCACAACTAAGGTAGAACAGGATAAAGATAGATAGATAAATGAATATCCAGAAATGAAAACATCACAAAGGTAAAATCCAGAATTCTAAGTGTCTATAAATAAATACATGTCCCAAAATATCTCTGAAATCCATATACAGTAATCCAAGTAAAGTAAAGACAATCCTAATCTAAGGGAGTGTCATCTACTGCTAGTAGATCCTGCTGCCGGTCCAAGTCCAGGCACTCATCTAGTGTAGCACCGTAGTAGGTAGGGCAGAACGCTGCAGCCTCGTCCTCTGTAATATTTCAACAGGTCCAGTCAGGACAGGAGCGAGCACAGTACATCTCAACAAATCATAGCAGGTCAGGATATATAATCATGCTATAGAGTAAGATACAAGAAACTGAAGGAAATAACATGATAAAAAGAGAGAGACTGTAAATAAATAGCTACAGTATATAGAGAACTAACAGTGCTAGTGATTCAGAGCACAAGATGGTTATGTAAACGGCACGATATTGTACACGAGTAATCTATAGAGGTTGTACACGTGTAATCTACTGGATTGAATACATAACCACTTCTACTCCCTCGCCCTAATCAATACACAAGGATCTAGCTAAGTTATGTTATCGTACACGAAGTATAGTCGTACATGAAGATCATGTGAATACATGAATATATACGATTTCACATGATTTGTACACGACTGTCACGAATACAAGGAGTACACGATGCTTACGATAAAGTACACGAACACGAATACCCGATGTATCCGCTAAGGAAATAACATCGCACAACAAGATCCATATAGTACTAATCCGTGTTTCCAACGTGTCAGCATCATGTAAAGTAATCTAAAGCAGGAAATATACTTCTAATGCAGGATATGAAATGATCAGAGAATGTACTCGTCTGTATCTTGAGAATCTGGAGAATATATACTGTCCGAGGAGTGGTGTCTGTCTCCTATAGAACAGTACAAGTCACTATGAGTCTACAATGATAATAAGATGCAAGTTAATGCATTCTACATGATTCTAGGTCAATCTAGGCCAAAGTCAACTCTTGGTCAACTCTGGTCAACCCTAGAAGTCAAACTAGGTCAACTAGGTCAAACCTAAGTCAAACGAGTCTATACTAGTCTAACTAGTCTATTCTAGGTCTAACAAGGCTAAACAAGACCAATCTAGACTCTATACTAGGCATTCAAGTCATCCATAGGCCATAGGCTATACCATGCCTATGAACCAACCCATAACACATATACTCATGACAATATTTATATACTCTAATATAGGAATACACATATGAATACCACACATACTTATATTATCTATATCTACACATTAGACAAATATACATATACATGTATACATGTATGTATACATACATATAGGGATAGGAAGGAAAGTGTGGTGTACATGTGTATGTTAGGCTTGAGAGAAAGTAGAGTGTGTGTTTGTGTGTATCATGAGAGACAATTAGAAAACAGTTAGCCACTAAGAAATCAGTGAGCATTGAAATGGGACAGTGAGTAATACATCCTGTGTGTAATGAAGACAGTGGCAAGTGGTACAATATCAGTGGCATCTGTGCTTGGGGTACATGTGTGATAAAATCTGAAAATAATATATGGCAGCTGTGTGAATGAAAACATGGCATGAGGGTGTGTAGGAATCCTGAAATCAGCGAGGCTCCTAGAACAGGAAACAATGAGTGTCATGAGGGAAAAATCAGTAAATAATGTTTAAAGAGAAACAGTGGCAGTATTCATTGGGAAACAGGGAATGGCAACCTGTGTGTGTGTGTTTTAAAACAGTGTATAATGAGTGTTAGGGTGTGAGTATGTGAAAACAGTGGCAGGAAATATAGTCTCAGTTTAATAGGAATGAAATAGTGAATAAATGAAATGGAAATCAGTTTACAGTTCGGGTTATCCAATGAATAATCAGTTCATTTCATTCATAAAAGCTCAGGTTAAAAATCTGGAAACAGGAACACATTTCTCTAATTCAAATACCATTCAACCCAAAGTCCAAATCTCAAATTTTGAAAATAGGAAACAAACAGTGAAATATTAGAGGAAAGGAAATGGAAATCAATAATCAGTTTAACATTTGAACCCAAAACACATTGACAACTAACCCATTCTCAAACAAAACCAATTTCGAATGAACTCAGTTCTAAAAGACAGGAACCTATTTCTCAGTTCATTATATTCGAACCCCATGTCCAAATTCCCCTCACAAATCCAAAAGCCCAATTCAAATTAAAACATGAAACTAAACATGAACAATAACATGTGGGAATATTTAGCAGTGAGAAACAACTCTTAGAACAGGGATTAAAATGTTTTAGGAAAAGGGAAAATCAATATCAGTACTCAGTATCAGAACAGTTTCAATTAACCTGCCATTTAACTATTAGAATCCACATTTCCACATTAAAACCTAAATTAACATGTAAACCTAATCTATCATAGATCATACAATATAATTAGGATCTATTGAACAATTAAAAACACAATTTAAAATATTTAAAATGAATTAAACACAGAAAACCAACTAACACACTGCACACGCACAGTGCACGCACTGTGCATGCGCGAATCCGTGTCCGACACGATGCGATAGGTCGTATCACTCTAGGAATCTCGTGTCAGTCATGGACACAACACGTGTGTCAAATTATACGTGTCCTAGTATCGTGTGCTGTATGCAGGAAGCCCCGAGTAGCAGGGCATGCAACCTGTCCGCGCATGCGCGTGTGCACCCGCGTATACGTGTCCACAATCTGACATAACGCAACACGAAAATCCTACCAGGATACTAGAAACCTATAAGCAAGGTTAAAACCCTATTTTCTATTCAATTACATTCCTAAAAACTGATCGAAATGCCCTTTGGGACATTTCATCAAACACCCAATAACAAGGACTGATACGTGTCCGGTACAGACACGTATCGGACACGAAACTTAGGGTTTGCTATACCTACAGCTAGGGTAGGCCTAGGGCATCCTAGAAATACAATAAAACAGCAATTACATGGAGTAGATTTGAATTTACCTATAGGTTGCAAATCCTCAAAAAAAAACTCCAAAGAGGGGTGTTCCTCTTGATAGCCAAACTTCCCCAAATTGTCCAAACTCTAAAATATTCCTCCACAAACAGTAAGAACAAATGGATTAGGACCTATTGCAATAGTTTGGGGGAAAAAGGAGTTAAATAGGAATTTCTATGGATTAGAGAAGATGGACACTCGCCTCTTCTCAAACTTGGAAAATAATTCTAAGGAGGCTAGCCCTAATTTCTAGGAGCATTAAATAGAGGGGGGACCTAAGTGTGGCCGGCCATGGGCTGGAATAGGCTAGGGTTAGGTTCCACTAGGTTGGGTTGGGCCTCCAAGGCTAAAATCACAAGTCATGACATGTGAAACCAGAAGCCATTTACTATTCAAATAAATTTCTAATTTCCCCAAAATAATTCTAATGGGTTTGATTCCACTAACTTAGGTCAAGCTAGGCTTTCATAACCTAACCAAGTAGTCATGACCTAGGTTAGTCTCTAGGACAGTCTCCAAAGTCAACACTAGTCAAAGTTAAAACTAACACCAAATCAATTATACTAAAAATTACTAAAAATTCTAATAATTATAATTAATACTAATAATTCCAAATTAATTCCAAAATTTTAAAAATGACCAAAATGCCCTCAAGCTAGAAAAGTGGTAGTGACAAAACTCGACCGTGCCAAGACTTTCACTTGTTCTATGTGCCTCTAGACCATTCTCGTGCCAACGACGTCAAGGGAACGACTCGTGCTGGTCGTGCCAATACTCTTGCTCGTGCCTTAATCTCGAGGCCATGCCTCCCAAGGATCAACAAGACTTAACCAACTTGCCTCACGGCCCTTCCTGACTTAACTCGAGACAATGCCACATTCATGCTGAAACACGTGTCCTTACTATAGCCAAATCTTAGGCTCCAGAATGGTGATGCAACCGTACATACCTGATTTGTACCGATTCAAGGTTAGCGCTTGCAATAAGCATAACTTGTTAACCCAATACGTAACCTGCTAGTACTCGACGTAATCCAAAGGCATGCATGCGGATAGCCACTCTTATGCCGATACATCTATATGAGTGGTCACTAGCAATGTCAAGCTATCCTGGATCTTTTCATACGGTAACCATCCGCGTGGCGAGGTACGAGCTTCCACCGAATGAACCGCAGCCTATATTGTAACGGTTCACTTCAATCGAGTCGTACCGTCGATGAAGGTCGTACAATATTTATAATTCCTCCTAGGCTGACACGAACCCGGCTCCCCGGGATCGCTCGAGGAATTCACCTTGCGTGCAAATTGTCCAATGACCATGCAAGACTCAACTCGATCTACCAAGTCCTTCCTTATTCATGACCATGCTTTCCAACTTTCTATCGAGACTCCCAAGTAGCAGAACCGATCTCAGCGACAACCAGTCGTGTGGACTTCCTTATCGAGACTCCCAAGTAGCGGGACCGATCTCGTGATTTTCCTTATCGAGACTCCCAAGTAGCAGGACCGATCTCGTGTATTCCCTTATCGAGACTCCCAAGTAGCGGAACCAATCTCGTGTATTCCCTTATCGAGACTCCCAAGTAGCGGGACCGATCTCGTGTATTCCCTTATCGAGACTTCCAAGTAGCGGGACCGATCTCGTGTGCTTCCTTATCGAGACTCCCAAGTAGCGGGACCGATCTCGTGTGCTTCCTTATCGAGACTCATCGAGACTCCCAGGTAGCGGGACCGATCTCGTGTACTTCCTTAGCGAGACTCCCAAGTAGCGGGACCGATCTCGGCGACAACCAGTCGCATGGACTTCCTTTGTCCGTGGCATACTTTTTGCCTAACCAACCGTAGCTCATGCCTTAGACAGACCTTGTTCTCTAGGCGACGCTATCGCTCAAGTCACATACTTTATATGACGAGCCTTGTTTTCGTGGGACTAAGTGACTTGGCAACCGCAGGAAACATAGGACAATGCTTGCTATGATTTCGATAGCCCAGCACAACTCTCGTCTAACTTATTCGGGCAACGACTCGACGGGCAAAGGCTACGCCAAGCTTTGTATCGAGAGAACGTGTCGTGCACATGCTCGACTTGAACAACCAAGCTCTTTGGGTGCCTAGACTTAAGCCACAAGCCGTGCAACACGACTTAAACCACGGGACAGGCAAAGGCTATGCGAAGCCTTGGACGACGGGATCGTGCATGCTCATTAAGCATATACGTGGGCGATGCCTATGACTTAGTCTAATTCCAGCATTGTGGCAACTTAGGCCAACTTCCTTCTCCCAAGCCACGGGACGAAGGACCGAGTGTCATTTTGAAAGCATGCTGAGCAGACTTCTAAGCAGACCGTGGGACCGTTTTTCGTGTTCTAACACATTCCAACCCGTTGGGGATTATTTCCTTAGCTATGTGGATGCGTCTCTTTGTTTATCAAGCCTAACTTATGCAAGTTAAAAACATACGATTTATTATATGAAGGCTAAAATGAGGCAAGTTCACCGAAACTACCCCACCTGAGCGAGGAGTCATCTCGACCGAGCAAGTCTTCGAGCAGCCGTTGCAAGGCTCAGTTCGAATGCCGTCGGCGTTTCGATTCCTCCGATTGCCTGAGCGGGATGGGGCACTACAAACAGGACCTATCACAAGGATTCTGGCTCGCCCTACCACATATCGCAAATTTTTTCCTTCTAATATTGTGAATGTGAAGCTCTGCTTCACACGTTTGGTTTTATATTATGCTCTGGTAGAAGAAGCCATAAGATTCATGGTAATACCGATTCCGATACCGATCCTTGGTTAATATTAATATTTTCACACTTCTCTATGCTTTGGTTGAGATGGATATCATATGATGCGGAATAGGAGGCCTCATGACCCGAATGAGAAGAGGGGGAGTAGGGATGCTCACTCTATATACTCATCCGCCTACGATATACACTCTATACACTCTTACTTATGCAAGCCTTTTGAGGTAATCAGCATTATACTATATTTTCGAAAAAATCTATAACTCTGATATGCCCAAAAGACTTGGCATAAGTAAATTTAATTTTCAAACTTACCTAGCTACTACTAAGATATCTTATATATATCCTTCTAGGATACTCACTCTATACCAAGGTTCGCAGTATCGGTAAGGTTCTAAACGGCGGTAGGCGGGTGCGCGACGGAGAGAGTCCGCCTACCGCCTAGACATCGCCTAGACGCCTAAGCGATCAATACCGATACTCATAGAAATAGTCCGATACCGATACCGATATCGATTCTTAAACTCATAGGAACACTTCTATAGGTGGAATTGACTCGAATTGAACCCATAGGAACCCGAATTGAACCCTCATGACCCGAATTGAACCTATAGGAACCATTCTATAGGTGAAATTGACTCTCTAATGCTAGATCTAGGTGTTAGAAACCTTTAATTTGGTAGATCTAGGTTTTTACCATGATGAATGATAAATTCTATGCTCAATTTGTGTTATTTACGAATTTTGACCATCAAGTGTTCGATACGTGTTCCCAAAGGAAATTTTTTGTCCAATTTGAGTTGTGATTGTGTTATTGTGTCCACAATTGGATATTGAGTGGTTGGGTCATGATACACCATGATGTGTTTTGGAGCCTATTTTGTGCCAATTTCTCAATATTATTCTAGATCTAATTGTTATATATATATATATATATATATATATATATATATATATATATATATATATATATATATATATATATATATATATTACAAAAATATATATATATATATATATATATATATATATATATATATATATATTACAAAAATATATATATATATATATATATATATATATATATATATATATATATATATTACAATTTCATATATATGGTTTAGATGTTGGTGCCATAATGGTGTTGGTGTAGGAATAGCAGGGTGTTTGATATTTGGTATTTGTGATTGTGTTAGTGTATTGGTGTTGTGCTTGATAAGGGAAGTGTGTGTTGTGTGTGAGAGTGTGTCCTTTATGGGTGATGTTTATAAACATAAAAGTGTGGTATCAATTGAAATTTAGAGTACTTGGTATTAGTGTGTGTATAGCATGAGTGTGTGTGTGTGTGTGTATAGTAGTGTTTGTGTATGCATGTGCATTGAGATTTGTAAGGGAGTTACTGCTGATAGGCTGCAGAACAACAGTGTATATATAGCCTATTGCAGCTTATTGTGAGTTACTATATATATATATATATATATATATATATATATATATATATATATATATAGCCTATATATATATATATATATATATATATATATATATATATATATATAGGCTATATATATAGGCTATATATATATATATATATATATATATATATATATATATATATATATATATATATATATATATATATATATATATATATATATATATATATATAGGCTATATATATATATATATATATATATATATATATATTAAAAAAATATATATATATATATAGGGGATCGGGAGCCCGTCGTCCTCAACGTTGGATCGAACGGGCGCGCATGCGGACCCCACGCAGCCCGTTCGACCCCACACAGCCCCTCTCCACCCCTACGCCCCACCCCGCCCCCCCCCCCCCCCCACTCCTCGTCCCCGGCCCCCCTCCGCTTCCCTACCCCCCCCCGCGACCTCCCCACCCGTCGACCCCCAACCTAATCCCCCCACCGCCGATCCCAACCTAAACCCCCCCCGGCCGGGCCCCCACTCCCCCTTTCCTTTCCCTCCCCCTGACCGCCAAGACCCCATGGCCGGCCCCGCGACCTCCCCACCCTAAACCCCCTCCTCTCCGCCCTGACCACCAACACCCCCCAGGCCCACCTCCCTCCGCTCCCCTACCCCCCCCCCCCCCCCCGCGACCTCCCCACCCGCCGACCCCCCTCCCTCCGGCCCCGCTCCCCTAAACCTCCACCCCCACCCCACCCCCTGCGGCCATGATTCCTCCCGCGGGGTGCACCCTCCCGACCACCAAGAGAGAGAGACATACCTGAGTGAATGAGAGAGCGCGAGAGAGAGAGAAAGGTGAGAAAGTTTTTTGGGGGGAATGAAAATCCCCCCCTCCCCCGTCGGTTCATTTTATGTTATGGTACAATATTTAGCGACGGATTATCGACGAATATATCCGTCGCCAGGCCGTCGTTATACCCCGCTAGTTTGCCGACGGATAATCCGTCGCTGTGTGGTCGCCAAATTTCGTGCCAATGATTTCTAACATTTTTTCGTAAAATATTGACAACTGGGCGACGACATAGCGATGGGTTATTTGTCCGTTGCTATATGTCCGACGATATAGCGATGGATTTCCGACCGATGTTTACCCTTAAAAGTAAAAAAATAATTGGCTGTAATTCGACGGAAGACTATCATTGTTTCATCGAAAGTCCGTCGCTATTAGCGACGGAATACATCCATCGCTAAAGTACTGTATTTTGGTAGTGCATTAGCAACCGGAGACCAACTCATTCCATATGTCATTCGGTGAGATGACAATTACGTTGGATGACCTATTTTATCTTACAGGACTCCCGGTTAGTGGATTACCGGTGGTTGAACCAGAGGCGGGAAGGGGACCGGAGGCCCCTAAGAAAATGATTAGTAGGTTATTGGGGGTGACAGAAAGGGAGGCAGTCGATGCCCTTCAGGGCCAGAGAGGTAGGTCGGTCCGGTTAGAGTGGCTCCGTGCTCGATTTAGTGGAGATGTCCCTAGTACGGGATGAGAGGAAAAGAAGATATGCAGCCTGTCACACCCCGACCCGGGAAATCACTCATCCTCGCTAGATTTCACCCGAATCATCATCCTCGCTTGGGCGTGATACCGCACGAGCCTGGAGTTGCGCTCGTGCAAGGCAAAATAACAGGTTCATATAAGTTTATCTCAAATTGATAGCATAAGCAGCAGAAGAAAATAGAGTATACAATAAGAATCTCTTTTATTAATAAATGAACTGAGGTTACAAAGGCTTGAATAGCCCAACTGAATATGCTAACTAGCTACAACGCTCACGATCTCTTTAGCTTACAAAGGTTACATTGTTCCTTACATTATGCCGCTTTATAGCCAACAAGTAGTCTTCGACCGAACATCTCCATGTTGCAGGTCCGAACGCCAATGCGGTAGCTCCTCTTGAAACGCTAAGGACTCCATGCCTCGGCGCATCCAAGCCAAGCCCCACCCCGAGCCGAACATAACCTGAACCTGCAAGCAAACTAGTGGAGGATAAGTGCTTTCGTCCTCGCTGTACTGATCAAGACCCACTCGCACCCTAACCAACACTAAGTATATTTAGTGAAATATGCAACTTTATTTGGTGATCTTTCTATTTAGCCTTAGGATCAGTTTTATGGCAATATTCAACATAGCAACTGAATATAAATGTGTCCAATACCGTGTCCCTGCAGCAGATACAGTTAGACATAATCTGAACATAGGCATAGTGATTCCTGCATGTTTCCATCTCGTTTCGCTTAGCCTGCAATCGTTATAAATATGCATAACCAACCATACAATTAACGCATCCAACCAACCAAACTTAGACATATGCATAAGGGTGGCAGGCCTTGTGCCTGCACCCAATTCTAATCCCAGCCCATCGACCCTATCTATATAAAGGTCACGGTATTTTGTACCGTAATAGACTTGGCATCTTTTATGTGTAAGCCTATGATCGCTCCAGTACGGGTTGCTAGTCCAGTATCTGAAGGATCCTAAACTTACTGATATCATAACTTATCACAATACTGGTCGGTCGTAACCCGTCCTAATAAAGTGTACCATAAATACCAAACATAGTTTCCTCCTAGGTCGAACGGTCCCGGTGCCCCGGTCGTAACCGTTCGAGGGAAGTCGTACCCGTGCACGAGCCATCCGAGTCCATTGACCATGCAATAAGCGCCATAGCAAACAAGTCACATCATTCCAACCAATCTCACATTCCATAAACATATTTCGTCATCTCTACCTCAAGTTCCCTCGGCATTATTCCCCAACACATCCGTATTGATGTATGACGCCTAACGGCTTAGACTTCTCGTATCTTATACCCAACGCATTCCATTCATAAGTTATTCGTATAACGACAATTCCGTAGCAATTGTGCCACAACTGTATACTTCGATGCACGAAGTATATCTTTCAATGTTACGACGGGTTCCATGACATTGCACCACAACTTGCCCTATTTTGCTTACTTAGTCATTTCGTAGCTTCCATGCACAAGGCATACTTAATGCCATAATCAGTGTTCTAGGCCTAATATTTAATGTTCTTGGAGTCGTACACGTACGTGATGCACATCTCGACATCACATTTCAATGTTCTACTATCACCACCCTACCGCGACCTGTACACTTGATATATATCGCTTTAATTGTTCCATGTTTAATGTTCTATCTTAATATTCGACACATACTAGGACCTTTAATCGTTCGATCCACGCTCACTAACTCAATAGCTACAATCGCATACAAGGGATACAATTTATTAGACGTGAAGGAATAGGGAGAGAGAGTCAAGAACCCGCCCACCTTAAGCCGATACGCCTTGCCGTTTTGCCGAGCTGAAGTGGGTCGATTCTATAACTTAGTTGCACAGCTAACTCTCCTGACTTAGCCATTCCGTTGAACTATTCGACTGATTCGGCCTACCGTGCCCATGCCACCATCCGTTGCAAGGCGACAATTTGGTTTTGCGGACATCATTTCAAATAAGGTAAAATGTCTACCCCTTATGATTCAGCGTAAAAGAGTAGCCTGCACACCAGATCAACTGAAGTCAATACTTTGTTCAAATCGGACTTATTCTTTGCATCGATTCGTATCGATACTTCATCGGGTCAACGCAACTCTTCGAGTCAATGAATCATCATAATGCACCGTATGGAGCAAAATATTACATAGCCCGTGCATACTTATGGTTCGTGCTTGGATGCACAATTTTTGCAGACAAAAGTGGCACACATGTTGACACCAAAATTCTCAGTGTTATGGAGCGCGTCCATGATTATGCTTGGGGAGCAGCTGCTCCAGCATACTTGTATCGACAGTTTGGATTAGCATCTCGAAGTAGGGTACGACAAATATATGGATACCTGACATTGCTGGAGGTAGCTATCTCTCATTATATGCACGTTTTATGTTCTTATATGACCGATATTTATGTTATATTCTTATATGTCCGATATTTTTTAGGCCTGGATATACGAGTATTTTTCCTTCACAAGGCCAACTCATAATGTCAATTATAAGGTGGGCGATCCACTTGCTATGAGGTAGGCCAATAGATCCCATCCTGCAGGAACTGCCGATCGGGTCTTGGCCATGAGGGAGGTTTTAGATAATCTTCAAGTACATAGTGTGAGTGTTATTACATTCATTTATTGTCATTACTATATTTCTAGTGTGAGGGTATTTTTGACATTTTTGGGGTAATTTAAATTTATTAGAATTTATTTGAATTTATGGGAATTTTAGGAATTATTTTGGAATTGTTTGGACTAGGTTGACTTTGACTAGTTTTGACCCTTGTAGACCAACCTAGAAGCTAACCCTAGTTAGTATGGACTTGGTTAGGTTATATGACTCTAGTCTAACCTAGCCTAATCATTGGTTTGGTCATTAGACTCTAATTAGCAATAGGAATTAGAAAGTCATAAGTCATGGCTTATGATTTAGAGCCTTTAATAAATCAAATCAAACCATAGCCTTGTAGGTTGGCCCAAAGCCCAAGACAATTGCAAACCCTAATCCCTAGACTAAGTGGCCGGCCACCCTATCTACATTGGGAACATCACCCTATAAGTACTCTCCTAATTTTTAGGGTTGCCTCTTTCTTAGGAAAGCTCAAAGTTTAAGGAAAGGTTTGTTCCTACTTCTTTTAATCCCTAGATTCCCATTCCATTTCCTTTTTCATTCAAATCTCTTCCATTAGGTTCTAATATACCTATTCTTGCTGATTTTGAAGTTTCATCTCAGTTTGTTGTGATTTGAGTGGATTGGGACATCAAGGAGAAGAGCTATTGAAAGGGGGTTTTTCTTGAAAGTTCAAGCATAGGTAACTTTCTCATTTCTCCATGAAATTTCGATTTCTTTACACATTTAGGAAGCCCTAGGAGTCCCCTAAGTGTTTGCAATAGTTTTGTGTTGGGTTGCATAAGTTTCGTGTCCGTTTGGACACGTATCAGACCTGTCCCCAAACTGTTTGTCGAAATGCCTCAGTGAACCTTTTGACCTATTTTCTAGGAAGTTTTTGAATAGGAAGTTTGTTTGTGATGTCGCTTGTGCATTTATGTTCCTCTGGGGTGTTGTTTGTGTCGGGCTGTGTCGGTTTCAAAGCGTGGACACGTGCTGCACACGCACGCGCGCGCTCGGGTTAGATCCCCTGCTGATCGGGGGCCACAGTTGCCAGGACACGCCACGTCATCACTTAACACTTGATACATGGGTCATCCTCGTGACTGACACAACGTGTGTCGAGTCTTAGACCCCCACATGTCGTGTCGGACAAGCACGAGCACGTGCATTATTTTTGTACTGAACTGGGTTCAGTTATTTTAGTGCACTGATACGGCGTTCGTGTCAATCACAAACATGTCGAGGACACGAACCAGGGTGCTAGTGTCCTAGCCCTAGTCCTACTTGACCCTGGGACACGAGTGCATGACTCATCGAGTCGTGTCCTGCCTGCACGATACAGTGTCCTGCCCGTACGAGACTGTCCTATCAGTCTAGCTGTAGATGACACTTGCTGTTGGACATTTCGTGTCCACTTTTGTGGACACGAATCACTCTCTCTGACACAAACACCTGGTATATTTTATTTACCAACCTATAATTCCTTATTTTGATTTATTTTATGTGTTAATTTCTAATTACCCCATTTCGAATTCATGAACATTCCAGTTTTTGTTCCAGTTTTTATATTTGAACTAGGCAGTCGATTTTACCCATTAAAATGCTGATTAATTATTGGTTTAAAACCCTATAGTAGTTCTCTTACTGGTAGTCTAGCTATGTGTCAATTTTAGGTAAATTGCATTGAGGATTGGTTGAGATATGGGGTTTTGAATGTATGACCTGAAAACTGTTAATTTCTGAAACTGTGAACCAATTCCTGTATTTCCAGATTTTTGAATTGAACTTTGGCAGTCCAATTTACCTAATTAAATACTGTTAATGATTGGTTTTAGTTCCAAAATTGATTCTCATATGTTTGATCTAACTATGGGTCAAATTTGGATTTGTTTGATGAATAATTGATTTCGAAATGTGGTTTTGGAGGAGGGACTGAAACTGGGTTTCATGAAGTATTTTGATGCTTTAATGTGTTAACTGAGATTGAACTTTGGGTGTTTCCATGAACCTGGGTTCGAATTGTGTGAAGACTGAAACTGTTTTCAGTTTGCTTTTCTGTTTTTGTTCACTGTTTTCCCCTTGCTGATTTCTTTGGCTGTGCACACACATGCCCTCATGGGTATCTCTAACACACACCCTCATGTACTACTCACCCTCACACTTTAGCACCATCTCACATTTCACACATCATCACTCCCTCACAGTCACACACACACATTGCATTCTTGTTCTCATACACACACACACATATACTCTCTCTATATATATTTCCTATTCTCCCAAATTGTAGGTTGAGGTATAGGTTCGTATGCAATATATAATATATGTATATATGTTGAGCCTATATCTATATGTATATATATATATATATATATATATATATATATATATATATATATATATATATATATATATATATATATATATATATGTATATGCTAGTTCCTAATGTATATGTATTATAACCTAAAATGTAGTATATGATATTCATATATATCTATGAAGTGTGTTTGTGCCTATACCTATGTATAGGTATATGGGTAACCTAAGCTAGTGTATTTATATGTTGTGTTAGCTATCATATAACTTGTGTATTTGGTCTAGATAGCCTAGTAGTGTTGTGTACTAGCTAGTGTAGGTTGAGTGACCTAGTATAGACTAATGTAGTCTAGGTTGGACTAGATAGACTAGCTTGACCTAGTCTAGACTTGGTTGACCTAGTTTGACCATAGTTGACTTAGGTTTGACTTCTTGAGTGACCAGAGTTGACCAAGAGTTGACTTTGGCCTAGATTGACCTAGAATCATGTAGAATGCATAGTAGGACTTCATTATACCATTTTAGACTTGTTGTGACTTGTGCTGTTCTGATTAGGAGCCAGACACCACTCCTCGGACAGTACTTTCATATTGGACACTCAGATACCAGGCGAGTACATTCTCTGATCATTTCATATCTTGCTTAGAATTATTTCCTGCATTAAATTACTTTACTTGTGCTGTCACGACATTATCACGGATTGGTACTATATGGATCTCTTCATGCGATGTTATCCCCCTCGGGAGCATCGGGTACATTGTGTCATGTGCGTTTTACTTTCATCATGTACTCCTGTGCTTTCATTATACATGTACACTCCAGTAAATCTTGTACTCTCATGTTCACAGAGCCCTCATGTATACTATCATGTGTACCCTTTCATGGGCCCCATGTGATATCATGTACAATAACATAACCTATTTAGATTATTGTATATTGATTGGGGAAAACGGGGGAGCGCTAGTAGTCATGTGAACAATTCTATAGTAGTATAGATCATGTACAACTCTTTAGTGTAGATCATGTACAAATCTATCATGTTCACATGTGCTATCCTGTACTCTGACTCACTAGCCACTGTTAGTTCCTTACTTATAGTAGATATTTCTATTACAGTTCTCTCTCTCTGTTTACACACTGTATTCTTCAGCACCTGTATCTTACTTTACTGCATGATTATATTTTCTAACCTGCTATGAACTGTTGAGATGTGCTGTACTCGCTCATGTCCTGACTGGACCTGTTGAAAATATTACAGAGGACGAGGAGGAGGCTTGTCTGGACACTTTCTACGGGGCAGCCTTAGATGACACTTGCGAGCTGGACCCTTAGGAGGACCCAGCTCTAGCTGAGGACATCACCCCGATTGCCTAGACTAGTTTAGTTAGGCTTATCTTTTATGTAGTCTTGAGACATGTTTAGCTAGACTTTATTCTGAGTTGTATATATTCTTTCATTCTGTATTTGAGACCATGTACTTCTGGATATTTGCTGGGTTTATCTTAGACTACTTTATCATCTCTGTTTCCTTGAGTTCTATTTCATATCGTGCTATCTCTTCCTTAGTGTGATTGAGTTATTTATTGCTATGTCACCCCCATTCGGGGAGTATAAACTGTTTGGAGATATATTGTTAGATGTATGTTGACCTAGGACAGCGTTCAACCGCCGACACTGCGGCATAGGCTGGACGTACCCACGTCTCGTACCCTTACTCTAGGGTGCGGGTCGTGACATTTATGCCATGTTTTATGTGTAATACGTATTACTAATTTCTTTATTTTATGATGTAGGTCAATTGGACACCCTATAATAGGATGAGGGACTCTTATCCTAGGGACAACGTGACTTTCTACCATGGATGCTGTTTTCCATAAATAAATTTACTTTATTTATTGTATTTCTGGGAAAATTACAACTGTAGGAATCCGATCTAGAAGATGATCGCTTTATCCCTTGGACGATGCGAAGAAGAAAAGCTCTCAAAATTTCAACAGCAATTTAGATATCTGTGTATCTGTACAATAAATGAGAAAAGAACTCTATTTATAGAGTCAAAAATAACTGAAAAGATAACTGTCTTCACAACCTGTGCATAGTTAAAAATCACGCAGGATCTAACATACGCAAGGTTATGAGCAGTTACTGGACGTGGCCTGTAACTGTTGGACACATGGCAATCATGCATGAGTTGTGTGCAAGTTACAGGACACGTGGGTGAGAGATCAGTGGCATGGCTGCCACGTACTCCAATTTGATGAAATCCACGCAGACTTTGTTGAAGACGAAATCCACGCAGACTTGGGTCGGAAAGCTTTAAAATCCACGCAGACTTGGGGCAAAAAACTTCAGAATCCACGCAGACTTAGGAAGGAAACTTCAGAATCCACGCAAGCTTGAGACAGAAAGCTCAAAATACACGCAGACTTGAGGAAGGAACATAGAAGTTCAAAATACACGCAGTCTTGAGTCAGTACTGCCAGCTGTCTTGATTCGACGTGCCTCGACTGACACAAAATCTCTGACAGTGATTGCCTTGTCAGTCGTATTAAATGACAATAAGGTCTTTTGGTACGCCAACTTGATGAAGGCTGAGTCTTTTTGAAGAAGATTTCGAAAGTCACGCAATAGTCGGCTGTGATCTCTCAAGTTCCGTGCATACGTGGCATACAAGGAGATATTCTTTGACTGTCGTGCTGTCAGTCATAATGACACTCTGACAAATGATGAGCTGTCTCTCAGCGTGACTTTTAAACATTGTCCTGATCAACTCAGCATGACTTTTAGACTCTGTCATGATCAACTCAGCGTGACTTTTAGACTTTGTCTTGATCAACTCAGCGTGACTTTTAGACTTTATCTTGATCAACTCAGCGTGACTATCATTTTTAAGGCCTACAAAACCCCCTTCAAAGTTTTCGAAAAATGATAAATTATTTTGAAATACTTTAAAATTGAGATGATAAAATGAATTTAGTCACGCTGAGATGACTTTAAAGAGAGATTTACTCCTAAATGATTGGACTGTTGGGATTCTGTGCAGTTAGGATCCCGTATCAAGCTCCTAAATCGAGGTAAATAATAATGTTGTCGTTTGGAATTCTTCATGAGCCTATAAATAAGCCATAAATCACTTCCTTCTTTCTTTACTTGCTTTAGAGAGAGAGAATCCATAGAAGAGAAACTTCATCTTCCCCGACGAACTTCATCTTCCCCGACTTCTTCTTCCCCTTCTCAGCAGCAATGGCTTCCAAGAAAACCGACGCTCAGGCTAAGGGGAAAGCTCCTGCGACTTCCTCGCGTGCCACCACTGACAGACTCCCTCGACGCGAAGTCACGCATCCTCCTATGCAGCGTAAGTGATGGAAGGAATACGAACTGTTGAAGATGACTTGATGAAGATGACTTTGATGAAGATGAACTCCACATATAATTTTTAGGATTCATAAAATAAATAATGAACTTCAGAAATATATCCTCCCCTCTTTAGGGCAAAGGATATTAATAAAGTATGCCCCCTCTTTAGGGTCGGCTATACTTCACATCTTCGTGTTTACGAAGCTCTGTGTTTCACGCAAATGAGCATGGCTCTCATGACTCTGTGTGATTTTTCACATGTTGACAGAGATGTCAATGTTGAATAATCCACGCAGCTTTCATGATGACTCTGCGTGATTTTTCACATATTGGCAGAAATGTCAATATTGAATTATTCACGCAGCTTTCATGATGACTCTGCGTGATTTTTTTATATGTTGGCAGAAATGTCAATGTTGAATTATTCACGCAGCTTCTGAAAGTCATCCTCATTTGCGTGATTTAATTACCTGCGTAAAAAAACTATTCAGCATGTTTTGATAGTATATCTGTCTGAAGTCTGCATGACACTGTTATTCATGCTGACAAATCTTCGCGTAATTCTGACAGTGCATCTATCTGAAATCTCTGCATGATTTATAAAATTTCTTTCGAATACTGAAATACATCTGACCTTGTCTTCTTTTATTTTCTGTAGTGAACATCCGAAGTGAAGAGGCAGATTATGAAGGGCACTTGAGTTTTTCATTTAAACATGATTTATCTCATGTGCACTTTCCTCAGTTTGATCTTCCAGAGGCTAGACTGTCGTTATTGGCAAATCAATACCATACAACTTTACTCTGTCTGATGAATGGTCAACCCTTTCAGAGTCTTGATTTGGTGTCCTATAAGAAACCAACATTTTTGTTCGGGGATGCCATAGCACAGAAATCTCAACCAAAGGGCATCAGAGAGAAGGTTTGCTTTTATTTCGAAGGTGATGCGAAACAACCCATGTACTGGCCGAAGGTTTCCAGGGGCTTATCTATCATGAGATTCATGCATGCCAGCTATCCCAGAAAGATATCCTGGCACTTAACAGAATATCAGCAGGCAAAGGCTAGCCGTATCATTTATAGGAAGGAAGGATTCTTCAGTTCCCCAGAGAATCATGTATCCGTGTTTCAGGGTTTGAAGCCGGGATGCATACCACCCGAAGACTCATCGATATTGATGCCATTCAGAACGCCTGTTTTCATAAATGAATTCATGGCAAACAAGAATGCTTTCTACCCCACTGATTCGACGTCGAGGATGAACGGCTTAATGAATCAGGAGAACGTGAGGTGGAGGACTTTGGTCCACTGGGCTTTGGAGAATTTTGAGAGTGAGCTGAAGAAGATAAACCTTTATGACGCCGTTGTTAATTCATCCTACGGCTTCAGACCTAACCCCTTTCTGTTCCTGGCCTTGGTTGAGAGGTATAACCACAGGACGGGGACATTTATGACTCCAAAAGGGGAGATGGGCTTTGCCCTTCATGAGATGGAATACATCTCGCATCTGCCTTCAGGCTCACTGCCGTATGAAGAGTATGTGCCTACGACAGAAGAGCTGAACTTTTTGTCGGAGAAGAACCCAGAGATGGTGCATCTATTTGAAGAGATGATGTGTCATTTCGGCACATGTACTCTGTATTACAAGAGTTCTAAAGATAAAGCCGGCAACTACATCCAGAAGTGGATGCCTTACCTTTTCATGAACCGTGAAAAGGATGAGAAGAAGATAAACGAGAAGAGATGGTACCAAATTAGCAACTTCAAGCCTCTCTCTGAGAGTGAAATCATTTATCTGCTGGAGAAGTATGACTGCAAGGATTTCACGATCACTGAAGACTGGTATGAGTTCAAAGCTGGAACCACCTTCAGCTCGTATGTAAGACAGAGTGGAAAGATTCTGTCAAGGAACGGTCATTTGGCCGGATTCCTATCTCTTTGGTTAAGAAGATTCGTCATTCCTGGCTCCAGTTCTCTAGATAGGATACATAGAGGCATAATTTTTGCAGCGGTGCGCCTTATGTATGGTTATAAGTTAGACTTATTATCAGCGATGACCTGTAAGCTGAATGCAGGTCTTCGAAATTTTGTAAACAATATGCTATCTGATCAGAGGAGGATGACTGAAGAATTTCCGAGAATAGAGATGCCCTTCACCTATCTATATGGTTGGCTCCTCCTCCATCATGATGGTTTGATACCTCCAGGAGCAGGAGGGAGCGGCAGTCTCTTTTTGGAGAAGTACTCCGAAGAGACTTTCTGGAAGGTTCACACTCTTCCAGAATGTAGAAATATTCTGAATCGAGCGTCACATTGGTCCATTCAATGTGTCCCTCCACCATTGGGTTATGAAAGCATGCCCTTGAATATGATGGACGGAGATATGGAGAACAGGCTAGATGATGTAGCCTTTCAGTGATTGCAGAGAATTCGGCCCTCTCATCTAATATACCGTCATGAAGAAATGACGTATTTGGAGCCGTATCTACCAAGCCGATTTGCCAGGCAATTCGGATATGACCAACTTCACGTTGGGAACGCCACCACCTGCCTTTCTGCTCGTGGAGGGCTTATTGACGGAGCTCGGGCCTGGAGATACTTCTCGGCTAGAGATACAAAAGCTGTATTCTCTATGCCTAATCCTTTATCCAGCACGGGGACGAAGATGCTTTATACATATGCTTGTTTCTATGTTTCGTCGAGCACCTTCATGCCGAGTTTCCATCTGAAGACTTTTGTTGCGGAAGACGACCCAGCAAAGAGGTCGAAGAAGAAAACTGTTATTCAACAATTTCCTCCGGAACCTGAAGATGAGACAGCGGAGGTTGAGCCCCTATATGACTTATTTCAGGAGGGAAATTTTCCTGATGAAGTTCTTCCTCCCATATTTGTATCCCTTTCTAAGAGGAGGAGAAGTAATGAATCTGAGACAGTCTCCAAAAAGAGTACTAAGTCTCAGACATCTAAGAAGAAGAAGAAAGGGGTCTCAGTAACTGCCACTTCATCTTTAGGTGGCATCTCAGTTGACGAAGATAACGTCGCTGATAAAGACGAAGATACCGATGAAGATGATGCTCCTTTGATAAGGAGGTCGAGAGGCAAGTATGTCAAGAAGACCGTCGGCAAAATAAAGGGCAATGAACTCCTAGAAACAATTATGAGTAGAGGAGTCTTGCCAGAAATCAATGAAGCGGCTTCTACTGAGAAAATAGAGTCTGATGATGTTCACCTTCCGACAACTTCAACTGAACAGACTGAGGTAGAGTCTGCTCGAGCTCAGAAAACGACTGCTCCGACAACAAGTGGAGTAGCTATTGAACCCTCAGAGATGAGGATGATCCCATTTGAGCATGGGACAGAGGGTGTCATCCAGGCATTGGATGACCAGATTGAATATTCTGAAGAGAAACCAGCCCCGACGGAAGTTATGGAACAACCGGAAGTTCCAGAAACTCAGGTTGAAGATAACATTTCTTTGGCCAGACGCGATGAAGACGTGCCAACGTCCGAGCTACCAGTTGCTGATGACTTGTTGAGAAATGTTTGTAAAGACATTATTCTTCGAACTGATATTCCAGAAAAGACTGAACCGGCAGTCAATACTGAGCTCGCTATCATCACTGTTCCTGAGATTCATTCACCTCAAGGAATAGATGAAGATGTGAATATCATGGACTCCAGATCAGAGACTCATCCTGAAGCTAGGGATGACAAAGAATCTGAAGAAGAAGAAGAAGCTGAAGAAGGAGATGATTGGCATGCTGGCACTTCTACTCCTTATGATGAAGATAAAGTCAGAGGGAACAGAATTGAACTCAGCCCCGAACCTGCTCAATCTCCAGACAATGCCCCAGTACCCAGTAATTCTGGAGCTGGAAGCAGTCACATGAAGCAGGTGTCAGACACCATCATGGATCGGCTACGAGAGGACGTGAAACTTCCTCATCATATCGAATATGAACCTCAGCCTAGTAGAATTTTATTTCAAATTCTGTTTCTATTGTTTCTTTTTCTTTAGATGCTGATTATTTTTTTTCTTTGACTAATAGGAACTGCTGCAGCAATGAGTTCAACTCATGCTCCACTTATCCAGGCTGATGCTGATGAAGGGAGTTCACACTTGCCAACTTCTCCAGTAGCACATACTTCCGTTCCCAGGATAGAGAACATTCAAGATTCTTCTTCAATGATGACTGCGACCCCGAGGTTTGAGACTGTACTAGCAAGAACTCTGGGAATGTATTCAGAGATCATTTACTCATATTTAGATACATACTCCAGACGTTTCTTGAAGGACGAAGCTATGCCCTTCTCTGACCTTCAAACTATGGTCAAGTTCCCGCTCATGGCGTTGCGACATGCTGGTTGCGAATCTCAGTGCATCTTCTTCGAACATCTCTTGGATGAGTTGGAAATAACTATCCGAAAATACTGGGAGACTAAGAAGGAAGACATTCAATCTTTAACTGCGGCTAAGATCAGTCAATTGGAGCATGAAGCCCAGTCCCAGCAAGCTGCATTAGAAGCATTTCTTGCCTCTTCTTCTGAGAAATTAGTAGAAAAAGGTGAAGAAATATTATCTACTCGTCAGAGAGTAGAACTTCTGGAGAAAGATAAAGCATCCAAGGCTGAAGAGCTGAAGAAGCTGAAAGAGGAGTTGGCTCGTCTCCAAGAGCGAATAGATGTCATAGAAACAGAGCAAGCTGAGGTCGTTACTGCTTATATTTATGAAGCTGAACGCTGTGAAACTCTTCAAAAGGAGCGAGAGGAGATGCAGACAGAGCAAATTGAAGAAGTTAACCGTCTCCAATCTGCTATTATCATTTTTGATGAACAAAATGTCACAGCCGAAGCAGCAGAAAGAGTGCACAAGGCTCATGAAGAGAAAATGAATGCTGTTCTTGAACGTATCAGGGAGCTAATAACTCCTAATAAGTGAATCTTTTTCATTTTCACTTGTATTCAATATTTTGATTTTGAATGAAAATGAGAATTCTTGATCTGATTTTTGGTTTTGCTATTTTGGTAATGATATATTCATAGAAAATATGTTCAAAGGTAAATAATACATGACACATTTCAATAGAATAGAATATACAAACAAACTTTGTAATTCTATCAGATGATATTAAACCAGAGATGATCTTAGTTTAATACTGATTGGAAAAAATAGAATTCAGACATAAAAATATCTTTGAACTAAATTTTTCATGATCTTTGGATTCGAGAATCAAAAGACTATATGTCATTTTCATAAATATGATACTGACATGGATGATGAACGATGATGAATCGTAAATGTATGTGGGATGAACGGGAAAATCGACAAATGATGGAATGAACGGATAAACCGTCAAGAATGAATGATAATGAACGAATGAACCGTCAGATGATGATGAATGAACGGGTTAACCGTCGGATGAATATGATAAATGAACGGATGAACCGTCATGCATTAATGAACGGACGAACCGTCGGATGAATGTGATAAATAAACGGATGAACCATCAGGCTTTAATGAACGGGCGAACCGTCGGATAAATGTGATAAATGAACGGATGAACCGTCAGGCATTAATGAACGGGCGAACCGTCGGATGAATGTGTCACTTCATTATTTGAAGAACTTCTGTCTATAAATATAGCAAAAATCTGACAAGAACGAACACTTCTACTCTTCAACATAAAAATATCGTCTGAAGAAGTATCCAAAAAGGCTGAAATCGTCCCGAAGGTTCAGAAGGGCACTGAAGAACGCCCTGTCGATCCAGTTCACCCGAAGGAGGTAGAAGCAGGCGAAGGTTCGTCTGCACCCAAGCCACCACGAGACATTCTGGACTTTCTGCTTGATCCAGGAAGGACTGAAGAAGAGGAAGCCATGAGGATGGCTGCTTGCAAATTCCTTGTGGGTTCTAGCAAAGAAGTTCTCAGCTCTTTTGCTGATCGCGTTTTCGAGAAGGACGGCAGTGGTCCGCGTCCAAATGTAGAGAAGGATGATAGTGATCTTCCTTAATATTATATACTATCATTCATGATTAAAATAAAATAAAATTTTATTTATAAACATGAACTTGTCTGATGATTTACAAACTTTTACATTTATACATAATACTTTTTAAGGAATTTGCCATTAGTAGGCATCATAACTTTTCGACCATCCAGTTCTGAGAGTTGATAAGCTCCATTTGAGAAAACTCTGCTCACAACATAGGGACCTTCCCACTTTGTGTCGAATTTACCTTTGCTCATATGAGTCATAGTCATAGGACGTCTGACTATTAGAACAAGTTCTCCTTTTTGATATGCTCGAATTCTGACTTTCTTGTTAAAAGCTCTTGAGATTCTGGCTTGATAGAATTTAATATTCTGTTGAGCAGATAATCATTTTTCATCTAGAGCTTCTAATTCTTGAAGTCGAAGACGATCATTATTCTCGGCGGTAAGTCCATTAACGATTGCTATCCTTAAAGAAGGAATTTGAATCTCTAATGGAAGAGCAGCTTCGCATCCATACACCAGAGAGAAAGGTGTACATTTAGTAGCATTACGAACTGTAGTACGGTAAGCCCACAAACATTCGCCGAGTTTCTCACTCCAATTACGTTTGTTAGTAGAGACAAACTTCTTTAAGAGTTTGATGATAGTCTTATTGAAAGCTTCTGCTAATCCGTTAGCTGCCGGATTATATGCGGTAGAAGCCACATTATTGATCCGATGATCGTCACAGAATCGAGTAAATTTCTGGCTGACGAACTGTGGTCCATTATCATGGATAATGCGTCGGGGAACACCAAATCTGTAGATGACATAATGCTTGATAAAGTTGATGACATTGGAAGTTTTGACTTCAGATAAAGGAATGGCTTCGGCCCATTTGGAGAAATAATCGGTTATTGCGAGAATAAACCGATAACCTTTTGATGACGGCGGATTGATCGGACCGATAATGTCCATGCCCCAAGCTTCGAAGGGCCATGATGCTGCCGTTGGATGTAGAAATTCTGAGGGTTGATGAATAAAATCCGCATGGATTTGACAAGCTTTACACTTCCTTGTATATTCGATGGCATCTGATACCATAATGGGCCAATAATAACCCATACGTTGAATACGGTCTTGAAGTTTTGGTCCAGGCTGATGTGTTCCACAAATTCCATCATGTGCTTCGCGGATAATTTATTGAGCCTCATCACCGACAATACATCGAAGAAGTAAACCATCATAAGCTCGACGATATAAAGTTTTTGTAGTATGATTGTAATAGAATCTGAGTGATCGTCGTCTGATAGATGCTGCCTCGCTCGAATTATCTGGAAGAATATCATACAATACGAAATCTAAGAAAGGAAGTCTCCAATCTTTATCCGTATTCTGAGTCTCAGCTGAATTACTGAAGATAAATTCCATGCTAGAATCAGATGAAGATGATAATGATTTACGACTTAATCCAAATCCTCTTGTTGCATTGACATCATGAGATGTTGATTCTTCGATGTCAACTGGAAGTCCTAAAGTTAGATTATTTTCGAGATGAAATAATTCTCGATTGCAGACAATAATCATTTGTTGACGCCTAATTGGAATAGCTAACACTAGCAAGAGCATCAGCTTCTGTGTTACATGCTCGCCTAACATGCTCGATGAAGAATTCTTTAAATGAAGAAGCCATAGATATAGTCGATCTATAATAAGGAACCAGATCTTGATGGCGAACTTCATAAGTACCCCTTATCTGATTGACAATGAGTTTAGAATCTCCATACGCTTCCAAATATTGAATATTCAGATGTTTAGCGAGTTGAAGACCAATAAGCAGTGCATTGTACTCAGCTACATTGTTTGAACATGGCTGATCGAGAGAATAAGCTCTTTGGATAGCAAGACCTTCTGGCGATACAAGAACGATTCCAACTCCAGCGACAATATCACCATTAGGACCTATTCTTGAAGCTCCATCAAAGAATAGACGCCAAGTAGGATCTTCTTCAGCATTTTGGTTTAAATCTAGGACTTCATCTGGGATTTCATCGTAGAGTTTTGAATTTTCTGGAATTGAATGAGCAGCCAGAAAATCAGCTAATGCTTATCTTTTGACTGATTTTTTAGGGATATAATGCATGTCATACTGAGCAAGTAAGATTCCCCAGTTTGCCAAACGAGAATTTAAAATACTTGGTTTCTTCATCATGACTCGTATGGGGTTGATCCTGGAGATGACATGAATAGTCTGGCCAATTATATAATGTCGTGTCTTTTGGATAGCGAACATCAGGGCTAGACATTCTTTTTCGACCGGTGAATATCGAGGTTCAGCTCCGGTCATAGTACGACTGAGATAATAAATGGCTTGTTCATGACTATTTTTATTCTTTTGAGCGAGCAATGCACCCAATGAATGACTCATTGCTCTGGTATATAGGAGGAACGGTATTCCTGAGACAGGAGGTACCAATACTGGAGGGCTCATCAGATATTATTTTATATCATCGAATGCTTTCTGACATTCATCATTCCAGACAAAAGAAACACCTTTCTTCATAAGTTTATTGAATGGTCTGCAGCGTCCTGAAAGATTAGAGATGAATCTCCTGATATAAGCGATCTTTCCTTGAAATCCTCGTAGCTCTTTTAAGGTGCGTGGAGGACGCATCTCTTGGATGGCTTTGATCTTCTCGGGATCCACGTGTATACCTTTCGAGGTAATGACGAAGCCGAGAAATTTGCCACTAGAGACGCCTAAGAAGGACTTAGTAGGGTTCATCTTTAATTGATGCTTACGTATTAGATCAAAAATAGTCTTCAAATCTTGGATGTGATCCTCTTTTTGTCGACTTTTGACTGCAATATCATCAACGTAGCATTCAACTATTTTTTGTAAGTGTTCACGGAATATAGTGCTCATGGCTCGTTGATAAGTTGCTCCTGCATTCTTGAGACCGAATGGCATAACTGTATAACAGTATGTACCGATCGGCGTTCTGAAAGAAGTGTGTTTCTCGTCATCTGGAAACATTTTAATCTGATTGTACCCAGAATACCCGTCCATGAATGACATCCGTTCAAACTCACAGGTATTATCGATCATAACATCAGTAATTGGTAGAGGGAATTCGTCTTTAGGACATGTCGCATTGAGATCGCGGAAGTCTATGCATACTCTGATCTTGCCAGTCTTTTTAAGAACAGGAACTATATTAGCCACCCAATCGGGATGTTGTTCCTCTCTAATAAACCCAGAGGCCATGAGTTTATTGACTTCAGCTTCAATTGCATCCATAATGTCTGGACGAAATCGTCGCTGTTGTTGTTTGACCGGTTTTGCATTCGGCATGATATTGAGCTTGTGAGTTGCAATCTGTGGATCAAGTCCTGGCATATCTTCATAACTCCAAGCGAAAACATCGATGTATTCACGAATAAGTTTGATCATGTCTTGCTTATCAGTTTCTGAAAGACTTTCACTAATGAATATTAGTTTGGGGGATCCCTCTTCACCAACATCTATTTGAACAAGTTTGTCTTCAGTCGGAGGTTCTTTTTGCTCGAATCGGAACTCCCATTGATTATCTAACCTTTGGGCCCATTGTTCTGATTCGGGTAAGATTTCAAACTCGTCTTCGTTTTCATCATCTTCTTCAGAACCGTCAATGGAGACCATGTTGGAAGACAGAATGTTGTAGTGGAAGTCACCAATACTTGTGTCAGAATCCCAAGAGGTGGTACTAGAAGAATCAGATCTCTTATCTTCGTCAGACTCGGGATCTTCATGGACAGTATTGATAAAAGGAGTAGGAGCGATATAACCCAATCCGCATTTCGTCCTTCCATATTTCAGAGGAGGAATCCGAACAGGCATTCTTCTTCCTCTTCCATTACTAAGGCCAGTTCTAAAGTCATAGCCCATATTCTTAATAATGTCTTTAGATTGCTGACTATAACGACGTAGTTGTAGCCTTCCAGTATCATCGTTTTTGTCATCATCTTCTAAATCAGGAGGATTCTGGGGCCCTTTGTAGAAAAATATTGGAATGTCTCCTGGCTTTCTACTAGGAACTAGAAAGTATGAAGTTTGTACTGATTCTAGGGATACATCTGTGTGAAAAGTCTGTACAACTCCTATGGTTATTGTTCTCAAGTCATCTAACAAATGCAAATAACTATGAACATGATTACACACATCAATATACTGCAAAGATGGAGACTTTTCATTAAATTTAAAAGCAGCAGTATTTATATTGGGAGAAGGCTGAGCGTTAAAAATCTTAGCCAAATCAATGACTAAAGGGGGTGAAGAAGAACGAGAAGAAGTTTTGTTTCGATTAAGATCGATAACAAATGGCTCAGAAGAGGTGAGCTCCCTTGAAGTCTGAGATGGAAGAGTAGTCCGCCCTCCAACAGGGATTACCAGAGTATCCTGTTTTATATGTGAAGATACAGGAACTGTAGTACGTCTACTGACAGGAATGATCAGTGTATCTTGAGTAGACGACTGAGGAAATGGAGAGATCCGTCCGCTCACTGGAATAATGAAAGAACCTTCTCCAGAGGGTTTAGGAGATTTTTGCTGATTAGTTCGACCTTTAACAGGAATTATCAAGGTCTCACTTTGCGGATCTTCTTTCTCCATAGCTTGTATCACCCTTGTATACTCTTTTTTATACATCCGGGAATCATTGAAATAGGCTTCAACCCCGTGGAAAGGATTTATATCAGCAACTTCCTTTTGTACTCTTCCATTGCTGTCAATGTATTTAAAATACTGATGAAGAGTAGAAGGCACCACATTATTTTCATGAAGAAAGGGCCTCCCCAGAAGAAGATTATAGGATCCCACGATCTCGATCACATAGAAAGTGACTTTAGATCTGAAATCGCCTATCTGAAGTTTGAGATGAATCTTTCCCAAAGGCTCGCTTCGGCTTTGATTGAATCCCAGGATAGTAGTAACCGTCTTGGAAAGCTTGTGAAGAGGGATTTTTAGTTCATCCAATAGACTCTTAGGCATTATGCTTATAGCAGATCCTGGATCAATGAGGATACGATCTATCTTCATCGTATCGATATAACCGGTGTAGTAGAGAGGCCGATCATGTCGATTATCCTCCAGTAGCATATCATCTTGTGTAAAGGTGATATTTAGGATAATCTCCAATACACTGTTGCAATGTAAGCAAGTGGCAGGTTCTTCATCTGGCTTCTTTAATTGTGCAAGACAAGAGTCAGCCTGAAGAAGTGCCTCACTTAACGTCTTCCGAGTCTCTTTAGAAAGACGTAGAAGTTCAAAGAGGGACATTCTAGCTGGAGTATTAGCAAGTTGAGCTAGAATGTCGAAGTTATAAGGTTTCTGAAGCCCAAGAGGAGGGGACTTCTTGATTGGCTTATCAAATCGAGCCTGTTGTTTACCTTTCTCAAGAGCTGTAGGCTTAGAAGGAGCAGGTTCAACCGGTGCAGTTGAAGGAACAGGTGCAGTGGATGATTCTTCTTCAAAAGGAACATTAGGAGCATCTTTGTCAGCAGGAGGGATGTCAGGAATATCCTCGGGACTCTTGGAATAATCCTTTAGATAAGGTTTCCCTGTTCTAGTAGCCCCAGCAAGTGCTTTTTCTTTATCTTTCGGCTCTGTGTCGGAAGTAGATCCGATAGAAGTCATATGACATGACTTAGTTTTTCCAGCCTTCTTAGATTTTCGGGAAGTAGTCTTTTGAAGAGGAGGAGATTCAAAATCTGCTACAAGATCAGGATGAATCCATATGATTTCTTCTATTTCCATAGTGATTGGTACTAATCCTTCAGACTGTGGAGGAGGAATATTCACTATTTCAAGGGTTGTCTTGGGAATAGGAACGATCCCGCTTTCAAGGAATTGAGGAGGAAAATCTTCGAATTGCATAGAGACGACGTTGGAGGTGACGGTCTTCTCTTTCGGAGTAAGAGAGATAGCTCCAGATTTAATCATTTCCTGGATCTTTTCTTTCAGTACATAACATGTACGAATTGTGTGACCCAACATTCTGTGGTATGGACAGTATTTAGGATGATCCGTCTTACCAGCTTCATCAGGTTTCTTGATTTCAGGTAATTGTATTTTATTACCTTTCAGCAGACATTCAAAGATACCAAGGACATCATCGTCATCAAAAGAGTATTCTTCTTTGGGGCGAGGTGCTCTTGGTTGTTGAGTTGTAGAGGCAGGAGGAGTTTGAACAGTTGATGCATCTTTACTCTGAAGATTAACTTCAAGGGTTTCTTTTCCCTTGCGAGTATTGGATTTAGCATTATTGTTAGTACTTTGACCTGTTTCTTTGGGAGTCATCTGCACTCCTAAACCTTTGAAAGTTTCAGCACTAATTTCTGCGGCTTTGGCACTAACTATGAAGGAAGGCCAATCTTGAAACTGAGTAGATCCTGTCCACATGCTGATGATTGGCAACAAATTTGATTTACATGTGTCGATGGTGACAGCATCAGGGGTTCCAAGAGGCATCTTCAGAGCTTCTCTTCGAAACCGTTTAATGAATTCCTCTGTAGTTTCATTATTTTTCTGCTTGATTCTTATAAGAGCAGACATAGTCATGTTATTGAGCCCTTCATAGAACCGTTCAAGAAATATTTGTTTGAAACTGGCAAATAAGGTAATACACCCATCTGGGAGACTTCTATACCATTCATAAGCCGTTCCTTTGAGACATCCGACAAACACCCGAGTAAGGAGGGCGTCACTTGGTTGCAGCTGGTCAGTCATCACTTCAAAGTGATTAATAAATTGACTCGGAGAAGTGGTTCCATCATAGAATGAGATAGTAGGCGGCTTGTATTTAGGAGGATACGATACTTGTTTCCATTCTATTGGATAAGGTTGCTTGATGCCTAACCTTTGTAAACCATCCTTCTGTTTGAATGCCTCAAATTGAGTTCGAAGATTCCTCAATTCTTCAGTAACAACTCAGGAGGATTGTAGAGTTGTAGCTTGTAGAGAATAATTGGAAGGAGGAACAGCATTATAAGCACTACCCCCGCTCCAGAGTGACTAGGAACTGGTAGAGCTTGCCCAGGAGTATTGGATTGTACTGCTGGAGGAACATGTACTGGACTTACGCCAGTGTCAATTGGTATGGCATCTGGTACAGTCTGTCGATTTTGCATCTGGGTTGCCATGAGTTCATACATCGACTTCATAGTGTCAGCCATAGACTTCATTTGCTGTTCTAAAGAAGCAATTCTTTGTTCTTGAGGAGTCATGGAAGAAGAAGGTTCATCAGTATTCCCATCGACCATATAAGTCGTGACTGTACGAGGGATTGTTGATGAATTAGTGGATGTTGTATGTTCTGAATCATTACTTTGTGTATCAAAGTCATTTGTAGGAGAACTACCCCCAGTAGGAAGAGGTGGGAAGTTAGATTCTCCAAGAAATTCAGAATAATCTTCAGAAACCGAAGTTCTTTGACTAGAAGCCAGGACTCTTGCTCTGGTGCCTCTGTATACTCCATCTAGACTATCAGTTCTACCCCCAGTATTCCGAGAGGTCATGTTGACAGACACAAACAGAGGTTCATCTTCATCAGGCATAGGTTCACACTGAATCCGATTGAATACAGATTGTCGTTTAGTTTGACATCTGCATTGCATTATGACTCTTGGCTGAAAGTCACATTCATCATCAGCATGGTCCTGATCCATTGATTGACATCTGCATTGAATTATGACTCTTGGCTGGAAGTCACATTCAGCATGGTCAAGATCCATTGACACAGAATTATTCCTTCTCTTCTGTTGAAGATGTTCTCGTAAATCTGTCTGTGAAGATTGGGGTACATCAGAGAACATTCTTTGTGTATTTTTAGGAATATATTTTCGGTTCTTGGGTCTTGATGGCTCTTGATTATATAAGGAGTGATTAATCTGAGCCACATAATTTCTAGCATACTCTGCATCTGGATCTCTTGCTTTTGTTCCCGATTGGTATGGTTTTTTGACACCAGAAGTGCTTCCCAAACGGATTTGATTGAGTTTTGTTCTTAGATCAGTTGGAGGTAACACATTAGTTTTTGATACTTGGAGTTTTCCTTCCGTTGATCTGAATATTTGCAGAGAAGGAAGAGTTGAACCATCCCCTTGATTAGGAGTTGGTAACAGACCCTCTTTCATAGACAAATTCTGTGCCCAATTCGAAGAAGTCGTAGAAGAAGACATTAAGGAATGTTTCTTCTTAGACTTACTCAAGTTTTGAGACATAGAATGTCCAGAAGGAAGAGTAGTCAAAAGACCATCTCCTTTTCTTTGACTAACAAAATTGTCAGTCAAAGCTGTTCCTGAAGTAAACACTACAGGAGCAGAAGAAACAACTAAAGAGTTATTTCTTTTCGAAGGGACTTTGTGTGGAGGAGTTCTAGCAAGACCACCCCCAGTTCTAGTAGAACTTGGCAAAGAAGAAGAGATAGCTAAAGAGCTATTCTTCTTAAAGTATGCTGGTGACAATTTGGCTAAGGAGCCAGTATTGTCAGCGTGTAAAGTCTTGGCTAAAGAGCCAGATTTTGGTACGCACACTGAGTCAGGAAGAATTGACTTGGAAATACACGCTGGAACAGATTTGGCTAAGGAGCCAGTGTTGTTAGCGTGACTTTTGAATTTAGAAATACACGCTGGAACAGATTTGGCTAAGGAGCCAGTGCTGTCAGCGTGATTTTTAGGATTGAGATTGCACGCTGGAACAGGCTTGGCTAAGGAGCCAGTGCTGTCAGCGTGACTTTTGACTTTGAGATTGCACGCTGGAACAGTCTTGGCTAAGGAGCCAGTGCTGCCAGCGTGACTTTTGACTGCTGTCGTCTTCGAGCACACAAGAGCGTACGTGCTTGCAGTAGAGTCCTTGCCAGTGTTAAGAGTAGACACTGTGGCAGAAACTTTACCATTGGTTGCCAACAAATTCTTAGGGACATAGACATATCGTCCCTTCGACTTGGCAGTGGTGATGGAGGCTGAAGTGGGCTTGCCACCCTTAGCCCGCTGCATTTCTTCGTAGGCGAGTTGATCGAACTGGATCGATATCACCTTCTTCGTCGAGCCGACTGACGAAGTGTCGCATTGAGTTGTTGCCATCTCAGAAGAGGAGATGGTTTTCCCCAGCAGAGTCGCCAATTTGTTTTCCATAAATAAATTCACTTTATTTATTGTATTTCTGGGAAAATTACAACTGTAGGAATCCGATCTAGAAGACGACCGCTTTATCCCTTGGACGATGCGAAGAAGAAAAGCTTTCAAAATTTCAACAGCAATTTAGATATCTATGTATCTGTACAATGAATGAGAAAAGAACTCTATTTATAGAGTCAAAAATAACTGAAAAGATAACTATCTTCACAACCTGTGCATAGTTAAAAATCACGCAGGATCTAACATACGCAAGGTTATGAGCAGTTACTGGACGTGGCCTGTAACTGTTGGACACATGGTAATCATGCATGAGTCGTATGCAAGTTACAGGACACGCGGGTGAGAGATCAGTGGCATGGCTGCCACGTACTCCAATTTGATGAAATCCATGCAGACTTTGTTGAAGACGAAATCCACGCAGACTTGGGTCGAAAAGCTTCAAAATCCACGCAGACTTGGGGCAGAAAGCTTCAGAATCCACGCAGACTTGGGGCAAAAAGCTTCAGAATCCACGCAGACTTAGGAAGGAAACTTCAGAATCCACGCAAGCTTGAGACAGAAAGCTCAAAATACACGCAGACTTGAGGAAGGAACATAGAAGTTCAAAATACACGCAGTCTTGAGTCAGTACTGCCAGCTGTCTTGATTCGACGTGCCTCGACTGACATAAAATCTCTGACAGTGATTGCCTTGTCAGTCGTATTAAATGACAATAAGGTCTTTTGGTATGCCAACTTGATGAAGGCTGAGTCTTGTTGAAGAAGATTTCGAAAGTCACGCAATAGTCGGCTGTGATCTCTCAAGTTCCGTGCATACGTGGCACACAAGGAGATATTCTTTGACTGTCGTGCTGTCAGTCATAATGATACTCTGACAAATGATGAGCTGTCTCTCAGCGTAACTTTTAAACATTGTCCTGATCAACTCAGCGTGACTTTTAGACTCTGTCCTGATCAACTCAGCGTGACTTTTAGACTTTGTCTTGATCAATTCAGCGTGACTTTTAGACTTTATCTTGATCAACTCAGCGTGACTATCATTTTTAAGGCCTACAGATGCATACGTGCCTTTGACTGTGTAGAGCCGTATCATCCCGACCGTGTGCTTCGACAATTTGGCTTACTCCAGAAGATACCTAATTTCCCTTTGATTGCAAGCATTGTCCGTCGAAAAAATACGGGCCAGAAGTATAATATGACGTGGGATGTTTTGGGAGGCTACTTCCAATTTTGGAGCAGCTATATACTGTCTACTGAAGCTCGTGGGAGAGTTGCAAATCCCGTATGGGAGTGTTCAGACGATTATATGGAATGGTATAAGACGTTTTCACATCCTATCATCCAGGATCCGGAGAACGTCTCTACCGCCGTCGGTACTACATCTACCCAGACAGGGCCACAACCATGAGAAATGATCGAGAATGCTTTGGGGTATTTAGAGCTGATCTACCGGCAATGTGTAGAGAATGAAGAGGGACCAGACACATTGATCTTAGTTCCAACTTTAGTCGGTGCATATCGTGCTTTGAAGATCACACCCGAAGAACCACCCGAATCTTCGAATCGAGCGTCTACTAGTAGGAGTCGAAGGCATCGTAGATCGTACATTTCTGTAGTGATCATGACTTTGAACTTTGAAATTTGAACTGTAATGTTTTTTGAAACGGCCCCATTTTGAAATGTGATGTAGTGATCGTAGATTTCTGTAAGTTGAATCGTGAATTTGAACTTTTGAAAGTGCCCCATTTTGTAACTTTGTCTAGTAAAACTCTGCTTAGGGGTGAGCAACGGTTCGGTTCGGTTCAAACCGAACCGTATATATGAAAACCGAAATAACCGTAAATCGTACTTCTCAAAACCGAAAACCGAATCGTTTTTATAAAAACCGAACAAAACCGAACCAAATTAATTCGGTTCGATTTTCGGTCGGTTCGGTTTCATGGACCAATGTGCCAGACCTCCAATTTTTTAGCAAAATATACCTATTTAAATAACAATTTATTTTTAAAATATGGTATTATTGTATTAATGAATTATATATTACATAGTGTGAAAAATATCAGTATATATATAGATTGAGGGTAGAGAGAGAAAGTGCTCAAAAAAGTACCGACAAAGAATAAGAGGAGAGTGCCCTCGACTAAGGGTTACAAAACATTAGTATATATAGATTGAGGATAGTTTGATAAATTATTAAATCTAAATCGGTTTTCGGTTCGGTTCGGTTCGGTTATCCGGATCAAGAACCGAAAACCGAACCGTTATTTTAAAATTTTAAATTTCCAAACCGAAAACCGAACCGATAACCGAAAAGCCGAATCGTTTGTCATATTTCGGTTCGGTTCGGTTCGGTTTTCGGTTTTCAACCGTTATATGCTCACCCCTACTGACATGATTAATGTTTGGACTTGTACTGTTCGAATTGTGATTATGTACTGCTCAGGTTATATGAATTGTGATTATGTACTGATCAGGTTCTCTACAGTCTTTGTATGAAGAAACTCTGGATCTGACATGATTAATGTTTGAACTTGTACTGTTTGACCATAAGAAGTCGAACAAAACTCTTCTGTTCGACCATTCCAGGTCGTACAGTCAAACATATGTTCGACTTCAATTGATCGAACGTGTTTTGTACTGTTCGACCTGTAATAGTCGAACAAAAGAGTTTTGTTCGACAAGTGATGGTCGAATAGTATAATTTCAAGCAAATATTGCAGAATATGTCGAATTACAATCAAACATATTATTGCACGCTTTCATAATACAATGAACTTTTCATAATACCAATACAATTTCATAATTAGCAAACGAGTCTTTCGAGTATTTCATAATATGCTAATACAATTTTACAATACAATGTCATAATACCAATACAAATGATAATGCAATGTCATAATACCAATACAAATGATAATACTACTCATCCAGACTAATAGGAACACCATCAACAAATGAGCTTGTGGAGGGAACAGTTTCACGATACTTTTAAATCTGTTGTTTATAAATTTTGCCCCAACCAGCAGCACATGAAAGACGCAAAGTAGACCATCTGTCGATAATGGATGGTAGCGGTGCGTCTTCTGCCAAATTTACCTGCATACAAATAATAACATGTCAATATAATTGTCATGTTCGTAATACAACCTAAAGCTTACATTAGGAAATAAAATTTACCACGATGAAATGATTTGTATCAACAAATGCCATGCATACAAGCCGCGGGTTGGTTGGAACTTTTGTCCTCATAGGTAGAAACATAACGTTAATTTGATCGTGTATGTGGACGATGGCAATGTTGTAGGCCGACGCCGCCAATTAGTACATATCAGAGAATGACCACCAGTACTTGCAGTCATAAACCGGTGCTACGAAGCAATTCAAAGATTCAAGTACTTTTTTCGGAGACTGCTTAATCAAGTTACATCTACCGTATAAATGTTCTAAGTTTGTGATCTCTTGGATGAGGTCACTATGAACTTTTGGCTAAGATTCCTCCCCCAACCTTAGTGCATGGACTATGCATCAAAAACCATAATGTCCATCCCCAAGTACATTTTTCGTACTCAACACATACGGATGATGTTGAGGTGGAACTTGTCCTATATATGTAAGATCAGTGGCATTGCGTGATGACTGACGTCGAACATTTTGCTTTTTTCCTTCGGATGGAAATGAACATTGGTTTTGCCGAAGGGGTCCATCGACCATTATAGTTTCCTCCAACGGTGAACAACTATTGTGGCGGACTCAACAATTTCAAATTTGCTTAGTTCATGTTTCGTCGAATTTGAAGTACGGATTTTGGTTTTACTTGTGTAGTGCCTCGTCCCTACATCGTGCCCCGTTCTTCGTCCACGGGGTGCCCGAGAAAGGAACACTGTCGCTATCGACTCGGTCGGGACCGATAGGTCAGAATCGATCGAATCGATTGAACGGGAATGGTTGAATTAAGATCCATTCCTTGTTATGGAATGGCTTCTTCGGAACCAAGTCCCATATTCAGCGGGTTGCGCCTCAAGGATTGACTCTGCGGCTGAGTCGGGAGAGACATCCCGTTGCTCTGCTTTTTACGCCGCTTGCATTGGTTTTGGCTTTGTTTTCTGAATGCGTTTTCGTAAATATTTTCGATGGTTTTCATGGCTTGCATTTCGAACTCGTATTTCCTATCGAACTTCTTGAATAATGCAGTGTTCTAATCGGTTGCTTGTGCGATTTCAGGTAATCGCGTAGGCGACGTCTAGCGTGACCAACAAGTTCTCTCGTCTGAAGTAAACTCAAGGTGAGTGGCTGACCCTTCTCTTCTCGACCCCCTTTCTAGGTAAATCGATAATGTTGTTACGAATGAAAGGATAAATGCAAGGGCACGAACACGAGAAAATGGTTGAATTTTCAAAGAGAATGTAGGCTATGTCTTAATAACTAAAAGAAAAATATGCCTTTGCACGGTTATGGACAACTTGTCGACAATACGATAGTTTCCTCGAGCGGCAACCCGGGGCCACGGGACCGTTTTGGCCTAGGAGGAAACAGGGTATAGTCGTGCATAAGGTTTCAGTACAGGTTAAGAGGGGACTTGCAACGGAGCTAGCTACTTGCGTTGAAAGGACCCCGATTTACAAAGCTATACGTCCAGGATGGCTTGTGATGCCAGTGACCAATCACGCGTGATATTGCACTTGGTATAAAAATGATAACAATTGACAGGAAAGAACATGGTAAGTTTCATAAGGCGCGACGCGGTCCGCCGCGGGTAAGTTTCAACGTAAATTTCATTGCTTGTCATATGATTGTTGAAATTCATTAGGACGGTTAGAAACATTCATACATTAAGTCATATAAACTCCTCAACCAAATGAGAGCTTGGAACTTAAATAGCCACGCACCAGTACAAAGTGTAATGTACTGATCCCCGCTCTCCACGCATGTACCCCGAACCACAAAGGGCGTGCCGCTTAAATCTCAAGGCGGCGTGGACACTTTTAAAGCCTCGTCCGTGTAAAGGCTTGTTTCTGAATTCCTTTTGAAGACTCCGCACTCAGTACAAAAGAAGACAAATGGCGACTCGGCTTCCCTCGATCGCAGGTGGAAAGTGTAACTATTTTGCTTGTAGAAAGGGAGATGTAATGTATGGAATGACTATCTCATCAGTGTTCATTTTGTAAGTCGAATCATGTTGTAGCCCGTGCGGCAATGATTGTAATGGAGTCAATGTAAATGAAGTTCTATTATCAATGAAAAGTTTACTTCTATTTCAAATGTGTCAATCAATTATCTCTGCGTACTCTAACATGATGTTGTGTTTCGGCTAACCTTATGACTATGTCTTGTGCGATCGCAACTTAGGTTCGCACGGCATCACGCCCGGGGGACGACTATCGATTCTACGGAATTGGGGCGTGACAACTTGGCCTACCACGAGGTCGTCTGTAGCCCACCGCTTCAAGCAATGAAGATGTCAAAGGAACTGATGTCTCTCGAAGTCTTTTTAGCATCAACAACCTTTGTGAATCGGTAGCCACATCGAACATATGATTAATATTACACATGGTCTCCACCCAACGGCTTCGGACATCTGCATCAGCGCTATACTGTCGATTTTGGATGGTTCATAATCCAACTTCGTCCAAAATCTATCAACCATATCTAACTGGATAACCTGACCATTTCGTTTCAACTTTGCAAGTTCATGTGCACAAGTTAACCCACAAGTCCTCCTCAACACACAACCATAAAGAAGGGGATCTACACCAGTATTATCTATACCCTTCATCTCCTCGAAAATTCTACTAAGAGCATGATGAGACACCAATCCTCGGATAATCTTGAATAGAGGAGAACTATAACGATGTGGTGCCACATTAACGCTCATCTCAAATGAGGCCTTATTGCACGATCAGCAAATCATGTATCCTGCTCCATAAGATCTCAAAAGTTGATTGACTAGTGCCCAACTATTTTTTCAATTTTGTGTGTGCACTCTCCGCCCTGTGAGTATGAAATTCATAGAGTCAAAATCGTACTTTATAACGTAATTAATATTTATATGCAAAATATTGTTTGAAGACACGTACCTGCTACTTGTCGTGTTCTCAAAATGCATCACATTGTTAGTCCAACACGAAACAAATCTTTCTTTATACGGCTCTATCCAATTCTTAATGGCATAATTAATTGCTTTTGGATAATCGCAGAAATCTTGCTCTAATATTCTAAGTAACTCATTGAATCTCGGTTGATCTTCAACAAGAACCAACGAATTCCATGAGTTATTAAAAGAATCTCACTTCTTCTTGGTACGAAATAACTTCTTGCAGTTGGCCAGGATATTCTTGTTAATATGCCACCGACATAGCAAGTGTGTGGAGCTGGGGAACGTAACACTTATGGCATTCATAAGTGCTATCTCACGATCAGTCACAATCACCTTTGGTAAACATGATTGATCCACTAATCCTTTAAGCGTACTAAGCGCCCATATATAATTGTCCGCCCATTCGGCCTTCATATAAACACATGCCACAGAAAATGTAATATTTGTGGATGTGACCCCTACCACTTTCAAAAGTGGCATCCTATACCTGTTAGTCTGGTAGGTACAATCCATCAATAAAATATTAGGAAAAGCCTGCAACAATCCATACTAGTTGGGTGAGCATAAAAAAGATCCTCCACCTTATCGGTTTGCTCACATCTCCTATCCAGATAGTAGTACTTTTCGGAGTCTAACTTTTCCAACAAGTATTGCATTTGAGATAGGCCTCCATGCTTGACAACTCTACGCTTTTGCCGAACATTGTAAATTGTCTTCAACGTTGACTCATCCTCACTAAAAGATTCCTTCAACGTGCTCAATATATCTTTTGGCCTTGTATTGTTCTTCGAAAAGTCTTTGACAAGTTGATCTTCAGCGGGTGTTAGTCGACCGACATATGAGTGTCCAACCAAATTTTATCCCATTGGGTGATTATGTGAGCCGCATATAACCGTCAATGACCATTATCCTAGGTCATTGAATTGCACTCCTTTCAATTGAAACGGACAATCACATTTCTTCGTGCCCGTAAGCTTTTTCTGTCTTGGCTTCTTGTCAATGTTCGCTGAATTTGTTTGAGCAACTTTTGTCTTAGGAGGCCAATATTTACCACCGCGCTCACAACCCAAAATTACCCGAGCTCGCCTTCCACTATCCCCGCTATCCGATTGTTTAACCAAAACGATCATATTATGACGTCTTCCTACCGTGTGTGCCCAATTCACCAACGATTTACGATTATGAAATATCTCATCCGTCCAAAATTCTTCTGAGAAATCAACTTATTCATACATGGGATAGTTAACAATACTCATTTCATTGTTCATTTCAGTCTCATTTGGAGTGTTTTTCTGTAAAAAAAAAAACCTACACCTTAATAAGTTGAATAAAAAAATGAAATAAAAAACACATTGTTCGACCACAACTAGTCGGACAAAGTTCTTCTGTTCGACCATTACAGGTCGAACTGTCCTATATATGTTCGACTTCATTCGATCGAACATGATAGTACTGTTCGACCACAGCTAGTCGAACCGAACACGTAACATTCGACCAACACAGGTCATACATACAGTGGTCTGTTCGACCTGTGTTGATCGTGCTTATCGCAGATTTTTTTTGGTTGAACGATTCTCATACAGTGCTTCAAACCGAGAAATAAGGTGGAGAGAGAACGTACATTGTGTCTTTGAAGTGGACTTCCTTCCTCCATGATACCTTCTTCACTATTTCAACGTAGAATTTTTCTAGGATTTTTGGGTTGGGTTGGAGAAGAAGGTGAAAATAAAAGAAGGAAGAAGGAGGAGGATGGTGGGGTGTGATAGGAAAGTCATGTGGGTATATGGGTCTATGGGGAGGCTGATGGGGTGTGCTAGGAAAGTCTTGTGCGTATATGTGTCTTTTAACATTAATCTAATTTTTAACTTAAGTTATATGTGATGTGTTTAGAAAGTCATGGGGTGCGTATAGCGGCGCCCATAAAAGTTTTAATGGAAGAAAAAATAACGTAAAAGAAAAAAATAATAAACTCAAACAAGTACCTAGTTTTACTGGGCTTAAAGCCCAAATTCAACTTGCTCTCACAAATACTCCATTTCAAGTTGCAACCTAAAACCACTCTTTTCTTCTTTTTCCAATTCTTCTTCCATGAAATACTACTGCAAAAATCCAGGTACGTTCTTCTTCTTCTGATCCGATTTGAACCCTAAAATTGGAAAAATAGTAGGTATTTATGCTTTGATTGCATCTGTGGTCCAACTCGTTTAGTTACTCATGTGTGTGCAAACCTAGGTCGTACCGACACGAACACGAATATGACACCAATTTGGATGTGTCCTAGTGTACTTTTGGAGTGTCTGTACCGTGACCGATACGTGTGTCGCGAACGGGAGACCGATCTTCGAAGTATCCATGCTTCCTAGACGGAAAACTTCTGTTTATTTGTTCATTCAGGATCATGATCTGTATTAGAAAAATTATCCATATTTGGACTCTGATGTGTGAAACTGGTGTTACATCGAGATGGAGCATCGGCGCGCTAGGAGGAGATGAGTTTGAGGAAGAAACTCTTTATTGTTATAATTATACAATTAGAAAAACAGGAAGCTGAAGTATAAACAAGTTCATTGCCTTGGGATTGCGCGCTATAGTATGGATTATGGAAATAGGGAACGAAGTAACTAAGATAGATTTGTTATAAACTCTCACTCTTATAAGAGGGATGACAGAGAACAATAGTAGCTTTCGTCAGACATTGGGTCACTCTTCTAGAATATCAGATCCATTACAATGCTTGGAAAATTATTTGGCTTGAAAGGGAAGCTTGATTAATCTAGTCTAGGAGAGATCTACATTTCTGGCTCACACGGGACCGGGGATGTTGGAATGTCCTAAATCCTAATTAAACCGCCTGGTCTCCAAATTTGTTCAGTTACAACTTACACCAAACAGTAAGCCCAAATTTTTTTGGGTGTATATTGTGTTTTTGTAGCTGAAATTAGTTAGTGGGTGCTTTGAAACTTTTGTATATTACTTATCCTAACAAGTTTAGGGTTTCTGGGGGACTTATTGATAGCAACGATCTCATCTTGTATCATGAATCATCTAAAAATAGTAAAGAAAACAATATGTTGTTGTCCGTAGTTTTTTCCGATTTGGGTTTCCACGCAAAATGTGTCTCATACTCTCGTCTGCGTTTTGATTCTTGTCGTTTTATGTTTATCTTGATTATCCTTAGACCGTAAAATGGGATTATTATAGGAAAATAATGTAACTAGAATTTGATCCTATAACTTTAAGGCCCCGGCCAGGCATTATAAAACCCATCCTTTCCCTTATGGAGAAACAAAGGACATGATAAACACATCACGTTAGTGAGACTGTTGTGAGGAACCCGAATATCGTAGGGATTTTATTGTCTTTTTTGGGAGATAAGACCCGTTATTCATGATCGTCTGTATCCAGGGAGCACCAAGAGGTCCCAGATCTCCTCCCTTGGATTAAATTTTGAATGGGTTAGGATTCGAACCAACGACTAGTCCTCCCCTCCCTTAGAAGTGCTACTACTATTAGACCACTCTCTTGGAGGTTTTGGCCTATTTTCATAGCGGGTATGTAATAAGAAATCCTACATAATAGGAAAAAGAGTCGGAAAGCGCTATTCTTGAAGAAAATTTAATATAGCTATACTCTTCAAGCAAAGTTTATATAGGATGGTCTAAAGACGAATGGACAAGCAACAAAGACCGAGGCGAGAGGTCTAAGTAAGGCGATATGTGCTACTTAGGTTGTGTTTGCCACACGGAATAATATATAGCCGGGAATTCTATATTCCCAGGAATCAAATTCTCAGGAATTAAATTTATGGAAAAATTATGTTCCCATGTTTGATGAATATATAGATATTTGAGGGAATACATAATTCATATAAAAAAATATAGCAATTTTGATTTATGATTAACTATATTTAACAGTTGTTATTCTTTGTTTGTAAGTTCTTATAACATAGTTGGTTAAGATGATAACAAATATTCAATATAATATGGTTCAAATCCTATTAACATCATAATTTTTTTTTAATTTGTAAATTATTTTTTACGGACTTAACACAAATCCCACTAACTAGGATCTAGACCCAACTTTATCCGGAACCCCACTGGACCCGATCTTGACCCGAACTGACCTACACCCGAATCGGACCCGACCACACTACGACCCGAACTGACTCCGATCTAAACCGGACCAGACCTGACCCTGACAGGATCCGACCCCGACTCGAACTGGATTCGAACTGACCCCGACTATACCCTGACCCGAACCGAACCTGGACTTGACCGAACTCGGATTCGAACTTGAGCTAACTCGATGTTTTCCCATAGAAAATTGATATATCCACCTATTTTAGGAGGAATATGTTTACCATGTTTCATGAGAATATTGTTTTTTCGGAAATTCAAAGTTCTCAGGAATAAATTTTATAACCCAAACCAAACATGATAAGCCAAATTGATATAAGAAAAGAAGAAAGAATCATTTGACTGTCAGGTCCTTTAAGAAAAAAAGAAAAGCATAAACAAGGATGGATCAACACTTCTACATTCCATATATGAAGAACATCTGGATAAAGAGAACTTGTACATGCGGGCCTTTATGTTCATAATGACGTCATGCTCGCTTTTGGTACTCCGGAAAAACAAATCTTGATCGAACCCAGGAACATCATCAAAAACATTATATGATGCACACAGTACATATACTGAGCATTCGAGAGGAACATTTTCTTAGCACCCTAAGTCATATTCCTTATGCTATCCAAATATTTTTGAAGTATCATAATTTGTTTATATATTTCTTTGTTTCAAACTCTTATCATTTCATTAGTTTTACATGCTTTCTTTTAACATGTAGCCGTACCATTTCCCCATATTTATGCGACTCTTATCTATCACCTTTTTATGTTCTATTTTATGTGTCGCTTATATGTGCCATCAAAATGGGATCGACTATAGAGTATAAAAAAGTTCCATAGAATATTTGACAAAGTTTTATGACCAGATGTTGACCTGACGTCAGCCCTCTATGTTGGTACCAAATTCCTAGCAAGGTATAAGCATGGGAGGGTCATGCCATAAAACCTAGGTGGTCAGTTGACAGGTAGATAAACCTACATTTTGGATTGCAATTTAAGCTCATGCAACAAAGTTCCCCTAGACTATAAAGAGTCTGGATGAAGAAGTAAGACGATATAATTTGTTGTAGGGAAATGCATTCATCTTTATGACACATTAAACCAATGTGTAAACCAATGACAACCCCAAAAGTTACCAACCTCTATATATTGGTGATAATTTTCTTTAAATTTCTTGCATTTCATCTTTATGTAGGATAGTATTAGTTTCATAATCTAAGATGTGTGGAAGACTCAGAATTTTAAATAAAGGTACTATCCCCAAACCCATGCCATGACCCTGTTGTGATATTTAAGTTTCATCTTTCTCTTCAAGGACAATATTAAAGACATGATAAGAAATTGGTGCATATGTTGAAGTTGGAATTAGTATCAGTCAAGGATAAGTGAGAAAGTTATATGGGATGGTTTTGACATGTGTGATATAGAACTATAGATGCACCGTTCAGGAGGAATAATAGGCTATTAGTTGAAGGAGCTACTAGACCACGTTAATGAACTTGGATTGTTGTACAAAATGATGCGAGCTTTGTAATTGTTAGAAGATGGTCTTCAACCAGTTGAAAAGACAAGGGTTTGTGAAGTTGTATCCAAGGATTAAGGATAGATTTTTTTTGCTTTTCCCCTCCTTCATCGAAAATATTAGTTAGATAAACTAGTTAGAGGATAAAAAAAGCTTATATCTAGCTCGGCATAAATTTTTGATATTCATGTATTTCTTCTTGTTGACAAGTTGGCTCAATAATAATAGACTTGGTTCATTTAAGGAAAGAAGAGTATAATATATAGGAGAGGTAGGTCCCCCTTCCTAGAAGTTGCCTTATATGAGACTACGACTAAATATAATAATAATAAAGAAAAACACATAAAATGAGAGCTATCTCCTAAACTCACCCATAAGCTGGAGCAAATATGTCAAAGTAGGCCCAACATAGAAAGAAAGTGAAGATGGAGCGGTCGAGGTAAAGACTTGGTAAGTTTGTCAGTCAACTGAGATGAAGCTTGAACATGGTGAAGCTGGACCTTCTCCTAAATAAAATGTAGCTCATGGAAGATGAGATTCTCAGCTATGTGAATTGCATCCTTATGTCACAATAAAAAGAATCTAGAGAGAAAAGTGGGACTCCAAGATCAGAGGGAAGGCTCGTGAGTGTAAGCTTGACAACTATATGAGCCATTGAGTAATATCCGACCTCAGTCGTGGAGTATGCTACAATTGTCTGCTTTTTGTTAATCCACTTGACAATAGTCTCGAAAGAAAATTCAAAATACGCTTATAAATATCAATACATCCAACATAGTCAGCATCAAGATATGCCATAAGAGAAGGAGATGAAGAGGAGGGAGAGATAGGGTCACATGGTTTTGAGGAGAAATAATGACGACTATAGTGGCAAATAGGATTTTGGGAGGAGGGGAGGGGATTTTTGGATAGGCAAGAGAGCTTTGGCCAAGTGAGAACTATGCTCTGTTACCATTTAGAAAAAGGAGAGTACAATATATAAGAGATGGTAAGTCCCCCTTCCTAGAAGTTGTCAGATATGGGACTATAACCAAAACTAATAATAATAAAGCAAAATACATAAATAGGTGCTATCTCCTACATATTTAATTCTTAATATAATTGCCCTTTGGGAATTACTAGCTCCCTTTGTTCTTTGTCAAAATCAACTACAATAAAGCCTTTATTCCAAATTTCTACGGTTGGATGTTTGAGTCATCTTCTTCCTTTCGGATATGTCAAAAATTGTGTCCTCTGTAACGCTAATAAGATTCATATTCTTTTTTAGCACTTCAAACAATGTTCCTCTAGGCCTACCTTTAGTCCTAGCATATCCATTAAGTACTATACAAGGTTCAAAGTATCGGTATCGGTTAGTTTGTATGAGTATCAGTATCAGCAGTATCCGCGATATCGGATCGGAGTATCAAAGTTTTTGGTATCGACAGTATCGCCAATATTAATTAATAAATTAGTAAAATTTTAGAAAAAAAATAGTTTACATATTTATGCATTATTTAAGTATTACATACAACACTTATAAAAATATAAATAATAAACTATAAAATATGTACTACATACAAAATAGTTTACATATTTATGTATTATTTAACTATTATATACAATAATATTTTGTATAAGCATTATTTCTTAGTTTTTCAAATAATAAATTATGAAATACGTTTGTTGCACTTAATTATATTTCAGTGAAACTTATGTGGAAAGAAGGCTGAACAAAAATTCTAGAGTAACCGAGTCTTGGTCTATGGGTTTACGTGTAACCCATGTGCCCATGAGGCTAAACAAAAATCCTAAGAGTATAAACTATGAAATACGTTTGTTGCACTTGTGATTTGCCAGAGTAAACTTGTGATGTACTCATGGGTCAGAGGTGGTCCATGGGTTTGTGTGTGCCCCATGTGCCCAATGGTCTGGGTCAGAGGTGCCCATGAGGCTGAACAAAAATCCTCGGACAAATCACAAAAATCCTAGAGTAAACTATGAAATAATGTAGATAAAGAGAGGAAAAAACTAAGTGCATGGGTCTGCGTGTGCCCACGTGATTTATCAGAGGTGGTCCCCACTTCCAATATGTTCCTGGGTGTGTAGTAGATCAATTGGGTTTGGTAAAGTCTTTTCTTGTATATATAAATGTTAAACTATGTTTTAAATTATAAAATAAATAAATAAACCAGGTCCAGGTCTTGGTCTGGTCTGGTCTGATCTTGCGTCAGCTTTTGGAACATCGTTTTGCGGTCCGATGTGAGTCTCCACACCACCGCATAAGGAAAGTGATTCCTATAAACCAGGTCAGTGTCTGTTTGGTTTTTCTTTCCGCCTCTTCACCTCCTCGCCTCTATCTTGTTTCTTCCACGACTACGGACGTCGAAGCACAGGTGGCAGAGCACGGCGGCATCGGCAGCAGAGAAATCAGATCTAGTTTAGGTAATTTTTTTATTGTTTTCCATCTAATTTATATACGTTTTTTTTGCAATTATTGCTTTTTCTGTTGTAATTCTCAATTATTATTTTTTCCTTGATTCGTTGTTCCTTTTACTAGATTTGACACTGATTTATGCCTTTTCTGTTGTTGATTTATGTTTTTTCTATTCTATTGTTTTCCACAATTTTTTACACTGGAATTGTTCTATTTTGGTCTGTATCGGTCGGTATCGGTTACGTATCAGCCGATACAGACCGATACAATAAAATTTGACGGTGTCTCGGCTGATATCGATTTTTTTTCAAGTATCGGATCGGACACTCCCAAATCCGATTCGATCCGGCCGATATCGGTGTCTGATCCGATACTAGTAAAAAATATCGATATCAGCCGAGACATTGTCAAATTTTATTGTATCGGTCTGTATCGGCCGATACGTAACCGATACAGACCGATACCGATCGATACAGACCAAAATCGAACAATTCCAGTGTAAAAAAATTGTGGAAAACATTAGAACATAGAAAACATAAATCAACAACAGAAAAGGCATAAATCAGTGTCAAATCCAGCAAAAGGAACATCGAATCAAGGAAAAAAGTAATAATTGAGAATTACAACATAAAAAAGCAACAATTATAAATTAGATGGAAAACTACAAAAAATTACCTAAACTAGATCTAATTTCTCTGCTGCCGACGTCGCCGTGCTCTGCCGCCTGTGCTCCGGCGTCCGTAGTCGTGGAAGAAACAAGATAGAGGCAAGGAGGTGAAGAGGCGGAATGAAAAACCAATGAGACACTGACATGGTTTATAGGAATCACTTTTCTTATGCGGTGGTGTGGAGACTCACATCGGACCGCAAAACGATGTTCCAAAAGCTGACGCAAGACCAGACCAAGACCTGGTTTAATTTTTTTTTATAATTTAAAATATAGTTTAACATTTATATATACAAGAAAAAACTTTACCAAACCCAATTGATCTGCTACACACCCAGAAACATATTGGAAGTAGGGACCACCTCTGACAAATCACATGGGCATACGCAGACCCATGCACTCAGTTTTTTCTCTCTTTATCCACATTATTTCATAGTTTACTCTAGGATTTTTGTGATTTGCCAGGGGATTTTTGTTCAGCCTCATGGGCACTTGGGCACCTCTGACCCAGACCATTGGGCACTTGGGGCACACGCAGACCCATAGACCACCTCTGACCCATGAGTACATCACAAGTTTACTCCGGCAAATCACAAGTACAACAAACGTATTTCATAGTTTATACTCTTAGGATTTTTGTTTTAGTCTCATGGGTTACACGTAAACCCATGGACCAAGACTCGGTTACTCAAGGATTTTTGTTCAGCCTTCTTTACACATAAGTTTCGCTGAAATATAATTAAGTGCAACAAACGTATTTCATAATTTATTATTTGGAAAACTAAGAAATAATGCTTATACAAAATATTATTGTATATAATAGTTAAATAATACATATATATGTAAACTATTTTGTATGTATTACATATTTTATAGTTTATTATTTATATTTTTTATAAGTGTTGTATGTAATACTCAAGTAATGCATAAATATGTAAACTATTTTTTTCTAAAATTTTACTAATTTATTTATTAATATTGGCGATACTGCCGATACAAAAAAAATTCGATACTCCGATCCGATACCGCTGATACTGCCGATACCGATACTCATACAAACTAATCGATGTCGATACTTTGAACCTTGGTATTCTCATTTCAGCTGCACTAACTTTTTGGACGTTGTTTCTTAGCTGTCCAATACTCTGATCAATATATCATGTCTGGTCTTATAATAGTCTTGTAGAATTTTTTTTTCAACTTCAGAGGTATCTTACGATCACAATGTACTCCAAAAGCACTCATCAATTTCCACCATCTTCTTTTAATTATATGCATGAGATCCGTCTCAATCTCTTCATAATGATGAATGATTGATTCTAAATACCGAAAGTTATCACTTTTAGGTATCTCTTATCTATTTATATGGACTCCACCCTTATTTCTCTTTGACCTCATCTTGAAATTATATTTCCTATACTGTTTTCATTCTACTAATACTAAATTCCTTAGATTCCAAAGTCTCTCTTCACACTTATATTTTAGCATCTAACTGATCTTTTCTCTCATCAATCAATACAATATCATCAACAAACATCATATAGCATGGAACCTCCTCTTGGATATGTCTAGTAATTTCAACCAAAAATATTGCAAGAAGATAATGACTCAACGCTGATCCTTGACGTAAGCCAATGGTAATAGGGAACAAATTACTTTCTCCTTCAATAGTCTGCATAGTTGTCGTAACTCTATAATACCAAAAGCTTTCTCTAAGTCAATAAAAACATATGCAAATCTTTTTTCTCTCTCTAAATCTTTCCATTAATCTTTGGCAAAATAATGTTGTTTATTGTGTAAGACATAAGGTTAGCACATGGAAACCTCTCGTATTACGACTAATTGGTCTTCTTCTATCTTGAGCACAAGGGCTACACAAATATTCATAACTACTTAGCGAGTAAGAAGATACCTAAGAATGACAATTTTACTAGAAATAGTGGGATGAAAACAAGATATATTGATTATAATGTTAGCAGAAGTTCACTAAGAAATAACATTAAATCATATTGATAGCCAACTAAGCCAATATATAGCTAAGAGTGACAGGTTTGCTATTTAGGATCAGTTGTGCATCATCATGTAGAGTCTTTAGACAGAGATGTTCATACTAAGAAAGTTAGATTATAGATAGATGAAATAGGGCACATTTTTAGTGCTTTGTGATTATAATATACACTTGATTATTGAACCTTTGTTAACAACAGGACAAAAGTTAATTCCAATGCTTTTTTTGCTTTACTGCCTCTAGTGCTTTTGTTTCCTGTTCCCCGTATGATTTTCTAGAGTTTGGTTTAGTATACTTCAAATTAAGTAGCAAATAATTAATCGACTGGTGCAGTTTCAGTCTTTTTACGATATCTGTATTTATATTCTTTTGTTACACTATGGCCTTCTTTATTAGTGCATAATATAGTACACTAGCCCTAGTATTAGCCTAAAAACTTGTATAGTTTGGGTAATTTGACTTATGACAGTGTGGTAAGGATCAGACATCACTGTAGTTTATGTTCCATCAAAGCAGAGGATGAGTAGTAATTGAAACTTTATTGCAGAAAAAGACGGTAGTGAAAATAAGGAGGATTAATTCAGTAGATGTAACTGAGTCTAGGGCCGACCCTGGGGTAAGCCAGACAAGCCATCGGGCTTGGGCAACCCCCCTGGCCCCCAAGTGCCTAGCTCTCCTCCAATAAAGTCTTTGTGGTCTACCCCAACTCCTTCATGTCAGTTGAACGGGCAATCCCTATGCTCATATTTTGAGATTCCATCGAAAATTCCTCAAATAGCTCAGGAGTGAGGAGAGAAACTCTGAATTTGAGCTCCACGCCGCCGTCAAAACCGAAAACAACTGGCTTCTTAGCGTTTGTAAAAAATCATTGGTCTTATTTTTCTTAGCCACAATATTTATAGCTTTCAGCTTGTAATTTTTTTGACATTGGTTTTAGAGTTAAGGGACGAGGGGCAACCAAAATTAGCTTCGACTAAGGCAACCCAACCCCCGGGGCCGGCCCTCTTACCGAGTTCAATACTAATTCAAATGTTCATGTGAATAACCTTGTCTTAAGAGTAAGCAATTAATTGGGAATCCAATCAAAGCCGGTTTTTTCTGACTTGTTTCTTAAATAAATTGACTGGAGTTTCCAGAATATGTAACATCGGTACTCTTGGCCTTTTCCCAATATGGGGCATTTTTGTTTGGGAAGGTTACTCTAACGATCCAAACCACTTACTTCGTTCCGCTGAACACTTCTACTTCATTCCCGCTAAGTGATTTTCGAAGTTCCTCGTTCGGTTCCATTTATCATGATGTTCTATGTTCTAACCTCTAGGTAGACCAAGACAAAAAAAATTGCCTTCTATCTCATCATTCAGGGAGGCACGTTGACTTTTCTTCCATTTAACTGTATTAAGGTTCATCTCTTTTGTAACATTATTGCCTATGATGCACGGACTTGCCAATGTGCCCATGTTCAACATGATTCATATAAGGTGATTTGCTCATTTGTCCAGATTTGGATTAGAAAAAGGTGATATAAGTCAAGCACAAAAGCAGATAGGAAGTCTACAAGGTGTCACGGACTTAATGTTTTTGTCTACACTTCGACCCGTGCGGCGCACAAGCTTTCTACTCGAAGACCCGTGCCAGCCTTCCCCAAACGCTTAGCTAGATCACTAAGACGAAAGTGAGAACAATGTGGAGCAAAAGAAAAATATTGAGAACTTTACTATACTAGAGAAAGTTTACAACTTCTTGGGTGGTGAGGAACAAATGGGTCTCCCACTTATTTATAATGCCTCAAAGGGCTTACATGAACCTTCCGGAATCAGCATATTCCAGAAATTATTCTACGGCCTAGATATTTCCTAAGAAAGCTTCTAGAGCATCTAGAAAGATCACTAGTCTTCGGAAAGATTCCATCATCTTCTAGAGAATTCCGGAAGCATCCAACATAACCTTGGTCCATGACATGTTATGCAAATCTGTCTCGGTGGAACGCAAAATCTTGTGCGTAATAAAGGACTTCTGTTATTCAATGTCATACCAGCACATCTATGTGGGTATTGGCTAACTTGCATGATGGATGTTGACAAAACTTAATTAGTGTGAGGGGTCCATAACAAGTTTCGCAGTATCGACTTTTGTATGTGTTTCCAACTCTTACTATGGGTATATTTTGCGGCCAAACTTAAACCTTAATCCATAATAAGTAAAAAAAATATTTTTTTCCTTTATGCAATTTTTTTCCTCTCTTTCTCATTCTTTAAGAATTGAGTTAGATCAAATTGTCGGATTGTCCATGTTGTTTATAGTCATGCGCTAGCACTTAGGATTATGGGTTTCGTTTATGACTTCAATATTGCGGATGATTGAATTGAGCTTTATATTCTTGTAATTTATATTGTATGCCTTTACGCCACATTGCTGGGTTTGGCTGTTTGAATCTTTTTTTTTTTTTCCATTTGACGTTAATGTGCACAGAATCGTACAGTTTGGAGATTATTAGTTGCTAGATGACTTATCTGTTTCTTTGATATAAACCATTATAATGGGACTAATTTAGTCCATTGTTACAAAATACCTAAAGAATTGAATTCTTCATCCATAAAAATATTAGCTCATCGACATTCTGATGAATATTATGGATTATTGATGACATTGTGATGATGATGGCGACCTATTGTGAGTTTATCGTTGTTGAGTATGGCGACAGAGGCTCTTGGAATGATGAGGATTTGAGATTTTGGATGCATTTGTTTTGATTATTTATGCACATGGGTGCACAGTGTTATTCACGTGGGTGCACATTAGTAGTTTTATTAGGATTGATTAAATTTGGAAACAGGTCAATCAACATGCTAGGTGGCTTGTTCTTAAGTTTTGAAATACTGTTGTTGGCATGCTAGTTGTCTTCTAGGTTTAACTTTTTTTGGAGTCCAAGACTTCTATAACTATATAAAGCTATGTCCATGGATGCACATGGTTATTCGATTGGGGGCACATTAGTAGTTTTGTTAGGGTTGATTAAATTTGGAAACATGTCAATCAACATGCTAGTTGGCTTGTTTACGGTTGTGGTGTGCTAGTTGACTTTTAGGTTTAATATTTTTTGGAGTCCAAGACATCTATGACTATATGAAGTCATGTAATCTCTACTTTTTAAGCGATTAAAATTATTTTGAGTTAAGGTTTTCTGGCCTTTCTTATTCTAGATTTTTTATTCTTATTATTGTCTCCACAAAGTCTTCATCACCATTCAAGCCTTTTTTTTATCGAAATGGGGTCGACTATAGAGCATAAGCACACGCTATAACGGATTTGACAAAATAGTTATGACTAGTTGTTGGACAACAACCCTTTATGTTGGAGCTAATTTTCTAGCCAAGATAACTATAAGTTTGAGAGGGTCCATGCTATAAAACATAAGTGACCAGTTGACACACAGGTAGACCTAGCTTCTGGATATATAATATAAGCTCATGCAACCAATGAGCACCCTCCATGTTTCACTAGACTATAAGAGTCTAAACTAAAAGGTAGTTTCACTTGACTATAAAGAGTCTAAACGAAAAGGTAAGATGATACAATTTGCAATAGGAAATTGCATTATTTGTATGACACATTAAAACCATAGTGAAAAGGAATGACAATTCCATAATGTGTCTAAAAACTATAAAAATCCCCCACCCTTCTTCCTCTATTAAATCTCAAATCCAAACCCATAAACTAGCCAAATACATCCACCAAGTCTCTTCGTAATTGGGTGACACTTGATTTTTGAATCACTGGATGAAGGTGATGTCTCCAGGGATCGTCTTCGTTGTATCTAGATTTGGACTGTCTTGATTGCATGGTGCAACTTCGCATTCCTTTGGTAACCATAATCCGTCCTTGAAGCAAATTGATTGCTTGGAGATTTTCTATGGTTGTTTGGTAGAATTTACCCAATCCTTGCTTCAAAAAGTTACAATTAAATTTTGAGTCTTAATTTGTGATCTTGTGCACAAATCGATGTAGTTTTTTGTCTCTGTAGGTCTCGTCTTGCGTCACATTATCCAGTAAGTAGTTGTAAGATGTCACTTCCTTTTTTCTTGTTCATCTCCCTCTCGCACTCGCACACAGAAAGACATAATGAGAGTGTAAGATGTCACTTCCTTTTTTCTTGTTCATCTCCCTCTCGCACTCGCACACAGAAAGACATAATGAAAGAGCTATCATCAATCGGATGGTGGATATTCACCGTATGCATTTGCTCACCTAAACTGTTTTGCTCGACTGATTCACTGTATACTATTTGGATTTTAAGTTATTAAAACTATAGCAATGTGTGGCAGCCATATATTCATATATACCATAATTATCGTACTTTTAGCAACCATATATTCATCTGTACATTGGTTATCTCAACGTAAGATAAAGTATATATATTTTTTAAATAATTATTATATATCTACTAAAACAGTTGTCATTGGCTACACGCGGCAACGATATATTTATCTATACCATAATTAGCACATTTCTAATGAGTCTCTTGGTTGTCTCTTGGTTGTCTCAATGTAAATGTACTTTTTTGAAGGCCTGTTAATGACACTACGCAGTCTCAGCTGATAAGCTTTTGAGGTAGAGATGAATATTTCGAGCTGACTTTCAAATAGCAAGACCCGTTAATGACATTAATGTAATGGATAATAGTTCTTTGAAAAACATTATCTTACATTGAGACAACAAAGGGACTCATTAGGAATATGCTAATTATGGTAGAGATGAATATAATCTCTGCTAGAAATATGATAATTATGGTATCTATGAATATATGGCTGCCAGTATATTGCCACTGTCAGCTGTTTAAGTAGATTGATGATAGGAAAGATATCATATCAGAATGTGGATTTTATAAAGAAGAATCTAAATTGACACTTGTGTTAAAGAATGCTTGAAAAAATTAATCCATTCACTTAATTGGATCGTAGCAACAAATATGACAATGAAGACAAATGGTAGGAATCAATGACAATAATAGAAAATGACATTAATGCAATGAATGATAAAAAAATTTCTTGAACATTATCTTGAATTGAGACAACAAAAAACTCATTAAAAATTTGCTAATTATGGTGTAGATGAATATATGGTTGTCTTTTTAGATTGATAGCAGCAAATATGGCAACAAACGTAAATGTTGGACACTTGGAATCAATGACAACAATAGAAAATGACATTGATACAATGAATGATAATTCTTTTAAAAAGAGAAAAACCATACATTATCTTAGGTTGAGACAGCAAAGAGACTCATTATAAATATGCTAATTATGGTATAGATGAATATATAGCTGCTATAAATATGATAATTACGGTATAGATGAATATACGTCTTGCCGTGACAGCAGTTTTGTAGATTGATTGATATAATTAGTACAAGTTGTTATCATAACTCTGAAGGGAGTTCAAATACATTATCGGTAACTTTTAGTTGAACACTTTAGGGATCGGATAAAGCAAATCTAGATAATAATTAACTTTCTAATTAATTTTCAGTTTTGGTATTGAATGAGTGAATAGACGGCACCATAGCATGGCCATACATTTATGTTGAAGTTTAACTGTCTTTCATGAACACAAAAAAGGATATACTAAAATTTCACATAAATGAAATGGTTTATAGGGTCAAAATTATCTGTTTAATGTTCTTCATCAGCAACTTCTATGATAAAACTGTGAAGCTCAATTTTGCTACATTCCTTAGGAGCAACCCATCTTTCACAAGGATGAATGACCTGGTTTATTTATATTCGACATTAGAGCCGTCTCCTTTCTGATCGTACAATTGCCTAAACAATTTCGTGGTTACAGGCTTCTTTAAGTTATGGGGTTCAACCCAGCAGTCACGTTTAGAGCTATACTCGTTGGCGGTATAGCAGCCTCTGCCAAAGTGATTGGAGTAATGAAAGCTGCTGGAGGTGTGAAGATGGGTGCTGCAGCAGCAGCTGTGACAGCAGCAGCAACAACAGTAGTTTCATCAACCAAGAAGGAAGAAAAGAATGCTACCGCAAAGGAAGCAAAGTGACTTTTTTTGTTAGTCTCGGCTCCCGAATTATTTTATGGCTTTTGGTAATTCGGGTTTGCAAGAGCACAGTAGAAGAAAGCTTTGTATTAATTTGATGCTGTGAAACTTCCTCTGTTACATGCTGTCATAAGTCTTGTCGACCGGCGGAAATCTTGTGCCAGAAGTCTTGTGTGCAAGTCTTCTGCAAGCTCAACACTTTGAGAACATTAAGCTCGTATCATCAAGGCAATGCCGGAGAATTAAAGTTTCAAATATCAAACGCCGGTTCTTTAATGTTTATATTTCAAAAGCATCTAACAGATCTTTATCATCTTGCAATGGCTGTTCTGTTTTTGTAAACAATGGCAATGTGTTTGGTAGGGTGTATGGCTCATGGTTCAAAATTTTCCTTTTTTTTTTCAGTCTGTTTTTCTTCTCAAGGTCTTAAGTTCCCATGTCTTTCAGTTTGTGTTTTGGTGCACAGGTCCTTCAAATATAGCTCAGTTCACTGAGTGTGGCAACTAGATTGGAGGCCATGATCCTTTCCTCCACAATTATTCAGAATTTTCTAGTTGTCAGAATTCTTCCTTTTCCCAGATATTTCGCCTTTCTTCAAGGTTTTTTTTAGGGGCACCGCCACTTCTACTAGGGCAGCCCAAATTTTTTTGAAAAAATTACAAGTTTGCCATAGGTTTTTGTTACTAGGGGGCAGCCCATAATTCACTATAAAAGCCAAACTTGTTTTATTTCTTCTCTCTTTCTTCCTCTATTACTTCTCTTCCTCCACTCTTTTTTTCTCCTCCTCATAGAAACCTAGAATTAACCTAACCTAGGTGAAATTGTACCCCCACCTAAATTTGTTAAAGATTTTTGGTGAAATATCTAGTAATAGTGTCAATCACTTCTCCCATTTATTTGTAAGTCGTCGAATTTATTTTTGTGTAATGTTTTAACCTAAATTTTACATATAAAAGCTGAATTTTGTGTTTAATGTAGAAAGAAATAGAAAATGGAACAACCCGGACCATCAAATGTTGGATACTCTCCTCCCACAACGTCCGAAGAACACTTTGATGCATCGGAAGGCCTCGTGGTAACTATACTTTAACTTTATTTCGGATGAAAAATCGGACTTTGACACAGAGGACTGCCACTTCTCTGGCAGTCCCTCTCATGGATTTGGACTGCCAGGGATGTGGCAGTGCTATATATGTGAGGGACTGCCACATCTCTGGCAGTCCTTTTTAATTTCATATGTTTACATTTTGGCTTTATGTAGTTGTTTAGTTTTGACTTTTAACTTCTATTGTAGGAGTTGCGATCTTCCGATGTTGCGGTACATGCTCCAATTGCAATCGATGTAGGGCATTTATTTTGACCGATCTTTCGTTTCAATCAAGCGACGATGCGGTACAATGGTGTCGAGAAGTTGGACGAAAAAACAACTTAGTTCTAGTGATATCCAGATCGTGCCGAAATCGCCCGGGACGACACAGTGTGATGGTTGGCTGTGAAAGAGGTGGTGTGTTCAGATCGCACAAGAAAGACACAGTTATCCAAAATAAAGTTCCAAGAAAGAAAGCTGGAACGAGGAAATGTGGTTGTCCATTCACGATCCAGATTAGAAACGAAGAAGAAGGGAAGTGGTCAGTACAAGTGAAGAATGGAACCCACAATCATGAGATTGCCGAGACACTATTGGGTCATCCGTATGTCGGACGGTTGAACCCTACGGAGAAGAAGATAGCCGAAGACTTGTCCACTTCCGGTGTTGCACCGAGACAAATATATTCAGTCATACGGCATGAAGATGAGAAGAACATGTCTACAATGAGGACAATATACAACGTCCTATCTTCTTCGAACGCTGTCCGGACCAAATCAAGAATGGCGATGCAAGAAGTGCTGAAGTTGCTTGCCGATAATCATTACGTTGAGTTCCATAGAAGACATCCCCAGAGTAATGAAGTAATTTCAATCTTTTGGGCTCATCCAGATTGCACAAGTCTGGCCAGGTCTTTTGCCGACGTGTTAGTCCTTGATTGCACGTACAAGACCAACAAGTTCAAGATGCCTCTCCTTCATATTGTCGGATTCACCTCTACTCGGAAAACATTCCCGGTGGCATTTTGCTTCATGAAGAGTGAAAAACTTGAAGACTACACATGGGCATTGGAGAAACTGAAAACACTTTACACCGGTCATACAGAGCCGTCAGTTCTTGTGACCGACAGAGAGTATGCCCTAATTAATGCTATTCGTATTGTTTTTCCTCAAGCGGATACATTGCTATGCACTTGGCATGTCAATCGTAATATTCAAGCCCAATGTAAGTTGAAGTTTCAGAAGGAGGAAGGTAAAATTGACATGCAAAATTTTCAAGAATTCTCCAATGACTGGAATTGTGTGTGGCGAGCCTCTACGATTGACAGTTACGACGTCGCATGGTACATGTTCAAGGAAAAGTGGGAGGCGAGGGAGCCGGCATGCATTTCATACATCAAAGATACATGGCTTGAACCGCACAAAGAATACTTCGTCTTAGCATGGACGAATTTGGTGAAGCATTACGGCACGACAACTACCAACCGTGTCGAAGGAGCACACTCTGTAGTGAAGAGAAAACTAAAATCATCTCTCGGCAACTTTGTCTCTGTTTGGCAAGCTATACATCTATTGGTAGAGCGGACGGTGAATGAAATTAAGGCATCATTTGAGATGAGCTTAAATATAGTCAAGCATGAGCATAGAAAGGATGTACTGTTAGATGCTTTAGTTCGCGTGGTATCTCACACGGCGTTGACATTAATATGTGATGAGATTGAAAGGTCAAAGTATGTCGGGTTTGATCCCCAGGTTTGCGGGTGTGTACATCGACATACACTGGGCCTCCCTTGTGCACATCAGATTAATGAATATTGTCGTGAATCCATTCCTATTCCAGTAGAAGCAGTCGATCAACGTTGGAGGCAGTTGTCTATGATGCCTGTGGTGAAGACGGACGATGATTTCTTCTCTTTGACACAAGTGAAACTTCTCCACGCAAGGTGGTTAGCCTCAGTAGCAGCGGAGCGGCAGTCCATTGAGCTTAAAATCCAAGAAATTGCATGTCCGGTCACTACTAGAATGCATGAGCCGACCGTTATTTCCAATCCTAAAGGCAGGCCTCAAACAAGATTGACTAGTTCACAGAAGAGAAGGCTGGAGTCAACTAGGAGAGATCCATCGTACTTTGAGCATGTTGAACAAAGCTTACAGCAAGCTCCGCCCGCACGGAAGGGCAAGCTTGTCGTTCGCCGAAAAATGGAGAAAATTGACCTCCCAAGAAAAGATACAGTTGCAAGCCAAACAACGAGTTTGTATATTGACAAATTTCAACCTGCGCTTCGAAGTTACATTTGGTCTATTGTCGATGTCCCCGGTGATGGCCATTGCGAATTTCATGCCCTTGCAAGGCATCTTGGTTATGATGACAAAGACGGATGGAGACGGGTGAGGCAGGAGCTGTACGAGGAGTTAGAGACTCGTCTTCCATTCTACTCCCGCATCCTAAGTGAAGAAACCGTTGCAAGTTTGTTGTTAAGTATCCCTTGCACCGACAGTGTTACCGGGACAGACCACTACATGTCAGTCCCGTCTGCCGGCTATTTATTTGCCAATAGGTACATGATATCTGTTGTACTTATCTCGTCGGATATTAACAATACATTCTTTCCGATGTGCGCTCCTCCGACGGACCACGGAGTGTCTAACCTATGTACTATAGGTCTGATCGGGGATCACTTCGTTATACTAAAGATGATCGCTCATTCTCCGATTCCTCCACCTTCAACAGTTTGGTACAAAAGAGCACCGGTCGAAGCCATTGCTTGGACCACACCTTTCGTTGACCAGATCAACCATTGTAAGAAGTTGTTGAAGATTGAGGAGCCAAGAGACTTACCTGCTGACGACTACGACGTCGAAATCGACTAAGTATATATATATTTACAGTTTGACATTTTGTATATGGAGGACCACTTTTGTATGCAGTGAAATATGAAGTCCAGTAATATATATGGAGTAAATTTTGAGTTATATGTGTTTACCTGTGCCTACCTGTGTTATATGTGTCTACCTGTGTTATATGTGCCTACCTGTGTACTATATGTGCCTACCTGTGTTATATGTGCTTACCTGTGTGTTATCTGTGTTATATGAGTGTACCTGTGTTATATGTGTTCACTCTGTGTGTTATCTGTGTTATATGAGTGTACATGTGTTATATGTGTTCACTGTCACAGAGTATCAGTATCAGGACTGCACATCCATGGCATTCCTACACTGAAGTAGGATTGCCTGGGTTGTGGCAGCCCTAACTAAAACTTGCTGTTACAGCAAGTTATAGTTAGGACTGCCACAACCCAGGCAGTCCTACTTCAGTGTAGGACTGCCATGGGTGTGGCAGTCCTAGCTCTGAAACTCTGTGATGAATTTATGTGTGAATGAAATCATCACAGAACATTATATCTAGGACTGCCACACCCAGGGCAGTCCTTCACATGTGTTGGACTGCCCTGGGTGTGGCAGTCCTAGATATAATGTTCTGTGATCTAGTCACAGAATATTATATCTAGGACTGCCACACCCAGGGCAGTCCAACACATGTGAAGGATTGCCCTGGGTCTGACAGCCCTGGGTCTGACACACCCAGGGCAGTCCAACACATGTGAAGGACTGCCCTGGGTCTGGCAATCCTAGATGAATAGCCCTGTACAGCAAATTTCAATACAAGTATCCAACACAAGTATTTGTTTTACACAAGTATCCAACACATATCCAACATAAGTATTTCAACACAAGTATCCAACACATATCCAACAGAAGTATTTCAACACAAGTATCCAACACATAACCAACACAAGTATTTCAACACAAGTATCCAACAACATGTTCGACACCCAAAAATATCAACATCCAAAAATATCAACATCCAAAATAGCCAACTTCAGACAATCAAACAACAACAAGTTTGCAAAATATTCAACATCATACAATCAGACATCAGACAATCATACTACATATCATGGCGGGCCTTCGAACGAGACTCCGCATTACGCATGAATGGGAACTCAACCTCGTCGTCGATGCGCTCAAGCTCGTTGGCGACCAAGACACTAGTGTCGACCAAGACACTAGTGTCACTTTGGCAAGCGCTCCGAAGTGTCATGGCCAGTTCCTCCGCCCTTCTAGACTGTAAATGAAAGTATAATTGAATTTAGTCTACAAACATGAAAATCTCAAACTAATTACTAATGCGGAACTCACCATCTTCACCAATGAAACATACAAGATGTTTTTCGAAGGAAGATTTCCAACAGCTACTACGGCCTCGGGACCCGGGTTTGTAGGGTTCAACAACTTAGGATGTCCGACCCGCCGAAAGTACGGCATGTAGTCCTCGCTGCAGTCGGCCATCTGGGTGACCGGTTGACTCTCATCTTCCCCAAGCAGGTGCCTTTGCCACTCGGAGTAGAAGTCGGTCATCCAGTCGAAATACGCCGGTTTGTAGTTCAATGGTTGGGTCCCGCGGGGAGGTTCTAACATCTTTAGTGTACGCTTCGGCACACTTTGCACGAAGCCAAACTGTCGAAGTACACGATCAGGCATGTACGGCTCCGTGATATCATAGCATGTGATCATGCCATGAAATAAAGAAACTTGTTGGATGGCACGACTCCCCTCGCGAAAATCCCGGTATGGATCCCAAAATATATGTAGGAAAACAGTTAACAGCAAAAGAAACTTAACATGAAAAAATAAGTCCCAATTTATTACCTCTTCTGGTACCAAATTGTCAAATACTTCACGAATGGAAGCCAGTATTTGCCAATCTTTGGTTTCCACCTGGGCCAGCCTCCATCGAGCCACTCTAGGAAGGTGTTCAAAATAGTTTGGATTCAGGTCACCCCGCCTGAGCATCGGAAAGTGCTCGTATATCCATGCCTATTCAATTTATAAGTTAATAGTCACAAAATATAAACAACAAAATGAAGTATACGAGATTAAATTGTTGGAAGTTTTCTTACATGTAGCAGAGTCTGGCATCCGGCAATTGTCTTAGTCCCGACACGGGATACGATGCCGAGCTCGCGGTAAAGATAGACGAGAATACCGCTACCCCACGATATATCAATGAAGTCATCCACGGACAATAAATTGAGCATGTACCTCGCATGTATCGAGGTTCCGGACTTGTCCGAAATGCCCACCGTTCCTAGGACGAACATCATGTAAGCACGGGCCACCGTGTCGACCAACTCATCATCATCCTCATCCAATTCCATATTCGTGAAGTGCTCAACCAGAAATGACAGAGGAATTCTATATGATTTCTTGAAGCTGGGGAGAGTTGTAAAACTAGTTTTCTCAAGTTCAAGGTTACTTGAGACAAACTTGACGATCTTCGAGTACCATTTTGTGGATTTTTCATTTCTGTAATGTTCTTTGGTCATGACGCGACCGGTAACTGGTAGCTCCAGTATCTGGTAGACGTCGTCAAGTGTAATGGTCATCTCCCCGCATGGGAGATGAAACGTGTTGGTCTCCGGGTGCCATCTCTCCACAAAGGCGGATATGAGGGCACCATCCATTGTCCTATAGGCATAATCTGCCAAATTATGCAAACCGCTCGGTACGATTTTAACCTGGACGGCCTTCGATAAGCTTCTAAACGGCTAAGACACGGTTTTCTTTCCGTGACTCACAGCCCTAAGGATACGAAATGTCCTCTGTATATCAAACAACATATAAAAACATAAAAAATATGAAATACATATAGATATCATATACTAAACTGGTAGCTTACAAAAGTAATGTACATACCTGTCACGACCCGCACCCTTATGAGGGGCACGAGCACGTGGGTACGTCCAGCCTAAGCCGCAGTATCGGCGGTAGAACGCTGTATATAACGTCTGTAAATACTACGACTAACAGTATTAATGTACCTGTACAGTATATACTCTCCGAATGGAGGTGACATATCAATACAGTCTCAATCACAGAATAAAACTAAGGTAGATAGCTCAGAAGGAAAGACATATGATAGATGAAAGAGTAAATAAGTCCAGAGTCCAATACAAGCCCAGATATATACAACATCACAGGGTCTCAAAATATAATGTAGAGCTACAGTCTGATAAAGCTAGCTGGATCGCAGTCCAGTCAAACCTAGCTAATCTACACTACTCTGGAAGTACAAAATCTAGTGGCTCTACTATAAGGCCACGATCCAAGGCTACTCCATCTGACTCGAGCCCATAATAGGTCGAGCAGTCCGACTCAGAATCATCTGTAATATATCATAACGGTATCCTGTCAGGAAAATGAGCAAGTACAAGCACTAACAGCAGTTCCATGTGAATTGACAAATTCTATAAGAGACAGTATAATGAACTACGAGACAAAGATATATAAAAACTTGGGAACCGTTCGGAAGCCGAGTTACAACCCTTAAACCAAACAAGGACCGGAGTTGTAACTCTTCTCCCGAGCAGAACTTAGTCTCCAATCAAGATACAATGTAAAGGCATGTAGAGCATGTGAGTAACTGTATATCATGCATGGTGAGAAAGTACTGAATGTAGAACAGAACAGGATATATGACAAGAAAAGTAAATATAAAATGTGCCTCGAATATTATAGCCTAATGTGATCGGTATGGGTCAAGAATCAGGCTTCCAGCCGACCGGCTACAAGTACGTGGACTCGGTCCGGCCGGGATGGTAAGCTATAGAGCAAGTAGTAGCACAGGTCAGGCTATACCCATCGTGAGGTGAGGGTATAGCTATGATACAAGTAGTAACTCAAGGTGGGCATTGATCACACTATCTATAATATTTCCCATTTCTTTGAATAGTATACGGATCCGGACATAGCACGTCATGACGCGGGATTCCCTAAGAGGGGAGCAAGTCCTCTTCAGGAATCGGCGTCAATACAAGTACAAGAATCAAGACCAAGCAAGTACAAGTATCCCAAGAAATCCAGGAATGACATCTCATGACAGGAATCCGACAATACTAGTCCGTGAACTATCGTGACTGAGAATCAAGTAAGACACTACGACTGAATCGGATATAGCAAATATCAAGACAATGAAAACTATCAGTGAATGTACTCGCCTGCTGTCCTGAGCTGTAGGGTATATCAATGCTCAGAGCGGTAATCAGGAACCTAAAGATGAGATACTGTATGTTAATTTAGGTTTAAACAAGTTTAAGAATGATTCACAATGAATGATATGCAATCTAGGTCAAACTAGGTCTCACTGAGTCACACTAAGTCCTGTCAAGTCAAATCTAGGTCAAATCAAGTTATATCAAGTCAATCTAAGTCAGATCAAGTCAACCCTAGATCATACCAGTCATCACAGGTCAAAACAAGTCGAAGAAAGTCAAACGGGGTCAAGAGTTAGCCTACAGTTGACTTTTGGTCAACTGGTCAACCCTGGTCAACTCTGGTCAACTCTAGGTCAACCCTAGGTCAAACTGGTCAAATGTTGACCAACAGTTGACATGTGGTCAACTAGTCAACTCTGGTTTGGATTTGGTCAAATCTAGACAAAGTGTCGACTCACGGTTGACTTTTGGGTAAAAAAACTCTGGGTCAACCGAGCCAAAATCGGCTCAAAAATGACATTTGTAGGGTGTACCCAACATGCCACCCAAGTTTCAAGTCAATCCTACTACCCGAACTCCGTATCTCGAAATTACCTGATTACCCCTTAATATTTACCCTTAAACCGTTCTAACTCGACGCCAAGTGGCCTTCCCTTAGGAATTCCACTCCGTGCTTCCTAGGGTAGTAGGGTACTAGCCTATACAACCATTACCTACCAAGTTTTCTAGGGTAAGTGGACATCCAGTCCATCTTACGGTCCGAATCGCCCGTTTACCCGTTATCTTGAATATTTCAAGATACGGAATGGTGCGGTGCGATACCGACTCCCCAAGCCCACACGCAACCCCGATTCCAACTCCGAAGCCTACCCACAAAATCTAAATCACATTATCTAGGTTCCCTCCAAGTTTCGACGCGTTCCGAATCACGGAACTCAAAATCGCCACTTCACAACCACTCACACACACTCTCAAACACCCATTTCCTACACTCTCTTAGGACTAGTTTTAGGGGCCATTTAGTGGGTTGATTAGGCGTATATATAGCTAGTATATAGGGGTATATATATACATATATATATGGATATATAGTGGGGATCTTAGGGGCTAAAAGGGGGGTGGTTTGGGGGTGCTCTGCTGCCCCTACTGCTGCTAACTGCTGCTGCTGCTACTACTGCTGTTTTGCTGCTGTTAGGGGGGGGAGGGGAAACAGCAGCCCTATCCCCCCCTTGGTGCCTTGGTTGCTCCCCCTTTCTTCCTCTCATTCCTCCTCTAATTCTCTCTCAATTCTCCTCTAATTCTCTCTCAATTCTCCTCTAATATATATATCACTCTCACACAAATCACTCTCACACAACTAATTCTCTCTCAATTCTCCTCTAATTCTCCTCTAATATATATATCACTCTCACACAACTAATTCCCATTCCCTTCCCCTCTCTACACACACAAATACACACACCTATATATGTATGACCACACACATATATATATATATATATATATATATACATATCTATACATATATATAAATGTATATATATATAGACACACTCACATATATATATATATATATATATATATATAAAATATATATATATATATATATATATATATATATATATATATATATATATATATATATATATATATATATATATATATATATGGACACTCACACACACACACATGGACACACTCTCATGACACAACTATCACTCTCCTCTACATACAAACAAATACATATTTAAATACACACATATAAATACACATGTATATATATATATATATATATATATATATATATATATATATATATATATATATATATATATATACCACTCTAAAAAGAATAAAACCATAATTAATCCTTAAACTAGAATTTAAGGAAACCTACAAAATCTAGGGTCAACATGTAGAGAATGGTCTCCCCTATAATTTATGTGAAAGAATAAATGAAAATGAGGAATTAAAGAGGGTTTAAATAACATACCTAAATGAAGATTTGGAGGAAGAAGAAGGAGTTGGAAAAAATGAATGAAGAGAGAGGGAGAAACTTAGTGATGAAGTAAAAGAGGTGGAGGGGGGGTGGCCCTATTGTGGCCGGCCATGGTGCCAAGGGGTAGGGGCACTTGTAATTACAAGTTTGCCCCTACACTAGCTTACATGCCAAAATAATCCAAAATAGGTTTTGGAAATTGCTAAAATTAATTAAAAATTATAATTAAACTAAATTACTCATGGGGGACTAGTCCAAACTCCTAAACCAAGAAGTTTAGTGTGGTGGGCCATGGTTAAATAACATGCTATTACGACTCAAGTCGAAATTCACCGGAGTCCCGAATTAACTCGGAATGCGATGAAATTCGAACCCGACTCCTATAATAATTAAATATTAATATTCATGAAATAAAATTCCCAAAAATATTATTAAATGGAAAATTATCATTTTACCCCTAACTGAAAAAAGTGAGGGTGACAAGTCTATCCACCTTAAAAAAATTTCGTCCTCGAAATTGAAGATAACAAGCACAGGAAATCACAAACAGAGAGACAAAAGAATTAGATTTATACCTCAGGGCGCGAAAAGATAAGGGAAACGCTCCCGCATGTCGTCCTTCCTCTCCCAGGTAGACTCACCTGGAGAGTGATGTCTCCACACAACCCGAACCAAGGGTATGACCTGGTTCCGGAGCACCTTCTCCATGCGATCCAGAATCTCCACCGGCTGTTCTGGATAGCTGAGTAGGTCCCACCTGTATCGCTGAATGGTCCAATACATGGCTAGGATCTGCCACGTACCGCCTCAGCTGCGATACATGAAACACGTTGTGCACTCCTTCGAGCCTAGTAGGCAAGTCCAGTCGGTAGGCTACTGTACCGATCCTCTCTAAGATGGTGAAAGGTCCGATGTAGCGCGGACTGAGCTTCCCACCGCCGCCAAAGCGAATAGTGCCACGTGTCAGGGATATCCTCAGAAACACAATGTCACCAACCTAGACACAAGACAAAAACTCAACACACAACTAACAAACAATCACAACAAACACGACAAGAACTGAACTAACCTCGAACTCTAATGGTCTCCGGTGACTATCGGCCCAATGCCGCTGCCTATCCTGAGCCACCCGAAGTCTGTCTCTAATCATCCTGACCTTCTTGGCCGCATCCACAACCATCTCCGGCCCAAGAAGCGCCCGCTCGCCGACATCGTCCCAAGACAAAGGAGTACGGCATCTCCGTCCATATAGAGCCTCAAATGGTGACATCTATATACTGGCCTGGTAGATGTTGTTGTAAGCAAACTCTACCAGGTGAAGATGGTCCTCCCAAGAACCCCCGAGATCTAGCACACATGTGCGAAGCATATCCTCCAAAGTCTGGATGGTCCTCTCCGACTGCCCGTCTGTCTGAGGATGATAAGCAGTACTAAACTTGAGCGAGGTGCCCAAGCTATCCTGCAAACTCCTCCAGAAGTGGAAAGTGAATCGGCTATCCCAATCTGAAACTATGCTCACCGGAAATCCGTACAATCTCACGATCTGACGAACATACAGCTCAGCCAGCCTCTCCGTAGACAAACCCACTTTGAAAGGCAAAAAGTGGGCCGATTTGGTCAATCTATCAACTATGACCCAAACTGCGTCCTTCCCTCCTGGCGACCGTGGAAGTCCAGATACAAAGTCCATGGTGATGTGCTCCCACTTCCACTCGGGAATGGGTAGCGGCTATAGCAATCCACCTGGTCTCTGTTTTTCGGCCTTCACCTGCTGACACACAAGGCAACGAGATACAAACTGAGCTACCTCGCGCTTCATGCCATACCACCATACGTGCTCTCTTAGGTCTCTATACATCTTGTTGGCCCCAGGATGCATAGAATACTGAGAGCGATGCGCCTCCTGAAGAACCTCCTCCCAAAGCTCTCCACGCAGAACGCACAGCCTAGTACCATGCCGCAATGACCTGTCTTCGGCTACAGAGAAATCGTCAAGCAAGTCCGTCCTCACCTGCTCCCTGATGCTCCTCAGGGCAACATCATCATACTGCGCTGACCTGACTCTATCCATCAGCTCAGACTGAATCTGTAAACCCCACATCTGGATCTCCATGCCCGGAATGATGACCTCGATACCCAAACTATCCAGGTCATCCAACAAATGACGATTGTCGTCAAGAACATAGCAACTGGATACCTGCTCAAGATATCTGCAACTACGTTGGCCTTTCCCGGATGGTACTGCAAGGATATATCGAAGTCCTTCATCAGCTCTAACCACCGCCTCTGCCGCATGTTCAACTCCTTCTGAGTGAACATGTACTTCAAGCTCTTGTGATCTGTGAAGATCTCAACTCGCTCTCCGTACAGGTAATGCTTCCATAACTTTAATGCAAATATAACCGCGGCCAACTCCAGATCATGAGTAGGATAGTTCTACTCATGAGGACGCAACTGCTTGGATGCATAGGCAATCACCTTCCCGTGCTGCTGAAGAACACACCCTAAACCCTTCCCCGAAGCATCGCTGAAGATCGAGAACCCTCCTGACCCAGATGGGAAAGTCAAGATCGGAGCTGAAGTCAACCTCCTCTTCAGCTCATAGAATGCAGCCTGACACTCAACAGTCCAGACGAACTCCACGTCCTTCCTGGTGAGTCTAGTCATCGGCTCTGCAATCCGCGAGAAGTCCTGGATGAACTTCCGGTAATAGCCAGCCAAACCCAGAAAGCTCCGAACCTCGGCAACTGAACTGGGCGTAGACCAAGAATCCACTGCCGAAATCTTCCTCTGGTCTACTGAAATCCCGTGCTCGGTCACAACATGACCCAAGAACTCCACCTGGTCTAAGAAGAACTCACACTTCGAAAGCTTCCCGTAGAGTTGCTCCCTCCTCAGAGTCTCTAACACAACTCTCAAGTGCTCCTCATGCTCCTCCTGCGTCTTCGAATAGATCAAGATATCGTCTATGAAGACCACCACGAACTTGTCAAGGTACTGATGGAATACCTTGTTCATCAAGTTCATGAACATCGCGGGAGCATTGGTCAACCCAAATGGCATCACTATAAACTCGTACTGGCCGTACCGAGTCCGAAACACCGTCTTGGGAATGTCATCCCGCCTCACCTTCAGCTGGTGATACCCGGACCTCAAGTCTATCTTCGAAAAGACCTTTGCCCCACTCAGCTGATCGAACAAGTCGTCGATCCTCGGCAAAGGGTACCTATTCTTGATAGTGAGGTTGTTGAGCGCCCGGTAATCAATGCACATGCGGGACGTACCGTCCTTCTTTGGCACAAAATGGACTGGCGCTTCCCAGGACGAAGAACTGGATCTGACGAACCCCTCATCCTGCAGCTCGTCGACTTGCTTCTTCAGCTCTATCAACTCGCTGTTGTTCACCCTATAGACATGCTGTGAAATAGGCTCGGCGCCTGGCACCAAGTCTATGGAGAACTCAATGTCCCTGTCTGGCGGCATCTCCGACAACTCCTCGGGAAAGACATCCGAGAACTCAGCAATCAACGGATGTGGCAAATCCTGCCCCGCCAACAAAGCTCCACAGAATCCAGCCTCCGGCTCCGCTGCTCCTCGAGCAAACTCGATCTCTGGCTCTCTCGACGTCCTAAAAAGAACTCCGTCTCCTCTGTAATCAATGCTAGCATGGTGCATGCTCAACCAATCCATATCGAGTACCATATCGTACCTCGGTACGGGCATTACGAGCAGACACGCACTCAAGTCCCGGCCTCTCAGAGTGACTCTCCGCCCCTTGCAAATATTATTAACCAGGATAATACCTCCCCCGATCATAATCTTGCAAGTCCTACCCATATATTCAGCAATAATATTGTGTCTCAGAGCAAAAGAAACAGACACAAAACTATGGGTCGCCCCAGAATCAAACAAGGCGAAAATAGGGAAAGAATCTAGGAGAACATGACCTGCTACAACATCTTCCACGGGCTCTGCCTCCTCATCTGCTGCCAAAGCGAACACCCTGCCCGCGGGTGCTCCCCTCTGGTGCTGGACAAAATGCTGCTGCTGGGTCTGAAGTGGAGGACCCCTCTGCTGAACTGCGGGTCCTCTAGCCGGCTGTACCCTGTCCTGGCCTCCCTTGGCTGCCCGAGCATGGCAGCCCTTCAGCTGGTGGTCGGTCCCACCGCAGAATAGGCAAGCACCTAACCTCCTCCGGCATACGTCTCTGCTGTGCCCCGTCTTTCCGCAGAAAGCACACTGCTGGGTCTGCCTCTGGCCCTGACCCTGATGCTGCTGGACACGCGCCGGTGCCTGCTGAATCTGCAACAGAGGCTGCTGAAACGGCCTCTACTGCTGCTGAATATGGGGATGCTTGGCCGGTCCCGCACTAGAACTTGCCCCCATAGTATCTCCGCTCCTCTTCGGCTTGAGGCCGAAGTCCTCCTCTGCAATCTGCGCATCCATTAATATCTGATCGAACGTCGCATCACGGCGACCCGAGGTACGGGTGCGCACTGCATGAATAAGTCCCCTGCGGAACTTACGAGCCTTCTGCCCCTCATCCTGAATCATATCGGGAGCAAACCTACTAAGGTTTAAGAACTCAGCTGCATACTCGTCCACCGACGAGTTCCCCTGCACTAGACCCACGAACTGGCCCTCCAATGCTGTAAGAGCCACGTCCGGGAAGAACTTCTCCTTGAAGAGCCTCCGGAAGTTCTCCCAAGTCAGCCCTCTCACTGACGCACGAGGATCCGTGCGGTACCATATCAGCGCAATGTCGAAGAATCGGCTGGCTGCGGCCGAAACCCAAAGTGCTCTAGGAAGCTCTGCCAGCTCCATGCTCCGCTGCACATCCTCTAGCCAGTCGTCTGTATAAAGGATGCCCTCCGTGCCCGTGAAGTCCCTGGAGCTCATCTTCCTAAAGTCTAATACTGTCCCCGGCCTGGACTGCTGCTGGTACGGCTGCTGGCCAGTAGGGCCCTACACCGTACCCAGTGCCACTCTCTCCACTGCTGCCAGTGCAAGCTGATGCGAGTTCTCCATACTCTGCCTCAGCATCTCGATCTGACGGTGTAACACCTCCGACTGGCGCTGCGATGCCTCTGCCTGGGCCCGCTGTGTCTCCATCATCTGCTGAAGGAGAAAGAACATATGATGTGTATCCGTCGTTATCGGTGGTGGTGGAGGCAGCATCTCCGAAACGACGACTGAAACCCTCTGGGGTGGAGGTGGTAGACCTCCCTGTGCAACTGCCAGGGTCTCCGGAATAGTGGAATCACTAGGGGCAGTCTCATGAACCTCCTCCTCGGCCGGGTCAGATCTCTCGGGCAAGCTACTCGATCCAGAGGCCTGCGGATGCGTCTTTGTCATCCTGGAGACGAATTGAAACAAGGAGATCAATATGGCACATGAGTAGATATTATCAAAGAAGGACAGTTAATTTAATACAAGATGAATAATCATGATAATCAAAAGATCGAAAATTCCTAGGTGTGATTGAGAAACTCCTATCATGTCCTAGGTCCTACGTCCTAATTGCAGGCTCGTAATTAGTACTCTAAGTCGAGCACCATTACGAGATCGCACTAATTGCGACACTGACCTGCATGGGCCACCACAAAAATGTGTCACGACCCGCACCCTTATGAGGGGCACGAGCACGTGGGTACGTCCAGCCTACGTCGCAGTATCGGCGGTAGAACGCTGTATATAACGTCTGTAAATACTACGACTAACAGTATTAATGTACCTGTACAGTATATACTCTTCGAATGGAGGTGACATATCAATACAGTCTCAATCACAGAATAAAACTAAGGTAGATAGCTCAGAAGGAAAGACATATGATAGATGAAAGAGTAAATAAGTCCAGAGTCCAATACAAGCCCAGATATATACAACATCACAGGGTCTCAAAATATAATGTAGAGCTACAGTCTGATAAAGCTAGCTGGATCGCAGTCCAGTCAAACCTAGCTAATCTACACTACTCTGGAAGTACAAAATCTAGTGGCTCTACTATAAGGCCACGATCCAAGGCTACTCCATCTGACTCGAGCCCATAATAGGTCGAGCAGTCCGACTCAGAATCATCTGTAATATATCATAACGGTATCCTGTCAGGAAAATGAGCAAGTACAAGCACTAACAGCAGTTCCATGTGAATTGACAAATTCTATAAGAGACAGTATAATGAACTACGAGACAAAGATATATGAAAACTTGGGAACCGTTCGGAAGCCGAGTTACAACCCTTAAACCAAACAAGGACCGGGGTTGTAACTCTTCTCCCGAGCAGAACTTAGTCTCCAATCAAGATACAATGTAAAGGCATGTAGAGCATGTGAGTAACTGTATATCATGCATGGTGAGAAAGTACTGAATGTAGAACAGAACATGATATATGACAAGAAAAGTAAATATAAAATGTGCCTCGAATATTATAGCCTAATGTGATCGGTATGGGTCAAGAATCAGGCTTCCAGCCTACCGGCTACAAGTACGTGGACTCGGTCCGGCCGGGATGGTAAGCTATGGAGCAAGTAGTAGCACAGGTCAGGCTATACCCATCGTGAGATGAGGGTATAGCTATGATACAAGCAGTAACTCAAGGTGGGCATTGATTACACTATCTATAATATTCCCCATTTCCTCGAATAGTATACGGATCTGGACATAGCACGTCATGATGCGAGATTCCCTAAGAGGGGAGCTAGTCCTCTTCAGGAATCGACGTCAATACAAGTGCAAGAATCAAGACCAAGCAAGTACAAGTATCCCAAGAAATCCAGGAATGATATCTCATGACAGGAATCCGACAATACTAGTCCGTGAACTATCGTGACTGAGAATCAAGTAAGACACTACGACTGAATCGGATATAGCAAATATCAAGACAATGAAAACTATCAGTGAATGTACTCGCCTGCTGTCCTGAGCTGTAGGGTATATCAATGTTCAGAGCGGTAATCAGGAACCTAAAGATGAGATACTGTATGTTAATTTAGGTTTAAACAAGTTTAAGAATGATTCACAATGAATGATATACAATCTAGGTCAAACTAGGTCTCACTGTGTCACCCTCATTTCCCGTATTTTTCGTATTTCGTATTGTCACGCCCCAGAACCAGAATACTGGAGAGCGGGGGCAGACATAGCCAGCTACGTATAACAGAATGGGATCCACACCGTTATACGGTCACGGCTGTCTAGATATGTGAGGGTTTTACTACAATCCATCAGTCTCTTAAGGTCATAAAATAACCTATTGTCTCAATCTCAACCAACTAATAATAATCACAAGATATCAGATCTCCAAATATACAATTGTAAGGCGTCCCAAACATTACATATCCAGATGATCATGAAGCTAGTCGTTACAAAATGTGAGGACTAGCAAGAGTTCAGTCATACATGATCAACCCCCGGGGCTTGTCAATCATGTTACAGCCCGTAGGCAGACAGTAAGTAAGTATAATCGAGCTAACACTTGCTCGTCGGCTAAACGCCTCAAAAGAATAATTTATAATATTACAGTGGGAGAACAAAAGAAACCCACTCGATGCCCTGGTTACGCCTGGTGACCACCATCGGGCTGGAAGACAGGTAGATCCTTTGCTGCTGCTCCGGTATCTGGCCATACAAAACCAGCTGGGTCAGACCCAGGAAGAGCAAGTGCCACAAAGGAGGCCACAAAATAAGAACCAAAGCCAGTAATTTAGCACAATAATAAAATTACATAATAAGAGACAGTAATTTAAGAAAAGCATGATGGGTAATTATAAAAGACAATCTTGCATAGAATCACTAAAAGACAGGACATATGGAAAAGCATGTCAGGATGATATACGATGAGATAACCATGGGACTATTCAGATAGCTAGGTTACAACCCGTAAACCAAACAAGGACCGGGGTTGTAACCCTTCGTCTGAACGGAACTTGGTTTCTCTCACCATTTATCGATAAGATAAATATAAGAAATTAGGTCAAGTAAAATCTGGAGTGACAATCATTATAGTGACAATCTGGAGTGACAATCCTTCAATCATTCTGGTACAATCCTACAATCAATCAATTCTAGACAATACTATACTGGACCAGACTCCATCCAAGCAATCACGGCCAATCATTGCCTACGGCTTTCTACATTAACTAACTAGGGTTATCACAATCCTAGTTACTAGCAAGATACAATGAGATGCTCCAAGTAGTCACAGGCCCTGCAGCTATCCAGGTTATCCAGGCAATCATTATAGTGACAATCTAGAGAGTACAATCCATTATAGTGACAATAGAGTTCAATCATTTAAGTGACAATAGTGGGTGCCCCACATAACAGTGGGCTGGAAATGTGCCCTACTCGTCGGCAGGCTACAAGTCCAATCAATTACGGCCGGGATAACGGGATCGCCTGTAACTGGGGAACATCTCTTCATGACTAGTGAATTATACTAATTATTAACCTTAGTCCAATTCCGTAGGTACTCCTGACCGTGGTACTCAGGAGTCCCCTCCTAGACATGATACAAGACATGACTGGATTATTTGTACAAGCACAATCGCCCACGGTGTCAGGATTAATTATACAGGTCATGTCATGTCAGGTAGCCGTCGCAACAGCTATTCAAGATATATCAGGTCAGGTTATCATATCAAGTGTACTGGTCAGGAGTGCGCCACGACGGGCCACTTATCAGGTTATGCTCAATTATCAATTCCAAACATATCCAGTAAATTCGTGATTATCAAGTTCAGGACACAAGGCGTAAGGATATAAAATGGACGTAAAATATCTAATAAAATATCAATATACAGGGCTATAGAAGAGCAAAGCTTAAAGAATTAAGACTAAAACTCCAAGAGCCAATAGGTTAAGCAAGGGGTCATGGGGCAGCGTACACAAAAGTCACGCACGCTCCAGGGAAGCAGCGTACATGAAAAATAACGCACGCTCAAGGGAGCAGCGTACATGAAAGTCACGCACGCTCCAGGGAAGCAGCGTACATGAAAAGTCACGCACGCTCCAGGGAAGCAGCGTACATGAAAAGTTACGCACGCTCAAGGAAGCAGCGTACATGAAAAGTCACGCACGCTACAGGGAGCAGCGTAGGTGAAAAGTCATGCACGCTACAGGGAGCAGCGTAGGTGAAAAGTCACGCACGCTGAGAGAGCAGCATAGGTGAAAAGTCACGCACGCTACAGGGAGCAGTGTACGTGAAAAGTCACGCACACTCAAGGGAGCAGTGTGCGTGAAAAGTCACGCACGCTCAAGGGAGCAGTGTACGTGAAAAGTCACGCACACTAAGAGCTGCTTACGCGTAAAAACACGCACGCAGGGTCTGGGTCTTCTTCTCCATGGCTGAGAAGAAGCTCCAATGGCTCCAAAACTTCAAAACCTCACAACTTGGCCATCCGAACTCCAAATCCAGATTTCCAAAGTTCTAACCAGGGTGGAATTGAACTCTCTTCCACAAGGAAACATCAAAACCCATAAAAATCCAACTTAAGTAGCTCAAACCATGCAAAATCTGAAAATAGAAATAACTTAGATCTATAACAATGGAGGCTCCAAATCACAAAAACCCAAGTTCTAATGTTGATCACCATGTCCTAATCTAGCAAATGGACAAGGAAAAGAGGGCTCTCATGTAGTGGCAAGGTGCACTTGCCTATGGGTGGAGAGTTGTGGAGGAAGGAGAAGAAGAAGAAGGAAATAAATGGTGGTGGTAATGAAGAGAGAGAGTGGTAGGTGGAGTTATAAAGAGGGTGGGATGTGGTGTATTGAGGATGGAGAATAGGTTAAGGTGATCCAATGCTCATAAACCAAACCAAAACAAACCAACCCAATTAAAACCGAGCCATGACAAAACCCAAAATACGAGAAATACCGAAATTCCACAAGTCGAGAAAAATAAAAATACATGCCAAAATCCAAATACGAATATAAATACGAAATATGGGAAATACGGAAAAATGAGGGTGACACGTATTTATACTCATATTTGGATTTTGGCATGTATTTTTATTTTTTTCAACTTGTGGAATTTCGGTATTTCTCGTATTTTGGGTTTTAACATGGCCCGGTTTTAATTGGTTTGGTTTGGTTTAATGTGTATTGGAACACCTTAGCCTATGCTCCACCCTCAACACACCACATCCCACCCTCATTAAAACTCCACCAACATTCTCTCTCTCCTCATAAACCTCCATTAATTTTCTTTTTCTTCTCCTTCCTCTACACAACTCTCCCAATCCATAGGCAAGTGCACCTTGCCACCACATGAGAACCCTATTTTATTTGTCCATTTGCTAGATTAGGACATGGTGATCAACATTAGTGCTTGACATTTTGTGATTTGGAGTCCGCTTTGTTCTAGATATAAGTTTTCTCTATCTTCGGATTTACATGATTTTGATTCCTTTAAGTTGGATTTTTATGGGTTTTGATATTTCTATGTGGAAGAGAATTCAATTTCACCCAAGTTGGAACTTTGGAAATCCGGATTTGGAGTTCGGATGGCCAAGTTATGAACTTTCGAAGCTTTGGGTTCAACCATGGAGTTCTTACTGGTTTGGAGAAGACAGTGAGCAGTGTGCAGAGCTTTTTAGCTTACGCCACTGAGCTGCGTGCGCTCTTTAGCGTAGCGTACGCAGACTTGGGTACGCTTCCTGTTGGAAGCGTGTCTCTTGAGCGTGCCCTGGTATGCAGACTTGGGTACGCTTTCTGTTGGAAGCGTGTCTCTTGAGCGTGCCCTGGTACGCAGACTTGAGCGTGCCCTGGTACGCAGACTTGAGCGTGCCCTGACTTGAGCGTACGCATGTCCTGAGCGTACGCTTTCCCCCCCTGCGTACGTGCTTTTGTGCGTATGCTGCTCTCCTGCGTGCGTGCTTTTGCGCGTACGCTGCTCCCCTGCGTGTGTGCTTTCGCGTGTATGCTCCCCCTGCGTGCGTGCTCTTGCACGTATGCCCAACCCCCTGACCCCTTGCTAATTCCATTGGCTCTTGTAATATTGGTTTTATTTCTCGACTTGGTTTCTCTTTTGTGGATTGGATTTTCCTGAGATCTGTTCAACACAGCACGACTATCTCGACCCGACACGGCCTAACACGATTTGTAAGTAATTGTTTATGACTAGTACGGTTTTCGGGGTTTTCTGTGACTTATGATCCTGGTATTTCCTGATCTCCTTGCTAGTGACCCAGTGGGGTGCACACCTAACTTGTAACTTGTAATTAATCCTTGTGACTTGATAACTTGATAGTGGCCCGTGGCGGCGCACTCCTGACTTGTAGCATGACTTGATAACTTAATGCTGTTGCGACGGCTAACTTAGCTTGACCTGCCTTGACACCATGGGTGGTTCTTTCTTGCTTGCTTGTTCAATCCACTTGTCCTGTCTTGCATCATGTCTAGGATGGAACTCCTGAGTACCACGGTCAGGGGTATCTACCAAAATGGATTAAGGCTAATAACTAGAATAACACAGTAGTCATGAAGAGATGACACAGCTACAGGCAATCCCGTTACCTGGGCGCTCTTGGGATCTGTAGCCTGCCGTCGAGTAGGGCACATTTCCAGCACACCGTCGCGTGTTGCACCCTCTAAGTCACCTAAGGGTACATTTGTCTCCTGGGCGATGTACCCACCAGAATTCAACCCCCTAATTTTCGACCTGGGTAACCTGGATGGTCTGCAGGGCTTGTGGCTGTGGAATCATCTCACTGCATCTTGTTAGTAATTAGGTCTGTGATAACCCTAGTTAGTTAAAGTTGTAAGCCGTAGTATCTGCTTGGCCGTGATTGATTGAATGAGGTATAACCAGTCTAGTCATGTCTTGATCCAGTACAAGATTGTTTCCTGTCTTGATTTCTTACATTATTATCTTGCCGATAAATGGTGGAAACTAAGTTCTGTTCAGATGAAGGGTTACAACCCCGGTCCTTGTTTGGTTTACGGGTTGTAACCTGGCTATCGGAATAGTTCCATGGTTATCTCGTCGTATATCATCCTGACGTGTTTTCGTAAATTCTAGTTTTAATATTAGATTTTCTTGTGTTAATTGCTGGCTTTTGTTCTTATTTCGTGGCTGTCACGCCCCAGAACCAGAATACTGGAGAGCGGGGGCAGACATAGCCAGCTACGTATATTGAAATGGAAACCACCTCGATATACGATCACAGCTGTCTAGATATATGAGGGTTTACTACAAGCCAACAGTCTCTTATGGTCATGAACAAGCCTAATGTCTCAATCACAAGCAAGTAAGTAAGGTCGCAAGATGTATGATCATTAAATATACAATAATAAGGCGTCCCAAATATTACATATTCAGCTGATCATGAAGCTAGTCGTTACAAAATGTTAGGACTAGCAAGAGTTTAGTCATACATGATCAACCCTAGGATTTGTTAATCATGTTTACAGCCCGTAGGCAGCCAGTAAGTAAAAGTGCATCGAGCTAACAGGTGCTCGTCGGCTAAACGCCTCAAAAGAATAGTTTTACAATAAAATAGGCAAGACAAAAAGGAAAACCCACTCTTGGCCCGGGTTCCGTCTAGTTGTCACCATTGGACTGGAAGCTTGGTAGATCCTCGGGAGCTGCTCCGAAATCTGGCCACACAAAACCAGCTGGGTCAACCCCAGAAGGAGCAAGTGCCATAAGGGGGCCACGAAATAAGAACAAAAGCCAGCAATTAACACAAGAAAATCTAATATTAAAACTAGAATTTACGAAAACACGTCAGGATGATATACGACGAGATAACCATGGAACTATTTCGATAGCCAGGTTACAACCCGTAAACCAAATAAGGACCGGGGTTGTAACCCTTCATCTGAACAGAACTTGGTTTTCCACCATTTATCGGCAAGATAATAATGTAAGAAACCAAGACAAGAATCAATCTTGTACTGGATCAAGACATGACTAGACTGGTTATACCTCATTCAATCAATCACGGCCAAGCAGATACTACGGCTTACTACTTTAACTAACTAGGGTTATCACAGACCTAATTACTAACAAGATGCAGTGAGATGATTCCACAGCCACAAGCCCTGCAGACCATCCAGGTTACCCAGGTCGAAAATTAGGGGGTTGAATTCTGGTGGGTACATCGCCCGGGAGACAAATGTACCCTTAGGTGACTTAGAGGGTGCAACACGCGACGGTGTGCTGGAAATGTGCCCTACTCGACGGCAGGCTACAGATCCCAAGAGCGCCCAGGTAACGGGATTGCCTGTAGTCGTGTCATCTCTTCATGACTACTGTGTTATTCTAGTTATTAGCCTTAATCCATTTTGGTAGGTACCCCTGACCGTGGTACTCAGGAGTCCCATCCTAGACATGATGCAAGACAGGACAAGTGAATTTAACAAGCAAGCAAGAAAGAACCACCCACGGTGTCAAGGCAGGTCAAGCTAAGTTAGCCGTCGCAACAGCATTAAGTTATCAAGTCATGCTACAAGTCAGGAGTGCGCCGCCACGGGCCACTATCAAGTTATCAAGTCACAAGGATTAATTACAAGTTACAAGTTATGTGTGCACCCCACTGGGTCACTAGCAAGGAGATCAGGAAATACCAGGATCATAATTCACAGAAAACCCCAAAAACCGTACTAGTCATAAATAATTACTTGTAAATCGTGTTAGGCCGTGTCGGGTCGAGATAGTCGTGCTGTGTTGAACAGATCTCAGGAAAACCCAATCCACAAAAGAGAAACCAAGTCGAGAAATAAAACCAATATTACAAGTGCCAATGGGATTAGCAAGGGGTCAGGGGGTTGGGCATACGTGCAAGAGCACGCACGCAGGGGGAGCATACACGCGAAAGCACGCACGCAGGGGAGCAGCGTACGTGCAAAAGCACGCACGCAGGAGAGCAGCGTACGCACAAAAGCACGCACGCAGGGGGGGAAAGCGTACGCTCAGGACATACGTACGCTCAAGTCAGGGCACGCTCAAGTCTGCGTACCAGGGCACGTTCAAGTCTGCGTACCAGGGCACGCTCAAGTCTGCGTACCAGGGCACGCTCAAGTCTCCGTACCAGGGAACGCTCAAGTCTGCGTACCAGGGCACGCTCAAGTCTGCGTACGCAAGAGACACGCTTCCAACAGGAAGCGTACCCAAGTCTGCGTACGCAAGAGACACGCTTCCAACAGGAAGCGTACCCAAGTCTGCGTACGCTACGCTAAAGAGTGCGCGCAGCTCAGTGGCGTAAGCTAAAAAGCTCTGCACACTGCTCACTGTCTTCTCCAAACCAGCAAGAACTCCATGGTTGAACCCAAAGCTTCAAAAGTTCATAACTTGGCCATCCGAACTCCAAATCCGGATTTCCAAAGTTCTAACTTGGGTGAAATTGAATTCTCTTCCACATAAAAACATCAAAACCCATAAAAATCCAACTTAAAGGGATCAAAACCATGTAAATCCAAAAATAGAGAAAACTTAGATCTAGAACAAAGTGGACTCCAAATCACAAAATGTCAAGCACTAATGTTGATCTCCATGTCCTAATCTAGCCAATGGACAAATAAAATAGGGTTCTCATGTGGTGGCAAGATGCACTTGCCTATGGGTTGGGAGAGTTGTGTAGAGGAAGGAGAAGAAGAAGAAAATTAATGGAAGTTTATGAGGAGAGAGAGAAAGTTGGTAGAGTTTTAATGAGGGTGGGATGTGGTGTATTGAGGGTGGAGCATAGGCTAAGGTGTTCCAATACACATTAAACCAAACCAAGCTAATTAAAACCGGGCCATGTTAAAACCTAAAATACGAGAAATACCGAAATTCCACAAGTTGAGAAAAATAAAAATACATGCCAAAATCCAAATACGAGTATAAATACGAAATACGGGAAATACGAGAAATGAGGGTGACAGTGGCCCCCTTGTGGCACTTGCTCCTTCTGGGGTTGACCCAGCTGGTTTTGTGTGGCCAGATTTCGGAGCAGCTCCCGATGATCTACCAAGCTTCCAGCCCAATGGTGACAACTAGACGGAACTCGGGCCAAGAGTGGGTTTTCCTTTTTGTCTTGCCCACTTTATTGTAAAACTATTCTTTTGAGGCGTTTAGCCGACGAGCACCTGTTAGCTCGATGCACTTTTACTTATTGTCTGCCTACGGGCTGTAAACATGATTAACAAATCCTAGGGTTGATCATGTACGACTAAACTCTTGCTAGTCCTAACATTTTGTAACGACTAGCTTCATGATCCGCTGAATATATAATATTTGGGACGCCTTATTATTGTATATTTAATGATCATACATCTTGCGACCTTACTTACTTGCTTGTGATTGAGACATTAGGATTGTTCATGACCATAAGAGACTGTTGGCTTGTAGTAAACCCTCATATATCTAGACAGCCGTGATCGTATATCGAGGTGGTTTCTATTTTAATATACGTAGCTGGCTATGTCTGTCCCCGCTCTCCAGTATTCTGGTTCTGGGGCGTGACATGGTTTAAGTGGTGGCCCATACAGGTTTTGTAAATCAAGATATGTGGGGGTTTACCAGATAGATGTCTCAATCAGTACTCGTCCTTAATCTCTGTTCGTATCCTCTGAATCCCTGGATTCTTGCCCTGATCTTGTGCTTATACCATTGATCTGTCCTGGTCCTTTCCTTATTGTTCCCTGTGTCGTCTTCTTCAGCGGCACTGTACCTGGTCCTACCGATCAACGAGGTAGAGCATTTCCTGCGGATCAGCAGCAACCCGGAGATCAAGCCCAGTATTTCGGGGTAGCCTCCAGAGTTGTTCCTACTGGAGGAGAGTCACCAGTTCGGCCCGTCCAGCCCGCAGAGCCAGATGATGGTACCTTAGTAGGCCTCATCAGAACATTTATAGCTTCCCAGGATCGTCGAAGTGACGCCCTGCACCAGACAGTTCAAGATGCTTTGACTAGAGGCGGTCATCCAGGGAACCAGGCGGCAAACAGCTTCAAGAGATTGAGCCCTCCTTTATTCGACGGCAGCGAGGATACGATTGCCGCGGATGCATGGCTTCAGGATATCGAGGTGATTCTGGAAGCAGCTAGGACACCTGAGAATGAGAAGGTGGCGGTGGTATGCCTGCAGTTGTTGGACTTGGCTCGCAGTTGGTGGGCGGCACAAGCCATGGGATTAGTGGCACCCATTGCTTGGGCAGTGTTTAGAGAGAGATTCCAGACAAAGTACTTTGATGCTGTAGCTCGGTACGACCTGCAGACCAGATTTACCAACTTGAAACAAGGAGGCAGATCAGTCGACAGTTATACATCGAAGTTTTCTAGACTCAGTAGGTTTGCCTCCACCTTGGTGGCGACCGAGTTTGATAGGGCCCAGCGGTTCCAGCAGGGGCTACATTTGGAGATCTTGTTGGCAGTAGAATAGTTCGAGCACCAGACGTTCGATGCAGTCTTGAGAGCAGCTAGGAGGCATGAGTATACCTTCCAGAGGATCGTGGATAGGACCGGAGGTAGGAAGCGGTCCCACAGTCAGATGCACCAATCATCAGCTCCAGCCCCGGTAGCTAGGGGATTGACCATTGGAACTCCGAGGCGGGCGACCTCAGTAACGTCGGTTCAGCATTCGACCCCGACGTACCCACAGTAGCAGAAGTAGAAGCAGACTTCCGTGATTGGATGTTCTCATTGCGGGAAGCCAGGGCATGTGGTGGCAGACTGTCGCAGGGCACAGGGGTTGTGCCTGGCTTGTGGAGCAGCAAATCATAGGATAGGGGCTTGCCCGAATAGGGGTGGTTCATCAGCATCTAACCCTTCTAGCTCTTCGGTGAGAGGACCGGCCCCAGCACCAGTTCAGCAGTAGCAGTATCAGTCTTCGAGGCCCTTGCCGCCTCAGTCTCAGGCATTCCAGCAATAACACCCCCAGCAGTATGCACAAGCCCAGGCTCAGATCCAAAATAGGCAGAGAGGTTTCCAGCAGAGGGGACCAGCAGCCAGAGGACAAGGTCAGGCCATGATGATGGCTATGGAAGAAGAAGTTGCACCAGGTAAGGTTGTGACAGGTACTATTCTCGTCAACTCCTCTCCAGCGTCTGTATTATTTGATTCTGGTGCATCGTATTCATTCATGTCTGCACGATTCACGATACGGATAGGATTGGGGCCCGAGTCATTATCAGTGAGGCTCAATATACTTACAGGTAATGGCCTTGTGGGAGTAGATCGAGTGTTTTCTTCGTGTCGGGTCGTAGTTAGCGGTAGGGAGTTCTCCGCTAGATTCATAGAGTTTCCTATGGCAGACTATGATGTAGTCCTAGGCATGGATTGGTTGAGGAACCAGTATGCTAGGATAGACTGCCATATTGGCAGAGTTGTCTTTAGTATCCCCGGCGAGCCAGAGTTTTCATTTTCCAGAGGCGCAGTGGAGCCATCTTTTCCAGCATTACGGATGGCAGTAACAGCAGTACAGTTACCCCGGATAGTTGAAGAGTTTCCAGATGTCTTTCCAAAGGAGCTTCTAGAGATGCCGCCAGAGCGGGAGATTGAGTTCACTATAGACTTGATTCCCGGGATAGCACCAGTATCAGAGCGAGTCTACAGGATGGCGCCTTCAGAGTTGAAAATTTTGTACAAGATGATTGAAGAACTGAGGACCAAAGGATTCATCCGTGCAAGTGGATCGCCTTGGGGAGCCCCGATGCTTCTTGTGAAAAAGAAGGATGGTACGTCCAGGCTATGTGTTGATTATCGTACCTTGAATTCGGTGACAATCAAGAACAGATACCCTCTTCCGAGGATAGATGACTTGTTTGATCAACTCAGAGGGGCTTCAGTGTTCTCGAAGATCGACTTGCGGTCGGGATACCACCAGATCAGAGTCAGAGAGCAGGACATCCCGAAGACAGCATTCAGATCGAGGTATGGACATTGGGAGTTCCTTGTTATGCCCTTTGGAGCGACCAATGCGCCGGCCGTATTCATGGACCTCATGAATCGCATTTTCATGCCTTACTTGGATCAATTTATGGTCGTGTTCCTAGATGATATCCTGGTCTACAGCAAGAGTGAAGCAGAGCATGAGCAGCATCTCAGAGTCGTCCTCCAGACGCTTAGGGAGCATCAGTTGTACGCCAAGTTCAGTAAATACGAGTTCTGGCTCGATCGTATTTCGTACTTGGGTCACATCATTACCCGAGGAGGAGTGGAAGTGGATCCCCAGAAGATTGTGGCTATCGAGTCATGGCCGGTACCCAACTCAGTGGCAGAGGTTCGCAGCTTCCTTGGATTGGCCGGCTACTACCGACGGTTCGTTTCAGATTTCGCAAGGATTTCAGCGCCGATGACCCAGTTGACCCGCAAGGATGTGCCGTTTGTTTGGACAGCAGAGTGTCAGGAATCATTTAAGAAGTTGAAGCAAGGTTTGATAACGGCTCCCATTTTCACCCTTCCATATGGGACCGGAGGATTCACGATTTATTGCGACGCTTCAGACAGAGGATTGGGATGTGTCTTGATGCAGCATGGAAAGGTAATATCTTATGCGTCACGTCAACTACGTGATCATGAGAAGAATTACCCGACCCACGACTTGGAATTAGCGGTGGTAGTGTTTGCTTTGAAGTTGTGGAGACACTACTTGTACGGAGATAGAATGGAGATCTTTACTGATCATAAGAGCCTGAAGTATGTTTTCACCCAGAAGGACCTTAATATGTGGCAGAGAAGATGGCTCGAGCTACTGGTGGACTATGATATGGATTTACAGTATCATCCCGGGAAGGCCAACGTTGTAGCAGATGCATTGAGCAGGAGAGCCAGAGTTTATTTCCTGAAGGCGCAACCAGAATTATTGGCAGATCTTCAGAAGATGGGAATTGAAGTGGTTCTTCCAACCAGCGTGGCATTGATGGCCAGTCTACAGGTTCAGTCCAGCATAGTTGAGAGAATCCGGATGGCGCAGTCAACAAATTCCAAGATCCAGCGACTCAGAGCAGAATGTGAAGCAGGAAGAAGGCCAGAGTTATGTATCCATGGAGACGGTACACTTCAGTACGGCACTCGTCTTTGTGTACCCAGTAGAGATATCAGACAGGAAGTCATGGCAGAAGCCCACAGTTCATAATATTCTATTCATCCGGGTGGTACGAAGATGTACCGTGATATTCGTCAGCATTTCTGGTGGAATGGCATGAAGAGGGAGATAGCCCGGTTTGTCTCTCGGTGTTTGGTTTGCCAACAGGTTAAAGCTGAACATCAGAGGTCCGCTGGACTTCTTCAACCCTTACCGATCCCAGAATGGAAATGGAAACATATAACCATGGATTTCGTGACCGGATTGCCCAGATCTCCGGCCGACAGAGATGCTATTTGGGTAATTGTGGACAGGCTTACCAAGGTGGCACACTGTCACCCCCTAATTTTCAAATTAGGGGTATTTTTGTCATTTTTCAAGTTTTATAATTTTTAGGAATTTTATTTGATTTTATGTGATTTTTTGGGATTTATTTGGGTTGGTTTTGATTTTATCCAATTCGGACTCAAATTGGAGACCCGGGTAGCCTGGACCCTAGTGGGACCCACATATTAGCTGGTATCACTCCACGTTCCCAGAATGCGTATTTTAATACGTATATTGCTTGAACGTAATCATTTAGTATTTATCATGTATCACCCTGTATTTAAATTTCTATAACTCATTATCTGTATTTATCATGTTAATTAATTTTCTGCTCTTTAATTTTCATGTTAATTAATTTCTTGCAATTTATGTCTGCAATTTTATTATCTGCATTTTTATTCCCTGCCGTTATTTTCTGCTTTTAGTCTTGCTTATTTGGTTCGGCCATGGAGGGTTTTCGGGTTTTATTGGTGGACAAACCCGGCCCATTACTCCCACCTACCACCCCTTCCTATTTAAAGCTTCCATCTCTTCTCTCTCCTCATTACTCATTCTCACCATTACTTCTTCTTCTTCCTCTCATCACTCTCCACCCACCAGCAGTAGCAGTAGGCAAGTGCAATCTTGCTTCTCCTTCATCCATTTTTATGGATCATTACTCTTCCTCTCAAGATTCTGAGAGAGTTTACTACTTGGCATTTTCGATTTCTACGGGTGGTTTTTCCTAGATCTAAGTTGCTATATTTTCGTTTATTCATGGGTTTTGACCTCCCAACTTAGCGTGTTTTCTGGCTGGGAACCTCATTTTCTGGCTTGGGACGAAGGCTGAGTCACGCACACGTTCTTACGTGGCTGCGTGGATTTTTAGTCACGTACACGTTCTTACGTGGCTGCGTGGATTTTTAGTCACGCACACGTCTCTACGTGTCTGCGTGTATTTTCAGTCACGCTCACGTTCTCATGAGCGTGCGTGTATTTTCAATCACGCTCACGTTCTCATGAGCGTGCGTGTATTTTCAGTCACGCTCACGTTCTCATGAGCGTGCGTGTATTTTTAGTCACGCTCACGTTCTCATGAGCGTGCGTGTATTTTCAGTCACGCTCACGTTCTCATGAGCGTGCGTGTATTTTCAGTCACGCTCACGTTCTCATGAGCGTGCGTGTATTTTCAGTCACGCTCACGTTCTCATGAGCGTGCGTGTATTTTTAGTCACGCACACATTCATGGGTGCGTGAATTTTTAGCCACGCACACGTCCACGAGTGCGTGCGTGGATTTCTTATCATTTCCCCCACTCACACTGTGCATGCCAACATGAACCATTTTTCACGCTCACTCTGACTAGACTTGTTGGCGTGACTTTTGGCCTTAGCTTAGACTTGATGGCGTGACTTTTAACCAGGGTGTTTTTATTTGTCCTATAATTATTCATTTAATGATGGCATGATAATTCTTATATTATATCCTTACGCCTTTTGGCGTGAACTTGATAAAACTATGACATGTTAATATTGTAAATATGGATTGTTGTGTAGAATGTGTCATGTGTCTTGATTGATCCATGGATACCCAGATTGACTGGAACTTAACTCTGAGGAGTTACAGACTCGACCCCATGTAATACTAATTGACTTTCATGCCTTGATACCATTGATAATAATGGTTATCTTTACTAAAATTGATCATGCGTTCCTAGTTGGAACTAAGAGACTGGCTAGTCATCTTATTGAAGGAAATGAATGAGACACGTTCATGTAATGAACTATTGTACTCGATTAGCCAATCCCGAATATTGGCATACAGGCACATGCAGGCTTCAAATTATTCATTTTTATTTATTTATTTATCTTACAAAAACAGCATGTGTACTTTATGGTCAAGGCATGATTACTCCGTGGTTAGACTTGATTGTTGCATCACGCTATGTAAAGCCTACAACCTAGCCGCACGGGTATCGTTGTAGAGTTGCGCATATCGTACCCCGTACAAAAGTACTCATTTGAATGACCATGATCCACGGCATGGAACTTCACTCAACATAGAGACTATTAAGTTAAATAAAATAATAATGGCATGAAGAGAATGGATTCCCGAGTTCTTACATGGTAGCCCCCTTGGGACTATTAAGTGCCCGACGGGCCGGCTGGTTCCCACAGATACGGTAAATCTGTCACACGGGCAGGGAACGGTATATGCTTATATTATTGTACATGCTATAACGGCGGGCGTCCCGCTGGGACTCGTCTAACTACATGATTGGCGCAATTGATTGATTGGATAGACTAGCCTTGCTCGCACATAGTAAGAACTGAGGAATCCCTAATTGCATAATTCCAGGATAACTTGGGACTCACAATAGCAAGCCGTAGGAATTGACTGGCCGTTCAAAGATGATTTGTTTGTGTATTGTATCTACTCTGTTGCCTAACTAAGATGATCAGAATGTCAGGGCGTGACGGGCCAACTTCTGTCCTTGTTTGGTTGGGAGGTTGGTTCGAAGTGTCGTGATGTTATGTGAAACCTAGTGGAAAGCAGAGATCTATTGTTATATTTTCTTACTTACTGGTTTAGTCCTTCATATCGTCCTTCCTTGTGGTACTTGCTATTAGAGGTCTAACCTCTCTGGTTTTGCATGGCCAGATTTAGAGCCGGTCCCCGAGGATCCAGCTTACTTCTACCTCCAAGATGGTCAATACTAGGGGAATGATCGCAGGAGGACTCGAGTGGGTTTTCTTACTTCGCCGCTCATTTTGTCATTTACTTTATACTTAGCCGTTTGGCACCGACATGTTAGTCGGATTGTCTTGCTCTTACTTTCGCATAATTGTAACTAAAGTCAGACTGCAGCTGATAACAATTGTGTATATACTTGCTATACCATATGGCTATGTTTTGTAAAGCCAGATCTCAAGAACATTTTGACTGAGCGTTTGGAACGCCTTACTGCTTTATCTTACGTGTTCTCTATTTCTGTTTCTTGTTTGAATGATTGAGACAATAGATGTAAAATGACCATAGTAAGACTTTCATGTAGTATGCACCCCCTCGTCTGGTTAGACAGCATTGATCGTATTATACAGTATTCATCTACCCGTAATACGTAGCTGGCTGAGTCATTCCTCCGCTCTCCAGTATTCTGGTTCTGGGGTGTGACAGCTGGACTTGGCCCACATACCATCATAATTAGGCTAGAAACCATAAACCCTATTTCTATGGCTTAATTAGTCATTTTAGAGCTTAATTAGTTTATTAGAATTCGACCGAATCGAACCGAACCAAACCCGAACCAACCTAAACCAAGTCTATTGGGTTTGGGGGCTTAATGGGCCTCACCCAAACCCAATAACCCCTTCACCACAGCCGGCCATGAGTAGAGCCCCCCCCCCCCTCTTTCTTCTTCACTAAGAAATACTTCTCTCTCTGTCTAATTTCTTCTTTCTTCAAGCTTTTCTTCCTCCAAGCAAGAACCTAACCTAGGTATGTTCACAAATTCCCATTTAATTCCCTTTAGCATTAATTCTTTCACAATAGTTGTACAGAAGTGAATTCTCTACACTTTGTCCACAATTTTTATAGGTTTCCCTAGAAATCTAGGTTAGGGATTTTTAGGGGTTTTTATATTAAGAGTGATATATATATGTGTATAATAATATATATGTATTTGTGTGTAGAGTGAGAGGATGGTGGTGGTGTATGAATGAGTGGTGGTGGGTTTGTGTGTCATGAGGATGGGTGTATGAGTGAGAGTGGTGGTGAGAGTGTGTGTTTGTGTATGTGTGAGTGAGTGGTTGTGTGTGAGTGTATTTATATATATGGATATAGGTGTATGTATTTATATATATATGTAGAGATGTGTGTGTGTGTGTATTCATATATATATATATATATATATATATATATATATGTATGTGTGTGTATGTATGTATATATATGTAGATATGGTGGTGTTTGTGTATAGATATGTATATATGGATATATAGATAGATGGATATCTAGATAGGTAATTAGATAGATATCTAGATATATATATATATTGATATATATATATATATATATATATATATATATATATATATATATATATATATATATATATATATATATATATATATATAGGAAGTAGAAGAAGATGAAGAAGAATAAGAAAACAGCAGCAAAAGCAGTAGGAGCAGCAGCCATAGCAGCTAGGAGCAGCTGCAGCAGTACCAGCAAACGCAGCAGCAGCAATAGCACATTTCAGCAGCAGCAGTAGCAAGTTTTCCTCCCTATTTAGCCCCTTTAAGTCCCCTTAACCCCCTATATATATATATAAATGTATACATATGTAGATAGATATATATATATATATATATGTATATATATATATAGATGAGTATAGGTATATATATAGATAGTTAGATAGTTAGGAAGATAGAAGAAATTAGAAGAAGTTAGAATAGAGTAGGAAGAATAAGAGATTAGAGAGTTAGAAGATTAGAAGGAAAAAAAAAGTAGAAAAGGAAAGAAGGGGAGAAATAAGGTTAGGAAATAAGAGGAAGGAGAGGAGAAGGATAAGGAGAATGGGAGAATTGGAAGAATGAAGAATTAGAATTAAGAGTTAAGGAGGAGATTTTGAATGAGAGCAAATAGGGAGTTTTTAGGAGAAGTTGAGTTAAAGGGCAAAATTGAGCTCGGAGCGTCGGATTGCGACGAAACTTGGCGTAGGCCTAGGTTATGTGAATTAGATTTTGCGGGTAGGCTCCCGAGTGAAAATCGGGATCGTAGGGCGCCGGTATCGCGTCGTATCAGCACGTATCTTGAAATATTCAAGATATCTGCAACGGGCCGTAAGGTGGACTAGACGTCCACTTTATCTAGGTATTTTGGTAGATAACGAACCTATAGGATAGTACCCTACTACCCTAGGGAGCACGGGTCAAAATAACAAGCGTAGGTAGGCTAACTAGCTAGTCGCCGAAGTAGGAATTTTGCCCTTTTTAAGGGTAAAATAGGAATTTGGCCTATGGCCAAGAAATGAGTTTCGAAGTCCAAGATGGACTTGGATATGGGTTGTATAGGTTGGCAATGGGTAGAAATAGCCGTCTAGACCTAGTCTTGACCCCGGTTGACCATGGTTGACTTTTTAGGCCGAAAGTCAACTATGGGTCAACGCTTTACCCAATTTAGTCCCAAATTCCATTAGACTTGTGCAGTTGACCAAAAGTCAACTGTTAGTCACCAGTGACCTAGAGTTGACCTAGGGTTGACCACAGTTGACCACGGTTGACCAGAGTTGACCGGTTGACCAAAAAGTCAACTATTGACTCAAATCGATCCCGATTGATTTCGTTTGACTTGTATTGACCCAGTTAGACCTAATATGACTTAGATTGACCCGTACAATCTAGTTTGACCTTGTTTGACCTAGATTAACTTAGTTTGACGTGTCTTGACCTATTTTGACTCAGTATGACTTAATTTCACTTCCAAACCATTATATTGATACAGTATTCCATCTATAGGTCCTCGAGGCACTGATCTTGGACTCAGTCGACTTATCCATCACAGTACAGGCGAGTATATTCTCTGATAATATTTCTGTTTTATGATATCGCCTTTGTTTCTAGTATTTAGTGCAGATTATCCTTGTTCTCTTGACACATTATTCACACGGATTGATATTTGTCTGGATCCCGTCATAAGATGTTATTCCTCCTATATATGGTATACACTGGGCAAGTTTATATTGTTTATTGTTTATTGTATAGATACGATTCCTGCGAAGGCTAGCTACCCTCTCAGAGAATATGTATCATGACGTGTCATGACTGGATCCACTATATTAGTCAGGGATGGGGGTGTTAGCGTAGAGATGTGATCAATACCCCACAGATATTATTGTATCATCATTGTATAGTGTTAATCATATACTCACGTATGATTAGCCAGGCCAAACATTGTATCAAGTTCTAAGCCGATCACATGTTGAAACTAATACTAAACTCACATAGATATAGTTCCAGATTCTTGTACATGATTTATACTGTTTTCTCTGTTCTTACATTCAGATTACAGTCTTGATATGCCTTACCATGATTCATGTACACATTATTTATCTCGTAGATTCTCTCTATTTACTGCTATATTTTCAATATCGTCTAACTAGAACTGTTATGGAGATTTGTGCTCGTTCCATCCTGACTGGATATGTTGACAAAATTTTACAGAGTGTGGCAAGGAGGATTGTCCTACATACTACGGTCCGGTTGACGTAGTGGGCGTAGACTTGGAGACCTTGGTTCAGTAGGGCTTAGCTCCGCCCGACGAGCCTTTAGCTTAGTTTAGTTAGGTTAGACATTTTGGACTGGACCTTGTCTCCAGCTTGCTACTTGTTATTTTATTATATTCTGGGATTGTATTAGAGACTGGGACTTAGACTTGTATATTATTTGTGATGGACTTGACAGGTTATATTTTATCGTCTTGTTGTCTTTATCTTTCAGTCTTTACTTTACTATCTTAGAGTTGTGATTGAGTATTCGTATATATATTCATTGCTTGTCCTCCGTTCGGAGTTGACCATATTCTCGACAGGTTTTTGTTATATATATAAACTGTTTAGAGTAGAAAAATCCACAGCGTTCCACGCCGATTTTTCGGTGAGGGCTGGGCGTTGTCGCGTCACGTGCCCTTTTAGTGGGTGCGGGTCGTGACACGTTTTAGTGGTGGCCCACGCAGGTCCTGAAGTCGCAATTAGTGCGATATCGTAGTGGCGCTCGACTTAGAGTGCTATTACGAGCCTGCGGTACGTATCTAGGATAGGCTATAGGCTAAGAGTACTCAATCACAGTAGGATCTTTTCTTGCTTATCTTGCTTACCGTCTTTGATATTGATTCATGCATTCTAGCTGTCCTCCTTTGATATAATCTTTCTTGTGCCATATTGATATCTTCCTTTCAATCTGTCTCCAGGATAGTTATGACTCACTCTCCTGGCGAGGAGCACGGGGAGACGGAGAGGTCTGCCACCTCTGGCGGACAGGCTCCGGTCACTTCCCCTGCAGTCGGGACGTCAGTTGGGATTCTCGGGGGTACTCCTCCAGCGCTCTCAATGACTGTCCCTGGGGTCATTGCGGGTACTCTTCCCGCAGTGCCCGGGGCTACTACGGGAGCAGTCGGGGGCGTTCTTCCTCCTCCTGCGCAGCAGATTCCTCCGCCAGTTGCAGACGTACTTCCATCTCCACCTCCTCTGTCTACAGATATGGGACATATGCTTACCTTCCTCCAGCAGATACTGGAGACTCAGAGAGCCCAGGCCGAGGCTCAGCAGAGGCAGACAGACGCGATGCGTCAGGGCATGGAGGATGCCCATCAGTTGGCCCTTGCAGCCGTGGAGCAGAGGGCTCCTCATCCGGGGACGCGACCGAGGTACGGAGATATCCAGGACTTCAAGAAGCTCGGGCCCCGTGACTTTAGCGGGACCGAGGGTGTGGTCTATGCAGATGATTGGCTCGAGGATATCGAGCGGCAGATGAGGGCCTGCTGCCTGGCAGACGACCTGAAGGTCGAGACGGTAGGTTTGCAGTTGCTAGACATTGCGCGCACCTGGTTCAGAAACGAGCCAGCCCTAGCTGGAGAGGGCCATACTTGGGCAGAGTTCACGCTCCTCTTCAAGGAGAAGTTCTTTTCCCCCACGGACAAGATTGACCTGGTACGACAGTTCCAGGATCTGCAGCAGGGCGATCTATCTGTGGAGGAGTACGCAGCGGAGTTCGACCGTCTGAGCCGATACGCAGAGTACATGGTTCGAGACCCGGAGATCAGGGCGAGCCGGTTCAGGGAGGGACTCGCTTGGGATATCAAGCACCTCATTCCCTCCTTCTATGAGTCATATGCCCAGATCTATGCGGAGGCCCGCAAGGTTGAGCGGGAGTGGGGCCTGAAGCCCAAGAGGGATCGTGATCTGTTTTCGGGGACTACTAGCAGCGCGGGGGCTGCTAAGCGTCCTCAACTCCAGCATCATTCTATTCTGCAATGCTCGCAGCAGATTCCTGCTCCGATTAGGGCACCAGTTCAGCAGGTGCCCCGGCAGCAGCAGCAGGGACCGACGCAGCAGGCACCTACTTGCCACTACTGCAAGAGGTCCGGACATCTCTGGGAGGTTTGCAGGAGACGTTTGGGAGTGTGCCTATACTGTGGCACCAAGGGACATCAGGCGAGGGATTGTGTGAAACCCGTAATTTTTGATTTTATTATTTTAATTGATTTAAATAATTGCTTGCTAATTTATTATTAAAATTGTTAACTATATATATATTAAAAATAAAATTATTGGATTTTTGTTTAACGCCGGTCCCGAACCCAACTTCGAAAACCATTTTCTGAGCCGATCTCGGCTTTCAGAAATTTAAGAAGCTTTATATATATATTAATGATTAAGAAATATCATTTTTACTTTATTTTCTTACTTTAAATCATGTACTCTCTCTTAATTACTCTCGGCCAACCCTTGGTTTCCCCAACCGGCCGACCACCTCTTCCCCTCCCGTAACCCCCTTCACTCTTCCCTATTTAAACCCACCCCTGCTCTCATCCCTCTCATCTCTCTCAAAACTCTCCCCAACTCTCCCCATCTCCTCCCCAGGGATCACCCGTGCCCACCACCGCCGGAGCCGCCCACCTCTGTCCAGCTCCTCCGGCCGACCCCGACCTTTGCGTCCACCGCGTGTCCGCCGGCCCCAATCCCCGACCGTCCAGCCGTGGCTCCGCCTGGGCTACCCTCCGGTCTCCGCTCCGGCGCCGAGCCCGGCGACTCACTTGACCGGCCGTGCCCTAGCGCCGCCTCCCAGCACCCACGCAGCCTCTCCGGCGCTGTCCAGCGGCGCTCGCGGTTTCCCCGGCCGCCCAGACCCCGGCTCTCCTAGCCCGACCCTTCGCCGCAACCCCGGCGCCCCCTTCCTGCCGTCGGTCGCTGTCATGAGCCGTCCGACAGCGCCCCGCATGCTGTTCTTCCCGATCCAGCCGACCCCGTGCGCGCGCCCAGCCTCGGCGCGTCTCCCGCAGCCCCGGCGCTCCACCGCCGCGACCCAGCGCTGACCCTGAGGCTGTCCGTTGTTCTGGACAGCGTTCTTCGCTGGGTTTCAACCCCGATCTGTGGATTTGTGCGTCCCGAGTCCGAGGCAACCCTTCGGATTCCGTCATTTTGGGTAAACCCTGATTAATCACAGTAGTTTGTCCCCTGTCTTGGTCGATGATGAGTTTTGGTCCATAGATTTTCTTCGGAAAATTCGATTTCTTCTACGTTTCTGGTTTCGGAAAATTTCGGATAGTTGTTCTCTGACTTTTGGGATCTGTGGATGGATTGATGATTTTCGGATTTTACGAGAACACTTTGGAAAGAGTTCTGACGATTTTCGGAATTTCTGAGTTTAGTTGGGTTTCTGAAATTTTCGGAAACGAATTTCTGATTTGGGTTTAATATAATAGTTTTGTGGTTATATTGGGGTATCCCTGGTTTGGGATTTATTTTGCAGGAAAAATTGGCACGTTTCCCAGTTTTGGGTTATCCCGAAAATAGAGGGAATGCTGCCGAAATTTCTATAAAAATTTAATTATATAGTTTTAAAATAATTTTTCGGGAAAAAAATACAAAATATTTGGATTTATTGGGCGACGACCTTATTGGTCAATGGGCCCTGGCTAAGTGCAAACGAAACCGGTTTCGCCCGGACGTTGAGGCATTAGCTATAAAAAATGACGATTGGACCAGTTCTGAGACTCAATAATATTTTATATTTTTTATTAGAATTATTAAATATTATTTATATTTAATTTTGTAGGCAGTTTACAGGACTAACGAATTTTTCTCTTATTTTTATTCTTGGAAATGTAAGGGCATAAGCCTATTTAATTATTCTGGTTGTGAGATTGTAATAGCTTAGGTTTTATTTTATTTTTCTTTTAATTTTTCTGGATGATTTCGGTCGTGGAAACGTAGTAATAAAATGATAATTATTTATTGTATTTTAAAAGAATATAATAATTAATGTTTTGTCACTTAGAAAATTAAGTTGTAATTTTTAAAATAGAAATTCATGTATTTCTCATTAAAAAGGCAAATCTTAGTTTTATATTTATATAATTATAAAATACCAAGTTTCTTCCAAATAAACTGATAAATACAATTTTCTCGAAAATAAATGTAAATTGATGCTTCTTAATTTCAACGCATTAATAAATAAGCGTTTTGTTTGTGTTAGCTAAATCAAGACTAAAAAGTGATTAGGACAAAAACTAGAGATTGTAACTAGCACACCTAGATATGGGTTGAATATTGTTTCTAAATATGGAATCTCAAATGTAGGCTTTCGAGGAAGCGTTTGACCTAGTTCCCCGGTACAGACTCTCGATCCAGTCACAATAACAAAGGCAAGTGCAGTTATGTCTATTTGGTAATTTATTTAGTAAATGTTTTTATTGCAATTTTAAACCACATTGCTACACGGAACTCTCTCCTAGAGTATTGATTGTGGAACTCTTTACTAGAGTTCGAATATTGACTCATTGATTGAATCTGATTGACTCGGGATACTGGGGGAGTAGTGTAGCGACTATGACCAATACCCCCCATATTGCATTGATTGTGCGAGCTGATTCCTCCTATACACGAGGATAGGCCGGACCGTATCATTAGGATATAATTGAATCATCCCAAGCCGGTCATAGTTCGTTGCCTACTCAAATCACATTGTTTTCAATTGTAGAATTGTTGGAAAGTATTTCAAATTGTTTAACATTGCAAAATTTCAAATTATTATTTAAATTATTGGATATTCGTAATTGTACTTTGCTCCCTCCTGACTGGAGACCAACATTTTTAGGTGATTGCATCGTTGAGGATCTGAAGTCTAACTCTGGTCCCGCAGAACTTGGAACCCAGAATCTTAAGAGCTGGATTAGTATTTATTTTTTTTCTTTTAGAAACAAGTGTAATAATTGAATGTTGTATTAATAGTTGTTGTATTTCAAAAAATTTAAATTGAATAAAAGATTTTATATTCGTTAGAATTTTTATCTGCATGTGTTTCACTACTGAATACAGCTTACTGCCGCCGTCTCAACAACGGTGCAGGCTGGGCATGATCCGATTCGACCCAAAAAAAAAATTGGGACCGGGTCGTGACATGTTTTTAGTGGTGGCCCATGCAGGTTAGATCTGTAAATTGGTCTAGTCAACTTAGTCTAGACCATCGCGCAGTTCTGTAACTTGACCTAGTGATAGTTGAGACTTTAGGAAAACAGACTTTAGGAACAACTAGAACACTTAGATGATAAACACCATGTTACATTATAGGGCCGAAAATTATTTACTCAAATATCTATTTTTGCCTGCTTATAGATTAGTAGGATACATTGGTTGTGTTTGTACCTAAACCTTATCTAGATTAGGCTAATTGTACCTTTGAGTGTCCCATGACTTTCGAGATGATTTTTCCTACCGTAATTTTCAGGTTCTAGTCTACCTTAGGATTCATATTCTTTTTGGAATAAGGTTGAATTTTTCAATCTTCTTCTTCTTTATCAAACCTAATTTTAACTTCTTCATTGGTTGATCAAATCTTACTTCTCTACCTTTATTTGGAATTTTGATTCTTTGTTATGAAGAGTTTCAATATTCTCTTAGCAACCCTATTAAACTCTTTTCTACTCAATATATATCTACAACCATTCCAATTGACTAACTTTCTCGGAAATTAATTATGAATCAAATTCTTCTGAGATCATTTAAACCTTAAGGTCAATTATTACCAGAAGAATTAGTTTAGTTCATGATTCTACTAAAGGAGTTATTTTCAATTTCAATACTATCTCCTATGTTTTCCCAAAAATCGAGAATATTCTCATCTGTTAATTTTTCTCCATTCATCTTAAAAATCCTACTCTCTCTATGAAATTTTTTGATCAAATCAAGGCCTAGAAAGCTTCTATAATCATGAAGCAGGAACGGTCAGAATCCTTTCTATTGTTAAATTTTCTTAAGTCAAGGAGATTTTTTTAGCTGTCCCAAAGCTATTTAATTTCTTGGCGTTACTAGACAATTTTAATTTGATTTCCTCAAATCAATGAGACTTACCTTCTCTCAAATTTTCAACTTTCCTTAGTTCTGAAATTATTTCTTCTCAAAATAAATTTTTGTATTCCCTGAGTGATTTGGCGGGAATATTATCATTGGTTTTTCTTACTTAATCTGAAGCGGTGATGCTTCTATCTTATCTAGTGTTTGACTCAAATCAAGGTTGATCGTTTCATCTTCGAAATCGGAGAACAGATACTTCTCTTGATTTTTAGCCAGTCTCTTGAATCTCAAACACATATTTTGATAAATCCCATAATCTCAGAAGAATAGTCATCTACATTTTCTATTTTGTTTAGAACTTTAAACTCATTTTGATTATTTAAATTATACCTCGATGTTTACTCATGATTTTGATCACAACAAAATATTCTAAACTCTATCTAGAAGATTTTAAACATATTTACATTTTATCTTGATATTTATCAATCATGCCTCAAATCTGATTTTGTTTTATGAAGTAAACCTAGAACATTTTTTAGAGTGCATGATATATAGGATATATATGAATTAAAATGTATAATGGTGATTAGTATCAAGGAAAGTTTGTGAATAATTTGACAGTGAAGATTAAGGGTTGTCAATGTTAGGCATAGAGATGCACTCTAGGAAGGTGCATGGTAAATTAACTAAAAAGGGTAATCGAAACAAGAAATGTTGGATTTAAAATTGTAAATAATTGAGGATGACGAATTGTATGAATAGAAGGGTGCCAATAAAAGATAATACGAACTTGAGTTTAGTGAAAATTAATGAAGGAAAAGATCTTATTTGAGTAATAATATCATATGCATCTTAGAATTAAATTTTTATATTGACTTTGAAGAGTTAACACTTTTGATTTTAAGGAGAACAATTTTTTGTAATTATAAGCCACAAGGAGTTTTGATTAAAAATTTTCGAAGATGTAATTGATTGAATATAAAAAATCTACCAGTTGAGGGAAGAATATCATGTCGAGTAGAAATTGAAAGATTAGAGGACTTAAATTTGGTAGATTAACAAATAAATTTTGGTGATGTGGTTTCGAGTTTTAAATTAGTTGTCTCTAGATATGAGATATATAAGAAACGTTGTGATTTCAATTTTGAAAGTAAATCTTTGATTTAAGGATTCCATTTAAACGTTATCAAAGTTTTTGAAGTATGATTTTTTTGATTTTACAAATTTTCCTCATTTATTTTTATGTAGGAATTTGATTTGTGAAATGACAGTTTTTGTGATATATTCGTTTGTCGAATTATTTAAAAACTTATGGTATGTTATTTAAAAAAAACTATTTTATAGATCCTCGCGGCAGGATAATTATATTGAGATGATCATCTTGCGCTTTAATTTTAGATCCTTGAGAAGTTTGTGTTTGAATCTTTTGATGTTTTGGATTTTAAAATAGAGATGGATGAACTTTAGGTTAAAGAGGAAATCAAATCTGTGGAAGCTCTATAAATTCTTGGAGACGAGCATTACGTGACCAAGATTGAATTTTGACTTTAGAGGAAATTATTGAATGAGTAGAAAAAATTATTCATTGAATTAACATTAGTAAAATATATAAATATTTTGACTGAGGATTTGATTTTGATTTTTATGATCGAGTCGCCAATTGATGTTTGAAGATGTTAATTTTTGGATACAAGAAATGACATATTTGGATTTCAATTTTAATTAGCTTGAAAAACTTGAATGTGAGGATATATAAAAAAAAATGTGGATTAGCAATAAAGATTTTGATCTTATGATTTGATTTCTTACTAGAATTAGAATTGATGAGTAAAATTTTTAATTTGATATTTTTAAGGTGGAAAGTGGAAGCTTTGTAGGATTAAAATTTAAGGATAGAATTTTTTTTAAAAATAAAAGAGTTGAAGAATTGATATGGCACATTGACGATTTTGTAAAAATCACAAGTTTTGAGGGATGTAGTATGATTGAAATTGATTTTTAAGAAGATTATCATTATATTACAAGATATAAATTTAAAGGTTGTATTTGAAGATTGAAAATTAAAGTTTATTTGGAGCATTGAATTTAAATTTAACGTTTAAGGATTGGATTTGAAAAAAAAAAAAAAAAAAATTTTTTTGGAATTTTGAAAACCAAATTTCGAGGAGTTGAGGATATTGCTGATTTTGAGATTTGGCATAAATAGTTATTGTATATAAAAAAAAATGAAGAATAGGATCTGTGGATTATTGTTCAAATTTGAATTTCGAGGAAGAGGTTTGAAATGTTAATCAAGAAATATAAATTGGTTGGGTTTGATACGATATGTGATTGAACTAAAATTTTAGTGATGTGACACATTGAATTTTAGAATTTACTAGCAGAGGTGAAAAGCTTAAATTTCGAGGACGAAATTTTTTAAGGAGGGAAGGTTGTGAAACCCGTAATTTTCGATTTTATTATTTTAATTGATTTGAATAATTGCTTGCTAATTTATTATTAAAATTGTTAACTATATATATATTAAAAATAAAATTATTGGATTTTTGTTTAACGCCGGTCCCGAACCCAACTTCGAAAACCATTTTCCGAGCCGATCTCGGCTTTCGGAAATTTAAGAAGCTTTATATATATATTAATGATTAAGAAATATCATTTTTACTTTATTTTCTTACTTTAAATCATGTACTCTCTCTTAATTACTCTCGGCCAACCCTTGGTTTCCCCAACCGGCCGACCACCTCTTCCCCTCCCGTAACCCCCTTCACTCTTCCCTATTTAAACCCACCCCTGCTCTCATCCCTCTCATCTCTCTCAAAACTCTCCCCAACTCTCCCCATCTCCTCCCCAGGGATCACCCGTGCCCACCACCGCCGGAGCCGCCCACCTCTGTCCAGCTCCTCCGGCCGACCCCGACCTTTGCGCCCACCGCGTGTCCGCCGGCCCCAATCCCCGACCGTCCAGCCGTGGCTCCGCCTGGGCCACCCTCCGGTCTCCGCTCCGGCGCCGAGCCCGGCGACTCACTTGACCGGCTGTGCCCTAGCGCCGCCTCCCAGCACCCACGCAGCCTCTCCGGCGCTGTCCAGCGGCGCTCGCGGTTTCCCCGGCCGCCCAGACCCCGGCTCTCCTAGCCCGACCCTTCGCCGCAACCCCGGCGCCCCCTTCCTGCCGTCGGTCGCTGTCATGAGCCGTCCGACAGCGCCCCGCGCGCTGTTCTTCCCGATCCAGCCGACCCCGTGCGCGCGCCCAGCCTCGGTGCGTCTCCCGCAGCCCCGGCGCTCCACCGCCGCGACCCAGCGCTGACCCTGAGGCTGTCCGTTGTTCTGGACAGCGTTCTTCGCTGGGTTTCAACCCCGATCTGTGGATTTGCGCGTCCCGAGTCCGAGGCAACCCTTCGGATTCCGTCATTTTGGGTAAACCCTGATTAATCACAGTAGTTCATCCCCTGTCTTGGTCGATGATGAGTTTTGGTCCATAGATTTTCTTCGGAAAATTCGATTTCTTCTACGTTTCTGGTTTCGGAAAATTTCGGATAGTTGTTCTCTGACTTTTGGGATCTGTGGATGGATTGATGATTTTCGGATTTTACGAGAACACTTTGGAAAGAGTTCTGACGATTTTCGGAATTTCTGAGTTTAGTTGGGTTTCCGAAATTTTCGGAAACGAATTTCTCATTTGGGTTTAATATAATAGTTTTGTGGTTATATTGGGGTATCCCTGGTTTGGGATTTATTTTGCAGGAAAAATTGGCACGTTTTCCAGTTTTGGGTTATCCCGAAAATAGAGGGAATGCTGCCGAAATTTCTATAAAAATTTAATTATATAGTTTTAAAATAATTTTTCGGGAAAAAAATACAAAATATTTGGATTTATTGGGCGACGACCTTATTGGTCAATGGGCCCTGGCTAAGTGCAAACGAAACCGGTTTCGCCCGGACGTTGAGGCATTAGCTATAAAAAATGACGATTGGACCAGTTCTGAGACTCAATAATATTTTATATTTTTTATTAGAATTATTAAATATTATTTATATTTAATTTTGTAGGCAGTTTACAGGACTAACGAATTTTTCTCTTATTTTTATTCTTGGGAATGTAAGGGCATAAGCCTATTTAATTATTCTGGTTGTGAGATTGTAATAGCTTAGGTTTTATTTATTTTTCTTTTAATTTTTCTGGATGATTTCGGTCGTGGAAACGTAGTAATAAAATGATAATTATTTATTGTATTTTAAAAGAATATAATAATTAATGTTTTGTCACTTAGAAAATTAAGTTATAATTTTTAAAATAGAAATTCATGTATATCTCATTAAAAAGGCAAATCTTAGTTTTATATTTATATAATTATAAAATACCAAGTTTCTTCCAAATAAACTGATAAATACAATTTTTTCGAAAATAAATGTAAATTGATGCTTCTTAATTTCAACGCATTAATAAATAAGCGTTTTGTTTGTGTTAGCTAAATTAAGACTAAAAAGTGATTAGGACAAAAACTAGAGATTGTAACTAGCACACCTAGATATGGGTTGAATATTGTTTCTAAATATGGAATCTCAAATGTAGGCTTTCGAGGAAGCGTTTGACCTAGTTCCCCGGTACAGACTCTCGATCCAGTCACAATAACAAAGGCAAGTGCAGTTATGTCTATTTGGTAATTTATTTAGTAATTGTTTTTATTGCAATTTTAAACCACATTGCTACACGGAACTCTCTCCTAGAGTATTGATTGTGGAACTCTTTACTAGAGTTCGAATATTGACTCATTGATTGAATCTGATTGACTCGGGATACTGGGGGAGTAGTGTAGCGACTATGACCAATACCCCCCATATTGCATTGATTGTGCGAGCTGATTCCTCCTATACACGAGGATAGGCCGGACCGTATCATTAGGATATAATTGAATCATCCCAAGCCGGTCATAGTTCGTTGCCTACTCAAATCACATTATTTTCAATTGTAGAATTGTTGGAAAGTATTTCAAATTGTTTAACATTGCAAAATTTCAAATTATTATTTAAATTATTGGATATTCGTAATTGTACTTTGCTCCCTCCTGACTGGAGACCAACATTTTTAGGTGATTGCATCGTTGAGGATTTGAAGTCTAACTCTGGTCCCGCAGAACTTGGAACCCAGAATCTTAAGAGCTGGATTAGTATTTATTTTTTTTCTTTTAGAAACAAGTGTAATAATTGAATGTTGTATTAATAGTTGTTGTATTTCAAAAAATTTAAATTGAATAAAAGATTTTATATTCGTTAGAATTTTTATCTGCATGTGTTTCACTACTGAATACAGCTTACTGCCGCCGTCTCAACAACGGTGCAGGCTGGGCATGATCCGATTCGACCCAAAAAAAAAATTGGGACCGGGTCGTGACAGATTGTCCTTCGAACCATCGCCGTGCAGCTCAGGGAGCACAGGGTAGGCCACCTATGGCACCGCATCACGTCCTCCACCAGCAGCGGGATATACCCCGCCAGGACAGGACTTTTGCGATGACAGTTGAGGATCCTGCACGCATTGGACTAGGAGGTAGAGTCTTGCTCTTTCTTTTACCTGTTCTTTCTGCCCATTGATTGATGATTGCTTTCTTAGTACCTTTAGTTTGCATATGTGATGATCATGCTAGATTAAATAGAAAACCCCAATGAAGACTGCAATAACATGATACTGTAGAGATTTAAAACCATGCATGTGTTCTGATTTCCTGGGTTACATGTTATATAATTTAGGATAAAGTTTAGTAGACCTTGATTGTTGGGTGCTTGACCTAGAGAAGAGTACGACCGTTTGAATTTCGAGGACGAAATTTTTTAAGGAGGGTAAATTTGTCACCCCCAGTTTTCAAATTAGGGGTATTTTCGTCATTTTTCAAGTTTTATAATTTTTAGGAATTTTATTTGATTTTGTGTGATTTTTTGGGATTTATTTGGGTTGGTTTGGATTTTATCCAATTCGGACTCAAATTGGAGACCCGGGTAGCCTGGACCCTAGTGGAACCCACATACTAGCTGGACTTGGCCCACATACCATCATAATTAGGCTAGAAACCATAAACCATATTTCCATGGCTTAATTAGTCATTTTAGAGCTTAATTAGTTTATTAGAATTCGACCGAATCGAACCGAACCAAACCCGAACCAACCTAAACCAAGTCTATTGGGTTTGGGGGCTTAATGGGCCTCACCCAAACCCAATAACCCCTTCACCACAGCCGGCCAAGAGTAGAGCCCCCCCCCCCCCTCTTTCTTCTTCACTAAGAAATACTTCTCTCTCTCTCTCTCTCTCTAATTTCTTCTTTCTTCAAGCTTTTCTTCCTCCAAGCAAGAACCTAACCTAGGTATGTTCACAAATTCCCATTTAATTTCCTTTAGCATTAATTCTTTCACAATAGTTGTAGAGAAGTGAATTCTCTACACTTTGCCCACAATTTTTATAGGTTTTCCTAGAAATCTAGGTTAGGGATTTTTAGAGGTTTTTATATTAAGAGTGATATATATATGTGTATATATATATATATATATATATATATATATATATATATATATATATATATATATATATATATATATATATGTGTGTGTGTGTGTGTGTGTGTGTGTGTATAATAATATATATGTATTTGTGTGTAGAGTGAGAGGATGGTGGTGGTGTATGAATGAGTGGTGGTGGGTTTGTGTGTCATGAGGATGGGTGTATGAGTGAGAGTGGTGGTGAGAGTGTGTGTTTGTGTGTGTGTGAGTGAGTGGTTGTGTGTGAGTGTATTTATATATATGGATATAGGTGTATGTATTTATATATATATGTAGAGATGTGTGTGTGTGTGTATTCATATATATATATATATATATATATATATATATATATATATATATATATATATATATATATATATATATATATATATATATATATGTGTGTGTGTATGTATGTATATATATGTAGATATGGTGGTGTTTGTGTATATAGATATGTATATATGGATATATAGATAGATGGATATCTAGATAGGTAATTAGATATATATATATATATATATATATATATATATATATATATATAGATATATATATATAGGAAGTAGAAGAAGATGAAGAAGAATAAGAAAACAGCAGCAAAAGCAGTAGGAGCAGCAGCCATAGCAGCTAGGAGCAGCTGCAGCAGTACCAGCAAACGCAGCAGCAGCAATAGCACATTTCAGCAGCAGCAGTAGTAGCAAGTTTTCCCCCCTATTTAGCCCCTTTAAGTCCCCTTAACCCCCTATATATATATATAAATGTATACATATGTAGATAGATATATATATGTATATATAGATGAGTATAGGTATATATATAGATAGTTAGATAGTTAGGAAGATAGAAGAAATTAGAAGAAGTTAGAATAGAGTAGGAAGAATAAGAGATTAGAGAGTTAGAAGATTAGAAGGAAAAAAAAAGTAGAAAAGGAAAGAAGGGGAGAAATAAGGTTAGGAAATAAGAGGAAGGAGAGGAGAAGGATAAGGAGAATGGGAGAATTGGAAGAAGGAAGAATTAGAATTAAGAGTTAAGGAGGAGATTTTGAATGAGAGCAAATAGGGAGTTTTTAGGAGAAGTTGAGTTAAAGGGCGAAATTGAGCTCGGAGCGTCGAATTGCGACGAAACTTGGCGTAGGCCTAGGTTATGTGAATTAGATTTTGCGGGTAGACTCCCGAGTGGAAATCGGGATCGTAGGGCGCCGGTATCGCGCCGTATCAGCGCGTATCTTGAAATATTCAAAATATCTGCAACGGGCCGTAAGGTGGACTAGACGTCCACTTTATCTAGGTATTTTGGTAGATAACGAACCTATAGGATAGTACCCTACTACCCTAGGGAGCACGGGTCAAAATAACAAGCGTAGGTAGGCTAACTAGCTAGTCGCCGAAGTAGGAATTTTGTCCTTTTTAAGGGTAAAATAGGAATTTGGCCTTTGGCCAAGAAATGAGTTTCGAAGTCCAAGATGGACTTGGATATGGGTTGTATAGGTTGGTAATGGGTAGAAATAGCCGTCTAGACCTAGTCTTGACCCCGGTTGACCACGGTTGACTTTTTAGGCCGAAAGTCAACTATGGGTCAACGCTTTACCCAATTTAGTCCCAAATTCCATTAGACTTGTGCAGTTGACCGAAAGTCAACTGTTAGTCACCAGTGACCTAGAGTTGACCTAGGGTTGACCACAGTTGACCACGGTTGACCAGAGTTGACCGGTTGACCAAAAAGTCAACTATTGACTCAAATCGATCCCGATTGATTTCGTTTGACTTGCATTGACCCAGTTTGACCCAGTTAGACCTAATATGACTTAGATTGACCCGTACAATCTAGTTTGACCTTGTTTGACCTAGATTGACTTAGTTTGACGTGTCTTGACCTATTTTGACTCAGTATGACTTAATTTCACTTCCAAACCATTATATTGATACAGTATTCCATCTATAGGTTCTCGAGGCACTGATCTTGGACTCAGTCGACTTATCCATCACAGTACAGGCGAGTACATTCTCTGATAATATTTCTGTTTTATGATATCGCCTTTGTTTCTAGTATTTAGTGCAGATTATCCTTGTTCTCTTGACACATTGTTCACACGGATTGATATTTGTCTGGATCCCGTCATAAGATGTTATTCCTCCTATATATGGTATACACTGGGCAAGTTTACATTGTTTATTGTTCATTGTATAGATACGATTCCTGCGAAGGCTAGCTACCCTCTCAGAGAATATGTATCATGACGTGTCATGACTGGATCTACTATATTAGTCAGGGATGGGGGTGTTAGCGTAGAGATGTGATCAATACCCCACAGATATTATTGTATCATCATTGTATAGTATTAATCATACACTCACGTATGATTAGCCAGGCCAAATATTGTATCAAGTTCTAAGCCGATCACATGTTGAAACTAATACTAAACTCACATAGATATAGTTCCAGATTCTTGTACATGATTTATACTGTTTTCTCTGTTCTTACATTCAGATTACAATCTTGATATGCCTTACCATGATTCATGTACACATTATTTATCTCGTAGATTCTCTCTATTTACTGCTACATTTTTAATATCGTCTAACTAGAACTGTTATGGAGATTTGTGCTCGTTCCATCCTGACTGGATATGTTGACAAAATTTTACAGAGTGTGGCGAGGAGGATTGTCCTACCTACTACGGTCCGGTTGACGTAGTGGGCGTAGACTTGGAGACCTTGGTTCAGCAGGGCTTAGCTCCGCCCGACGAGCCTTTAGCTTAGTTTAGTTAGGTTAGACATTTTGGACTGGACCTTGTCTCCAGCTTGCTACTTGTTATTTTATTATATTCTGGGATTGTATTAGAGACTGGGACTTAGACTTGTATATTATTTGTGATGGACTTGATAGGTTATATTTTATCGTCTTGTTGTCTTTATCTTTCAGTCTTTACTTTACTATCTTAGAGTTGTGATTGAGTATTCGTATATATATTCATTGCTTGTCCTCCGTTCGGAGTTGACCATATTCTCGACAGGTTTTTGTTATATATATAAACTGTTTAGAGTAGAAAAATCCACAGCGTTCCACGCCGATTTTTCGGTGAGGGCTGGGCGTTGTCGCGTCATGTGCCCTTTTAGCGGGTGCGGGTCGTGACACACACTTTCTCCCATTCAGAGTTGGACAGTCGACGGTACAGCTAGCAGAGATGTATCTCAGGCAGATCGTCAGGCTTCACGGTGTGCCAGTCAGCATCACCTCGGACAGGGATTCAAGATTCACATCACACTTTTGGCGCAGCTTGCAGAAGAGTTTGGGGACTCGCCTTCAGTTCAGCTTAGCTTATTACCCGCAGACGGATGGTCAGTCAGAGCGCACAATCCAGACACTTGAAGATATGTTGAGATCTTGTACCCTTGACTTTGGTGGTTTATGGGAGAATCATCTGCACCTGGTGGAATTCTCGTATAACAACAGTTATCAGGCCAGTATCCGGATGGCACCCTTCGAGGCTCTTTATGGCAGAAAGTGCAGATCCCAGCTAGCATGGGACGATGTCGGGGAGAGGCAGATGCTCGGACCCGAATTGATTTTCCAGACGGTTGAAGTGGTCAGGAAGGTCAGAGATCACCTCCGAGTTGCCCAGGACCGCCAGCGCCATTGGGCCAATGCTCATCGGCGTCCCTTAGAATTTGCTGTCGGCGACCATGTATTTCTTAGGATCTCGCCTAACCGCGACGTCATTCGCTTTGGCGTGCGGAGAAAGCTTAGTCCTAGGTATATAGGGCCGTTCGATATTCTAGAGCGAGTAGGAGATGTATCCTATCGTCTCGCTCTTCCGCCGTCGCTAAGTGAGGTACATGATGTATTCCATGTGTCCCAATTACGACGGTATATTCCGGACCCGAGCCATATCCTAGACTATTCGGAATTGGTTGTTGGTACCAACCTTTCGTATGAGGAGAGGCCCGTGTCTATTTTAGACCGGAAGGAAAAGATACTCAAGAACAAGACTATTAAATTAGTCCGTGTTGCTTGGGGTCATCACTCTCTAGGTGAGTCAACGTGGGAGCGTGAGGACGACATCCGATCGCGATATCCCTACCTGTTTGACTCGTGAGGTATAATGTCTTTCTTATGTCTTACGTTTTCGCTTCCTTGCTTGCATTGTATGATTGTATGATTGAACTGCTTAGTGTAGCTTGCCTGTGCTTAGTGTAACTTGTCGTGACAATCTCTAGCTCCTTGATTAAATTCCGAGGACAGAATTCTTTTAAGGTGGGTAGAGTTGTCACCCTCATTTCCCGTATTTCCCGTATTTCGTATTTATACTCGTATTTAGATTTTGGCATATATTTTTATTTTTCTCAACTTGTGAAATTTCGGTATTTCTCGTATTTTGGGTTTTAACATGGCCCGGTTTTAATTGGTTTGGTTTGGTTTAATGTGTATTGGAACACCTTAGCCTATGCTCCACCCTCAACACACCACATCCCACCCTCATTAAAACTCCACCAGCTTTCTCTCTCTCCTCATAAACCTCCATTAATTTTCTTCTTCTTCTCCTTCCTCTACACAACTCTCCCAACCCATAGGCAAGTGCACATTGCCACCACATGAGAACCCTATTTTATTTGTCCATTTGCTAGATTAGGACATGGTGATCAACATTAGTGCTTGACATTTTGTGATTTGGAGTCCCCTTTGTTCTAGATCTAAGTTTTCTCTATTTTCGGATTTACATGGTTTTGATCCCTTTAAGTTGGATTTTTATGGGTTTTGATGTTTCTATGTGGAAGAGAATTCAATTTCACCCAAGTTGGAACTTTGGAAATCCGGATTTGGAGTTCGGATGGCCAAGTTATGAACTTTTGAAGCTTTGGGTTCAACCATGGAGTTCTTGCTGGTTTGGAGAAGACAGTGAGCAGTGTGCAGAGCTTTTTAGCTTACGCCATTGAGCTGTGCGCGCTCTTTAGCGTAGCGTACGCAGACTTGGGTACGCTTCCTGTTGGAAGCGTGTCTCTTGCGTACGCAGACTTGGGTATGCTTCCTGTTGGAAGCGTGCCTCTTGCGTATGCAGACTTGAGCGTGCCCTGGTACGCAGACTTGAGCGTGCCCTGGTACGCAGACTTGAGCGTGCCCTGGTACGCAGACTTGAGCGTGCCCTGACTTGAGCGTACGCATGTCCTGGGCGTACGCTTCCCCCCCCCTACGTGAGTGCTTTTGTGCGTACGCTGCTCTCATGCGTGCGTGCTTTTGCGCGTACGCTGCTCCCCTACGTGCGTGCTTTCGCGTGTATGCTCCCCCTGCGTGCGTGCTCTTGCACGTATGCCCAACCCCCTGACCCCTTGCTAATCCCATTGGCTCTTGTAATATTGGTTTTATTTCTCGACTTGGTTTCTCTTTTGTGGATTAGGTTTTCCTGAGATCTGTTCAACACAGCACGACTATCTCGACCCGACACGGCCTAACACGATTTGCAAGTAATTGTTTATGACTAGTACGGTTTTCAGGGTTTTCTGTGAATTATGATCCTGGTATTTCATGATCTCCTTGCTAGTGACCCAGTGGGGTGCACACCTAACTTGTAACTTGTAATTAATCCTTGTGACTTGATAACTTAATAGTGGCCCGTGGCGGCGCACTCCTGACTTGTAGCATGACTTGATAACTTAATGCTGTTGCGACGGCTAACTTAGCTTGACCTGCCTTGACACCGTGGATGGTTCTTTCTTGCTTGCTTATTAAATCCACTTGTCCTGTCTTGCATCATGTCTAGGATGGGACTCCTGAGTACCACGGTCAGGGGTACCTACCAAAATAGATTAAGGCTAATAACTAGAATAACACAGTAGTCATGAAGAGATGACACAGCTACAGGCAATCCCGTTACCTGGGCGCTCTTGGGATCTGTAGCCTGCCGTCGAGTAGGGCACATTTCCAGCACACCGTCGCGTGTTGCACCCTCTAAGTCACCTAAGGGTACATTTGTCTCCCGGGCGATGTACCCACCAGAATTCAACCCCCTAATTTTCGACCTGGGTAACCTGGATGGTCTGCAGGGCTTGTGGATGTGGAATCATCTCACTGTATCTTGTTAGTAATTAGGTCTGTGATAACCCTAATTAGTTAAAGTAGTAAGCCGTAGTATCTGCTTGGCCATGATTGATTGAATGAGGTATAACCAGTCTAGTCATGTCTTGATCTAGTACAAGATTGTTTCCTGTCTTGATTTCTTACATTATTATCTTGCCGATAAATGGTGGGAAACCAAGTTCTGTTCAGATGAAGGGTTACAACCCCGGTCCTTGTTTGGTTTACGGGTTGTAACCTGGCTATCGGAATAGTTCCATGGTTATCTCGTCGTATATCATCCTGACGTGTTTTCGTAAATTCTAGTTTTAATATTAGATTTTCTTGTGTTAATTGCTGGCTTTTGTTCTTATTTCGTGGCCCCCTTGTGGCACTTGCTCCTTCTGGGGTTGACCCAGCTGGTTTTGTGTGGCCAGATTTTGGAGCAGCTTCCGAGGATCTACCAAGCTTCCAGCCCAATGGTGACAACTAGACGGAACCCGGGCCAAGAGTGGGTTTTCCTTTTTGTCTTGTCCACTTTATTGTAAAACTATTCTTTTGAGGCGTTTAGCCGACGAGCACCTGTTAGCTCGACGCACTTTTACTTACTGTCTGCCTACGGGCTGTAAACATGATTAACAAATCCTAGGGTTGATCATGTACGACTAAATACACATGTATATATATATATATATATATATATATATATATATATATATATATATATATATATATATATATATATTTTGGGGGGGGCCGGGGGGGGGAGGGGTCCGAGGGTGGGGGGAAGCCCGGGGGGGGGCAGGGGGGGGTGTCCGGCAGCGGGTGCCACCCGGGGCCGCGGCCAAAGCCGCCCAGCCACCCCGGGTGGAAGGGAGGGCTCGAACCCAGCCCACCCCTAGGGGAGCCAACCCTCCTAACCACAAGAGCTAGGCCCGCCGGACATATATATATATATATATATATATATATATATATATATATATATATATATATACACCACTCTAAAAAGAATAAAACCATAATTAATCCTTAAACTAGAATTTAAGGAAACCTACAAAATCTAGGGTCAACATGTAGAGAATGGTCTCCCCTATAATTTATGTGAAAGAATAAATGAAAATGAGGAATTAAAGAGGGTTTAAATAACATACCTAAATGAAGATTTGGAGGAAGAAGAAGGAGTTGGAAGAAATGAATGAAGAGAGAGGGAGAAACTTAGTGATGAAGTAAAAGAGGTGGAGGGGGGGTGGCCCTATTGTGGCCGGCCATGGTGCCAAGGGGTAGGGGCACTTGTAATTACAAGTTTGTCCCTACACTAGCTTACATGCCAAAATAATCCAAAATAGGTTTTGGAAATTGCTAAAATTAATTAAAAATTATAATTAAACTAAATTACTCATGGGGGACTAGTCCAAACTCCTAAACCAAGAAGTTTAGTGTGGTGGGCCATGGTTAAATAACATGCTAATTACGACTCAAGTCGAAATTCACCGGGGTCCCGAATTAACTCGGAATGCGACGAAATTCGAACCCGACTCCTATAATAATTAAATATTAATATTCATGAAATAAATTTTCCAAAAATATTATAAAATAGAAAATTACCATTTTATCCCTAACTGGAAAAAGTGAGGGTGACAATACCGGGTTCTTCCATATTGCATATGCAATATGGTTCTCAAAAGAAGCCAACATTGAGCAACCTGGCGGACGGACATGCGGCTCAGAAGGACCGGCCTCCTCAGATGGAGCAGAACAACCTTGACGTGGCGGACGGACATGCGGCTCAGAAGGACCGCCCTCCTCAGATGGAGCAGAACCACCTTGACGTGGTGGTAGGAGTTGGCTAATTGGCACGTCGTCGTCATCACTGGAAGAAGGAGAAGGAGTACGAGCTCATTGCTTCGACCGAGCTTGTGGTCCCGGTGGCGGTCTCCTTGTCCCAGACCGACCTTGGCACGTCGGTTCGGAAATTGTAATCGGACGCTCAAGAGGACGTTCCACGCGTTCCTTCCGCTTTGACGCGGTGGGGCGTATTCTTTTTGGTGCGTCCGGAGGACTGCTACCCCTATAGAACAATGGATTGTGCGACCGTACAGTTAATAAATAATGCAAACTAAAATAGAACTGTTACCCCCTATCCCCCACCCCCAGACCACAACTAAAACTGAGTACAGTAGGACTGCCAGGCATGTGGCAGTCCACATGTAAACAAGGACTGCCACAGTCCTGGCAGTCCTCTATTGAAAGAGGACTGCCAGGATTCTGGCAGTCCTTGTTTACATGTGGACTGCCACATGCTTGGCAGTCCTACTGTACTCAGGGCCAACAGACAAACGACTCGCTAGTTTGTCGTTTTCTAGGATTAGGGTTTGAAGAAAAATTGTGGGTTTGTCGTGTTCGAAAATGCCATTCATAAACCCTAAAGACATTCTAAACCTAAATTATCAAAAGTTTCTAGAGAATTAAAACTATTCTAGGGTTTCGAATAGAATGTAGAAAATTATAGAAGAAATTAGGAAAGAACGTACCTAGAATCCGATTTCTTCGACTTGCGTGTCATCTCGTCGAATGTAGGAGTGTTCTTGAAAAAAATTTGGTGGAGGAATTAGGATTAGAGTGGTGGAGGAGAAGAGACTAGGGTTTTGGGAGAGGGAGAGAGAGCGCTTCTTTTTTTTCTTTTGGAGGAGAGAGAGAGAGGCAAATGAGATTTGGGGAGAAAATGAGAGTTTGGGGGGTTGGGCTGCCCCCTAGCAAAATGTGGGCTGCCCCCTAGTAAAATCTCTACTTTTTGGGCTGCCCCTAAGTAAGGGCTGCCCTCTAGTAGAAGTTGTGGTGCCCCTAAAAAAAACCTTCTTCAATTCTATTTTTAAAAACTATGTAGGCGTCGTGAAGACGTCGGGGGCGCCTTCGGCGTCGTAGGCGAAGCAAGGCGTTGAGTTGCCGGTGTCGAAAGACGTCGGCCGTCCCGTGAGGCTCGGGAGCGCGCGGAGTATGCGAGGCGTACGTGTGGGACGATGATGAAAAAGCCAGTGCGGACAAGATCCGCACGAAGAGTCCGAAGCGATATGACGACCGACTAAAAATCGTGTGTGGGGAGACATGATTTAACTGAGCCCGCACGTGCTGATAAAAAGATTTTTTTTTTTTTTTTTTAAACTTTCGTGACCCACTTGACAAGAATAAGGGAATGTTTGGGAACATTTTTGTAGAGGAAGATGAAAACTTGAGGGGGAATAAAAATGAAGGAGTAAAGTGTCCTTTGTTTGGATGACCAAAAAGTAGAAAAAAAATAAACAAAATAATTTTTTTTTCTTTGTGGATAAAAATATAACTACTATTTAACCCCTGATTTTTTCAAACTATATTTTATACTTACTTTTTTAAGGGATAATCTAGATTAACTTGAACATGAACGTAGACTCAAAACTTATCCAACACAACCTGGACCAAAAATCAACATAAACAATGGTTCATACAAAACCGACTTGACCAAAACCATATTTAGTCTATGTGTATTCGAACTCAACTAAAACCCGAGCAAGGCAAACTCTGCCCTAGGAATCGGTAAGACTCGAACCTGATCTGAACCTAATCAAATGCGACCTTGACCCTAACCCTACCCTGACTTGACCTGAGCTGAACCCAACCCACGATTGCACCCAAGTCCAAATACGACTCGAACCACCATGACGATTTTGCATGTGTATACTAAGATTCATGTTGTTGGGTTTATAGATTATTTAAATGATTTACTTTTGAGATAAAGGATAGAATCAAGGAGATCCCAGCCTAATATCATTCATAATGAATCAATAATTTTGCACTATAAATAAAAAGTATAAACTAAATAATTATAAAATAAAAAGCTCAAAGTTGATAGGATAGAATCCAAAGTGAAGTCTTTTGTCAAGATACGCAATTAAGTGATATTAGGGATATTCGTAAACATATTTGGCTCCATAGCATTAGGTATTATTGTTCACCACAATTTTTAGTTGAGAACTCCGAATTTGTTATCTAGATTATTTAAATGACAATGTTTTAAGGCAAGGGGTAATTCATGAAAGTTATCTTCATAAATGTCATACCATGAAATATACTTATATTATAATATCGAACACATGAATTCTTTCTTCATAGTATTTCTATGATTCATATCTTTTTTTTTTTCTATGATTCATATCAAATACATTAAAACTAAGGATTGTACATGAATGTATTAGAAAACAAAATTTTCAAGAATATAAATTTTGAAGAATGTTGTATTGTAATAATACACGTTAGTTGAGAAAGAACTAAAGATGTCACTTGTGGCATAATTTGAACGTTAATTAAGAAAGAATGTGTCACTTGTGGCATAATTGGCAATCAACTGATTGTTTATGGGGATTGTAATTGCCAAAATTTTTTTACATGAATTTTAAATTGGGTTATCAAAATTATTTTTAATTTGTAAGAGAAGATATAAATTTTATTTTTAAAAACTATAATAAATTGATGATAGTTTTGATAAGCTATCTTGAAAATTCGAAAATATTATAAAAAAAATTCTTGACAATTTCAGTCCCCTTGTTTAACTGCAATTACTTTTAGGCCTCGTTTGGTTACCGGAATTTGAGCTTGGGAAAGGAAAGTGATTCCTTTTCTATGTTTGGGAGCCAAAGGAAAGTTGTTGGAAAGGAAAAATGATTCCCAAGAGGTAAGAAAATAGGGGAGAAAGTGGTTCCTCCCATTTATCTAAGGAATCACTTTCCCTCCAACTTTTTCGCATTTATTACAAAAAGTTTTGACCAAAATATCCATGTTCATAATATTATTTACCATTTTTATCCATAATATCTTTTAGAAAAAAATATTTCTAAGTAATAATTATTTTTATTAGCACGAGGGTATTTTTGGAAAATTGACTTGATTTTGTTTCCTTTCCTTACAAACACCAAACACTATAATACCAAACACTATAATGAAAATTAAAGATATATTCCGGCTATAATTCCGATCTTTCCAAACACCGGAAAAGAAAGTTTATAGGAATTATAATTTCCTAAAGGAAAGGAAATACCAAGGAATCAGTTTCCTTTCCTTTCCATTCCGCGAACCAAACGAGGCCTTAATGCAAAAGCCCATGCAAGAATGCACGATTTTTAAAAAATTTTTATAAGGGCACATCAAAAGTTGATCAGGGCTAGCCATGATTGGAGCTAGCCAATGTTTGAGGAGAATTTATTGGGGCTATCCAAATTTTCTACTCATGGGGCTATCCAAACCCCACACCCCTCAAAGCCCAAATTTCACTCTCGTTTCTAAATTTTACTCTCTCTCTTCCAAAACCCTAGCTTTCTTCTTTTTCTTTTTCTTCTTCTTCTCCTCCACCATTTCCATTCTCACATCTCCATCAAAATCCTAGTTTTCTTCTCATCTTCTTCTCCACCATTTCCATCATCATCATCTTCATCAAAATCCTAGTTTTCTTCTCATTCACAATTTCGATGGCACCCAAAAAATTAAATAAACCCTAAAATACATGAAAATAAAGCTTAAATACTTCTTTCCTCACAAAGAATGCATGAAAATAAACCCTAAAATGTATATTTCACTCTATTATCAAGATTGAAATAAACCCTAACATGTTTTTTTCATTCGAAAATTTCGACTTTAGGACTGCCAGAAATTGTGGCAGTCCTAAAAGAAACTTGCTGTACAGCCAGTCTCTTTCAGGATTGCCTCAATTTCTGGCAGTTCTCAATATGTCTAGGACTACCATAAATTGTGACAGTCATACTGTAGAGCATGTCCCTTTCAGGACTGCCACAATTCCTGGCAGTTCTCAGTACTTCTAGGACTGTCAGCAATTGTGGCAGTCCTGTTGTACATCGAGTCTATTTCAAGACTACCACAATTTCTGGCAGTTCTCAATACTTCTAGGACTGTCAGAAATTGTGGCAGTCCTGATATGATCCCAATTCTTCTACAACTAGGATTTCTTCCATAGTTTTCTTCTACAACTAGGATTTCATGCATAATTTCTTCTATTAATAAAAAAAATTTGGTTAACAGACTAATACATTTGATAATCCAATTTCTTCTACAACTAGGATTTCATCCATAATGTCCAAACAAGAAGAGAAAAATAAACTAGGGGTTGGAGAAAAAGATATGAAAAATTACAAGAGAACAAAAAAATTTAAATAAACTAGGTTTGGAAAAATTGTTGTTCTTGTTCTTCTTGGTCTTGTTATTGTTCTTCTTCTTCTTGTGAAGAAAGAGAGGAGAGCAAAAAAAATAAAAAGTTGACTTATATACTCACATGTTGGCTATTTCTGAGTAATTTTTTCAATGACAAACTTGTATATAAATCAAAATTTATTTTTAGCTAGCCCTAATCAACTTTTGATGTGCTCTTATAAAAAATCGTTTTAAAGTACTCATTTATTTCACGGCTCAAATGAGTGTTTTGAGTGCTAGCAGAAAAAATGTTTCCGAAAATGTACATTTTGAAAATAAATATTTGCAACAATAAATGAAATGTAAGTGCAACCTAAATTTTGCTAAACTTTAGCTTTTAATTTTGCAAGCGTTCTATGAAAATCTGTGCGCACTAAGCCACTAACCCTGACAAAAAGCTTGGAAGAAAGAAGAAGAAGAAAGCAGCAGTAGAAGAATTATCTACTCTATTATTATACACAGAGAGTACGACACTCGGAGAGAGAGAGAGAAAAGAAGAAGAAGAAGAAGAAGAAGAAGAAGAAGAGGGTTTTAATGGCGGAGAAGCCCCAACCAGTCCGAGTTCTCTACTGTCAAGTGTGCAGCCTCCCGGCGGAGTACTGCGAGTTCGGTCCCGACTTCGAAAAGTGCAAGCCATGGCTCCTCCAGAACGCTCCCCATCTCTATCCCGACCTCCTCAAAGGTTTTTATTCCATTTATTCTCCAATTATATTATATTTTGATCGATCTCTGTCAAAAAAAATTGATTTTTTTTTTTGGGTTCAGATGCGATCGGGAAGGAAGCCGACAGCGCCGCCGATCAGCTGCAGTCGGTGGGAATTTCTGATTCCGGCGACGGCGGCGGCGGGGGAGGTCCTTCTAATCAGCCAGGTACCTCTACTTGCAGAATATTTTGTGGATATTGATTTGTTAGGGCTTTTATAATCCCCAATTGAATCTTGGTTGCTTTAATGTCCGTAAGTAGATCGTGACATAAATTTTTGACAATTTCCTTGAGTTTTACTGGAAATTCTGATCAGCGAACGAACGGTCGATTCATAGAAATCGGTGTGTAAATTCACAATCTCCTTTAACTATAAGTTGTTCTATATGGTTCTGGCAAGAAATTACTGCTCGAGCCATATGATGAATGCCATATGATGAAATATTGAGATTCGAGAAAATGTAGCTAAAAGCCTAGAACTATAAGCGGCATAAGCAAGAGATCCACGATTCATGGGATCCCTTTTTATCATATGAAAAGTGCTTCTGGACTAATTTTATATAGTGATTGTGTTACTAACACAGTTGGAACCAACGCAATATATTGTGCCCAGTCCAAGTCAATGCCTCTATGCGACTCCACATGTCGACTCCGCCCGCATCTGATCCGACATGAGCCCATATCTGAAAACTTGGTATGATAAATGTGGGGCATTAAGTGGACCCACATTGTTAGGGATAAATCCTGTCGAGGGATTCCTGGAGTACAAATGGTGCTTTGAAAGGCACAAAGAGAGTGACTAGACTTCTATATCTATTGGCATGTGTTTGCTTTCTGATTAAATGTGAAAGTTAGATCCAATATGATGAAATTGCATAACGAGTACATTCACATGTTCTGTTAAAAGGAAGCTACAACTGTTGATTGTAGATCTTTACAAGGAATATTATGAGCTCGTTTTCGGATATTGGTCGTAAGGTCATACTGGCCGATGTACCATTTTTGAAGGGGACCAATACAATATGATTGACCGGTACAAAAAAACTGGACATGACCCATATCGGCGGTATCCAGGCCAAACTGGTTGATATATTGAATTAAACCAACCGATCTATCAACTTAATTCGGTATGGTTGGATCATTCAGGTTTAAACCTAGCTACAAAACATATGGTTTGTAATATGTATGATTCATTAGTGTTTGGTGTGACTTAGAGTATGTGCACATGTAGCCATTACACTAAAGACTAGTTCTATTATATTTATATTAATACTCTAAAGTTTGTCATATATGTTGTATATGAAGTGAATTATTATTCTACACGAGGTCATATCTCCCGATATGTCCGGTATATCGCTCGATACTGGTTTCTAACTTTCTGCTATGGCGATCCCCCAACCTGTATGGGTCCGATATCTGGTACAAGAACCTTGATCACGAGTAATGTTTTTAAAGATGGAAGAACCTTTGTCCACCAAGGGAGAAGAAGTAGTTACTGAAATTCATTGATTCTAAAGTATGGTGCCTTCATCACAATTTATAAAAAGATCAATATATGTAGATCACATATAAGGGAAGGTTGTCTCTGACCAACATCTTCCGTTGATGGCTCAAAATTTGAACTCTTGTAGGATGTAATTTATTTTCAGTTTGTAGAATTATCACAAGTCGGGAGCACATTGGATGGACTTTCCAGATGTATTATCATCTAATGCAGGGACGGAGCTACTTAATGCCTAAGGGGGCCACCCCATCCCCACCCCAACTTTGTAAAACTTTGAAATTTCTAGTAAAATTTCAAATTTCTGAAATATATAGTGTATCCGCCCCCCTAAACTTCTGCAAGAATATGCTTATGTTCTTGTTTCCCCTCACCACTCAATCCAAGTTTGTCCCTGATCTAATGGTATTTCACATGGATTTATGACATTTATCTATATGGCACACGAGATGCTGGAAAAGATGATAAGTGTGTTGGTGTTTTATTCTATGTGTTGTGTGTGTTCACAACATTCTATTATTAAAAGATAGTCCCACATCGGAAAATCACACCAATATGTATCTCTATATATTACTTATGAAGGAATAGAGAGATGCACATGGGTTGAGGCCCAATGGAGGGTGCCATGTGGGGGGATTTTACATAGAGGTGAGAATAAGAAACCAACTTTTGGCCAAAATGAAAATAGATTGGAGCTAAGCCCCGAAGGGGCTTAGCGACTCGGACTCGGACTCGGACTCGGACTCGGACTCGGACTCGGACTCGGACTCGGACTCGGGCTCGGACTCGGGCTCGGGCTCGGGCTCGGGCTCGGGCTCGGGCTCGGGCTCGGGCTCGGGCTCGGGCTCGGGCTCGGGCTCGGGCTCGGACTCGGACTCGGACTCGGACTCGGACTTGGGCTTGGGCTAATGGGCTTTTGAGGCTTAATGTGGCTTTTGAGGCTTAATGTGGCTTTTTGATGGCACTTAGCACGACAGCTCGTCGCTAGGCGCATTGTGCGCTTTAGTTGCGCTCGTGCGCGAGCCTCTGCGCGGCCTGCGTGGCGTACGGGGCGTACTGAGCGTACTGAGCGTACGGGACGTACGGGTCGTACGGGTCGAGCGGGTCGAGCGGGTCGAGTGGGCCGTTCAAATTATGTAACGTCCGCGGGTCTTGTGGGCTCAGATCCGGAAATGGCTCAGATCCAGAAAATCCGGATCTGGCATTAAACCAGGGCGTGCGTTAAGAATTTAAAAAACCCATCTCGTGCCTATAATATCAGAAGCATCTCCTCTCTCTAAGGTTACAGAAAATAATCAGAGAATTTCCAGAGAGAGAAGTGCTGCTGCTATTCCGAGGAGTCGTCGACATTTTTGGCCAGCGTTCTAAAGTTCTCTCCGAACTTGCTGGTTCCTGGAGGCTTGTCTGTAAGGCGGATATAGCTTTGAGCGCCGGTGATCTTTCATCCCAGCAGGCTTTCTTCTTCCTCTGTTGCCTTCGAGAATACCGTCGCTTCTCTTTAGAAGTTATACGGTTCTGTTGCCTTCGAGAATACCGTCGCTTCTCTTTAGAAGTTATACGGTTCTGTTGCCTTCGAGAATACCGTCGCTTCTCTTTAGAAGTCATACGGTTCTGTTGCCTTCGAGAAATATTACGAAATCTTTTTAGATTCCCGTAATACAACATCACCTTCTTTAAGGTGTTGTTGCTGGAAACATTGTCTTTACAATAGTTTCTGAATTCGTGGTTTTCCATCGATTGTTCGCCAAGGGACTGACAATCTCAAAGCTATATCGAAAAGATGGATAACTCACGTGCATCGCTCGTCAATACCGACTTTAACAAGTTGGAGAAATTCGACGGCGAACATTTCCAAATCTGGAAACGGAAAGTAACCTTAAACATTCAACTCGTGGAAGTTGATCACGTGCTGAATGAGGAAGAACCGATCGTTCCAACAACCGGAACCGCAGAAGTTATTGCAGCTGCTAAGTCCAAGCAGGCAAAATGGATTAGAGAAAACAGTATCTGTAAACTGTTGATTCTCAATAGCATGGAAGACTCTCTGGCAGAGTCCTATTCCAAGAAGAATTCTGCCAAAGAGATTTGGGACTCCTTGGGGAAATTGTACGAAGATGACGAGAATCGGTCCAAGATCTTCTTGGTTGAAAGATACCACAAGTGGACCTTCGAAGATGAAAAGGCTATGCTGTCCCAAGTAAAGGAGTTTCTGAAGCTGCGCCAAAAGTTGGATGACGAGAAGATGTCTCTTGTCGACAAGTTTGTCGTTGGAGGAATCGTCTCTAAACTTCCTGCGGGTTGGAGCAACTTCTATGCAAGGATGCACCGCAAGAAGCTGGACATATGTATGGAAGATCTCCTGCAAGAGATCCATGTTGAGGACGAGATGCGCTCTCAACAGAAGATGGATTCTCTGTCCAAACAACTGGCGAAAGCAAATCTGGTCCAAACCAGAGAGTACAAGGGGAAGCAGGCGGCTTCTCCTCACAAGAAGAAGGACTTCACTAATCTGAAAGTGAAGAGTCGTTCATTCAAGAATCAGAAGTCCAAGTCCCATGTGACTTGTTACAAATGTGGCAAGAAGGGCCACTACAAAAGTGACTGCAAGGAACCAGAAAAAGGTGAGCCTAGTAAGGTTTCTTTGGTTACTAATCTGGTTGCAATGATAGCGCAGGTTGCAAATGTGGGAGTCGACTCGGACTGGTGGATAGACACTGGTGCGACATGTCATGTCTGCTCAGACAAGGAATGGTTCGACTCCTATGAGCCAACTTCCGAGAAAGTCATAATGGCAAACCAGGCACAAGCTGAAGTACTGGGGATCGGGACGGTGGAGCTGAAACTCACATCGGGGAACACTCTGACGCTTCAAGGAGTGAAGCATGTTCCTGCAATTGCTAAGAACCTGATCTCTGGGAGCCTGCTTTGTAACGCAGGCTTGAGGATGGACATCAATGCTGGCCAGATGGTGATGTCCAAGAAGGGTACATTCTTCGGAAAAGCTTTCCAGACTGAAGGAATGTACAAAATTCAGCTTGTTGTAACCCAGAAAAATGATATTAATGCTATTTCTACTTTGAACTATTCTTTTGAGTTGTGGCATAATAGGCTAGGACATGTTCATTGTAAAAGGATTAACAAGATGTCTAGCCTAGGACTTATCTCCAAGTGTGGGGATAAGGTAGAGAAATGTGAAGTGTGTGCTCAGACGAAGATCACAAGGAAACCCTTTCACAGGGTCCATCGAAGCACAGATCTTCTGGAGTTGGTTCACTCAGATATCTGTGATTTCAAGCAATTCTCTACAAAAGCCGGGATGAAGTATTTTATTACTTTCATCGATGACTTCTCAAAGTATGCTTTTGTCTACCTGCTCAAGTCTAAAGACGAAGCATTCGAGAAGTTCAAGGAGTTCAGGGCCGAGGCTGAACGGCAAACTGGACAACAACTCAAAAGGCTAAGGAGTGATCGAGGCGGGAAGTATCGGTCTCATGATTTCTCATCATTCTGTAAAGAACATGGAATCATAAATGAGACGACGGCTCCGTACTCTCCTCAATCCAACGGAGTAGCAGAAAGGAAGAACAGAACGTTGACAGAGATGATGAACTCTATGCTGTTGACTGCGGGTCTTCCAAAGAGCTTCTGGGGAGAAGCTGCATTAACGGCTACTTTCATTCTCAATAGAGTACCGTATGCAACTTCGGACATAACATCTCATGAACTCTGGTTCAAAGTCAGACCTAACTTGAATGTCATTCGAGTGTGGGGGTGTCTGGCTTACGTGAAGCTCCCAGATCTGAAGATTCAGAAGCTGGGGACTAGGACCACTAAGGCTATCTTCTTGGGTTATGCCGAGAAGAGTGATGCTCGAAGATTCCTTGATATAGAATCAAATCATATCATTGAATCTCGCGATGCTGAATATTTTGAAGACAAGTTTGCAAGGCACAAAAATATTGTTCTCGCGGATCTTCCGGAGAATGATGAGAGTGCAAAGCAGACAGAAGTCCTTAAAGAACCAGTAGTCCAAGAAGAAGCTATTGTCGAAGAGACACCAGTTGAACCAGAACTCGCTGAGCCGTCAACTAAGCGAGTAAGGAGGCCGAAAGACTTCGGAGATGACTTCGTCACTTATCATGTGGAAGCAGATCCGCTTACCTATGATGAAGCGATGAAGACCAGAGATGTTGTATTCTGGAAGGAGGCGATAGACAATGAGATTGACTCAATCACCTCCAATAATACATGGGTGTTAGTTGACCTGCCAGAAGGAGCAAGACCCATCGGATGCAAATGGATCTTCAAGAAGAAGATGAAAGCAGATGGAACCATCGACAAATTCAAGGCCAGGCTAGTGGCCAAAGGGTTTGCTCAGAAACAGGGGATCGACTATTTTGATACTTATGCTCCAGTAGCTCGGATGACAACCATCAGATTGTTAATTGCTCTAGCAGCAATACACAAACTAGTGATACATCAGATGGATGTGAAAACGGCATTCCTTAATGGCGAGCTGACAGAAGAGATCTACATGCAACAACCAGAAGGTTTTGTCGTCAGAGGTCTGGAAGACAAAGTCTGCAAGTTGATGAAGTCTCTGTATGGTTTGAAACAAGCTCCCAAAATGTGGCATGAAAAGTTTGACAAAGTGATAAGGTCAAATGGCTACAAGGTCAGTGAAACAGACAAGTGTGTCTATACTAAGTTTGCTGACGGAAGAGGAGTTATCGTTTGTCTATACGTTGACGACATGCTAATCCTAGGTACGGATTTAAGCTGTGTCACAGAGACAAAGAAAGTTCTCTCGACCAAGTTCAGTATGAAGGACTTGGGGGATGCCGATGTTATCTTGGGGCTCAAGATCATCCGGACAGGCACGGGAATAGCACTGTCACAATCTCATTACATTGAGAAAATGCTCACTCGATACGGGTATCAAGATCTTCCTATAATTGATACACCGTACCGGAGTGATCAGAAGCTGGAGCCAAATTCGAGAGAAAACGTCAAGCAATTGGAGTACGCCAGCGTCATCGGAAGCTTGATGTACGCTACTACTGCCACAAGGCCTGACATAGCTTTTGCGATGGGAATGCTGAGTCGGTTCACTAGCAACCCAGGCGTTGAACACTGGAATGCTGTGAAGCGTGTTATGAGATATCTTAAAAAGACTCAGACATTTGCACTATACTACAACGGAGATCCGTCAGTAGTGGAAGGCTTCAGTGATGCTAGCTGGTGTTCAGAGGTGGAGAGCGAGTATTCTACATGTGGATTCATATTTGCCTTGGGCGGAGCTGCTATATCATGGAAATCGAAGAAGCAGACAATGTTATCTCGCTCCTCCATGGAATCTGAATTCTTTGCATTGGATGCTGCTGCAGATGAAGCAGAGTGGCTTCGGGAGCTCATGTATGATCTTCCAGTGGTTGGAGCTCAGATACCGGCAATTCCGATATACTGTGACAACCAGGCGGCAGCAGCAGTAGCATCAAATGAACTCTTTAACGGGAAGAAGAGGACTGTGCGGTTAAAGCACAGAGCAGTGAACGATCTCATCAAACGAGGCGTCATTGCAGTGATCGATGTTCGGAGTCAGGAGAACCTGGCAGATCCGTTCACGAAAGGCCTCAAACGACAGCTGGTCGAGGACACAGCAAGGAAGATGGGTTTGAAGGCATTCTAATATTGTGTCATTATAATCCTATCAATAAATTTTATGTTATTGGTTCAAAGAGAAATTTACCAGATATCTAATTTTTGATTCAAGGGAGAACTATTGACTGGAAAAATATTAGTTAACAGTGGGTACTTGTTCTGCGGAACATGGAAGGGTTTCGAACCCAGAACCACTGTTGTCTACTATGAATTTTCTACGGAAAATTGATCCTGTGGAAAGGATGGCATAATGCCTTAATGAGTTCTCAGACTGAGTGAAGGTCTGTTATGCTTTACAGGAAGCATGGTAGCACAGCACTACAAGGAGTGTGACTCCATGCTATGTGTGGCGGTGACTCCACCATGAGGTTCTCGAAGGAGGTAAATCCTCGGCTATGTTAGCCAAGTCACAGCGGCGTAGCACCGCAAATAGGCAGTTGGCCTAATGCTGTATATTGAATTAAAGAGGGATGTAGTCAGCACTACAAAGAGGAGGTGTTCCTCATGTTACGGGTGGCACGACACCACAATGAGGTAAACCCGGCTAGGGATAAAGCCTCGGCCTTGCAAGCCATGTCGTAGCGGCGTAACACCGCACAGAAGCGTAAGGCTTCATGCTGGGTAGTTTGGCACTACAAAGGGGCTAGACCTCATGCTACGGGTAGTATGACACTACGATGAGGTTCCCGGTGATTCGGGGTAAGGTCCTCGGCTTAAGGCCATGTCATAGCGGCATAGCACCGCAAAGGAAGCGTTGGACGCTTCATGCCATGTCTCTTTAATAAAGAACTCACCTATAATGTATGGACAGAAAAATAGGCCGTTTCTTGAGGGTAAATTTGTAGACGCCCAAAATACATACATTGAAATCCAGGCTGGCACAAGGCCTTTAATGTGCAGCCAGAAGTACAGATAACTACATTATGTGAGTGGGAAAAATTACAGTTGTGGTACAGAATTCAAGGCGTAGTCCATTCTTGTATCATACTGTTGTTCAACCCATGCGGGAAGATTCAAGTCGTCAGCGACATCTATCCTAATGCATAATGGACAGTTATTATGTGGAACGCTTAACTCATATATATAGAGATATGTGGGAGATTGTTGGTGTTTTATTCTATGTGTTGTGTGTGTTCACAACATTCTATTGTTAAAAGATAGTCCCACATCGGAAAATCACACCAATATGTATCTCTATATATTACTTATGAAAGAATAAAGAGATGCACATGGGTTGAGGCCCAATGGAGGGTGCCATGTGGGGGGATTTTACATAGAGGTGAGAATAAGAAACCAACTTTTGGCCAAAATGAAAATAGATTGGAGCTAAGTCCCGAAGGGGCTTAGCGACTCGGACTCGGACTCGGACTCGGACTCGGACTCGGCTCGGGCTCGGACTTGGGCTTGGGCTAATGGGCTTTTGAGGCTTAATGTGGCTTTTTGATGGCACTTTGCACTTAGCACGACAGCTCGTCGCTAGGCGCATTGTGCGCTTTAGTTGCGCTCGTGCGCGAGCCTCTGCGCGGCCTGCGTGGCGTACGGGGCGTACTGAGCGTACGGGACGTACGGGTCGTACGGGTCGAGCGGGTCGAGCGGGTCGAGTGGGCCGTTCAAATTATGTAACGTCCGCGGGTCTTGTGGGCTCAGATCCGGAAATGGCTCAGATCCAGAAAATCCGGATCTGGCATTAAACCAGGGCGTGCGTTCAGAATTTGAAAAATCCATCTCGTGCCTATAATATCAGAAGCATCTCCTCTCTCTAATGTTACAGAAAATAATCAGAGAATTTTCAGAGAGAGAGAGAAGTGCTGCTGCTATTCCGAGGAGTCGTCGACATTTTTGGCCAGCGTTCTAAAGTTCTCTTCGAACTTGCTGGTTCCTGGAGGCTTGTCTGTAAGGCGGATATAGCTTTGAGCGCCGGTGATCTTTCACCCCAGCAGGCTTTCTTCTTCCTCTGTTGCCTTCGAGAATACCGTCGCTTCTCTTTAGAAGTTATACGGTTCTGTTGCCTTCGAGAATACCGTCGCTTCTCTTTAGAAGTTATACGGTTCTGTTGCCTTCGAGAATACCGTCGCTTCTCTTTAGAAGTCATACGGTTCTGTTGCCTTCGAGAAATATTACGAAATCTTTTTAGATTCCCGTAATACAACATCACCTTCTTTAAGGTGATGTTGCTGGAAACATTGTCTTTACAATAGTTTCTGAATTCGTGGTTTTCCATCGATTGTTCGCCAAGGGACTGACAAAGTGTACTATATGCCTTGGTGTATACATTACTCCTTGCTCTTACGAGGAAAAGTTGATGCCATATGTACTAACTCACGAATCTTCCTCTATGGTATAACTAGAAGAAGTATTAAGCTTTCTTGTGATATGTGTGGGATACAAATTTTTGGTTTTTCTTTTGTATCATTTCAATAATGTTTAAAAGGTAGAAAAATTAAATCTTTGATTATGATAATATGGATTAGGACGTGATATGGGCAGTTGCGACCTGGGACACGTGTTGAATATCCGAATAGGCTTGGGCCATCGATCTCATGATTCTGATATGGAAGGACTACTATATCATACATAAAATATAGGGCTTTGGTGAAGATTTATCCTAGATTTTCCTTGTATATACTTCTTTCTCTCCTCCATGAATTTCCTGTTCATCCTTCTCAACTCATCTTTGTTTCTTGTGCTCACCCTTAAATGTAAGAATAGCCCAAACATCTTTCTGGACATTGAGTTATATCTTTGAAGATACCTAATTACATCCTCTATTTGGCCTGAAATTATCTAGAAACTCAAGATTATTTATTACTTCCATGCATACCAAGATTAGCGAAAACCATTTGAGATGGTTGAGACGTGCACTGGATACTAGTGGATGATCCATTTAGGAGTGATAGTATCGTAGCTGAAGAATATACTATAACCTCTGGAACACCAAAATGAACCTGGAATGTCTAGTAACTAAGCATATGGTAGTTGCTAACGTAAACTGGCCCTTAATAAAGATGAATCGGAGCGTTCATTTTGCTGATCCCAAGGGTTTTGGACACAGGTTCTATACTCATTGTTTTTCATCTTTAATAGCATGTGATAAGCCATAAAGTAGACCTGCCTTGTAATATAATATGCAAATTTCCAGTCTTGCGGTTTCATAGTTTTTGATGTACTCTTTTACAGAAAGGGAAGAATTTAACTCGCACCTTCATTCGTTGGTCTTTCTTCGATTTTGTTTCTCCAACTTGATTCCAATAATCATGCTTGTCATGCTGGGAACTGTGACCAAGTATCTGAACAATCTAAGTTTCTCCCTTTTTTAATCTGGATAACTATTGATGCCTTTATCATGCAGGGGGCACTTCAGCATCTAAGCCAGAAGAAGTAAGGCGCCTTCCTGGTGGTAAGATAAAGAAGAAGGTAATAGCTTTAGTTTAATGCATTTGTGTTTGGTAATAAATGGTTGTTTATTCCTAGCAAGCCTTAACTTCAAATAAGAGTTGAGTTATTTTAGTTTCCAAATCAGTAATCTTGGTTAATAGTAATCTTCAAGGTTCAGTAGTACTGTTTGTACGCATTTTACTGTCGTTGATTGTCTCACTGGGATACAACCAAAAGTTGTGTAAGATTCAGTAATTGGATGAACATGTTTTGGATAACTTTTGAGATGTGTTTTATCAATCATATTGTTCTGTTAATACTATTATATATGGATCTTGATGAGAAGCCTCGTAATTTAATTCGAATGCTACAATGCAATAGTTTTACCCCTTAGTTTAGTGTATTCACTTCTGGTTTAAGCCTTCGTGATATTAAGGTTGTAACATGTCATCCACCAATTTTTTCTTATAATACCGGTTTCTTTCAAATAAATGACCAATGCCATTGGGGACCAAAGGGCTAAGGAGATTGTTTACCATTGCATTGGTCCTCATACCGTTTTGTAACTTTTATTCTTGTATCGTGCATGAACTTTATAAGAATTACTTTATAAGAATTAGGACTAATACAGATTATTTGCAAGAAACAAAGTGTGCATCTGAGAATCTAGCAAGACTAAAAATATAGGATGTAAAATAAAAATGAAGGAATGGGTTAGGTATACTTGGAGGTAAAATAGAAGAGAGATGATCATTGGAGATGTTAAGTGGATTGGATCATCGGAGATATGAAAATCTTAAAGCTTTTGTATTTGGGAAAAAAAAGTGCTAAATGTTATTAGTGCATATGCACCTCACATAAGATTAATAAAATTATTAAAAGAGAACTGCAGAAACATATGGATAGTTTGGTTCAAGATAATAGCTACGGGAGAAAGTTATATGTAGAAGGAAATTTAAATGGTCTTATAGGAAACTATAGTAGTAATTATAGAAAGTACATGAGGTTTTAGGTATGAAATTAATAGAAGAAGTTAAGATTATCCTTGATCTTGATTGCTATATAAGCTTATAATACCAACTATCTATTTGAGGAATATAAATTGACATTTAATTTCTTTAGCAGTGTATTTTTCCCTTGCTAGTAAAGGTAGAAGTATAGCATGCAATTGTGAGTACTAGGATAGAGCTTGACTTTACAACATAAATATTAGTATATAATAGTATTGCAAGTGGGTTAAAAACTAGGATTAAATAGATAATAAATTGACAGTTGAATTTCATGATCATCCAAAGCCGTCTTCCATCAGAATGGGGTCGGCTATAGAGCGTCAAAAAGGATTTGACAAAAAAAATTTATGTTTGGTTGTTTACCTGTTGTCAACCCTCTATATTGGTGCCAAATTCCTACCCATGGTAGCTATGATCATGAGAGGTCCATGCCATAAAATGTAGACGGCTAGTTGGCAGGTAGATAGATCTATCTTTTAGGTATGCACTTTAAGCTCATCCTGAAGAGCGTGTATGTAACTCTAGAGGGGAGGTGAATAGAGTTTGTGTCGATAATAATCAATTAAAAATTAACTCTATACCAAGTCCAGAAAGCAACTATGAAGAGAATAAGTAATCAGAGTAGTAAAGCGGAAATTAAAAGAGATCAGAAGAGCATACGCAAACACAGCGATTAACCTGGTTTTTCTCGTGGAGGACTAGTCCAGGCCTGAGAACTCTCGCCCAGGATTGAAATCCACTATTTGTGAAATAGCATACACCACGTGCCTTTGGTCCGAAGAGCACGCAAACTTCTTTACAAAATACGAGCTTTTAGATCGAAGCGCTCGAACACTTCAACTTCGCGGAAAGCGAAACTTGGAATTTTTCAAGTGACTTTTCTTTCACTCTTGCAAACAACTTCTAGCTGATATCGCACTGAGCACCTTGGGCTAAGGAGAGTTGTGGCTTAGGAGATATGGAAGAATGAGGCTTGGAGTAGTAGAGCTTAGAAAGCTTGAATATTTGAAGGTAAGAGATAATTTGAAATGAGAGAATTCAAGCTCTATTTATACTACTCTGGGGAGGCAGAGTTCGGCCCGAATTCTGTCCCAAGAATTCAAATTTTTGAACGTTTGACAGCTTGTATCAAACATGCCCTAAAAATTAGGGTGCTGAAAATCAGGGGGCAGAGTTCGGCCCTAACTCTGCCTTAGACAGAGTTCTGTCCGAACTCTTTGTTCCCTGGGCCAGAAGCTCTATATGACTAGCATTGGTTTGGTTTGGTTAGGAATTGGTCTGTTTGTATGGTAGAGCTTGGAGAGATATGTCTAGGGGTTGAGATGACACAGTGCGACTCAACGTACACATTCTTCTAGACTCAATAAACTAAAAATTACAGACTTGAAACAAATAGGAAAACCAAGAGCCCTTTGATGACGCCTTTCTTCTGATATTTGAGTATACCTGAAGACGTCTTTTTTTCTTGACAGCAGTCGTCCAAAGATATACAAATCTGGAAATCTGAATATCCTTCGGGGACTTCGCTCCCGAACCCTCACGGGGGGCGCTGCCCCCTCGACCCATGTCCGCTGACCGAGTAGCGGAACCCCCGATGCGAGGCCCCGGATAGGTCGCTAGGCGGTTCAAAGAAATCTTCTTGTATGACGCCGTCTTTGGCCCATCATTAATTCTCCATTGCATATATCCTAGTTTGATTATGTTTGATCATGCATACTGCATGTCTACAAATACATGTTAGACGAGCAAAACAATATTTGCAGTACGATACAAGCATGACAATATGATATAGAACAATTAGGACAATGCTAAGTGTAAGTAGCAACATGATAATGAGTATATGAATATTAGTGACATCGTTATGTTAAACTTAATTGATTAACCATATTCAAATCACACGATGTAATCATTGGGCTAACACATCCAACCAAGGAGCATCGTCCAAGTTCCCTATACTATAAAAATTTTAAACGGAGAGTTAAAGATGATATTTGCTATAGAGAATTGCATTTGTTTCTACGATACATTACGCCAAAGAGTGAAAAGGAATGGTATTCCCAAACTTGACTGAGCAACTTGAAAGGAGAAAAACCAATATTCTTCAAAGATTGTAAAATGGACATAAAATTCTACTACTTCATTCACTTTTGTTTTAGAAGTTTACACTCAGTTTAAGATACTCTAAAATTTGTAGTTTGTTTGAATAGAGGATTAAGGCTTCAATAGAGACTTCATGTCAACAAGTAAACGCCAATCTTCTATTATACCTTCTCTCCTTAATACTAATTAGCTCCTATTTAGTTTGAGGGTAGTTTTGGAATATTAGGCATAAAATAGGATAACTCTCTTAGCTATGGAAGAACTCTAATGATTCTTTTCTACCTCTAACACATCTAGTAAAAGGGAAGGTGGGAGTATTATGCAGAATGACATTTTTAATTGCATTAAGATAGCAGCACAAAACATCCAAGAACTACCTAAACCTAATGAATATACATCTATCGAAAGTTGGTAGTCAAATTAGAAAATCCAAACATAGACTAAGACGAGAAATTTTCAATAACGATTGGTGAAATAGGGATATTAGCAATGAAGATAAGAAGGAAGTTATGAAGATAAATCTTAAGACTTAAAGATTATTTATGCAAGAAGTTAGAATATTAAGGATGGACAAAAAATATATTTATAAGTTAGAAAAAGTTAGATGATTTTATTTGATCCTGGTATAAGCATCACTTGTTTGCAGCTAAAGCCTAAAACAAGGTGTGTGCCTGGCTGAAGCGATGCTCAACCTCCCTTACTGTTGAGCTTTATAACCTAGGCACAATTTAATAAGTATTGTTCAGATCAGACCTTATGCACCCAGCCTTATGTTAACTTGTTACTGCCTAGTGTCCCTGTGCTTAATAGGAAGAATGCCTAAAGCAGGCGTTGTCAAAAAGTGATTGTCCAATTCCTCGAGCAAAACCCCATTTGGCCATTAGTGTTCCTCAAGAACCCTGGACCTGACTCATAAACCACCTAATGCCAACTCCCCAGTTTGCATCACACGAACCCACTCACATCACAAACCCCTCCTAATAAACTCCTCTCCCTATATATCTACATCATCATCATCTAAGCCTTCTCCTAGTAGAATGGGGTAAGCTTTGAAGCATAAGAAAGCTCCAGCCTTGACAAGTTTTTATTACCGTTGTTGACCAGACATCAACCTTCTATGTTTTAAGGTAACTATGAGCATGAGAGAGTCGTGCCATAAAACCTAGACGACCAGTTGGCACGTAGGAAGAACTACCTATTGGATGTGTAGTTTAAGCTCATGCAACCAAGGAGCACCCTCCAAGTTTCCCTAAACTATAAAGGTTCCAGATGAAGAGGTAGGGAATTGTATTATATCTCTATCACACAAGTGAAAGAGCGAAAAGGAATGACAATTCCATCTCCCTATGTATCTACATTCAAATCCTAAATCACCTGTCGCAAAAAGAAATTAAGTAGAAGACTGGTTTCAAATCTCTCTTTTCCTCAAGTCTTGGACTCCCATGTAAACCTCGTTCCTCTCTCTTCCTCTGCATCCTTTTTTCTCTTTATTTTTTCATCAAACCTGAACTCGAATAGCAGTAGCTTCAGTCTCTGTTTTTGTCTATATCTGACCGAAATTGTAAATCCGAGACCAGTAATGGCCTAGATCAGCCCAAACCATTTTTCATCACATTTTTTACTGTGGATCTTCAAATCTAATCCAAAATGGTGATAAGTATCTGTATGTGCTGATTTTTCAACTTTGGCCAGGAAAGTATGTCATGGATTTTGGAAAAGAAGCAAAACTCTAGTTATATTAAGATGGGTACACATGAAGTTGTGAATATTGTAGTACTACGAGGACAATGAGCTCTTGTCCTCTCTGCATCTTTTATCTCTTTCTTTTTCATCAAACCCTAACACAAAGAGCAGTAGTTTCAGGCTGTTCTGACTGTTTCGGTTGAGTCCAACCAAAATTGTAAATCCAAGGTCCATAATGGCCTAGATAAACCAAACTAAATTTTTATCACACCTTTGATTTGGGGATGTTCATATTGGACTACTATAGTATTATAAGGACAACGGGACGGTGGGACAATGGGACAAAACACATCTCTGTGTCTTACCATAGGCACATTTGTTATTGGATTCCGGGATATATGTTGCTTGCTAATGAGATCATATTAGTTGATGAGATCAACGAAAGATTAGTGTCTAAAATGAAAACATGGAGAGAAGCCTTTCATATCTATAGGATTTTGAATTAGAGGGATAAAATTTGGTACATGAAATTTAACTTCTAAAAGGCGTAATAAAAGAATGAGGAATGATTTTATATTGATGGTCAACAGAGTCGGATAGATTCGTTGTGGGATCATTCATCATGACGATATTTATCATGATGGTGAGGTTGAGAAGGATTTTGATATACAAGTATGGACATATATAGTAGCTAACGCCACCAAACTCGTTAACGTATATCTTCAAAAGCTTTTTCAATAAACTCTTGCAAACCGGTGAGAGAACAATAAAATTGAAGCACACAAGCTAGTGACATCTCTATACATATAAGTCATGGCTCTGATACTCATATTCAATAACGATGGTTGAAGTGGAGTTATTCTGCAGTGATCTACTCTTGCAGTTGAAAGAAAATTATAAAAGGCAGCTAGAGGGCTAATTATGCTTATAGGTGTGAATGCTGGTCAATTCAGAAATATTCCCACTGAATGATTTTAGTTAAAGATGACACTGAGATGGATGAATGGCAACACACTAAAAAACGATAAATTATGATTGGCTCCTGGGAAGTTGGAGATGAACTGAGGAAATAATGGCAGAAAATAGCCTGAGCCAGTTTGGGCATGCAGTAAAGGCCATTGATTTACCAAAAATGTAATAGGATCTTGTATGAAGGGGCTTCTAGAAGTAGGGGTAGACCTAAACATATTAAGACTAGAGAATACAAAATGGCATTTGCTAAGCTGCAAGAGGTGGCCAGTACAGAGTAGCATGTAAGAGAAGGATGCATGCATCTAACTACAAACAGTTTGGTATGAGGAATTTTTATTGCTATTTATTAATTATATGAAAGGGTATCAATTGGTTGAGGCTCAAGTTTAAGGCCTACTCTGGATTTCTCATTTTATCCCGGACCTATCATGTCTAGTGTTACTTAACCATTCCTTGCTGACATCTCATGATCACCAAGTTTGTTTAGGGCAAGCTGCTGTCAGTCACTTAGTCTGATGCTTGGTTTGGAGTCGATACTGCTTTTCAAAAAATGGTGGCAGAAGCAGCTTTTGACAGCATCCCACCTGCTTTCAAAAGCTGCTCCAAATTTGAACTGGTTGTTCATTTTTTTTTTTTTTTGGATAAGTTGCTATTACCAAACAGCTTTTTGGACTTCTTTCAAAAAATAAGCAGAAGCAGCCATGATACGCAATCCCAAACCCACCTTTAGTATATCACTATAGGAAGGACCATTCAATATTTTGTGATTGGGAATTTATAATGCTCAAGTTCCAACCTGCTGACAAACCATTTAGGCTGCTTTTAGATGGTTTCATTTTGGAGTCTCATGATATTCTCTATCTTTCTTGGTTTGAAAGATTCTGAGAACCAAAACTGAGACTATCTTGTTATTCATTTAAAGTTAGAAGAGGTAATATCATTAGTGATGGAGCTAAATTATGAATTTTAGAATTTTTTTTTCCTCAAAGTAGACATTTTCTGATATATGAGTTTAGGGACCCCTCAAGATTGTTTATGGTTATCCCCGAATTCATAAACTAGGATCAATTACTTTCTTAAAAGACAATTTCACAAAAAGATTTTAAGCTTATCTGTGCATCCTAACTCTTATAATGTTGAGATAAAATTTTCACTGAGTTCATCTTGCATATATAATTAAGGAGGGTGAGCTGATTTTTTCATTGTAAGGAATGAATTTATTCCTAATTGTGCGTAAAGAGAGAAGTTTGGGGAATTTGCTATCAAGGGGATGGAACGCCAAGTAATTTGGCGTTATAGGCGTAAAATGTAAAACGCCAACTCACTTGACGTCTTTCATCATTTGGCGTTATAATTCTATTAAAAAAAGAATGGCCATGGTGGTCAAATGCGCGTCTTGCAGCAAGGCGCAACACCTCACTAGGCGAGACACCTTTCTCCAGGTGCACCTAAGGCACACCTTAGGCGCGTCTTATGTGTTTTTTGTTTTTTACAAAAAAATTTTGAGCCGGAGAGATGGCCCTTACCTCATACAAGTGGGAGAGAGGTAGCCCTTTCCACGGTTGCCGAAGTTGGCTACAGTTGAACTTGAAAAACAAAAATTTACTAAAAACGTGGTAGAGAGAATACAAATTTTTGTTGGTTCTGTTAAGTGCTATTGTTTCTCTGCTAGTTCACTTGGTTATGTTTTAACATATTTTTGTTGGTTTTATTTCTTAGATATTTATGTATATTTTTATTATTTTTTAGTTTGTGTCTCGCTTCTTTCGGGCGCACGCCTTATGTGTGCCTTGCGCCTCGGCCAATATGGACCCATTGCGTTTCGAGTGCGCCTTGCGCCTTTGACTACCATGAGAATGGCTAACTCAACTGAATTGATGTTGGTTGCATGTAACATGCCATTTCCTATGGTCCTCTTGTGTGCTAACATGAAATGAAAGGCATGCTTGAAAATGGCCAACTCAACTGAGTTGGCGTTGTATGTAACATGTTGTTTCCCATGGTCCTCTTGTGTGCTAACATGAAATGAAATGCAAGGATGTGGGACAAGTAATCAACCAATATTAGAACGTCAATTGAGTTGGCGTTGTGGGCTTCTATGTTATCCGAACTCTCCACTTTAAGGAAAAGTATCCGTGTCGACTCGATAGGACATGGGGTATGGTTATAAAATCCGTATCCGATCTTCCATGGTGACAATCGGATCCTTCATGGTAACAATCGGGAGAGTGGTAGTAAAGTAGATAGTTTATATTAATATAGTAGACTGGTAGTAAAGTAGTAGGGGAGCTAAAGGGACGGTCCCTTAGGGACTTATTCAACTAGTTCAGTAAAGTTTACTAGTAGTTTATAATTATAGGTTGTTTTTTTTAATGAAACTTTAGTCATATTTTCGTACACGTATTCAAAATTTGGATTCTTTTCAGTCGAGTTCATGTGTCCTTCAATTATGAGTTTGAAGGACCAAACTCTTGGATATGTACCCGTACCCGAGTCCAGTTAACGTAGGTGGGCTTCATATGTAAGATGCCAACTCAGTTGACGTCTTCCTAAGGAAGACACCAACTCAGTTGGCCTTTCACATGTGAAGCCTACAACGCCAACTCAATTGGCGTTCTATCCCCGCTCCTATAATTTTTCTAAACTTCTCCTACACGCAATTAGGATGAAATTCACCCCTTAGGATGAAAACAATATGTTCAAAATGTGACTATCATTTAAAGGAAAGCATTTCATTTATATCTTGTTGACCTTCATGCTTATCTTTGAAAATGATCCAAACCTTAGGTTAGCGCCTATGCAATTAAAGCGGAGACTAGTTGGTATAGCACCGTTTGATTTTTCACAAAATTCGACCCTTAAAAAGCACCAATTATTCATCGATTTTGCTACTTTTTAACTGCTTTTTATTTTGGATATTATTTTGTAGGATTAATACAAGTTTTTATGTATAATTGGAAATTGTCAAATCAATACTAATGAAAATATTTTGAAATCAATGTCTGAGGTTAGGGACTCCGGAACCTAGTGATGTGCATGGTATTGATAATATAATATTAGATTAATTACAACGATTCCATACTTTAAAATAGGAAAGTACCCCTTGACAACTGAGAATTATTTTCACAAGTGACTTTTTGTTTTGAAACATGTATTTTTTCGATGAAAATTTAGTGAAGCAATGTGCATAGATTTTCACTATTTTGTTGGAAATATAATCCAACTCCTACTTAATTCATGAATAGATTTGAGATTTATTAAGAATTGTATTTGGTAGGTCATACTCTTAGTAAAGTAGGAGAGCTATTTTAATCAAGTAGCTAGGTTTTATATATGGATATGTGTTAGTCGACTTTTAGCAAAATATAGAAAGAACAAAGTGGGTGCTACATACTTGGACAAGGTCGGTTGTTCTGCCTATAAAAGAAGCTATTGGGATACACATACGACCATGAAGAGAATAAATTATAGAGGAAGTAAAGTTCTAGAGGAAGAGAATAAATTATAGAGAGAGAGAGAGAGAGAGAGAGAGAGAGAGAGAGAGAGAGAGAGAGAGAGAGAGGGGTCATTTGATATTATTATGTAGAATTAGTACTAATATTAAAAATAACAAGATATGTTTTTTACCGCTTTTTAATGACTAGTCCCGACTAGTTAAAAAGCAGTATCAGCCACTTTGTTGCTGCTTTACCAGTTTAACTGCTCAGGGTTAGGGGCATCTTGTCCACAATGTTTAATATTTGAATTTCTTCATTTCATATTTAATGAATAGAACAAGGGTTAATCATGGTTTGTAATATGGGCCTATACTAAAACCAACCGATTCAAAACCACCGGAAATGTTGGTACGATACTCATAAGAAGTATCGATAGTGCAAAACTTGGTTGGGTCTAGTATCGATACTGCAAAACTTGGTTGTAAGTATCGGTTGGAATCGACAAGCCAACTAATTCCAAACCCCACCCTAAACGAAAAAAGAACAAAAAACGTTCATAGGAAAGGTCTAAACCAATCTTTCCTCCCATTTTCCCTTTGACGTCCGTTCTGCTTCTGAACTGAAATGGTGATTACCATACTCATTGTATGTGTAAGATGAACTGTTTTATCATGATACTAGTAAATCATCAGTTAATCTTATGGCAGCTTATTATTGGAATGCTACAGTTTTGTTGCTATCATGAAAGTACTTGTAATAAGCAATTGTGGTTGTGCTGTTCTAGGAGAAGAAAGAGGTCGTTATTGAGAAGATCGTCCGCAATAAGCGCAAATGTGTCACTGTGGTGAAAGGCCTAGAACTTTTTGGTGAGTAACTTCTTAGCATTAGTAAGATCTTTCTGACATTTCACAATTATTCTAAACCAAGATGTTTCATTATGGAGTTTCTAATTTTTTTGGGCCAATGTTATAGGTGTCAAATTAAGTGATGCTTCAAAGAAGCTTGGGAAGAAGTTTGCAACTGGAGCATCTGTTGTTAAGGTGCAGTAGCATCTTTCTGAGAGTTTAGGTTGCTTTTGCAGAAAACCCAGTGAATGTTTTTATTGACCATGTTCGATTATTAATTTCAGGGTCCAACTGAGAAAGAGCAAATTGATGTCCAAGGGGACATATCATATGATATCGTCGAGTTCATTACAGACACCTGGACAGATGTAAGCCATCATCATCGTTATTATCTCCTTGTTTATCATGTGACTTATTAGTATCTGTGTATGGTAGTCGTAGTGGTTGCTGAGAGAGGGGATGAGGGGAATGCATATTTGTTTCTTCTATAATGAAATCTCATGTGAAAACCTAACCTTCGCAGGATGCTCACTTCCCCTAGAAAGTTGGAAAGTTCCAATTGATTTTCGATCATATTATATTATAGATAATTTTGTGATTACTTTCTTTGGTAAATTGGAACATTCAATGAAGTATAAAATGACAAAATCCTCTCAAATAAATGTAGACTTATAATAAATAATATGCTAAATATGTTCTGTTCTTTGATTGATCACTCCCAGTCAAGGACTCGAGAACAAATGTATATATGTGTGGACAGAAATTTTTAGTGCAAGGAAACTAGAGATATAGAACAGCTGAAATGATGTCAACAAGTGTTAAGGATATCGTCCAGTATGGGGGGTATAGCACCCGGTATACAATTTCCGATGGAGCAACAATATGGTATGCCTATCTAATTAAAAAAAGGGGGTCCATGGAAATATCGGTCGATGTGAGCGAAATATCGATATGAGTGAAATATCGACGGATATTTGGTGTAAACCAGCCGATATCTCAGCTTGGCTATACTGGTAACTTTTTTGTTTACTTTATAATTTTTTCCTTGCAATTTGTTTGAAAGTTTGCTTTGTTGTACAATAAGAGACATTTTCTTCCTCAAATTTGCTTTCCTGTAAAAATTTAGAAATGTTTACTTGAAGAAAAAGTTGATCCCATGATAGATTTCCAAGTTCATATATTGAAGTTGCTTCGATATATGATAAAGTTAACTTTGAAGATGATGAATGGTATTTTTTAATAGTATCTTACTAGCTTAGTTTTAAATTCTGTTTTGAGACGCTTTTATTTATGATGCCTGGTAAATTTATGAAGAAAAACTTGTTTAATTATTAGTTTGAAAGATAGTTTTTAGTTGTTTAATTATTAGAATTATTTAAGGATAGTTGTTAGTTTTATATTAATGATTTACTTCTTATCATAAATGCATATATGCAGTAAATTATTATCTCATACTACTATGGTGTAATGTCTCCCGATATTCCCAATATAGATATCCGGTACGACAAAAACCCCAACCAATATGGGACCGATATCGGGAACCTTGATGTCAACCCTCAAAGCTAAATTTAGGCTTATTGGTTTCACAGTGACAGCATAAGTTAAATGTAATTCAGGTCATCCTAATCCTTATCTAGACTTTATGGATTGTTGAACCAAATTTGTTAAAATGGTAAGTAGAATGTGCTTATCAAGGCATATTCGTGTTTCGTTCTAAGTTGCTCACTTATATAGTTTGTAAGTGGGTTGTTGGACCTGGCTTCACTATAAACAAATCCCTGCATATCCTCTTGGTTCAACAAATCCGAACCAACCAGTGTATTCAAGTTTTGTTTGCGCTTCTCTTGAATCTGAAATCCGATAGCTACATTTTTGAGCTATTTCATTTCAGGTTAAGTTCGTTAGTCAAGTTTTCGGTTTTGATTAATTTATCTTCTTTGGTTAATGTCACATCCCTTTTTGCAGCCTTTATCCAAGTCCCTTTTAGTCTAATACTAGATTTGCGATCTCGTACCCACAAGTGACCAACATATCTATGCCCATGTCTAGGAACACAATTGGCAGCCTTTTATGGAGGTTAAACACTTACATCAATACACAGAAAATGAAAGAACTAATGAACTTCGTGAAATATTAGGAATGTTTTATTCACATGACATGTTGTTAATGTTGTAAGGCTGAGTTTCCATAAGAAAGTTTTCCCCTCGGTTGTTGTCGTCACAAGTTGAAGTAGGAGTAGGAGTATCACAAGCTAATCAACCTAGTTCAAAGAATTTGAACTAGAAATGAAGCAAAATGCAATATTTTGCACATGACTTACAATAAGATGTTTAAATATTTGTTAGAAACTTTTTTATTTGAACAACTACTATTTTGAGGTGTAGGCGATTATTGTCATAGCAATAGCCAAAGGTCGCACCATGGCAATATAGATAGTCAGGCTGAGTCCTATTATGTCTTTTGATGAAAACACTATGATGTCTTAACTAATTTTTGGAGAGAACCAAGATAAAAAGAAATAATACCATTAAAGAAAATCTAGCCTTTGATTGTTTTCAAGTGTCTTATATTTAACCAATAATCGGTCATATCACAAATACATTTTGAATGAAAGAGTATTCTATGCATGCTGATGTCTTGTCAATCATATAATATTCAGACATCATATACCTGACACCAAGGAATTCGGAACAAGTACGTGCTATAGAATTTAGCAAGGATAGTGTATTTTGTTGGGAACGACCCGATGTGAGAGTTGGTCCATGAGGTGCGTTATTGGACCGTGCCCATATGCCTTAAAAGAGAATTTCCATGTAAGGCCCGAACCAATCCCGATTATCTACATCTCATGATCCCACCTCCTACTCGATGTGAGGCTAAATTACCAACTCCGTTGTCACCTCTCTTTTGAGGGCTCAACTGGAAATGAGGTATAATCCAACAATCTTCACCTTAGCTCATTTTCGCTAGCCAAACAACCTTAGCATTCCTGATATCTTTGCTCGTTTCGTCAGCCGAGTACCCAGGAGATCCAATATATTGTTCTCTCGATTCGTTTGACCATGAAACCAAACCGTCACGTTAATCCACACCACCATTGGGTGCCAACCACAACGTCTTGCTCCACTATGGGCGTGTCTAACCCACCAGTAAAGTCAATTCATGTAGTTGCTTCCAACATTAGGTCTGATCTGTCTTCCACTTGTGAATTTCTTGACACCCAAACCGCCTTATGGAGGATGCTCCTAACTCATCTTAAGAAGAGAACTCGTATAATCCAATTGTACGCATGAACGTTCAGAACCATCTGTCATGAACGTTCAGAACCATCTGTGTCGAACCAATTAGAGCTGCCCAAATCAGCCCTCGTAACCATGAGCTCCCGTATAATCGGATGAATTTGATCAAGGTTCTAATGGCGGCAGACGGGTGCGCGGCGGAGAGAGTCTGTCTACCGCCTAGGCGTCGTCCAGGCGATCGATACATTTTGAACATTTTTTTTACTATTTTTTCACTGTTTTTTTTGCATAATATGCATATTTTAAGGGTGTTCCATGTATAAGTTGTAGAACGAAGATTTATAAAGATTTAGTTTTGTAAAAGTGAACCATAGGCCCATAATGCTTACAAAATTTTTTTGGCCAAAATATTTTGTGGGTATTGCTCCGCTTAGGTGCCCGCCTATGCCGTCTCACCTCTGTCTATGCTGCCAACTTCCGTTGGCCACCTACTCTACTGCCTACCGAAAAACGGTGCGGAGAGAGACCGCCTATCGCCTAGGCGTCGTATAGGCGGCCTAGGCGGCCGCCATTTAAAACACTTAATCTGATTATACGCATGAACGTTCAGAACCATCTCTCTCGTAGTAATTAGAGCCGTCCAATGTGCTCTGATACTGTGCTATGATGCCACTTGTTGGGAACGATCCGATGCGACTCAAATCGAAGTTGGCCCATGATGTGCGATATTGGACTGCGTCCATATGCTTTAAAAGAGAATTCTCATGTAAGGCCTAGACCAATCCCAATTATCTATCTCATGATCCCACCTAGAGGTGAGCATTCGGTTAATTCGGTTCAAACCGAACCGAATAACCGAAAGCCGAATTGGACCGAAAACTGAATAAGCAAAATCGAAACCGAACTGAATTGGCCCATAACCGAATCAAACCGAACCGAATTAAATCGGTTCGCTTTTCGGTTTACTCAATTTTTTGGTTTATTTGCATTTTTTTGATATATATATATATAGTAACTAAATATACCTAAATTTATTTAGTATATACCTATAGTACACACACACACACACACACACATATATATATATATAAACTAAATTTTCTTATTCGGTTTTCGACCGAAACCGAATCCCGAAACCGAAACCGAATAAGAAAATTTAGTATTTTCAAAACCGAAACCGAACCAAATTTTTTTAAACCGAACCGAATCTCTTATTCGGTTCGGTTCAGTTCAGTTCGGTTTTCAGTCCAAAACCAAATAATGCTTACTCTAATCCCACCTCCTATCCGATGTGGGACTAAATTACCAACTCCATTGTCAATCCCCTTTTGAGGGCGTAACTGGAAACGAGATACAATCCAACATATTTCTGCAAGTCTTCACGCATGAGTTTATTGTGAATAATAAATTTATTCTCTTTTCACCGATTCCCTTTCTGTACCATCCCAGAAGTCTTTATTATTTATGGTCAAACTTTGCCTGAATTTTCTTTTGATTTACTTAGTACTTGAAAATTGCTAAGGTTTGTTTCCTGTATTATATCAGGTGCCTGAAAGTGCAATTTTCTTCATAGAAGATGGCAGGAAGGTTGCTGCTGCTTAATGTGACAATTTTAGTAAACCATTATACTAGTTAACACCAACCTTTGACCTATATTGTCATAAAAGACTCCCTGTAGTTATTTCGCAGCAGCTGCAAAGTTATATTTATGTCTGTGTTGTATTTGTTCTCCATGACATATTTTGCAACTAAGTAGAACACTCGAGTTTTAGGATGGTCTTTTTTAACGTGTTGTCTTTGGGTACCAAAGAAATTGAGAAGGAAAGGAAAGTGATTCTTAATGGAAGAAAAATTAGGAGGAAAAGTGATTACATCCATCCAAGCAAGTAATCACTTTTCCATATTAAAGTATTTACTTTCCTTTCCAAAATTTTTAGCATTTTCAAACATGGGAAAAGAAAATCAATAGGAATTGTAATTTTTCAAATGAAAGAAAATGCCAAGGAATTGATTTTTTTTTCCTTCCATTCCGCAAACCAAACGAGTGTAAAGTTTGGTTTGCGGAATTGATTTCCTTTCCGCAAACCAAGGAATTGATTTCCTTTCCCTCTTTGACCGTGGTAAGACTCTTTTGATACGTTGAACTCTTTCGATCTTTACGTGGTTAATATTGTATCTTATAGTGTACAGTTTGTGTTCGATAGGTATCTGACATGATCGTATTTTTTATTTAGTGTCTGTGCTTCCTAGAGTGGTCGTAGCTCGTAAGTGATGACAAAGAGTTCTGGTATTTGTTAGTTGTGAGAATTTAAGTAGTTTAATAAGAAAATAGTTCATCGGAAAAATAAATAAAGAAAGAAAATAGTTGGAAGTTATTGCCTTTCTCCTCTGAAAAGAGTTATACTACAGCACTATGTAGCTTGAAGAAAAGTATTCGATTGGCATGTGCTTCCTATATAAAGTTTCATGCAAGCGTGGCATCAAATGTATTTCAATGAGAATGAATCGACGTCGTAGTCTTGATGATTGGAGATGGATAATACACATGTTATAATCCTATTCTTTCTAATTTCTATTTGAGCGTCTTGATCAAGAATCAAGATGTACTGCCACCATAAGATTTATGAACTCATTGGTTTCCCCATGTGATGTGAAGACGTTCATGAGAGATTTCTGTGAATACGCTGCTTATGGTTGCGACTGTTCCCACCCCTAGGCATTGAACATTTATCACTGGGTGTGACTGGAGGTAAGTCTTCCTCAAGGGTGAGTTTGCTATGGGATTTTTTTTTACTGCTGAGCAATTTATGATGGGGAAATCTATTATCATGTTTGGTTAGCACTATAAAATATTTATTTCTGAAAATTTTGAATATATTTACACAAAAAGTGGGTATATTAATTTTTCATGAGAATAAATATGGCATCCATTTGAACATTTCCTCATCCAAGTAACCCTTGAGATGCTTTGGCTCGCCAACAAATTGACGCCTCAGCAACGCCCTAGCTATCACGTCCCACGTCCGGAGGAGCGATCGTCCTCGCTAAGGCGCGATACCGCGTGAGCCTAGATTGTGCTCATGCAAGACAGATTCCATAACGATCGGTTACAGACTAAGCGACGAGGTCGTCGCACAGAAGTCCCGAAACAAAAACATTGAATAAACATTATGTCACCAGCGGAAAGTTGAAACAACATAAGTCATACAAATAGCTTTTTATTGATTCTGAAACAAAGTTTACAAATGGGACACGAGGCCAAGATTACAAGTCGCTCAAGCTCACTTTTCTCTCTGTTTATAAGTCACTCTGCTCTCTCTCATCTCTCAATACAACATAAAGAACCATCGGATGCTTCAGAAGGTGATGTCCATACATTATCTTCCATATAGGTGAAGTCTTCAATGTGGCTGCACGTCTCGAAACGCCAAGGAATTCCATGCCTCAGCGCATCCAAGCGAGCTCCGCCTCGACAAGCAGGTACTTGTAACCTGCGCATGAAAACTGTTGGGTGGTCAGTACCAACCGTACTGGTGGTGTGAGCTCCTCGCCCACCCATACAAAATCAACACGTTCGTTTAGTTTGTGTAGCATATTCTTTTTGATTGTCTTTCTAATCTTGTCTTATGATCAGTTTTAGGATATAGACGCCTAGCCTATTTTATGTCTCTAGACCATTCTCGTGCCAACAACATCAACTCATCAACTCGTGCTTGCCTTTCGGCCCATATTTGAGACGTAACAACTTGGTCGTGCCATAAACTCTGTGCGTGCTTCAACATCAAGGTCGTGCCTCACAACTTAACATGACTTAACCAAACTTGCCTTACGACCCTTCTTGACTTAACTCGGAATGACTCAATCCCAACTTATTCAACTTTGAGTAAACAACTCAATACTCGACGTCGCATCTCATGCTGAAACACGTGTCTTTACTTATAGCCAAATCCTAGGCTCTATACTGGTGTTGCAACCGTGCATACCTTCTTGACTCAATTCATGCCGTACTTGCACTTCCTTTGATACGACCGACACTGTCACGACCCGTACCCGGTTTTCGGGATGCAAGTGCGTGAGCAAGCCAGCTACGTATCGAACGGACTCCAGCCCAACCCGAATACGTATAAGATGTCCAGAATAAGGTATCATGTCTAATCTAAACTATATCTCAATCCACAAGAATCATATAAAACAAGAATGAACAAGTATGGGTCGTGGTCTACAGCCCATTAGCATATTGTTCGATTAGACTCCAAGAATGATATGAGTCTATAAAATAAGCAGAATATATCATGTCGTGGAATATAAGGCACGAGAGGATAATAAAGAAATATCACAAACAAATACCCTATATTCCTGCAGGTGTAATCACTACCATCATGAGCCGCTAACTAACTCCATGCAATCAGCTACCTGAAGAGATCATCAGGTCCTCAGAGGACTAGCAAGATACATAAAATATGCCTATCTAACAGTTTAATCATGCAATAATATAAACGGGGTATAAACAGGAACTAGACATGAGACTGACATGTGGCTACTGACAGGTAACTATGAACACGGATACGGAATCAACTATGCATAAATGAACTGCTGGAAGAACAAGTAAACAAGAGATCAATGGAATACCAATCCTTGCTCCGAATGTGGACTCGCATGTCAGTTTCAAGACAAGTCACTCTCGCCCCGTGTGTGGATTCGCAGGTGCAAACGGACAACCCTCGCCCCGTGTGTGGACTCGCAGGTTGTGAAAACGATACATGAATAGCAGTTCAATCACACATACTTGTAGACACGACTCAGTCAAGATACAGGTGACGACACGGTACAACTCAGTCATGACACAGGTAAGGACTACTCTAACATGGACCATAATATGGACAAGCCTGGTGTAACTAAGCTATCAAGTCAGGTAATACTGATATACAAGCAAGACAATAAACTAGTAAACATGGTATGTAGAAAATATCTGAATCCATATCAACTAGAGTAACTAAATGATAACATAATAAAAATAGAAGAACTATAAGCATAAAAATGAACTGTAGAGGGAGGCAAGGTATCTTGCCTGAAGGTTGCACGCAGATCCCACAAAATATAGTCAACTGGTGAGCCATAAACTCCAAATCATCATAACTGTCTCCGAAAGCTGAAATAAACATTACCAACGTTCTCAGAATAGTCAAATTAGCTAGGATTGCCTGTCTTTAAGTCCAATTCTGGACACAGGAGCAAAACGGTAATTTCGGGTCAAAACGGTATCCGTCGTTGGACCCGCTTTGCACCGAAAAGCATGCCAGCGTCAACGATCTCTAAAGTCGTCAAACTATATGTCAATAGGTTCGATTTTTCGATACGAACCCAACCGTATGTCCAGAGTTGGATTCCGGCGGGCCGTGCATAAAATCACCCGTTGAATCGGACCGCGGGGCCCACAAAACGGCAATCCAATCAACTATCTCAGAATCGGACCAAACATGGCATACAGGACCAGAAAAATGATACGGTACTGCTGGCGCAAGTTTCGTCTCGATCTGACGAACGTGCGCAAAGTAATTGGGGAATTTGCACAGAGGCCGATACGGTGAATTTCGACGGTTATGTATCAAATTCGTCGCAAACACGCGACCAATTTGAATTCTGTCAAAGCCCAC